>JARLTB010000001.1:15952500-17152500 GCA_030141615.1 Unio pictorum | reverse complement strand
GATTGGAATTGGTTTCTGGGCATAATTTTAACCATCTGTCAAGAAACATACTCCGGGAAACGGTCCTGTTTTATCGAGCTTATATTTGATTGATCCCAAGCCAAATAATACATAATTTTTAATTCAAAACTATCGAGAGCTATCTGGATGTTTCTTATTTTTTTTTAGTCTGTGGTAAAGTCTTTGTTACGGGTTCGAAATATGCGGTTTTAAATATTTGTATACTTACTATTGAAACAATGCATGCTGACTTCCATAAATATTTCTTGGGTATCGGTTAACAACTCTGTAGCATTAGCAATGTAGGAAACAGCCGGTTAGAATATTTGATGCATAAAATATTGGTTCAAATTGTTTGCAAATGTCAAAACATTGTCCAATACAGCAAGAGGCATCCAGCTCTTTAGTCATCGCCGCTATTAGCATGCATATATCTTCACCATGAATATATAAATTTCATTCTGCACCCTCACCCACCTATAAAGTGGTTACCAGCACACACACACACACACACACACACACACATGCTTTTTATAAATAATAAAGGTGAGATAGAACATGTCTTTCAATATCGCATAGTGACTTTACATCAGCTCAGTGTTTGTCACAATAATATCAACTTCTGATAATATATAGCAGTCTTGTTTGTCTAAATGCCAAAAAGACAATGTTTAATACACCATATCATGGCGAAATTATTTATATTATTAAATTCATGCGTATAGATATTTTTTGTTTGTTTTGGGGGTCACCAGACAGATGCCCCTCCCCCTATTTAAAAAACTGGAAATTTTTTTTATGTATGAGTGTATGCCCCCATATATGTAGTCTTTGTGTTTTTAAGAAATTCCATTTAATTTCGCCTAACCTTAAGTTTGTCCCATCGGGATTATATAAATATAGGAAGATATTTGGTCCCTAGTGTTTTCTATGAAGAGGTTTCCCGAGCATGCGTATAGATAGACTGTAAAACATTCTGACATGGTAGCGTGATCTCAATGGAAATTTTTGTTTTAGTACTAGTGTACTTAAGCAGTGTGGTAGAAGATAGCAGTGGCTTTATAAAGAATTACAATATAATCATTATAAAGTATTTAAATTCAATAGCAATCGTGTAATAAACCTACTTAAATTTTCTCAGAATTTGATTCAGTCTTGGGATTTTTAATGTGCCAAATTTAATATCGGTTATTTAAGAAACATATAATTCATGAATTTAGAATACATGGCCGAAATTCGTTTCTATTTATATGTTTATACCTTGCCGCTCTGACAGTTATCTGCCCGCGCACAGTATGCACTTGTATTTATAGATTCTGATTTATGTCACATGACCTTAGGTAGCCAATCAATGTTTGTCCTTCTCGATGCTAGCTATGGGGGTAAACATGTCAGCTGTTCAAACTGCATGGGAAAATCACTCTGAACACAAAATTTAGACAACATTAAGTTGTTTTCTCAATGTCCGTTGTATTTTCTTAAGTATGATTAAGTTGAAATGAACGAAACGGACAAGTGAATTTCGATACAAATCGAGCGAGAGTACAGCGTACTTATGATCCAGTAAGTCGTATTACGGTTATAAATAGTCCCAATCAAATGCATACTATTTTGAACATTAAAATAAAAGCTACTTAATCAGAAACTTTTTCAATAAATAAATAATTTTGCAGTGGACGTTTTAATTGGAATACTGAATGCTTATGCTGAGGTTCGGAGATGCTGTACTCAAGGGGGTGGCGATGGGAGCAGAATGTTGTGTCATCTGTTAAAGAAAAGCCCGGACTCGCAACCAAAATATTTCATATGTCAAACCAAGTTTTCGAACATCTGACTCTAGCTCCCAGGATGATAGCGCTATCCACCAATCCCAAAGACACATGCGCGCGCGCGTGGTTACAGGGGGAAGATAATTATTTTAAATACAAAATAGATTAGCAATCGTATAATTCAAGTCAATAATGTCCGTTTAAAATTTTCAAAGTGGAAGATTGGATATATACTTCATCTTAGGTATTCACCGGAATGGTGAACTAGTTATATTCCGAGAGAAAAGTGGTTATTGACTTTCGATCACAAACGTTCCTTCCGGAAACGTATCAGCGTAACAAACTTCCATTTGCGAATGAATGTTAGGGACAATTGTTTGGTTCATTCCTGTCAATGGGTCATTAATTGATAATGCGATTCTTTGTTGTAAGCAAAATTAATGTCGATCTAACTGCAATTATTTAAGGCACGCAATGTATATGAAACATTTAATATTTTATTTGCATTCTTAGATACGCTTTCGGTATCTGAACTTTCATGCTGCTGGGAGAAAACATAAAAAGTCACTAAAACATAATAAGAGAAAAAGGAAAACGATTTACAAAGAATTCAGAAATTGATCATATTATTACCCTGATACAGTAAAGCGTCAGATAAACATTTTAAATTGTTGTGACAAAGTTCTGGGAACTTTTTTTTTTTATAGAAATGATATATTTTAAAGTGTCTCTGATAATTTAGTAAAATTTAGTATGAAGTGGATACATTATATTTAATTTGTTTCTTACTTATCCTGATGTTTTTGCTCAGTAATGTCACAGTTCACAGAAAGTAATTAAGCTCAAGCTATTATATGTTAATTTCTTTAGTTTTCCTGGAGAACCATGACGTCCTAACGAAGATCGTTATCACCTTGGCGTCTGTAGTAGGGTTGTTCATCATCGTTGTATCCGTGATATGCTACATTGTGCGAGCGAGGCAGAAACAACCCATCTGCTGTTGTATGTCGGGTACGTATACATGATTTTCATGTTTTGAGAGTGAGCTAGTGTTAGAGGAGCTGCATAGTTTAATTTTGGAGCAAGATGAACTGGGCGGAAAGGTTAACAAGAAGATACTGAAAAAGGTAAGTAGAAGAAGAAAATGTAAACGCAGGAAGATATGAAAAAGAAGGAAAGGGGGGGGGGACAATTTTTAAATCATAATAACAATGACGACGATGAAAATGATGAATATGTTGAGTTTAACGAATAATAAATGAATAATAAAGAAAAAAGTAAAGAAAAGGGTTTTAAAAAAAGTCTGATTAAAATGAAAAATATATAATACAGAGGATACACAAAACAATAATTAAATTTTTCTTGCATACGGTCATCTGTGTTATTTTCCTCTCATTGTCTTCACTACATTTGCGGATCTCGTATGACTTGTAACCAATTTATGGGGTGTGGCGGGTGATAGCTGGCGATCTATGGACGCGATCATCTGATAGATTTATTCGCTATATACTATTTCAGGCACCTCTTCAAGAGCAAAAATGGATCAGGCTAATAACTTAAGGGAATTAGAAACCACTAGGCCTTTGAATGGGAGCGAGATAGATGCCACTTTCGTCCAAGGATCAGACGAAAAAATTATCAACACATATGATAAAGCGCAAGAGCCCAAATCAGAGCTGAAACCAAGCGATAAATCTAGAAGTCCAAAATATAACATGCCTACGAAGGAAAATGAGAATTTCAAACCTTCAACTCAGCTTGATATTCCAGAAACATTTTTTGATACACATGGAGAAGACAAATCACTAATAGCAGACGACACAGAGGTTCCCAATATTCCTGATATAAAGTCTGAGAATCAAGAAGAAAATATTGGTACGTATTATTCATTTACAGCTGACGCAAATAATGAAGGGCCATCTCACCCACTTTTTGGAAACCAGAGACCAATTCTTCAGAGAACTCCCTGGTGCCCAGTGCATTCACGGCTCCCAAAAAATGCACCGTCAAATACATGTCCGGTTCATGGTTCCGCGGTGCATCAGAAATACTGTCAACTTTTTTCCAATAACAGTAGGGTACAACTACCAGTACATGACACTGCGAATCAAGGATATTCACCAGCTCATCGCAGAGGCAGTCTGGGATACGAACATTATGAACAAGAACTAATGCGTATTAATTCATTGTGTGATATATCGGAAGTATAAAAGCATGAGAGAGAAGTTTATCATTTACTTTATATGTACATGTCTGTCTGACTGTCTCTTTCTGTCTGTCTGTCTCTGTCTCTGTCTCTCTCTCTCTCTCTCTCTCTGTCTATCTCTCTCTCTCTCTCTCTCTCTCTATATATATATATATATATATATACATACATATATATATATATATATATATATATATATATATATATATATATATATATATATATATATATATACCACGAAATAAATATTCATTCTATTTGTATCTATGTTCATTTTTCATATCGATTTTCTCGATTATTACTTCGCTCGTTATTTAAACAGTTTGGCCCAGGTCATTGTGTAAGAAAAAATTTCTTCCCTTAGGCCCATTGAGCTTGGCCATTGACGCTTTGATCTAAATATTCACAGGCTTCTTCCTTATTCCAAGTTCTATTCATTCACAAAATTCGTTCAATAATGTTGTCATACAGAAATCATGTTTCTCAGTTAATCAGTTGCCATGACATTTGCTTTATTTTTTTAAAAAAGAATCCGAAATCGATAGGCTTTTGTCTTATCATATATTCAAGACATTCATGCGTGTATTCTATAATATATTTGATATATAAATAAAAGTATTGTGTAGAAACTATTTTCTTCTTTAAAGTAGCGAACATGACCTTTGACACCTTGATCATGAGATTGATAGACTTCTTCCTCAATCCAAGTGCAAACCATCCACAAAGGTTGGAAACTTTAAAGGAGGGAGATCGGTTTAATATGCAGAAACAAAATTGCTAAGTGACGTACAGACTGATTGTATGTTAACATAATATACACTGCCTAATGTCATGCGTTAAAAGAACGAAATCGGAATCGAACACATTTTTAAATTTTATGTTTGATTGTTCTACACAGATTTTAAACATTAATCATACAAATTCAAGTTATAATAGACAGTCTTACTGTTGAGGCCATCGTACTCTATCTACTGAAATTTTGAAATATTTCTCACGAGACATATTGGATATTTTTAAAAATGAACAGCCTAAAATACAAAACAGAATTATGAACATTTTGGAGTAGTTTTATAGGATATATGAAATGTCCTTAAATAATGCATAGTTAATGTGACAAAGATAGGAATTGATTTAATCAGTTTAACATGCCAATGGGTAAGTTCAGACTTTGCCTGCCAAGGTAAGTTACAGTGTATGTTACTGCATGCGACATTGACACAGAGTGGACAGCTACAGATTGGTCCCTCTCCAAAGTCTTCGTAAGGTCACAAATCTAACAAATGGCAGACTCATTCAAATGATATTCTCGCTGTCTGGAAAGATACATGCAACGAATCTCAGCGCCTGCGCACACACCATTACCAACTCATATCAAATCAAAGATAACTTAATGAAAACACAGAAAAGTCTCTTATCACTGAAGTGCTGAAAGAAGGCAAGCTCATCATCCTTGACGACTTCTATTCTAGAGTTAGCGTTGCCAGATATGCCAAAGCACGTGTGAAGAAACCAATGCTAGGATTTCCATATCAAGCGTGCCGATGGCAGATTTTGTGAAAATGTGTGCGAGCATTACATATGATTTGAGAACTGGTTCTTAACGGTGCTTAATTTAAAATAATATACGATAATAAAACTCATTGAACATCTTGATGATTTAAGGTCTATTTACCACGTTTATCATTAATTTGATCCAAAAATAAAAGTGTTTAATTGGTAACAAGCTGAGCCAATCAGAAAAAAGATAACTTCATTAATACCTATCTTGCTCTTTATCGAAAATATGTGATATTCCATATCTGATCAGAAATAGTCTTCAACGTGGCAACACACCCGATCAATCAGAATCAACACCACCTCAGTAGAATGCAGAGATTATGAACATGTCCAAGAACTTGATGATACAATCCCAAATTCCACATTTGGTTAGAATCAGATTAGAAATTTGTTTTCCAGAATGATTAATAACATCAGCCAGTCAGATGCTAAATGATTTTATTAATATGCGTTACTTATCAGAACATGTCCGAGATCTTCATGAGATAAGAACATATTCTAAAGCTTGATTAAAATTAAAAAATATTTTAAAAAAAAACATGGCCACCGGATAGGTAAGAAATTATGCTAATGGACATACGACAAACAGACAAGGTGTTACACATCAGCTCACTTGGCTTTACAGGAATTATCTAGAGGCATATGCATTATAAGAATAGGTGACCATCTAAAATTAAAATAATGTAATGGTATTGGCATTTGTTAAGTTCTTGAAAAATAATAGCAAATATAAATGCCATAATTGTTGTTTTTCCCTAAAGTACACGTACTTTCCATTTTCCGCAGTACATACATACACTCAATTTATTTTTTTTATATGTTAAATAATAAACTTTATGCAAAAATAATATTCTTTTTTACTTAAGAAGTCGACATAAATGTTTAAGTCATAATTGAAGGCTGGATTTTGGACCTACAGGTTTAATGTTTTTCTTTGTAACAACAAATTACATTGCTGTTTTGTCTATGAGTATAGATTATATGTTAAGATCATTGTTGTTTGTAAGCAAACATGTTTACTTGGATTTCAGCTCAGTACATTGGACTACTTGATGTTTTACATATTCTTTCTTAACACTGTAGTTAGAGACCTGACACTGTTTACAACTTAGAATATTCTAAAAATGAATTCGATGGGAAAACATTTTTTTGCCACGCTTTTCTGTCTAAAATTTTTACATATAGGTTGATATAAACATAATTAATCATTCATATCTTAACACAAGTCTTTAAAATAATTAAATTTAGTTGTTTACAGTTAATATTTGAGAGAATGTATTTAAAGTATTCATTGGAATTACAAAGTGCTCAAAAATACTTTCGGACTAAATCACTATTTTGGATATTAGTTTGAATTCAGCGAGAAACATTCTGGATTATATCATTGTGATATATAAAAAATATTAAATGCTAATGGTACATTTAGAGACTGGAATTCATTCAGAGCACCACTGAAGTTTATTCGGATTACTCTATAATGTTGGATTTGTGATGGAACTGTTGGGGCTATATAGGGTTTAAATCACAATACTGTACATTCTTTTTAAATTTTCACCTTGTATTCCTTGGAAATAAATATTTTTTAAATTTTTTATATATATTAAACTTATTGGTTTTCGCTCTTTTCTGTTAATAAGTTTAAGATTATAGAATCGTAACAGTGACAAATATCAATAACCTATACGGAGAGCTTCCGGAAAAACTAAAAGTTCGCAGGGCAAAATATGGCACAGCAGGCCCTACGAAACCCAGTTTGGTATTGACTGCGTGTTTCTGACACAACGCTACTGGTATGTTAAATATGAGATGCTTTCTTTGTCGCTATCCACGTTATGTGATATAATTGCTTCATATATTGGATACTCTAGTATTTATTCTGAATTTTACAGCCAGACGCATGATATATAATGACATGCATGCTCTCTAGCAAAACACAGTCTTTTATAACTATGCAGGTAAATTGAATTCAATCATGCGTTGCATGCATTGAATGATGAAAAATGTTGGAGTTCTAATAATCCAGTGCGAATTTTCTTGTCCTACACGTATTGTACAAATATAGTTATTGTATAAAAATCTTTTAAGAGCAGCTCTTATAACATTATCTAATGTAAGGAAGCAAATTCATGTGCGCGCTCGTGTAAAGTATATAATTTCATTTGTACTTGACCGTGTAACGTGACCATGCCTCATGTAATACACGGTTAAAGTCATTACATTTTTAGCTGATTTTAAATGGGTACTATTTTTGTTCTTCTTCCAATAATGTGCTGAGTTCCTATGGAACATACTCGCATACGATGTGAACTATATACATGTAGTGAGAGTTTCAAGTACAGCTAAACGGGTTCAAACAATTTTGGGAGCAAAGCAATCCCTGCACCATTCTCTGTTTTGAAATCATGGATGGATTTTTCTTTGACTAGGATGGATAGTAATGAGTTTCACAGGTGGATTCCTGATAGAAAGGAGTCCTTGATTGTGTTCACTCTGGTGAAGGGGACGAGAAATCTGCATGAATATCTTCTAGCTTAAGCTCCTGCTGGTGGAGGTATGGTGCTACTGGGATGTCAACTAGCTGGTGTACAATACTGTACGTCATAACAGATCCAAGTTTCTATGTTACGTGTTTAGGCTCGAATAAGCAGCAACATAGAAAGAAGTGAAAATAACAAGCTTGTAAAAAATGAACAAACAATTTATTGAGTACAAATATTTTCATAAAAGAAAATAAATAAACTTACGGTTTTAGAGAATCAAGTCCAAAAATTAATCCAAAAAGAATTCACAATATAATCCACTAGTGGAATTGCAAGAGTCCTGATAAATAATGTCCTAATAGTTCCCGGTTCGAATCTTGACGATGTAATCCAATATGGATGACGATGTCACATGATGAAGTCAGTTTTAGTTTTATAATAATAATCCAAATGAGCACAAGTAATTTCTAGATAAATAACACAATAAATTCCTCTTGATCCCAAGCGAATAATTTACACTCAAACAATAACACACACGTTATATTCCAAAGCCCAGACTGACTACTGAATAGCTCGCTCCAAAACATCACTTATATACTTGGTTTTACCTAAACAAGAAAGGGGTCACGACCTTCCAGAATCTCTCAGAACAATCTCACGTTCAAGAAATCACGCAAACCTTGTATGACGCAGCTAAATTAGAAAGATGTTTATACTTTACTCCATTTTGTTCTTGGAATCAACCAATCATTTTAGAAGCTTGTTTACATTCTGAAGCAAGGTCAGAAAATGATGTTAACATCTGTTGTTTACTTGTAGAGTGAAAACTTTCCTGAAAAATTTCCCAATGAATGAATTTTTAATCCAAAATGTCAAATTTAAATCTACCAGACAGACAATAGAAATAAATATAAATGACATATTAAATATACGTAACAATTGTTGTCGTCAGGCTTGAAGCTCTTTCCATCCCAAATGTTGGAGCATGGTGGTGACCCTGCTGGTTAATAGTAAACAGTGTAAATAAGTAAATAAGTTGTATTGCTTTAAATTTGGCAATTTTTGATTTGGTAGATGGGTCCCAAAGAGTTGATGTTTCCTCCAACTGTGGACGTATTAAGGATTTTTGTAGCACGTTGATTTTGTTTGTTTGGGGCATGTGGATATGATTGAATGAAGGATCGTTGTGGCGTTGTTTGCATTCTTTGTAACAGAATCAATGTGGCTGTTCCATAATAAGGTGCTATCGAAGGCGACTCTCAAATATTTGGCCTAGGATGTCATCGTTAGTTTCTTGACCAACGATGGAAATTATGTATCCGTCTCTTATTTGTAAGTCGAATGACCTCGCACTTGTCAGGATTTAAATCCATCAGGTAGTCCTTTACTTTTAGTTTTAGGCGGATTAGGTCTGCTTGTAATAGTTCTGCGTCCAGGTTCCAGTCTATTATCCTGTGCATCAAGCTGTCGTCGGTAAAATGGCTAACATGGGAATCGACTCTCAAGGCAAGTCGTTCATATAATCAAGAACATCAGCGGACCCATGACTGTTCCTTGGCGAACGTCTGAAGTGATGGGGGCTAATTGAAGATGACTGTCCTTCGAGCACAACCTGTTGGTATCTTCCAGCTAAAAAGTTGTTTATCTATTCACGTGTATTGCCTCAAAAGCTATAGACAAGACGCTTCACTGCAAGGTGCTTATGAGTGACTTTATTGAACGCTTTGCTGAATCGCATCTCTCTGTTGTTCCTAGTTTATACACGCTGATTGATCCTGGAGTGTGATTATAAGTTGTCTCTCAGAAGTCGTGTTGTCTCTGAGAAAGAACGACGATGCTTTCTAATGAATTCGCCAGGTGGCTATAGATGATGTGCTCCATGACTTTGCAGCAACCCGATGTCAGGGAAACTAGCCTGTAATTCAAGGCTTTGCTTTGGTCGCCTTTCTTGAACAATGGAGTGACAAATACTCGTTTACAGTCGTCTGGAACCTGGCCCAGTTCTAATGAGGCCTGGAATAGGAATGTTACGGCTGAAAATATTGAAGTTGCCATATCTTTTAGAAATCTGGTCAGGACTAGTTGCTTTATGAAGTCCGAGATCTTGGAGGAGCTCAATTATTTCTTTCTCATGAATCTAGATGAAGCAGTCGGAGTGTTACTAGTACCGAGATCAGGCATGTGTGTTGAGTCTTCAAAAGCGAAGACTGACAAGAACTGATTTGCTCCCTTATGCGCCTTTCTCTTCCTCCTGCAGTATCTACGTATCTCTAATGGATTTGTGTAAGTTGTATGCTGCAGTCGATAATGACGTTGGCTCGGATGGTGGTCTTGGCTTTTTTGCTGTTAGGTACCAAACGTCGAGATAAGCGTTGTGGCTCCATGACTATTTAACGAGAGCTGTGAAACCGGTAATTTTGCGTGAACTGGATGCCACAAGTTACATTTTTCGTTGTTAAATAAATATTTAATACACTAAACGACTGAAACTTGGGGGGGGGGTGCATGGTCTGGGCATGACGTCGTGCTTGCCAAAGGGAAGTGAAGAGTCTCTCATAGTCTCTCCCTTCTAGGTGCAGTGATCTACACAGGACCACTGTCTCGCTCTGCTAACAAGAGGTTACTTCCATATGGCCTCTCCGACACTATTGTGTCCACATCTGCAACTTCACGTGGGGCCCCTTGTTTTCACAGAGCCTGCTGTGTGACGCGACCAAGTGCTTGGCGGTATAACTGGGTGTGCAGACTGGGATCATTAGCCTTGGCAGGCAGCCAGTCTAAGAGAAGGGAAACTCTGACTCCAAATCCGAGGAAATGAAGCTCATTAGCCTTGTCAAGGCAATTTGTCTAGGCGAATGAAACTGTGATTCAAAACCCACCAAGTCCCATCTATTGGATGATGGCTCCACTGCCTTGTGGATATCTCCAGCAGAAGGAAAGGTTACCAGAGTAAACCCAGATATAAAACCCGGAGTGAAACCCCCAAGGCGGCTGTGAGTCGACTACGACTCCTGCATCCAAATTTGTGCCAAATGTCATGCTCAGCATTCCTCTGGACACCCCCCCCCCCGGCAAGGACGTGAGGAGGATTATGACGTCTAGGCAGCCCAGGATCTCCATATTCCACGCCCAGGAGAGGTCACTTCAGTCTTGCTACTGAGTGAGGAAACAAGAAGGAAGCTGACAGTTTACGGGTTATAAGTTCCACCCGACTGGCGTAGGGAAGGGGCGCCACGGGTTAGCATTGACGGTGGGAGGGATCATCGTGTCCCACTGGACAATTACCGCCCGCCTCAAGCAGCGTAGCCCCCGGTCAATACGGTGTTGACCCGCCATCGTCTGCCTGCTCGAGTGGGTGGCTGAAGTTCAGTGTGTTGCTCAGCATGACAAGCAGACGACAATTCTACATCAGACAAAAGAAACAAGAAACCAATAAAGAAGACTCCAGCTCTTCGATTCGCAAGCTGGAATGTGCGCACCATGTGCACAGGCATCTCCGATGACCTCAGGAAGTGGACGACACCAGAAAAACTGCCATCATCGATAGAGAACTCACCAGGCTAAATATCAGCAAAGCTACCCTCCAGGAAACAAGGCTCGACTCTAGTGGCTTCCTCAGAGAGGAAAACTACACCTTCTTCTGGAAGGGTCGAGAACCTGAGGATCCCCGTCAGCATGGAAATGGGCTTCACCATCAAAAACAATCTTCTGGCTTTGGTTGAAAATCCCACAGGGGTCACTGAGCGTCTCTTGTCCATCCTCCTCACCACTGCTGCAGGTCCTGTCAACATCATCAGTGTCTACACCCCCGCCATCAGGTATTCAGAAGACATAGATGATCAGTTATATGGGCAGCTGAACGAACAGATCAAAGGATGTCCCAAACACGAACCACTATTACTCCTCGGCGACTTGCCAGAGTAGGTGATGATTCACAAGTCATGGGCTACCTGCCTCGGATATCAGGGTACTGAAAAGACCAACGAAAACGGTCAGACACTGTTGGAGATGTGATCCTACCAAGGCATGTGCATCATAAACACCTTCTTCTTGTGTAAGCCACATCACAAAGTGTCATGGAAACACCTCAGGTCCCATAGCTGGCACCAACTCGACTTGGTCATCACTAGGCTCTCTGCCCTCAACAGCGTCCTCTCCACCAGAACCTACCAAAGTGCAGACTACGACTCTGACCATGCCCTCGTGAGCAGCAGGGTGCGACTACAGCCACACACATTAAATCTCTTAAAACCAAAAAAAGGACTCCCTCGCATAACACTGCACAGATGTCGGTCCCCTCCAAGGTGCTGGAGTATGTGTCCATCCTAGGCAAGGCTCTCCAGGACCTGCCAGAGCATGATGCCAAGAGCCAAGTGGAACGCCATATCCACATAACAGCGATGTCCACGTTTGGCAAAAAGGAACGACCTAGTCAAGACTGGTTCAACGCACACCTATAAAGGATGTAACCACTAATTGAGGAGAAGCGAAAAGCCTTTATGGCCTACAAAAATGCGCTAATGAACTTACGCGTACTGCTCTTAAATGTACCCGAAGCAACACCCACCGCATATACAGACAGTGCGCGAACGAGTACTGGCAACAACTGTGTGAAGGAATGCAACGCAGTGCCGAATCCGAAAACATCCAATGTATATACAGTGGCATAAAAAAAGGCTCTAGGCCCTACAAAGGGGTCGCTCCCCTGAAATCTCTGATGGGAGAGAAGATCACAGACCGTTGGCAACAGATGGCCAGATGGGTGGAGCACTACTCAGAGCTATACTCCCGAGATATGTCAGTCACCGATGCAGCCCTCAGCAGCATAAAGAATCTGCCTACCATGGAGGAGCTCAACAAAGTGACAACTGTAGAGGAGCTCAGCAAAGCAATTGACTCCCTCCCAAACGACAAAACACCAGATAGTGACAGTATCCCACCCGAAGCTATCAAATGTGGGAAAATAACACGGCTTCAACCACTGCATGAGCTACTTTGCCTCTGCTGGGAGGAAGGAGCAGTCCCACAAGACATAACAATTGTTACCTTTCACAAAAACAAGGTTGACAGCAGTGACTGCAATACTTACTAAGGGATCTCGCTTCTGAGCATCTTTGGTAAAGTGTGTGCCGCATCATACTCAACAGACTGCAGTTGCTGGCGGACCAAGTGTACCCGGAATCCCAGTGCGGCTTCAGAGCAGGAAGGTCAACGACAGACATGATCTTTTCCATATGACAACTCCAAGAGAAGAGCAGAGACAAAGGTCAACCACTATACATGATGTTAATTGACCTCACCATGGCCTTTGACTTAGTCAGCAGGAAGGGCCTTTTTGAACTTCTCGGTAAGATCGGTTGCCCCCAAAACTTCGCAGCATGATAATTTTTTTCTATGAATATATGAAGGGAACAGTCCTGTATGATGGATCTTTCTCAACCTACTTCCTAGTTAACTGTGGCATGAAGCACAACTGAGTGCCGACACCAACCCTTTTCAGGATCTTCTTCTCCTTGCTTCGGTCCTACGCCTTTGTCTCATCCACTGATGACATATATCTACAAACCAGGTCCGATGGGAGGCTGTTCAACCTGGCATGACTGCGCTCAAAGACCAAAGTGAGGGCTGTGCTTATCAGGGAGCTGCTTTTTGCAGATGACTATTGACTCTTGTGACCCACACCGAGTAAGGCCTCCTGAGACTGGGAGACCGTTTTGCTGATGCCTGCATGCAGTTTGTACTCATCATCAACCTGGAGAAGACAAAAATCAGCTTGCGAGATACCACCATGCCTCTTCCATGAAAATCAACGGTGTCACCCTGGAAGCAGTCAACAACTTTACCTACCTGGTGTTAACCATCAGCAACACTCTCTCGCTTGATAAGGAGCTTGACAGAAGGCTTGGATTGGCAAACACTATCCCGAAGAGGGTGCGGGAAAACAATGCACTGACAGAGCGCACCAAGGTCCAAGTTTACCAGGCCTGCATTCTCAGCACCCTTTTATATGGAAGTGAGACCTGGAGTACCTACATGAGGCAAAAGCGCTGGCTTAACTCCTTCCAGGTACAGTGCCTTAAATGCATCCTGAAAATCATCTGGCAAGACCGTGTCACACACAGTGAGATCCTGCAGTGTGAAAATACACTCAGCATGTTCTATCTGCTGAGCAAATGTCGCCTTCGATGGCTGGGAAACGTCCTATGCATGGAGGATGGGAGGATGCCGAAGGACATCCTTTATGGACAGCTGGCCACTGGCAAAAGAAGAGTCGGCCGCCCCTTACTCCATTTCAAGGATGTGTGCAAGAAGGATATGAAGGCATGCAACATTTCACCTGATGGCTGGGAAGTGCTGGCCGAGGAATGATGCACCTGGAGACTGACAGTAAGTAAGGGCATATCAGTCACTGATGCGAGGAGAGGCCAGTTGGAGGCAGAGAAACGTGTAAGAAAAAACCAGTAAGAATGAACGTTGTCACAGCAACCACAGTAACTCAGGCTTCCCAGTTAGACTTCATCAACTGCAAGAGGGACTGTCGCTCGCGCATAGGCCTGCACAACTACAGATGATGCCAACACCCCAAGGGCGCTATCCGCATGGTCTCTCGTGATTAAGTCATCAATGAATGAACGACTGAAATCAATATTACTGAGTATCACTAGGAGTGAAACCATACACACACATGCGCGTGCACACAAATATATATATATATATATGTATATATATATATATATATATATATATGAAAATATGTATACAAAAAAGATTGAAAATATTTGAAATTGTTTTGTTGTCGAATATGGATTGACAGCAAGATGGGGTTTCACAGGCAAGATTCCATACAAAAAAAAAAGATAATTACTGAGAAAATGTCAAGACTTGGACAGTAATTTCACATTTTATATCAATTAATTTTCAAATTCTTTGTTTAAAGGTTTATAAATTAATCCAAGTTTTTAAAATTCTAACAACAGGATTAAACAAATGTTTATAAGTAAGAAAACAAGGAGTTGAAATAACATTGAAAAAAAAAGCACTAAGTCATGTTCCCTTTTCATACATGTTTTATTTTCAATTTGGGCAAAAAAACAGATATGCATACACTCCTCTGAAATATTTACATATCTTCATGCCTGTTTCATTGATAAACAGACAGGTAGATAGCTAGAGAGCTAGGTAGACAGACATATGCACTCACTTGTGTGAACTATTCATGTATTTACTTGCACCTTTCATCAGCATAAAAAGACATACAGATACATAGATATTCACACCCTCCTTTAAACATGTGACATACCTACATGCATATATCATTAATATGGGAAAAGATGCTCAAAAAATATAAAAACTCTCTCAAGAATGTTTTTTTTAAATATGGGAATAATGAAATTTCACAACCAAATGCATTATCATATGATCTGATCATATTGCATGCTAGAGATACACTTACGACTAAATACCACTCTTTAATAAAGTACTTGTTTATCCCTTTCCTTTCTGCCAGTACAGTCCAACATCTCCGTGGATAACAGTATCATTCAAACAATGACAGTATCAACTTCAGTATGCTTTTCTCTTTGATGAGTGTTTCATTAAACAATTGCCACAGGCATGGCAGCATCATCAAAGTGAAACTATACTTTAAGATTACCATACATACTCACTTGCATGTCAGTTTTAACTGCAAAATGCATAGACCTAGCTCTGATGTCACATAATGCACTTGCAAAACTTGGTCCATACAGTTTGTTAACAGAGTATTCAAAAGAACACCCCCCCCCAAATCCAAATCTGCCATTACATTATATGATGTCAGATGTTAGTAGTTGGACACAAAGTACAAGTTGTTGTTGTAGGGTTTAACACCATTTTTCAGCACAAGATAGGCTATACATGGTGGCCAGTATAAATGGTGGAGGGAAAACCCAATACAGAACTACGGACACGTGAGAATCTACTGGCAAGCTTTCCCACAAAAACTGGCCAAATTCAAGACTCGAATTCGAACCCACAAGGCAGAGTTGAGATGGCAGTGATCCGTGAGTGCTTTTGACCACTTGGCCACTTGGGGCCCCACAAGAAGTGTAAGTGAGTACATATAATATTCTAATAACAAAAACTTGTAATCATATTTGGTTCTCTATAGTCATTCTGTACCATTTTATGAAAATAAGCCTACTCCAATCATCATGCACATATATTCTACATATTCATATTTAAGACTATATTTGACTACAGGCAATATAAACTAAACAGAGTATACATACAAAAAACAATACTAACGATTTAGGCATATATCTTTGTATTAAATTAATTTACACAAAGATGCCCATAAACTTATGTTGCAATTGAACTGACTTGCTAAAAATTCATTTGGAAATAAAGGCGCATTCTCCAATGCACATTCATTCTGGTACTTCAAAAATACAGGGAAAATTAACCCATTTTCATTTATCATCTTTTGTGTTTTGCTGCATTAAACATGCTACAGCACCATTTTCTAGTTCATGCTAAGATGATAGCCCCCACCCCCATTACATGTTTCTAAAGCTTACTGGGAATAAAAATGTTTTGTTTATTACAACAGAAAAACAATATGCTCTGAAAATCTTAAAAAAAATTGATTAATACACAATAAGACAAGCACAAACAGGTCAAATTAAGCAACAATTTTTCCATGTGTTGAGATAAATAACTAATATATTATTTTAAAATAGCTAAAATTAATAATTGAATTACAAGACAGATCTAATGTCACACAATATTATCATATAATTGAAAAAACAGATCTAAAAGAAATCTGATCAAACCTCAAATCATGCAGAGAGATCAATAAACAAATTCAAAGCCCAATATACTGTAGCTGTAAATATCAGATGGGGTTCTAAGCCAATACGGGAGGAGTACCGATCCAACTGATAATTTTGCATGCATTTCTGTGATTATTTGATCACAGTATTTGATCATTTTTAGGTATTTTTTGTATAATGTTTAGGTTTTTTGTGAAAAAGTTTATATTTTGATCATTTTTAGTTTTTTTGAGGATCAATTTTAGGACTTTTAAAATAATTTTTAGGTCTGTTTTGATCATTTTTAGTTTTTACTTGTTTCAATTGTCACAGCTGTAGTGAAAAACATGGTTACTGTATATACCCACTTAAAAGTCCGTACCAAATGCAAACTACATAGACCTAGATCTGCTGGCACATTATGCACAAGTAGATCAGAGTCTATGCAGTTTGTTAGAAATAATTAGTACCAACAAAAAAAACAGACTGATTCACTGGCACATTATGCAATGGCAGATCAGGTCTACGTTGTTTGCAGTTGAACTTATAAGTGAATATATATGGTTCATGCTGGAACTAATGGATCAGTCATTTAGATACAGTGTTCCCTCTTTATAATGTACCACCATTCCTGAAAATCATACTAGTGATAATAAGTGGCAACCTTATACTGAAGGATGTCATCATAACAGTGCATGAAATAATAAAAACTGTATTTATTTATGTGAAGAAAAAAAAAAAGGTTCTCATTAGCATAGAAAAAATTAAGGAAAATAATTTTAATGTGGCAATGATGAAATAAAATTCA
The DNA here is from genome assembly GCA_030141615.1 of Unio pictorum. Lineage (NCBI taxonomy): Eukaryota > Metazoa > Mollusca > Bivalvia > Unionida > Unionidae > Unio > Unio pictorum. The sequence continues at coordinate 17,134,888 of JARLTB010000001.1, read as the reverse complement.
TGCAATTTTGTTGGATTCATACCAATTCTGTATGAGGGACAGTGTTATTGTGAGTAGTGGTATACCAGGAAACCTTAACCATGTTGTAAGAGACAGAAGTATACTGAGGGTGGTATACCAATGGACCTAAACCATGCTGTAAAGAGAAGCAGTATTGTGAGTGATGAGAAAGTGAGGTGACCATATCCATGTCATAAGAGTTGTAAACTACGGTGGTATACCATGGGGACTTTATCATGTTGTATGAGACAGTACATACTGAATGGTGAGATAATCAGGTGACCATATCCATGTTGTAAGAGATACAGCAGTATACTGATGGTGGCATACCAAGGGGACCTTAACATGTTGTAAGAGACAGTGGTATAAAGGGTTGTGTGATAGTGAGGTGATCATACCCATGTTGTAAAAGGGACTACTATACTGCCAGTGGGCCCATAACCATGTTATAAGAGACAGTGGTATACTGAGCGGTGAGATACTGAGGTGGCAATACCCAAGTTTTAAATAGTAATAGTAGTATACTCTGTGATGAGATGACCACTGTATTGCCTTGTACTGAACTGACTTCAGTTCAAAGTTTGAAAATTGAACTGTACAATCTAGTCTTGAACTCTAGTTTTGTTGTGGGCAGTAAATCTTTTGTAGACAGTATATTATCGTACACAACTAAAAAAAACTAGTAAAAATATAAATGCCTGAAAAATTTCATACACAACAATCTTAGGAATAAAATTTAACAGTGATTACAAATATACATAGTGTATTCTTATATATTTTATATTAATAGAATATAAACTAAATTTATACATTTAACAAAAAATTCAAATATACAAATATAAATGTTTTCTCTCTCACTCTGTATTCACAGGTAAGACATCACAGGTTTTAAAATGAAAAATTTGTACAATACCTTCAATGTATATATCCCTTTACATGATAAAATAATGATAAGAAAAGCAAGGAATATGTTTGGTTGCATTGGTTACATTCTCTCCGGTGCGGTAATCAAGCTACATTTAAAAATTGTTTTTGGTGGTTACAAGTGAAAACTGCTGCTGTTATGGGGAATATACCAATGATCAAATCAAAATATCATTTTATTTTGCATCTTGTATCTAACTAAAATAACCATAATTTCTTGGTTACCATATTTCTTTCAGCATTATACATTTTGGGAAATCGAATAATTCACATTAATATTCAACTTTCATATATATATCTCAGCCAATTTAAACCACTCACAGAAGTGCTTGCAAACATCAGGGCCATTCATACAAGAGAAACAGGCAACCACTTCTTTGGTGTATTACAAAGTATTACCACAAAGCTCTGCTTACTGCAAACTCAAACACAAATCTTGCCTCCAATTGAATGCTTTCTTTATGACTGAAGTGTTCAATTTGACACATTTTTACCCATAATTTTACTATATTTTTTCCCAAAAAATGATGTAGCGCATCAAGTGCACTCAAATACTGTACGTAATTGCTTATGAGTTCAAGTACAAACTGCTGTTGCATAATATACCATCAATTCTAAGTCAGCGCAGATTGTTAGGAGTAATCAGTAAAACAAACAATACATACCCTGGTCTGCTGGCTCATTATGCTATGGCAGATCAGGATCAGTGTTGTTTACAGTCTGACTCAACTTATAAGTGAGTATACGTGGTAATAGCTATTTCTTGGCTGTCAATCTACAGTCTAAGTGTTTTATATTTGATCAAAACTCTAAATCATGTGATTACCTGACACATACTGGTAAGGTCAGTAATTATTTTAAGCCAGCGATGAATTTAGTTTACAGGATAAACTTACACTGTGTGGAAAATAAATTTGGGAGTGAACAACACATGCACTGATTCTATGATTTTGTTGAATAATGCACAGAAAGCAATCTTGATAATAATAATAATAATAATAATAATAATAATAATAATAATAATAATAATAATATTGGATGCATGGTATTTGTTCATAAAGCAATTCTGAAATGTGACCCATTGTATATAAGGTCACCTCTGTGCAAAAGACAGTTTTGCCTTTTCCCACAAGTGGCTGCTAAAAATAGGTTTAACTTTATCTCATATGGCATACTTTGATGGTGCTCTGATCTCTAATGGGATGGAATGAAGGTAGGCATGGTGGCAGAGTGGAGGAATCCCTTCCTCTGCTTCTGTTTTCGTTGTTCTGTCATCTGAAATTAGTAAACCAGAGTCTTTTGTTATAAAGCTTGTATTAAACCAAGATCACTTCTTCCAATACACTGAAAAGGACAAGTAATGCAGAAGCAAGGTATTTTGTTTGAGATCTAATATAATGCTATCATGGAATGGAGACATTATGAATTTAAAGTCAACATGTGTAATATACTAACAAAGTGAAAGTAATCTTGAAATGACCACCAGCACTGACTGTGTTCCCATAAAATTACTGCATAATTTAAAAAAATTTGAAACAGATTAATCAAATTTGCAACTATATTAAATATGAACATTTTGAAACAAGCTTGTATATAAGAAGTTTTTATAAGTAATCCAGGGAGCAGAACATACATAAAATCTCTCTCACTGACCAAAACATCTAGATATTAAAAATGAGCTACTTTTCTGTCCTGATAATTTATGTACTAGAAAATATTATTATTTCCAAATATTTTATCAGGAGAAAATTAATATACAGTAAAGCTTACATGATTTTTCTAAACTCTACGCTTCAAGGTGGAGGAATTAATCCCCTCCACTTTCGCTCAGTGTTATTGTTTGGCAGTGGAGAAATAAATACTTACAAAATCACCACCGTGTCTCGGCAGGCAGACTGATGGTAAATCCACAGTGACAGTGATGATCAACATTACTGATTCACATTTCAAGTGCCAATGAACAAAGACCACCAATATAAAGACTGCAGCGTCAAGAGTGAATTACAACCAGATGCCATTTAAAGAATCAGTCATTATTCTGGTCATGCCTTAATTAAAATCGACACTGCAACTCCATACATGGCAATGATTGCCTTAAATATGTGAACGAGCCAAATCAATTTGACCAGTTCAAGAATTTAATTATGGAAAAATGATAATAGTGTAATGACCATGGTTAGAGTCACAGTGACTTAGATACAAAGTTCAGTCTTTGCTTCTATTTAGTTTGTTTTTATAAATATGGTACATATGAATATGAATTATAATGTTCACTTACAATGCTTATCAACTATATTTATCTCTACTGTATATAGACTGTCAAACTAACAGCCAATTCTGACAACATATTTTAACATGTGTAACCTATTTTCGAGGTAGAGGTTCTTTCGATAAAACATTTGTGAAAGTCTGTCATAAAAATTTCAAAGCATACTATTTAATTTATCTGATACACATATTATGCTCTTATGCTATTACTATTTGTAATTTATGCAAAATACATACAAAATCATGACGTGAAAAGTCCACGTATATCATTGTATCACGATGTCTGCCATTTTATATTTGCATAAGAGTTTTGTATTTTGAGATTCGTAATTGGCATTTGCAATTATTCTCTTTAATGACAGTAGGGTACTGATAATAAAATAATTTGCATGTTTTAGTGATAACTTCATTGCAATACCTTTGTATCGATGTATTCAATTTATGTTTTTATGTGACAATAGCTGTCGTCTGCATCAAGTTCAGAACCTGCGTCTACATGAATATATTCAATATTCAAGACTTAAGTTATCATCATAAAGTTTAATTCCACATAAATGTGAGCTCATAAACTGTTCTTATTCGTTTCATAGACAAGCTCTACAGCATTCAAGTACTTATTGCATAGTAATTTATGTGTTTGTAATGTTGACATTATATACCATACAAAACTATTGTTTACAATGCAATACATGGCACACCATACAAGGCACTGATTGGCTACATGGATTGCTGTGCATTCTGTGATTGACTGAATTGTCTCATATGGTGTCTAGTTAAGGTTATAAACTAGGGAGTGCTGTCATTGTTGGTCAGACAACTGTTAAGTACAGTCTGAACCAGAATTCAAAGTGTCAGAGAAAAGCAAAGTGTCGAGTGGCTACATTTTGGATCTTTAAACAATAGCACATTACAACATATAAAAAAGACCCAAGAATAATAGATTTGCTCCATCAAAAATAGATTGTAACAGTTGTCTCCCACAACACATGATAGCCAACCCCACCTCCATCCCGTTTGTTATATTATTATTTACAGAATCTGGTTGTACACAATAACTACTGGTATATATAGCTCTTATTTATTTATTTATTTTTACAATTCATTAAACATTTTCAAATTGTTCTCGCTTTTATGTTGATGATATAACCCCTCTTCCAGTGTCCTAACCCCAAACTTTTAACCTTTCATAACATATCACTCTCCTGTTACGGCTATTGGATTTAATTTATTTATTTTTTATTGTTAAATCCAAATTTGTCATTTAGAGTTTAATATTCATTAATTGGGAGATTTTTTCTAGAAAATTCAGGCTGACCTAGATTCTAGTTGTAAACAGGCTAACCTTGGCTTATTTACCTCATTGTCTGACCTTGCTTCAGATTGATAAACAGGCCTTTAAAACTATTGGTTAATTTCAAGGACAACTTTTTATTTAGTTAGGAAATATCTAGCGTACGTGACTTTTTGAAGGCAGTCTCTTTCTGTGACCTTCCATGAACCTCTATCAATTTCTAGAAAATCACGTGATCACTTGTTTACTTAAGAAAAACAAGTATATGAACTGTTGTTTGGGATAGAACAAATCAGTAGAATCTCTGGGCTTTAAGATATTAGTTGTGTATTTTCTGTTTGAGCTTAATTTTAATTATCTTGTTCTGGACTTTGTGTCAATTCATTGAAGAAAGAGGATTTATTATCTATTTGGAGGAGAAAACATGTGCTCATAATTCATTTGGATGATAATTAAACAAGAACAGCATCACGTGACATTGTCAGCCATTTTGGATTACATTGTCAAGATTTGAACCTGGAACTATTAGAACATTTATTTATTAGGACTCTCGCAATTCCATTAGTGGATTATTTTTTGTGAATTCTATATTGGATTAATGTTGGATTTGATTCTCTAAAACTGTAAGTTTATTTACTTTATGAAAATAATTGTATTTAATAAATTCATTGTTTAAATTATACAAGCTTGTTAGTTTTCACTCTTTCTGTGTTGCTGCTTATTTGAGCCTAAGCACGTAACACTCTGTTCTTATGTACAATATATATAGCACCCTTAAAGACCAAAAATGGCCTTACAATATAATGACAGTCTAGGTACGAAAAATGAAAAATGCATCCAAAATGAGGTTATCAAGTGGAAATCTACCACTGAATAAAGTGGAGTTGAGAAGGTCTTTAGAGACTTGTGTGTCAAAGATGTTGATCTCTTTATGACAAAAAAATTAAAATCCAGTCTAGCTTAATGGAAAAGGGCAAATAAAGATAATAATATGCATACATGTTATTAACTGACTTTACGATTATCAAAAAGCTGCATTAATTAATTGCATGCACTGTCTTAAGATGAAAGGTTGCATTTCCTTCATCATCAGATTTATGAAACTCACGATTTCCGATGTTTAGGTCAATGTTTGATCATAAGTTGTGGAGGGTGTCAGCTGTTTGTATTGTTGCCTGCTGAGCATACTGTAGTTAGATATTATAATAATTAGGATCACCAAAGTGGTTTTACTATCTGTCTACGCAATCACTTATTTTTAAAGAATAGGTTAAACATTCTTTCGCTTATGTCCCAAACTCCCAAGTTTTATTTTTCATCAGTTTTAAAAAGTGTACTTGGGTTTTTCAAACTTGTTTGCATTATTAAAAAGTATCAAGTTTATTTTTAAGAAAACTGGTGTGTCTGGATATCTAGTGTATCGTTTACTCTTAATTGCAAAGAGCAATGAGAGTTTATAATGCTCTCCAATTTGCCAAACAAGTAAAAACTTAAGATAAAATTTCTTTTATGAACAACAAAACATCACTGAGTCATAAATTTATCCTACTGTAGTACTCCTAAGGTAGAATAAAAAGGGAAATAACTCTTAAAAGTATTATCTTTAATTATTTGAAAGCATACATTTGTGAATACAGAATTCTGAATTAATTTGCAAAATTTTAAAGCCGGAAATTAAAGCCTTACCTGTTCTTTGAGATCACTGAGCTGTTGTGATAGCTGTCCAATGAGAATGTTTGTACTGTCTAATTGGGCCTGCAGATTTCGCAGCTCATTCTGCTCTCCATCACCCTCATCAGCTGTCAAAGACATTGCACGCATCCTAGGGAACCAGTCAATGTTTTTCTCCTAAATAAAGAAAGTTGTATTAAGTAAATTTACCTGAATTTTATCAGGACTTTATCATCTGTGGGTAACAGTTTAAAAGGAAATGCAGTTAAACCTATAAATAATGCATACTCAATGGGACCATCAACTTTGTTCTCTGTGGACAGGCATCAAAATACAAAATAAATACTTTAATAAAAAGTTTATTTACTGTTGCCCTGTCCTTGATAATGAGGTGTATTACACAGGTTTCACTGGATAATCATAAAATATAATAAATAATAGCAGAAAATTAAAACATACCTGTTAATTGAGTTAAAACTGCAATGTGCAAAATCAAACATACCCAAAGAAAAACAGCTATGTATTATTGACCAGTTCTTTTTTTTTGCCATTAAGTTTTTCATGCAATCTGCATCTATAATTTATACACAGATTTTTCCCAAAGTACGTGACAATAGATAAATAAATGACCATTTTATAACTAAACACAAGAAAATGTACATACTTTAACTTTCTCTGAAACGTAGCTTTCTGGTCCAGTGAACTCGGTGGATTTTTTCACTTTGACAAGCACAATGAAGTTTAAATAGTGCCACATGTTGTGCTCAAACTTGATGTGTTCCTCAAATGAAACAGATTTATTATCAAATGCTGATCTTTGTAAGCCTGCAAACAAAAATAGCATGTAAAAGAACATAATACAATCATTCCAAGTCTTAAATGTATCTATAGAATCTTTCCAAACCTTAAATGTATCTATACAATAAGTCCAAGTCTTAAATGTACCAAAACAATCTTTCCATGTCTTAAATTTATCAACAGATCTTTCCAAGTTTTAAATGTAACTATGCAATCTTTCTAAGTCTTAAATATATTTGATATTATCTCTCCAAGCCTTAAATGCATCTATACAATCTTTCCTAGCATTAAATGTATCTATAGAATCTTCCAAACTTTAAATGTATCTAGACAATCTTTCCTAGCCTTAAATGTATCTATACAATCTTTCCTTGCCTTAAATGTATCTAGACAATCTTTCCTAGCCTTAAATGTATCTAGACAATCTTTCCTAGCCTTAAATGTATCTAGACAATCTTTCCTAGCCTTAAATGTATCTAGACAATCTTTCCTAGCCTTAAATGTATCTAGACAATCTTTCCTAGCCTTAAATGTATCAAGACAATCTTTCCAAGCCTTAAATGTATCTATACAATCTTTCCTAGACTTAAATGTATCTATACAATCTTTACTAGCCTTAAATGTATCTAGACAATCTTTCCTAGCCTTAAATGTATCAAGACAATCTTTCCTAGCCTTAAATGTATCTAGACAATCTTTCCAAGCCTTAACTGTATCTATACAATCTTTCCTAGACTTAAATGTATCTATACAATCTTTCCTAGCCTTAAATGTATCTAGACAATCTTTCCTAACCTTAAATGTATCTAGACAATCTTTCCTAGCCTTAAATGTATCTAGACAATCTTTCCTAGCCTTAAATGCATCTATAAAATCTTTCCTAGCATTAAATGTATCTATAGAATCTTTCCAAGTTTTAAATGTATCTATGCATTCTTTCCAAGTCTTAAATATTCAATATTACCTCTCCAAGCCTTAAATGCATCTATACAATCTTTCCTAGCAATAAATGTATCTATACAATCTTTCCTAACCTTAAATGTATCTATACCAACTTTCATAGCATTAAATGACTCTATAGAATCTTTCCAAGCTTAAAAAATGTATCTATAGAATTTTCCAAGCCTTAAATGTATCTACACAATCTTTCCTAGCCTTAAATGTATCTATACAATCTTTACTAGCCTTAAATGTATCTATATAATCTTTCCGAGCCTTAAATATATCTATAGAATTTTCCAAGCCTTCAATGTATCTATACAATCTTTCCAAGCTTTAATGCATTGATACAAGATTTCAAAGCCTTAACTGTAGCCATGATGGATCTCTAAAAAAAACAGTTACAACTTATGGTAAATGGTTTCAATAATCTTTTATTTTTGTAGAGTTTTCTGGAGTTTCCAGAATTTTGCGTCAAATTTTTGACTTACTTCTATCCCTCTGTATAGGAAATAATATATCTAGGATGCTATGCAGTGTAGCAAATAAACATAAAACATTTCAAAATATTGATAGATATAATTTGTAGCCATTTTGGCTTTTGAAATGGGTGTGCCCATTGAATAAAATGACTTTATTCATGCCCTATCTAGGAAATGCACATAAAACTGTTGTTTCAAAGATATTCAAGGAAACCATTATCAGCTGTAATTAATGTTTTATTAAAAATTCCATAATTTTTGTTTAATCATCATCATTTTCAAATAGCAGCATTTCTGGCATTTTACTTGTCAACATGTATGAATCTTATGAAATTGCTTTGCTATTCCTGACCCTTCATATGTTGCTTTTATTAAAGTCATCTAATTATAAAAGGTCAATGAAGCGAATTGGTATTAGTATATAAAATCCTATTTAAAAAAAACATAAGGTGAATTAAAAACTGAATGCCCAAATAATAATATTAAAAGTGCAAAGAGTTCTGCCATAAACTGTCACCTAAATATTTGTAGCTTTAGTTACATTTATTCTTTATTCAAATTTAAACACATTTGAAGGAAATAACAGTTCATTACTCACCACAAATAAAACAAGAATTTCGTAAGATTTCATCCTTTTGCTGCTTTTCACTCCTGAGATCAGCAAAAGTGTCGATAATGACACCAAAGATGAGATTCAAGATGATAATAATTACGATGAAGAAAAAGAGTAAATCGTACACAACCCGGGCTATAAACAGTGGTTCCTGCAAGGATATAAACAGAAACATTACAGCAAAATGTGAAGAAACATATATTGCTCAATTAAAAAAAAGCAAGAGAATTACCTAACTCACTAAGAACACTAATTCTCCAAGAACAGGAACTCTCAAAGGACACAAACTCTCAAAGGACACAAACTCTCAAAGGATACAAACTCTCAAAGGATACAAACTCTCAAGGACACTACTGGTAATATAAGTTTCAGAAATCAAGTCTCATCAATCTTGTGTACTACAGTATATATTTTCTACATGCAAATTGGCAACTCAGTACGACTGGTAGTTTGAGTTTCGGGCAGTTCTTTAACACACGATGGGGAATATAAAACTTGTTATATGTAGTTTTAAAAAATTCAAACATTTGCTGTGATGTCTGTTGGCCCATGTGTCAAAGTAGGAGTGAACTTATGATTGTGGGCACCTTCTATCTGCTACAGATTTGTCCATTTGAGGGGTGGGCCTCCCCTCTTAAATGATACCATCATCAAATGAGGATGGTATGATTTGTACACTGTTGCATGGGAGTGCTACATACATACATACATAGAGAGAGAGAGAGAGAGAGAGAGAGAGAGAGAGAGAGAGAGAGAGAGAGAGAGAGAGAGAGAATGATGAAACTGTACAAACACACCAACACACACACTCACCATACTGCTGGGTCTGCGCAAGATATCCCCGATTCCCCCTCCATTCCTCAGTCCTTGATTCAGGGTAGTAACAATACACATGATGAGAGAATCACAGGCCCTCTGCTTATCTTCATCATCTTCATTATGATCTTGAGGAAACAAAAATTAAATGTCTAAACATTAAAATGAAAAAAGATTATCTCTCCCTTATCTGAACTTTTGATTTACAGCACTGGTTATTGATCAGACACCATGTTCCACTGAACCTTTCACAGCATGAATTATAAGGTACTTTGTTTTATATAATCATTTTTAGCTTATCCATCAAGTTACAGTGGGCAGGAACAAAAATTTTAAGTAGGATATTGTGTATGTTAAGAATGAATACATTTATAAACCAAATACAAAACTGCATCAAATATATATTTTTTTATCATTTAAAGCCTTTTTCTACAGCAAGGTTCGCATAAAATATAGTCAAAGTTAGAACAGAACCTGAGATGCATGAATGGATGGGATGTAATGAGGATTTACCAACACATATCCTTGTACACTTTGTTTATGCATATGCTCACACTCATTCTGTAGACACTTGACAAAATCAATCTATTGTTTATGTGGATGCTAACACTCATCTAAAACTACTTGACAAAATCATGCTCCAAAGCAATGCCTTAATCCTGATTCATGTTTTACTGAAGCAAAAAAAATGGTAAAAAAAATCTGTTACTGAAACACAAATATGCTATCATTGTGACTTAAAAGGCAGAACTTAACCAAATGAAGTGTGGATTGATAAAAGTTTGAACGGACAAAGGTAACACTATATTACTTCCACATTTGCAGGGAAAACAGTAACACTAACCTAGTTTCATATTTGCACATACAAGGGTAACACTATGCTACTTCCATTTTGAAAAAACAAATGTAACACTATTGTACTTCCACATTTGAACTGACAAGGATAACACTATTGTACTTCCACATTTGAACAGACAAGGGTAACACTATGCTATTCCACATTTGAACAGACAAGGATAACACTATTGTACTTCCACATTTGAACAGACAAGGGTAACACTATGCTACTTCCACATTTGAACAGACAAGGGTAACACTATGCTACTTCCACATTTGAACAGACAAGGGTAATACTATCATACTTTCAAACTTGTACAGGGGTAACAGTATTCTAGTTCCACATTAGAACAGACAAAGGTAACGTTATGCTATTACCACAATTGAACAGAAAAAGGTAATACTATGCTACTTCCATAGATTTAAAAGGTTAATATCGTGTTGATTATCCTTACCTTTAATTGGTAAGGCAACTGATCCTACAGACACAGAACAGTTGGCATCACAACTGCCTGTGATATTTTCTGCTGTATCATCTATAAACATAAAACATGGCTTGAATTAGTCTGTAACAGAAGAATTATGCTTACTTTCTTGTGCAAGAATACTGTTTACTCTGTCTTTAAAAATTGTAATGTTAAATTTGATGTAAAATAATAACACTTGAGCCTGTTTTATTAAATATGACATAATGTAAAGTCTATATGGCACAAAAATTGAGTTGCCACTTGCTAAAATGACTCATTACTGTTTTATTCATAGATATAATTAATATTTAAAATGTATCCCAAGACTGTAAAACTGGTGCTTTTAACCAATTTTTAAAATAAGTCTTCCTAAAATATAAAGATAAGCGATTCACACATCTTCACAGATTAATACAAAATAGCATAAACTGTAAAGAATACAAAAGATCAAATAGCCCACTATATCCACTATTCATAACAAAATTAGCGCATTTAAAACAAGAGCATTATAACAGTTAATATTATATATATGCTGGTCCCAATGTTAAATAGTCCTCTATATAGTAAACGGTAGGCATGGATGACTGGTGATTATCGACTAATGGGTCTCAGTGATGGGGACCTTTGGTAAAGATAAATGGTTTCTGTAGCTAAACTTGCTTTGCCAATGCCATTATTTTTATATCTGACTTATAGTTCACAGACTGATGTATATAGTAATTTAAGAACATTTATGAGTGTATCTAATGTGGGATTCTCACTGCCTGAAAAAAATGGAGTGTTTGTAACATCACACAACAGATCAACTCACTATTTCGCTTGCATGCATCTTTCAGATTTGTCAGGCAGACTCAATAGATGTGTGATTTTTCAAATATGTATCTGGAGCATCTTAATAAATAATTGAGTTAGAAATTATTTTGGAACAAGAACGACGTAAACATGGTAAAGCTTAGAACAAAAAGTGTGACAAATCATTGTATGATATTGTGTACTAAATTTTCATGTTGCAAACATAGCTGAGTCAATAGTAAGCACAGAATCCAAAAATTTAGTATTATTGGATTTGATGCTATGAATGGAAGTAAGTGGATTGGTGGAATAATGTGACGAGTCATTTGGGCCTGACATTAACTTAAAGACACATTTAATACAAGTTAGTAGAATTATGTGTTACTTATTATTTAAACTGCAAGCCTGTTTATTTACAAGACCCTTTGCGGAGTATTAGAGATTTGCATAAATGAGAAGGTTACTCTACATCAGGGGTCTCAAACTTAATATCAGCCAAAGGGCCATATGAGGGCATTTTCGATGGCCCAAGGGCTGCATCACCTTTGTTTTCTCTTATGACACCTTATAATGCCAATCATTTTGTGGGCCACAGGATACGGCTAAGTGGGATACATGTGGCTCATGGGGGCGTGTGTTTGAGACATCCTGCTCCACATTGTACTCTGTTCTTTCCCAATTTGATAAAAGTTTCTATATATGAATAAAAAGTTCAACGGCATTGGGATGCAATCACTACAAAGAAGTATGCTTCAGAAATATGAACTTTGTGGCCATTATGAATTATGTAAATCACAATTGTTTGCATTACATATTGGTCTATATCAAGATTCCTGCATGGTGTTTGGAGTGTTGCCGCCATATTGCACCGGGTATAGTCACCAAACCTGCTGCAAAAGCACTACATTTGCCAAGTCCCTGAGTTTGAGTTACATTGTGGTGATTTGCAAGATTATCAAACAATTATCCCATCTGAACACAATCCAGCTAAGGACAAAATGAATCTTCTTTTGAAGATGCATCCTTGAATTATGTCAACGTTACACCGCATGGCCATGGCCACCTCTGCAGACAAGATCGAGATTGTTCTCCATGCCGCTTAACTGTGGCAATGATGAATTTAAAATTACAAAATCAGATCTGCCATTTTAAACAAAACCTCAGAAATGCAGCTGAATTTTTCCATAAAGTTAGACCAGTTTTCAGTAAGATGTAACACAAAATATTAAGTACTGCTACTGTCAAGCTGGGAATGTGCATTTAAAAATACAAAAGTGTGACTGAAGACTGATGCAGCACCATGCAAATTGTGTTCAACTATTAAGTTTGCAAAGCATACGTGGACCTTAATTACACCCAGTACAATTTCAAAAACTGCAGTTCCAAACCCTATGGAGCCCAATGGCTTCTTGCCATCTCTCAGCTTAAAATTTTACTAAAGAAAATTTAAATTTTACCACAATCTTCTTTCCAGTCTTGGGACATACTTAAATCAATACATGATGTCCAATAAATATAATTGATGCTCTTCCTGCACCCCCCACCCCCCAAGAATCTGATTATTTCTTTTATATTCTTTAGTACAGAGAATTAAAACTTTTCAAAAAGCTTTTTTCCAGTTTGTCTTTAATATCACTATCTGTCACATGATTAATGCAATTTTATAAAAGATATATTCTGCAACAGATTGATCATGCAGATTTTCTGCATCAAGAAATGTATTAAGTTTGATATATTTGTTGTCGACTGTGAAGGTAGTCTGACTCGCTGACAAACTTCACTACACTAATTATGAATAATAGATCCAAATTAAACAATGACAGGCCTGTATCTGGATTTTAATCCAAACAATCATATTCCCATAATTCATGCTTTAATTCTGCAAGCCCATATTTTACGAGTCATGTCCATAAGATTCACAAATTAAAATGGTTGGCTGACCTTGCATTTATTTGTTCTCTAAAAACATGGACCACTTCATGCTAAATCTTTATTTGGTATGGAACTAGAAAAATGTGAAGGGTAAATATAAAGAGTGTTTTCATGCGAATCGTGTTTGATACATCTAGAATAGCATTGGTCAAGACGTGCTTCAACCTGTGAGATTTTTAAAAATATATAAAATCAAAATTAATTTCTGCTTACATTCTGAGAGATGTCAAAATTTTCTCACTTTTTCTGGCTGAATTTTAGGATATTTAATCAGGAACTCTCCCCGATGGAGATAAGCCATGGATAATTTATTATCAAAACAGAACTTCCTTTTCATTTTGATTTTTTTTAAAAAAAATAATCTTACTTTTACTTCCCAGGATGGCATCTTCAATTGGATCTATTTCCATGAGGAAATCATCCTGGAAGAAAATGTATCCAATGATGGAGAAGAGATATATCAGGATGACAGCCAGAACAGCCGTTAAGACAATGGATCGGCCATTTTTAGTCACTGAGTTTATCACATTCAGCAATGTTTCTTCTCTGTAGACCAGATCAAGCAGCTGAAATAGAAATTTTGTGAAATAATATTTGAAGGATTTAATCCACCTGCACTTACCCAGCAATTTTTTCACATAAATATACCCTGCCTCTCTTGCAGCCCACCTCTGTCTACATGAAAAGATGAGTCTAATGTAAAACAAGCTTACCACAAATGGCATGCTATATGCCTGCATGTGTTTACTAGCATTCAAAGTAGGCACTTTTTTGGTAAGGTTAACATGGGAAATTATTAACCATTGGGTCTTATTTAAATTAATCTTTGGTCATAGTATGTGGTCTTGAACTAATCTTTTTTATCAGATGTACCATGTCTAAGACCTTGTGATCCTGGGAACTACATGCTTCTTTATAATGGCAAATATATGGCCATCCAGTAAGTTTTGATAAGGGCCATGCTCTAGAGTAAGTTATCCTGCAAAACAATTTTTCTGTGTCAGTTGCTTCACCTTTGACCTTTTTGATTCTACAATCAACAGGCCTGATTCCATACTGTAATTGCAAGCTCTCAAATTGTTGGTCATGGTACATGATCTAGAACTAAAATTATTCTGCACACAAATAAAAACATGTATCTTCTTTAAGTCAGTGACATTCACTTCTGACCTATTGACCCCCAAACCATTGAACTTTTCCTTGCCCCAAGTGCATGCAATTCATACAGTTTGGTTCAGGTCTGTGATCTATAACTATTGTCATTGCAAGGAAAAATGTATTCTTTGAATCAGTTACTTTGACCTTTGCACTGAAAATAAACAGGATTTTTCCTTTCCCACAGTACAGCTTAACAAAACCATTGGGTCCAGTATGTGATGTAAAAGTTATTTTGTGGAAACCTTTTATTCAGCAACCCTACCCCATACCAATATAATTCTTCTTCACCCCAAGTACAAAGTATCAACAATATTAACATAAGTGACCTTGACCTTTCAACCCCTAAATCAATGTCATAAAGGAATGCCATTAAGTTTGGTAACTGTAGATGGTGGAGAACTGGAGAACTTTTATCTAGCTGATAAAAATACAAAGTTTTATAAATTGTGTGTTATGATGCATGTAAAATTTAATATGACTACGCACATCAAACTATTTCAAAGACAATTTAGATTTTACAGTATTACCATACTTTCAATGAGAATTTTAACGTGTTCAATACTCACAAGTAAGCTATAGAAGAACTCGTGGATACACAATCCAAGAATGCATAGCAGTAAGAATGTGACACTATAAACAATCTCAAAATCTGTAATGATGAGTCTCCATGGTTTGTTGAATGTCCCTCTATTTCCCATCAGACTGATAAGGAAAATGCATTTATTTATCAGCTGAAATGAAAAACAAATAAATAGAAAAGTTATGAATTATTAAAAATTCAGAAAAATCTTTAAAATATCATACAACAAGCTTTAATATATTAAAATGCAAAAAAAGAGTTTCAGCATACATGACTTGTGACATTTTTTCTAAAACATGTTTATTGAATTAGAGTTCAGGACATTGGTTTTCCTCTTGGAAATTCTTAGACTACCTGATGTTTGTCTTGTTCTTTCCTAAATTTAAGTAAAAAAAAATAAATTTAACCTTATTTACAACTCACGATGTTTTAGAATTTAAATTTAATCACATCCTGGTCTTCTTATTGTGTCTTAGGTTATTATATTAAGGTTGTGTAACTCAGATTTTTTTTCTCCCTATCTTAGGATCTGTAGTGGAATCAGTATTTTAGTTTTGTTCACTTAAAATTTGAGAGGATTGATTTATTTACTAACTTCTAAATTATATTTTGGGATTACTGTTAATTCATTTAAAGACATTCTGGATTACATCATCATGATACATCAAGACTGTTAGCACATTAGCACATTCCAGACTAATGGTTCTTCTGCACATTTAAGAGTGGAATTCAGCTGGAAGCCAACTGGAATTTATTCAGAACAATCTACACATTTGGACATGTAACAGAATGTTTAGGACTATTTGGGAGTTAATTAACAATATCGTTGCTGTTGTAGTGTTAAACACCATTTTTCAGCACAAGATAGGTTATACATAGCCACCTTTATAAATGGTGGAGTAAGAAACCAGACAAACCCTGGAAAGAACCACCCACCCATGAGAAGCTATAGGCAAGCTTTCTTAGATACCCAGATTGGCCAAACCTGAGACTCGAACCCACACAGAGGTGAGATGGCAATGATCCGGAACGGTGAGCGCTTTAGACCACTCTGCCACTTGAGGCCCCCTCACAATTTTTAAGTTCTATTTAAATTTTCACTTTTTTTCAAGGAAATAAATTATAAGCAGAGCATTCGGCTTAGCAAATATAGAATGTAAAAACAAACATTATATTCAAAACATCCACCAAGTTAAAATATTTCCCTAAGATAAGCAAATTATATTTCACATTTAATTTTATTTTTACTTACAAAACCTTGGGAAAATATACAGGCTAGCCTGTGATACCCACAGCTGAATAAGAACCCTAAACTAAGAAATTCAAAACCTTTGTTGCCATGAGCCAGTTATAATAGATTCAATGCCATACGTATTTACTCTGAAGAGATGCTTTTCAAATCCAAAAACAATATGCTTAACAAAGAGTGAAATGTGCTTTGAATAATTATAATAAACTCCTGATTTACGCATAATCAATTCACTTGAGTCTAGTCGGTAAGTGAATTAATATTAACACTAAAGCAAGATAATACTCCCTGAGACTCCAGTTATTCACATGTATATATGTATTTGCATATATAATCAATCAACAGACTCTCAGTTCGCCAATTCTTGGGGAGAGCCATTTTGCTCAGAACTTTCCCCATGGCCTTCCATGACCATTCAATATACATCGCTACCATTGTTTGATGCATTTGACTGGGATGAAGATTTGTCTCCCCAATGATGGATGATTGAAGACTGTTTGTTGTCCATTTTCTATTTTTTTGTGTGCATTTTTTATAATGTAACTAATTGAATATGTTTACAAATTTGGGGTAGCATAATAAAAAAAAATGTCAGTTGAAAAATAGTTTAGCTTGGTATCTTTGGTCCAATGTGAAAATTCACCTCAGGTAGTGTGAATTCGACAAATTAAATGTTTCTCAGGAAAGCAATTTAGTGTATTCTAATTTGAGAGTTAAAACTTACTTTAAAAACTGTTTGATGTAATTTATACTGCCATTTAGGGTAAAATATCATGATTTTGTGGGCATTTTGACTGGTATACAATAGTTCTACTTATATTTACCTTAATTTAATGATACCTAATTGGATTATAGAACCCAAAATTCATGAATTTTTTAAAATGTCAATTAAAAAAAATTATGATTTCGATTTGAAAATATTCTGCATCGGAAAAAAAAGTTTGATTTACACTTCAGACTTGTCACACGATTCTTATTAAATGAACAAACAATTTTACAAAAATTTAAACTTTTTTTTAAGGCATTACAACATCAAGTAAATGGAAATAACTTTAAAAAATCTAGTATTAATTAGCTGCATTTTTATTGACCCAGTTACATAGTATGAAATGATGGATTTTTTTTCTTCTTCAGAAAGTGATCTGGTCAAATGATAAATTCTTGCATTGTTTTCAATCACTGCCATTTAATAGGGGACTCATTTGGTTAAGAGTACCCCTCTTTGAACAACTATCCGTGGCCCTAGAAATTAATTTGGCTTTGCATTGGTGCCTCCATACAAACTTAAAACTAAATCGAACTACCATTGGCTACACTTTTATATGTCGCATAGACATATTAATTTTGTAAATTCGCTAGGGACTTCATTACGTACGCTTATGTACTAGATTTTTAGAAGATAGGATGATAAATACAAAATTTTTCAACTCTAGTATTAGAATAATTGCACAGGTGGCTAACACGATATTGGATGTTAGGTTGTCCATTAGTACAACTGGACTGAATTTGACTTAGGTATGGCTCTTTCGTTTCAGGTGTATGCTGCGTCCGTGGCCTTGCTGTCCTTTTCTTTGCGTGCCCTGCTGTGTGTTGCTGTGCCGCCCGTGCCTCCTGGACCTGAGCCTTTGCCTCCTTTGCCGCGTCCACTTAGACATAATTACTAGCGAAATGAGGAAGCCTTTCCCCTCGCTACCAGTAACTTTCTCTGATTGGTATTAGGAGTAGGGGTGGGTGTGAGTAGGTACCATTCCTACCCACCCTATGGGCTGTCATTTCCCCTGATAGTTACTTTTTAGTAATTCAGGGGAACGCCCACTATTACATCTATAGTGCAGTTATGCACTTAAACCCTGAGGGGAGGGAGTAGCGACCCCACCCTGACGGAAAAATATGGGTGCCGATATGGCACCTATAAAAGATGTACATATGCCCCTAGTGGGCGGTTACATCTATAAAACACCCAAAGTCAGTCAGTCAGTCATCAAACACAAAACTCAAGAGGCAGAACTAACAAAAACACAAAACTCAAGAGGAAGAAAAAAAAAAAATTCAGTTTAAATAACATTCTTTACATGTCAGAATACCTGCAAAAAAATCTGAATTTTTTAAACAATTTCTTATAAAACTACAAGATGCAATAAAAACAGAATGACTGTTATAGTAATTAAGCACTTTATATTAACAGGTATTTTACAAAGATGGAACTTGGGTAGGCAAATTATCTTTCCACTTTTTATTTTTTGTATAATTACTTGCTTATTATTATGATTTAAATTGAAAATGAGCCAAATTTAAATTCTTTCTGTTATTCAATTTCATTCTAATGGAGGGGATGACATTTTCAAAGAGGTTCGACCACAACAAATGAATGAAAATAATTCAACAACCCCAACCCCCAAACCAGAATATAACAAGTTCAGATGCCATCCTCTAAAGGCAAAAAACGTTTTCACTGAGTTAAATTAAATACTGTTAACAAAATAATTTCTGTATGTCAATTTTTCATGAGCGTCCGCCGCGGAAGCGGGAGGTCGTGGGTTCGATCCCCGGCCGAGTCATACCAAAAGACTTACAAAAATGGTACTAACAGCTGCCTCGCTTGACGTTCAGCATTAAGAGGTTAGTGTTAGGACTGGTCGGCCTGGTGTCAGGATAATGTGACTGGGCGGGACATCATGCTACATGTCTGCGGCATGATGCCCCAGTGGTAGACATCACTATAAACTGCCTCACTGCAGACATCGTAGCGATATGACTGAAAAATTGTTAAAGCTACGTTAAAATTCCTAAACAAACAAACAAACAAACAAACAATTTTTCATTTTGGAAAATGAAGTGAAATCAGGCTGATTTCTCTGAAATTAAATGTAAAAAAGATAAAATAATTAGCAGATGTAGAAGCCTAAGTTAGGGTATAATTTTTTTCTGCTAAAAAGATATGTACACAACGTACAAAGCTTATCGTGTAGCATAAGATTAACATTATGTGTATTGTGTACAATTTATAGTGCAAACGGTGGATGGATGGACCCGCTCAGACCCTAATCCTGAAACTTCTTGTCCACAACACTTAAATCTAACCTCAAAACATGCCATGGATACTTTTCCTGTAACATTTTGCCCACAATAATTAAATCTAACCTAAAAAAAAAACCATGGACCCTATTCCTGCAACTTTTTGACCACAACGCTTAAATCTAACCTTATATCACACCATGGACCCTTTTTGCTGAACACTTTGCCCAAGTCACTCAAACCTAACCTCCAAATTGCCCCATGGACTACATTTCAGAAACATTTTGCTCAGACACTCAAACTTAACCTTAAACTCACAACAGGGATCCTGATTCTGAAACTTTTTGCCTAGCCATTCAAACTTAACCTTAAACTCACAACAGGGACCCTAATCCTGAAACTTTTGCTTAGACACTTAAACCTTAACCTCAAAATCATCCCTAACAAGGATACTATTCTAGAATATTTTTTTAAATTAAAAAGTTGATCTATTTCATTAAAATTTTAAGTACTGTTAGTCTGTGTTAACGATTACAATCACATTTAATGACCTTGAGCTAAAGCTGGTTTCTCTAAAAGTCATACAAATAGTCCAATTCTGTGGTGATGTCTTTATTAAGGACTTACATTCAGAACTCCTAATATCCACAATGTTGGTTCCACACCGATGGAGAAAATCATACGCAAAATTGTAGCTGCAATGAGAGTGATGATGCTTGAGGGAGTAGCCACAGTGATGACCAATGAAAGAGAGGCCAGCATGGCAGTCCATACCAAGCCAGATAACCGAGGGTCAAGGCTGGCTGAAACAAAAAAGTTCACACTGATTTCATTTTCATTCCAAAATCACTGGACACATTTAAAGTTAAACAAGTGTGCAAAGATTGCTGTCATGGGTGTAATAACTGATATCATGCCGTGTCACATCAATGTATTACATAGCTGTGTACATACATATTATTAGCTTGTACAAAAAAAGCATATTGGTGCCAGGTAATAAATATTTTTTAAAACAAATATCAAAATTTATTTTCAATAAAGATTTATTTTTAAATTATGCGCAAGAGTAACTTGCCCTGATGTTTAATTTTATTGTTTTGAAATTCCCATGATCTGCTGAAGCCGTTTCAATTCACTATCAAATGCTAAACAATGCCATAAAATATCACTCTGCATTGCAAAGTAGGAATAATTTCATCCTGTTCGATTGCTTTCAACTGTATGTAAAAAAAAAAACGTCAATTGTTCTACATGATACATACTTACAGGTTCAACTAATAATCGCTGTAACATACCTCTCTTAATATCATCACAAGGACAGAATCCTATTAATCACATCTTTTCTTGTCATCACAAGGATAGAATCCTAATAATCACCGTAACATACCTCTTTTGTTATCATCAAAAGGATAGAATTCTAGTAATCGCTGTAACATACCTCTTTTGTTGTCGTCAAAAGGATAGAATCCTGCCACCAGAAGATTTATCAGGACAGCAAAGTTGAATGAGATATTCCCCCAGAAGGTCATGTGACTACTAAACCAGGACAGGTACTGATTGCCTGAGGTACAAAAAATATAATTTGACTAGTAATTTTGTTCTACAATGTGTACTTAATAGTATCAGATGAACAGACTAAAATATTACTTTTACATTCATGCTGAATTAGTTTATCACAAACTTTCCCTCCACATCTTTGTTATGATATAACCAATAATGTGCTAATAATGCTGATAAAACCAACAACAACTAAAAAGAAAACAAAATGCCTATAAAGACACTTCATTCTTGCTTGTGAATATATATCAGAAAAAGGTGGCTAATTACATGGTAAACATTTTGTGGCTTGCATTATATGACACTCCCTTGTTATCATGTTATTTTTGGCAAGAATAAAACTGAAGTAGGTTCAATATCCAGATTATATTATTGTATCCCAAGTGTGGGATCCAGGGCATTTCCTATGTTATATAAGTAATCACATTACATGGAGGCAGGTTTAATATCCAAACTGCATTTATCAAAATGTGGGATCCATGATAATACCTATGTTACATAAGTAATCACATTATACTGAGGCAGGTTTAATATCCAATCTGCATTTATCCCAAATGTGGAATCCATGACAACACCAATTTTATATAAGTAATCACATTACACAGGTTCTTAAATAAAAAAAAATAATCTAGAACTACTGTATATATTTTTTCCATCTAAGGGGATTTAATTCTGCCTAGACCATTTATGTTTTACAATGAAATTACTTATGAAAATTTAACTTTGTACTTTTTTCGAGTGTTATATCCTGATGCAGCTCAACTTTTCTAGTGGTGATGGCATAATAAAACTAATTTATTTCATCATGTAATACAAACAGAAACACAAGTCAGAAACTGTAAACAGAAGTACAGTGGAACCCCACTATAAACACAATCCAATTTTCTTGGATCCCGATTATCGTGTTATAGCGGGGTTCCACTGTATTATGTCTTTCAATTAACATCAAGACTTTAAGTCTTCTTTGGGAGAAAGTTTTTAATTTCTATTATTATTTCTTCCAATTTAGAAAAACTTACAAGCAAGATACCAGACAAATTTGGTTCACTTGCCAAACATATTCCAATACTGCTGTCTAAGCTACATGTACAAGATTACATAAGCTACTATACCTCTCTGAAAAATTTCATCCATTTTAAACTGTCATTTTGAGGTAAAATAATAATTATCATTTAACAGAAATTTTATTATTATAAAAATTGCATTAACTACTAGCATCATACTTCGTAAATCTTTCTGCCATTTCATTTCATTGTACATTTCTTCTGCCTTTTCAAAGAAGTCAGCAACTTTGCTGCCCTGTTCATCCCTCTCTGCTGTGTGGTACACTCGATGCTTGGTCTCTTCTGTCAGGTATTCACAAATCTCAGGGATTGGAAATACAATGCGCTCCATTGTGCGGTCCTGGCGAACAATCTGATTAAAAAAAGTGACTCTGATTAAAAACATTTCCACCATCATGAGTATCAAGACTAAAAACAAAACTTGATTGCTTAATAAAAACTGACTGCCATTATTATATTCAATAAGCCACATTTAACACAGAGAGTGATATGTTTGTAGGATTTAAAGTTTTTCAAGGTAAAATTTATTGTTGCAGCATGAGTGCAGGATCATGCGTTTCCGACAATTTTTAGCCCATTGTCCCTCAAATCTTTGAATCCTGTGTAACTTAGACATGGGCAGTATACTTTGTCAAGATGTTTATTTTCATATTTAATAAAATATTTTAAAAAAATCTTATAATTTTTCATATGTGCACATGGTTATGTGAATGTACATAATAATTAAGAACATGCCCATAGTGACTTCCAAATCTATATCTCTTGGGGCTAATAATCTTTAGTCTTGCTCAAGGCAAAAGTTTCAGACTGTGATTCAGACATAATTAAGAATAAAAATGGTGACTGAAATATTCAAAGTTTGTTCAGATGTCAGCTAAGCTTAAGTGCTGATGGCTAATAATGTAATATTCTGAGGCTGGGCTAAACCAAATAGACTTCATCTCTGACGGAAGAAACTTCCAAAACTAGATGGATGAAATCAATGAATTATTAGAATGAACAGAAAAATAAATCAGAGAAATAGGAATTATTTTAAATAACAGTCTGGTGGATAATGGGCGATGACTGAGTCTAGTAAGAGTAAGAACTGGAATGGCAAAATCCATAGTGCATTTTTTTCTGGCAAACCAGATATATGAACAGGACAAAGTTTTTATTTTATATTTTTGATTGCTTTAGTACAATACATTTTTTAAAGTGCATGCCTTTGATCCCTTGAAAATGTGTGTGTCTCCCAGATTTGGAAGACATGTGAATATTATAGCTGCTGTCCTAGATGCAGGAACTAATGGTGTGTGCACATGGCATACTACTTGAATTCCTAGCCTGGAATTACTTTGACAACTTGCTTTATCAGCGCAAAGTCTGAATATGCAAACTGCTTTGAATTTCCTACCTTTTGAGACTGCTATTATATTTTCTCCTAGAGTCTGAGCTAAATACCATATTTACAAATACCGTTTATGGACCTAATTTGACGCTTTTGTACAAATTGGAGCATAATCTTTTGTATGCACCAACATCACTCAGATTAATCTGCTTAAGATGTTGTTGTTGTAGGGTTTAACGCCAACAGGCCATACATGGCAGCCAGTATTAATGGTGAAGGAAGAACTTAGGGAAAACCCCCGGAAATAACCACCAACCAGTGAGAAGCTACTGGCAAGCTTTCTCACATACCCAATTGGCCAAATCCAAGACTCAAACCCACACAGACAGACGTGACATGAAACAAATTTCTTGATATGAGCGGTGAGCATACATGCCTACTTTATCCTAAGTAGTGTGTTCTGCATGCCACATTCTAAATCTGAGCAGAATGCTCATTGTATACATGCCTCAATCTGAGTACACTATCCAATATGTAGCTAACTCAAGTGGATCTTTATGCCAGGCATATACCCACCCAAACAAATATTTTAGGCTGATTCCGCCTGGATTTTAGGTGGATTCTGAGTGTATGCCACCTAAAACCTCCAAATTTCAGATGGACTTTAGGCAAACTGGGAATATGGCCAGGGTTACAGACTCAATTCATCTAATAGTTAAGCATACTATTTCTCATATTCTTCGTAAAGGATAAAAAAAGCTCTGATTCTTCAGTTCATTTTACAACTGTAAGGCAGATTTTGATTTCAGCAGAAATGTTCGGTGTTATTTTGAACTTTATCTAAAGAACTCTAAGCATAGATAAATCTTTGCACTTTGCACCAGGTCTTTTTTGGATTTGATCTGATGTTTACTCTGAGAAATATTTTTTTTGGCCTCCTATTTCAATATACTCTAAAAAAAATCATACCCTAGTGAAAATGTGGCTGAAATTTCAATGAAATCACAGTGAAAATTTTGTGACATTCACTCAAATGTCTTTTTTCCACTACAATTATGGTATTTTGCCAAATTTCAGTGAAATTTCACTCAGATTTTACAAAAATTTCTGAAAATATCAGTGAAAATTGTGATTGAAAATTCACTGACTGCCAACATTTCTGAAAATATCAGTAAGAATTTGTGACTGAAATTTCACTGAGATTTTGCCAACATTCTGAACAGTGACATTTTGTGATTGTAAAATTACTGACATTTAAAAAAAAATATCAATAAGAAATAATAAAATGTATTTTTTGTTTCTTGTAGAATTTGACTGATTTTCAGCATTATTTATACTTCCTATTTTTTATAGCTGTAATTTTATTGTTGATTTTGGGAACGATACCTTATTTCCTAATCTTTCATTGTTTCTTTTTCAAATTTTTGTTGTTGCTGTTGTTGTAATTTTGTTTAATTTAATTTAACTGTCTTCAAACAAGATTGTTTTCTTGTTTTCCATTTAAAACAGAATTTCCCTGTTCTCCTGACATGACTCTGATTTTCCTTGATATGGACCTTTTTTTTAATGTCATCTCCTTAAGGTTTTAAAAATGTAATTGCTCTCTCCGGTCCCATTCTGCAACACGCTTTCTAATAAGTATTTGTTCCATATATTGTTCCATATATTATTTAACAGATGATTGCTGTAAGAGCGTTCTGATTGGTCAAAAGTTTGTACATGCACAATGAATCTTTGCATAACTGAAAAGAGGGAATGAGCATGCTTGCCAAACATGGCAAATCAAATTTTCAAGTGGGATACAAGTTTGAATAACCAGTTGAAAAATGTGTGGCAATGAGAACAGTCTGAAAGCAGAGTCGATGTGAACGTAATTGGCCAATTGGTCAGTCTGTAGGAAAACTGAATGCCAGGGCAAATATTTTGCTATTTGTGCCATAAAGAGTATTACAGTAGTGGCTAACATGCTAAATATGACAAGGAATTGAACCAGGATGATTTAAAAATTATGTAACTCGAAAATTATTAACTTCTAGAATTTAAGGAGGGACAATGTACAGAGATCACTTGTGGGATTAGTTGATATTGTTGCCATATTCCCAAATCTATCAAGTAGAATAATTCTTCAAGATCGTGAGTGGTATTATTGTTTATATTATCAAAATATTCTAGGTATGTTATAATTCAGAATAAAATAAGAGTAATAAACATTTGTCACGGCTACTTATGGAACAAGGACTAATTCAAGCGACCATAACAACATCAAATTTTGCACATATCAATAATCAAGTCAACTCCCATATCTCTTGGATGTCAATTACATCTGTATAATTTGGTTTGATGTACATTGAAATATTACCTTGCTTAATAAAGTCCTGTTTAATTCATATCATAAATGTAGTTCACTCAGGACACATCTAGTACTTCACTCTCTCAACAATACCTACTTCCATTAAGTCTGTGTGCCCAGTATACATCTCATATTTCACTAACACACTCAACAAGTACCTACTGCCATGAAGTCTGTCTGCCCAGTATACATCTTGTATTTCACTAACACACTCAACAAGTACCTACTGCCATGAAGTCTGTCTGCCCAGTATACATCTTGTATTTCACTCACAACACACTCAACAAGTACCTACTGCCATGAAGTCTGTCTGCTCAGTATACATCTCATATTTCACTCCCATGAAGTCTGTCTGCCCAGTATACATCTCGTATTTCACTCACAACACACTCAACAAGTACCTACTGCCATGAAGTCTGTGTGCCCAGTATACATCTCGTATTTCACTCACAACACACTCAACAAGTACCTACTGCCATGAAGTCTGTCTACCCAGTATACATCTCGTATTTCACTCACAACACACTCAACAAGTACCTACTGCCATGAAGTCTGTGTGCCCAGTATACATCTCGTATTTCACTCACAACACACTCAACAAGTACCTACTGCCATGAAGTCTGTCTACCCAGTATACATCTCGTATTTCACTCACAACACACTCAACAAGTACATACTGCTATGAAGTCTGTCTGTCCAGTATACATCTCGTATTTCACTCACAACACACTCAACAAGTACCTACTGCCATGAAGTCTGTGTGCCCAGCATATTCATACCAACTTCTAAGCAGTGTGCTAAAAATACAGTTACCTCAATCTGGACAGTGTGCTAAAATTACACCTACCTCAATCTGGGCAGTGTGATAAAAATACACCTACCTCAACCTGGGCAGTGTGATAAAAATACACCTACCTCAATCTGGGCAGTGTGTTCAGCATAGTACTTGAGTGCTTGATCTCCATACACATCTCCACTCGGTTTAAGGAGGTTTGCTAATTCCTTGTTATGCTGGGCAAGCTGAAAGATGCAGAATGTTTGAATCAAAATTTGTCAGTTAAATGCACATTTTTCTGTCATATATATTACCATTATGATGGAGTATCTTTTTTTTCTCAAGAAGAAAATTAAGAAATTTATCGAAAATTACACTTATTCATGTATGTGTGTGTGTGTGATTTGGAGTTTTTAGGCTGTTTTAAAATTGTTTTCCAGTCATATCATTTATAGAGATGTCTAGCCCATGTGCTTAATGCTGCAGACATGTAGCATCAAGTCCCAACCAGTTACATTATCCTGACACCAGGACAACCAGTCCTAACACTTATCTCTTAATGCTTAGTGCCTAGCAAGGCAGCTGTTAGTATCACTTTTATAAATCTTTGGTATGACTCAACTGGAGTTTGAACTCATGACTTTTTACATCCAAGGCAGGCAGATGCTCTAAGAACTAGGTCACTGGAGTGGTCACTTATTTATGAAAGATTTATATCTACAGAATGCCAAAAGAATCTCTGTAGTATATACACTGATATTAATACAGTGAAACCCATTTGTAGCATGCTTTGTTGTACAGTAAAACTTGTTATGAGAGACTGCCCTTATGCCAACAAAATGTGGTCTCTCAAGACAGGTGGTCTCTCATAGGAGGTTTGTACAAAAAGACCAGTTTCCAAGGTCCAGTTTTAGAACAATTTCAAGAAACATAACCACAATCACTGTACATATATTCATTTTATATGTACGGTATGCATTCATCGAAAAACAAAATTATATAGCAACAAAGAGATACTTATATCATTAAACATGAAATCACATTTACATTTGAAGATCACATATTTTAGCAAATTAGCATATTAAATAGTTCTTGAATTGCTAATTTTCCTTTATAACAA
Organism: Unio pictorum; assembly: GCA_030141615.1. Classification (NCBI taxonomy): domain Eukaryota; kingdom Metazoa; phylum Mollusca; class Bivalvia; order Unionida; family Unionidae; genus Unio; species Unio pictorum. Next base: position 17,106,860 of record JARLTB010000001.1, on the reverse strand, counting down.
CCAAAATTTATTCTAATGACATTAAAACACCCTTTTTGCGAGTGGACTGCTCTTTTTCACTTCAGTTACAATAATTATTTTCTCCAGTCTTAAAATTTGTCTCTTTTTAGTTGGAGGTTCGTCCATTGTTATTAAGGTTCTAGGTGTTAAAATTATTAGTGCTCAGTTGTAATAATCAAATGTAAAAAATGTTTTGACTGGGCTGTGGGTAAATATGAAAAATCTATACATGTGCATTGCATATCTAATAATTAATGAAATAAAAGAAACAAATATCTCATCCAGAAACAGAATCATTTACTCAGAGACAAAAAATCAACAGGTTCATTCACACAAGACAAAGAGGGATTAACTCTATAAGCAAAGTGTTTAACCTGGTCAACAAAAAACAGACACATTTTTTAAAACACTATAGCTTTGTCTGATACTTAAATGATTATGTGTCGAGCTTTCAATTCTTTGAACCATTCTTATAACTAATTTTTGTTGGGGTTTTCTGAAATGAATTACAATGATATGCAATAAATATTTGTTGCCTTTAGAATCATCAGTTTCATCTTCCATTACTCTCAAATATGTGTGTGTGTGTGTGTGTGTATGTGTGTGCATGTGTGTGGTTGAAATCTTGATTCTCCAGTTTAGTCCTACACTACAGTAACATCGGAGGAAAATGTACATAAATGATGATAAATATTAACTATGTAATCCTATGTCCTTCACTACACTAAGGTTGGATGAAAATGGTTGATTCAAGATAATCCAGTGTCCTTCTTGATTATGGTGGTATGCATGGTCAGTTACTCTCAGTCTTTCAATTTTCTTCTCCATTACTTTGATATTTGATGCTAGTGGTTGCCTCTAGATTTTCTAGTGTAGTCCTCTATTACAATGATTGCATAATACAGGTTGTCTGTAAATTCATCAGTTTCCTCTTCCATTATTCTGATTCACAAAAGACCAGTAGTTACCTCTCATTTCACCAGTCTCCTCCATCTCCAAGACCTTTTACACTGGCATCAAAGATCAGAGATTGACAGTAAATTCTCCAGTATTCCACAACTCCAACACTAAATATACATCAACATCCAAGATCAATGGTTACTTTTAGATTCTAGTTTCCTCTATCTCTATGAATATATGAAAGGATCAGTGGCTGCCTTTTGATTTTTGTTTTCTCGTCCATTAAACAATTTGTGATATCAGTAGCTGCCTCAAGAATTCTCCAGTATTTGCCAAGACAACATTACACTGACAAACAAGGTCAGAGGTACCTTCTAGATTCAAGTTTCCTACCACTCACCAATGACATCTGAGATAAATTGTTACCTCATAATCCTGCAGCCTCTGCAGTGTCCCGTTTCTTCCACATATAATATTGTATTACAATGACATTTAAGGTCAGTGGTTACATCCAAATTTTTTTAGCTCCCTCCACCTCTCAGAGCAAATTACATCAGCATCTGTGCTTTAAAGGTTTGTCTCATCATTTGTTTTAAACTGGAGTTCAATGACCATAAACTGAAACTTTATTTCACATCTCACCTGTTTGTTCAGAATAAAGATATTGTGTCCCACAGCTTTAGGTGAGGCCTCTCTCTCCTCATCTTCATTTTCAACTGCATCGTCTGAGTGGAAGGCTTGCTTGGCCACATCAACCTGGAATATAATAATAGAAAAACAGTGCACTATAAATAGTATTATCCTTCCTGCATATATCACTGTGTGTGTGCATGTGTGCAAGAAAGAGAGATTGTGCCTTCAAAAATGGAATCACAATTCCATACAGTTCCTAACTTTACTGTTCAATCTATTGTCCTAATTACACTTTGCCATTTCAAGATCACATGCATGAAGTAAAATCGTATTAAAATAATACTTCCTCATGATCAAGAACAATCCAAAATTCTTAACCAAAGGAGACTTAAACTGTTTCATGCAAGACAATAAAGTGTAACACTTGTAATTATTTCAACACAAATTGATTTACCTAACTTCCAATTAATTTTGTTCCATGTAGTAGTTTTTGATGCAGAAACCATATTATGTTTTTTAGTGATCTTGAATATTGACCTTTTGATCCTCAAATTAAAAGCTCAACTTTCCTATCCCAAGTGCAAAAAATCCACAAATGTTTGTTGGGGTATTTAATGTAGAATTGATGTTATCAGGTCATAATGCAGACATTATTTTTATTATTTCAGTCAGTGACACTGACCTTTGACTCCAAAATCAATAGCTTTTTCTATCCCCATACTGCAAGCAATCCACACAGCTTAGTCCATGCATGTGATGCATAGATAATGTTATTGTACAGAAACCATTTTCATTGTTTCCACAAAGGGACAATAAAGCAAATCATTAAGTCATTCCAATATTTTGACTTGAAAAAGATTTCTTACCAGCAGTTTTGGACAATAAAGCAAATCATTAAGTCATTCCAATATTTTGACTTGAAAAAGATTTCTTACCAGCTGTTTTGGACTCATGTTATCTAGAATCCTCTCAGCATTTTCACTGTCATGGCGGCTTTCCATGATGGCCAGCAGGAGTTTGGATGCATTGTTCTGTTGATAAACATACAACAAAATACTGTACTTATTTATGAATATTATGTTGACTAAATTTTTTACGACATGAAATTCTTCTTGCACCATCAATGCATAACAAATATGATTCTTTTTTTTCCTCTCATTTTTGATACAGAGAGCTACAAAATTAAAGTTTCCTTTTTTTTTTTTTTTACAAATGTAAGAAAATGTTAATCATATATTTTCCAATATAAATACACCTGAACGAAACAAACTTATTGAAAAATTGTACACAAAATAAAGGTTGTTATGCCAGTTTGTAAGTATAAATGGAAACAGCTTAGACCCAAATTTACCAGCACAAAATACATAAACAAACAAGGGTCAACTCTTTTCATTCCACTCACAATTTCAAGAAAACAAAATGGAACCTAACCTACCTGTATGTTATACCTGAACAGGTCTCAATGTATGAAATTCACAATTGGATGGGGTTTATAAAAAGGTCACATCTATCAATTAGAGAGCATCTAAGTGTCAGGAATTTTAATATCAATTTTCCTGTATCAAAGCGACTGGTACTATTGTTGTTGTTATGGGTTTAATGCCATTTTTCATGACAGCCAGTATAAATGGTGGAGGAAGAACATCTGAAAACCTCAGTTAAAAACACTGTAAGAACCACCAACCCACAGGAAGCTCATGGCAAACTTACCCACACTGTCCGAGTCCCAGACTCAAACCCATGACAGATGTCAGGAATAATGAAGGTCCAATAATAAACAAGTGGCACATTTATTATTCCAATTTCAAAACTCTAATTCGTAAAACAGTTTTGGTCAAATCAATAACCATAAACAGTAGTCCTCATGAATTATCTACATTTTTATTCTCTCATCATAACTCCTACTATTTTCACTATTAAAGTTTACTAGACTGGTCTTTTGTTATGTATATATTGACTTTTACATTAAGAAACTATAGTGAATGTACCAATCTATCATAATGGTGCTGAAATAGATTTGCCCCTACATATCTTAGAATGCAAAATTTTCACCAACATTCTGTAATAAATCCACAGAATCTAGAATGGTTGTCATCTCTGAGGCAAACATGGTATTTAATTTAGAACCTTTTATCTTCTGTTTGCTATCAGTAGAAATCTACTGTTGCTAGCCTTCTTACTATAAGATAAAAACATACCTTGAGCTCCAACACCAAGTCCATCCTGTTTTTGCTGAGAGGGTTGATCTCGCTCAATAGTAGTGCACATATGATGTTAATACCATTGCTCTCATGCATAGCAATTGCATTCTGAAAGGTGGAAATTTGTCATACAGATGACATTGTTTCTCTGAATTCAGTATAACAGAATCAATTTGTCTTACAAAAGCTGTTGTCATTCTGAATTTAGTGTAACATAAATTTGACTTACAGAAGATATCTCTCTGAATTCAGTGTAAGTCTGAATGTCTTACAGAAGTTGTTCTCAGAATTCAATGTAAAGGTATGAATTTGTCTTACACATGTCCTCTCCCTGAATGCTCTTCTAAATTATCTTGTCTCTCTGAATTATGGACAATCATGAAACCATAATTTCTACATTTTCTATAAAAAAAATTTCAATGGATGTATGAAATTAATCAAAACAACACATGCAGAGTTAAAATGTATAAATTTGTTCATCAGCATTTCATTTTTTTGTAAAATGGAAAGAAATATGAATACATTTAAATTCATGCAAAAAGCAACTTTACATAATTTATAGCCATGGTTTCAAGACAATACAGACACACTAATAAACATTCTGAACCTCAAATTATTATTACTGAACATACTTCAAGGATACATCCTTGTGAGTAATGACAGCAACTGTATATTTTTCCAAATTCTGAGCAATGTATCTAACAACTTTTATATTTCATTCCAGGTCTTTTTCAAAATTTATTCTCCAATTTAAGTTAATATAGTTTCACTTCACTGTCACTGACTTTACCTGGCTGTCATGAGGATAACAGTTTTACTTCACTGTCATTCACTTTACCTGGTTGTCATGACAAGTATAGTTTTACTTCACTGTCACTGACTATCTGGTTGCCATGACAAGCAAGGTTTTATTTCACTGTCACTTACTTTACCTGGTTGTCATAACAAATATAGATTTATTTAACTGTTATTCACTTTACATGGTTGTCATGACAAGTATAGTTTGACCTCACAGTCATTCACTTTACCTGGTTGTCATGACAAATATAGAATTTACTTCACTGTTATTCACTTTACCTGGTTGTCATGACAAATATAGATTTACTTCACTGTTATTCACTTTACCTGGTTGTCATGACAAGGTCCCTGACAGTACTCAGTGAGGGTGGTAAGGGCCTGATTTATAAGTCCTACATTGCTCTCATTAATATAAAGCCCCAGCAGACCTAGACCCCCAGTTGTGCTTCCACATATACAGTCCAAAAACTGTAGGGTCTGACAAACAAGATCATACTGGGTCTTGTTACTTGGTTGGCAGCGCAGGTAATTCTGAAAAGAAGAAAACCACAATGTCAGTATTTTATATTTTTACAAAACTCAAAAGTCTGAATATGGAGTCAGTATGGTCGTCCACCGTAAGTGCTCATTGGCGTCAAGAAATATAAATGAAACACTTGTCATATATCAAGCATCTGCTCTACAGACACTATCTATGACCAACATCAAAATGAATGTGCATTATTAACAAATTGTAATCTGATCAAAATAAATAAAAATAGGTCCATCTTTTATCCAACACTTTGTTTTTAAATATGTAACATTGTTGATTCAATGTGACCTTTGCTTCAAAAATTCATAAAATCTTTTTTTCTTTCCATGTGGTAGGCAGAAGTCTGTAAAGGCATACCATTCGTACAGTGTTTATATCATGTGTGTCCTTTATTTGAATTTCAGCAGTATATATTTCATCTTGCTATAAGCCTTACTGTTTGCTGTTCATTTTTGATCTCTGGTCAAACATAGTATTAGGATGACATGATTTTGTTTTGGTCAGTATTCAACTGCTATTATAATTCATGAGCCTGAGGTACAATTTTACAAATTAATTACAATTAGACAATATAAATGCTTCAGTCGTCAAGATTTGTACCAGTTTTTAATTCACCTGCATAATGTTTTAATATATTTGAAAACCTGTATCTAACAGAAGCTATCAAACCTGCATAATCTGAGATTAAAAATGTGATTCCACCAAGAGCTGGCAACTCTGATCATTGGAAAGTTTACTAACTACTTTTAATATATTTAACCCTGACAATATTTCACATGAACAGCCAATACATTTGTACATCAATACATTTTTAAGCTAGCTCTATCAATGGTTAGAAATGGGTAAAATAATATGCATACCTGCCTATCATTGTACAGCACATTAAAATGATTTTTTAAAATCCCATACCTCCTTACACGGTTGAGTTTATAAAACTATTTCTAATTAATCTTTAACAAACTATGAGAGAGAGAGAGAGAGAGAGAGAGAGAGAGAGAGAGAGAGAGAGAGAGAGAGAGAGAGATATTCTTCAAACTGCAAAAGATGTAACCTAAATATTGATTTGTTTGTTTGTTTGATTAGGATTTTTAATGAAGCTTTTACAATTTTTAGTCATATTGCTACGATGTCTGCAGTGAGGCAGTTTATAGTGATGTCTAGCCCTGGGACATCATGCAGCAGACATGAAGCATGATGTCATACCCAGTCACATTATCCTGACACCAGGCTGACCAGTCCCAACACTAACATCTTAATGCTGAGTGCCAAGCGAGGCAGCTGTTAGTACCGTTTTTATAAGTCTTTGGTATGACTCAGCCGGGGATCGAACCCACAACCTCCCCTTTCCGTGGCAGATGCTCTAACTACTAGGCCACCGGAGTGGTTCCTAAATATTGAACAAAACTTTGCAATGACACAGAGACAATAAATGATAGTCAGTCAGTACCATTGGGGAGTTTTACAGCTCAGTGTTATAGAGACAATAAATGATCCAGTCAGCACCAATGGGCAGTTTTATTGTTAAATGTCATACAGACAAGTAAAGATACAATCGATCAGTGAAAAACAGTTTTTATCTTTCTCAAATTGCTAGATTTGAAAGGTAATGAAACTAATATTTATAATATTATTGTGATTGGAGAATGTATTCAACTGAAAAATACTGTCTGACCAACATGCAATATTAACAAGGCTAGGGCTTAGAAATTCTGCCTGACCTACAAGCAATATTGAAAACTCACCTGTAGTGAGCTGTTGTGGTTTTCACAAAGCAGTTGAAGGAAGCGTAGAATTGGCTCCATGATATCAATTTGTGGTGAAAGCTTCTTGTCATCTTTATCCTTCTGGTTTTTGTCCAAGCCATCATCTATATGGATGCCATGAAAATGAGGATCTTCATCATTGGACAATGCTGTGGATAAGAGTGCAGAGCCTCTCCTTGTGCCATAATGTTCAAAACCATCTGAAAGTAAGTACCAATATCATGGTGTTGATGACAGCCAATTACCATTCATTCATTACCTCTTATGGATGTGATAATTCATGTCATGGTGTTCATGACAGTCAATTACCATTCATTCATTTCCTCTTATGGATGTGATAATTCATGTCATGGTGTTGATGACAGTCAATTACCATTCATTCATTACCTCTTATGGATATCATAATTCATGTCATGGTGTTGATGCCAGTCAATTACCATTCATTCATTACCTCTTATGGGTATCATAATTCATGTCATGGTGTTGATGACAGTCAATTACCATTCATTCATTACCTCTTAAAGGCACATTATTCATGTCATGGTCTTGATGACAGTCAATTACCATTCATCCATTACCACTTATGGGTATCTTAATTCATGTCATGGTGTTGATGACAGTCAATTACCATTCATTCATTATCACTGATGGGTATCATAATTCATGTCATGGTGTTGATGACAGTCAATTACCATTCACTTATTACCTCTTATCGGCATCAAACTTCATGTCATGGTGTTGATGATAGTCAATTACCATTCATTCATTACCACTTATGGGTATCATAATTCATGATAGTTACAATTCTTTTAGTCATGTCATTGTGTTCATAAGTTAATTGCTACTCATTCATTTAATGGGTAACATAATTAATGTCATTGTGTTGATGATAGTCAATTACCTTTCATTCAATATTACATATGGGTATCAAAATTAACATCGTAGTGTTGATTGCCATTATTTACAATTCATTCATTATGCTTACAAGTATCATTATTCATTGCATTGCATACACTTACCTTATCATTGGCATTTATTTAGTGGATATGCTTCTGCCAATGATGGCATTTATGTTAATGAAATTTTACACTGGATCTAAACACAAAAGCCTTGAAAACATGGATCTAAAATCAAAATCTTTGAAAATATTACCCCAAAAAATGATAAGGAATTTCAAAGTATTTCATGTAAGTAGTCTTTAAATGAAGTACTGTACTGGATATATCTTTCATAAGCACACATGCCTAGTTTTTGTCTCCAACCTATGTGTGCATAATTTGGATTTTTAACTTGGCTTTAACAATTTTCAGTCATATTGCTATAATGGCTGCAGTGTGGTAGTTGATAGTGATGTCTAGATCTGGAACATCATGCCCCATCATGTCCCACCCAGTCCCATTATCCGGACACCAGACCGAGCAGTCCTAACACTAACCTCTTAATACTGAGAGCCTAGCGAAGTAGCTGCTAGTACCATTTTTATAAGCCTTTGTTATGACTCAGCTGGGGTTCAAACCTGTGACCTCTCGCATCCCAGATGGATGCTCTAACCACTTAGGCCACTGGAGTGGTCTACTCTGGTTATACAGGTATGGGGATGTAGAACAACCTTGATGTGCACCCCTACATACTAATGGTGGCAACCTTTATGCCTTGCGATGCATCAATGATCACATTCTAGCTAAGAACACTTTGGATTTTTTAAAACAATGTGCTTGATATAAAAAATACACACCACTCATTCGATAATGCATACCCTGTTAACTTGCAAACCCTCTTATAATGCAGGGTGAGGTATGGATCCCATTTATTAAACGAGAAAATACAAAGAATATATCACTATATGTTTAACTAGAAGAAAATCATGATAAAAATTGGTAACGAAAACTTTGATATATCACTCGTTATATCGTCGAAGACGTTACATAGGACCTGGAAATTTTAATGAAAATTATGAAATATCAAATTTAAAAATAGGTCATATAATTTGATACATTTTTTTCTCCAAACTACATTTCTAGTACACTGCAATTATGAATATATAAAGTAATTTTGATCAATGAAAATATCATTTACGCCTAGTGAAGGAAGTAGTTTAATAAATACAAATTAAATAAAATTTGTTATCAAGTAATATTTGTGTTCTAGTTCTATCTTTTAGTTAATTTTAATCATCATAAAAGCAGTATGTGCTACTGTCATTAAACAAAATGTGTCAATCTACCATAACAGCCATGTCTGCAAGCAATTCTCTGAGAACCTAATTAAAAGCCGGCCGTGTCTTGATAAATGATTTGTGGATTTATTTGTTGTGATAATGCACTGAAAAGCTGGCCTCCTTTTTATTATCATGTCAATTATGTCTTTTGAATCAAATAAAGGAGGTGGAATAAAAGTTAAAAAGCACAAAATTTCTACAAACTTAAAATTTAGCGGCCTCCGTCGTATGTCAGGTGAACTCGCTTCATTTGATCAAACACTGTTATAAATCTCTTTGTCTATGTAACATAAACTACCTTAAATTAACCCACTCTTTGATAACTGTGATCAAAGATAGCAAGGCAGCCAAGCAAAATGAATACTTTGTGAAATAAACAGCTTGATTTCACAGATATGGACCATTGTGGGCAAGCAAGTTTCAGAGAATTCTTGAACTGGCACTTATAAATATCCTCAAGGATGATTAGAGGTTTCATTATTATTTTCAATTACATCTCAACATCAATATTTTACTAATTAAACAATACAGAAGATGAGTTTCCACATAGATGATTGTCTCACAAAATAAATGTCGTATGTTTTTGAAAAAAAAGGAATCTTGTTTGTATCAACAGTTAGTCTAGTTCCCTGCTGTATGGACTCCCAATTTGGCAGGATACTATAAACACCACTACGGGAACCAGACTTGTCAAAAAAACAAAAAGGTGACATAATACAGATTTTTCGCGTACATGTGATGGTTGTTGAAACCAGTTGGAACAATCCTTCACATGTTAGACATTTTGAAAATAATTGTGATTTAAACCGAATAACAAATAACTTCATGAAAAAAGCGTGTTATTAAATATTATTATCAACGTGATTGTAAAATGAGGATTTAGTCATTAAATAGCAAAGTTTCCTATACCACTCATGTTTTCTCGAAGTGAAAGCGAACTTTTTCAATTTTTGGAGGTCCCTTGATAACTCACGTCTCTTTTATAGTGTGGTCTATGTTTGTGGACCCTGTTGTGCACAAGATATCAAGGGAGAGGTGTATATGTATTTGAAGGATTTGACCATTTTTTGGCATTATCTTTCTTTCTTGAGTAGGTTTTTTATTTAATTTTTTTAATAAAGACTTATTTCAATTTCCAATTTTTTTGTAACAGTGGCCAAATTTAATGGTCAGTTAGTACTATTTTTTATCAAACTGAAAGCTATTTAATGCCAAGATGCCTTCATCCAATTCTGTATACTATGCTTGTGAGAAAATGTTTACAGGTTTTACTATTTCTAGAAACAGCAGCCATATCTGAAGGTGTACAGGATCATTTATAAGTCTTTAATTTAGAAGGCTGTCAGATCCTGTTCTGTAGTTTTTGTTTTTTGTTTTTTATGGTTTAACGCCATTTTTCAGCACAATATAGGATATACATGGCGGCCAGTATTATTGGTGGAGGAAGAACCCGGACAAACCCCGGAAATAACCACCGACCCACGTGAAGCTACTGGCAAGCTTTCTCACATAACTACATTTGCCGAATCTTAGACTTGAACACACGCAGACTGAGGTGAGATGGCAGTGGTCCGTAACGGACAGCGCTTTAGACCACTCGGCCACTCTGGGCCCCCCGTAGTTTTTGAGAGTCACTGAAAGTTTTTTACAAATATTTTTAGTAATGGTGGATATATCTGATGGCATATAATATTATTCATGCACAAATGCTTTCTTTTACGTTATGACTACTTCTGCTGGTGGACTGACATCAACTACACAAATCTAAATGCCCTCTATGCCATAATGGTTTCTGTTAAATTTGTTCAAATTATGTTCAGGGATTTTTATATAGAAAAAAGCATTAAATTTTTAAGGTTGCAACAGTGGTTATTTCTATGATGGATATGTAAAATGCATATAAAATTAAAAGACTATTATTCTAAGATGCTCCTGTATGATTTAGTCAACATCTGTTTGATGTTTTATGGATACGCATCAGTTGAACAAATACAAAAAAATTCTGCCAGAATGCTTTTGTCAAATTCAATTTAGTCATTCTGGAGAAATTGATAATGAAGGTTTTTCTAATTTTAGCAACAACAGCCATATTACATGATGGATTGGAATCCATGTTGATGTTGTTATAGGTTTAACACCATTTCTCAACAAATGATAGGCTATACATGGTGTCCAGTTTAATTGATGGAGGAAGAACCCACTGGCCAACTGAAAGCTACCGATATACTTTCTAAAATACCAATATTAACCCTTTGAACCCGACAGGTCGGTTTACCAGCCGGTTGTAACGGTGTATATACCTGAAAGGCCGGTATACCGGCCTAGCTATCTACCGTCATAACCCGACAGGCCGGTATACCGGCCTGTGTTATGTTATTCGCTAGATGGTCAGTGAAATATAGATCTTGCATGAATGGTACAACATGAACAAAATTTCGAGACAGTTTGTTACATAGTCATAGTAATAAAAAGCATTTTATAAGCATGTTTGAAAAGAGACAATTTGATATTTGCTGTTATATCATAGTGGATTATCATTCTAAGGAATAATATTACTTTTATTTTGCAAAATTTTACTTTTTATAAAATTGTCAAAAATTGCCGGGGAGGCTAGGGTTAATGTGCCGAAATATGGGGGAGATTAGGGTTCAAAGGGTTAAATGAGCCTGAGACTTGAACCCAAACAGACAGAGGTGAGATTACAGTGATTGGTACAGAATGAGTGCTATAGACCACCCAGCCAAATGGTGACCCCAAATTGGAATCAAATGAATAATTTTAAAGACCTTGATGAAATAATGCTATTTTTTAAATCATACACAAACTGGTCAGGCATTTTTTGAAAAGTTATTACAAAATTATAACTTACAAAACTTTATATGGTCATGTGATCAAGGAACTTACACCTGTACCCAAAATTGTATACAAATGATTTCAGTTAAAGACTGACAATTACAGTTTTCTGAAGATGCCAAATAGGATATTAATTCAAAACAAAGTAAATCAATTCCATCTTTATTTTTTCAGTTGGCACAATACATGACCTGTAACTGACTACAACAAAAATTGAAATTTCACTTAAACAAATTCATATTGATGTTACAATATTAGGTAAAGTTTCAGTTTCAGTTTCAGTTTGAATAGTTTCGACTAGAAAAATTAAATGAAAATGATATGGTAATCCAATTAATGCAAATAAAAAATAAAAAAGCAACTGAACATAATATGCCCAATTATTAACATAAAAGTTAACATTTAACAATATTAAATATTATTTTATTTATTTATATATTTTATATCTCAGATTGCCTTATTTTATTTAAATTATTATGCTCTTAAAATACTATAATCTAAAATAAGTAAAACTGAAAACCAATGTAACATTTAGTCCCAGAGTTCCTGCAAACTGATGAATTTATTCTGTATGAAATTTATCAGACAAAGGTGACTCAAAATCACTTTCAGCTTATAATGTGCATATTCAAATGAAATTTACCTATCCCATTTCTGATTCCCCCAAAGCTCATCTGGGCCATGACCTTTGGTGCACTGTGAACAGTGTCTTTCTGTTCCTCTGGCTTTTTCTCCCCAAGGAATTCTGCAGCATTAACTACACTTGAATTCTTTATATCCTGTTGGGCCTCAAACATATACTGATAAAAAACAAGAAAAAACTTTTCCGCATCTTTGTCCTCTGTCAGCCGCCTGAACAGTGATTCCTATAAAGAAAAATCAACAAAGCAAAAATTATTCATTTCTTATCCAACACTGCAGATAATAGATGCTAAAGAACAAGATAAACAGGATTGAGTGGGTTATCATATATGTTTGTGTACAAGTGGGGTAAAACTGTAAACAATATAGACCCAGATCATACAGTGCCAGCAAATTAAGGTTTATGTTGTTTGCTGAACTGATTAACTGTAACAAACTTCATAGACCCAGAAATTCTGGTGCATTATGCAATAGCATATCTGGGTCTGTGCAGTTTACAGTTTGACTGGACTTGTAAGAGCAAGTATAAAAAGTACACCAAAGACCTGCAAACCAGTGTTACCAGTGAGAATCTAACATTAATTATATTAATTAATTAATCAATTCTAATCTTTGCAGTTAATGTATCCGTGGCATAAAAGCTATGGGAGCAAAACCTTTATCACAAATTTGTTCACCTATTCGGTAATGATAGACAATGCTCTAATTAGAAAAAACATCAAAACAATTTCAGTGATAATGTACTGATTTGTCCTTAATACTAATATAATCACATTCAACATTTTAGTGAATTATTTTGTACTGCAATAAAAATGAATCTGTGTTTCAGGATAACATATGCCTTGTACATAAGAAAACACTGTAATTCTAATCATGTTCTTAAAATTTACCAACCATAAAAGTTTAAAACTTGTAGAAAACGGGGATTTTATGTCCTCAGAATATTCACAGCTGAGTGGAAATTTTAAGTACATAAAATACAAGAGTGTTAAGTTATAAATAAATATATCTGATTATGTTTGTAGCCACCTATATGAAAATTAAAAGTGTCACTGCTGTTTAGACAGAGATAGATGGATGTCAAGGCTACCTGGATCACAGTATTGCCTCCCTCTAAGAGGGCAATGCCCAGTTCCACAGTCTCCTTGAAGATTCTGTAGTTGGTGTTCTTGATGATCAGGTCTACAATCAGATCTGAGGCTCCTTGCTTGTTCAAGTGGCACTAAAATATATTGTAAAGCCTAAATCATAACAGCTGTGCAGACTTCTTTTGAGGTGATTTATGCATTTTGTAATAAAAGGTATTAAAAAACATGTGGACAGACAGAGACTGACACACTGACCTATACATGTACAGGTGAATTAATATTTCATTTTTGATAGCTTTTTCTATATAGAACCCAGTAATCTAAATCTGCCTTAAAAAGCATATATATTTTGTTATGTGAGAAAGCTTGCCAGTAGCTTCTCGTGGGTTGGTGGTTCTTTCCGGGGCTTTTCCCGGTTTCTACCTCAACCAATAATACTGGCCACAAAGTATAGCCTATCGTGTACTGAAAAATGGCGTTAAACCCTACAACAACAACAACATGAAAGCACATAACTTAAAATATATAAATTGTTTCAATGTAAAAAGTTCAAATGCCAATATAGTATGCCTAATGATATAATAACCTGTTATATGTTGTATCATATCTATTATGCAATATATCACAGCAACATCTAAATAATGTATCATAACAACCACTATTATGCAATTCTCATATCAAACTCTATTATTCAATGTATCATAGCAAACTCTTATACAATATATCACAACAACTCATCTTTATACAATGTATCATTTACGATTTCAGCTGTGACCACTATTAATGTAATTTAAAACTAGAGTTTCCAACTGCATCCTTAATGATGTAATTGCTGCATTAAGTTATTAGAACAAGTAATTCTTAAGTTTTGGGCAAACACTATGCAATTCATTTAGGAAAGGAGGCATTTCCCCATTGACTCTGGGATATTATACATTTCAAGAGTAGTTAAACTTGTTTCTGTGAGTACTACTGCCACATGCATATTATACATGGCATCATGCAATATGCTATATCTATTATTGCCAGCACCCTTGTGAACTTATTTGGAGAGTAATAATGCCACATGCCTGTGATACATGACATCACATGGCCTTGTGCAAAATATTAAATCTCTTATTGCATTCTCCCTGGTTAACTGCTTTAAAAGTGTTGTGTGACAGTGCTAATATACTATACCCACCATACAACACTATAGAACTATGTTGCTACATTGTTGCCTGGAATAGCATTACTTTACAATACACACCATGCAACACTATATAACTGTGTTGCTACAATGTTGCCTGGAATAGCATTACTTTACAATACACACCATACAACACTATAGAACTATGCTGCTGCAGTGTTGCCTGGCATAGTGCTACTCTTCTATACCCACCATACAACGTTACAGAACTGTGTTCTGGCATTATTGTCTAATATTATACCCCACTAGACAAATTCTGATATATTCTACTTAATTTTAATGTTTTTTTTATTCTATTTGATAAATTCAAGGTGTTTGAGGAAATGTCAAACATTTTTTCCCAAAAACTGAAGGATTTTCAAGAATAACACAATTTTTTATTTTTATTTGAGGGGTATTTTAAGGTTGTATAAACCATGAGTGAATAGTCGTGATGACAGATCAACAAACTTTGAACAAAACTTAAACCCTTTTAATGTGAGGATGCTATCAAATGTGGTCAAATTCTCACTCTGGTTTTTGAGAATTTATTTTAAGATATTTTTATATTTAGCAACTGTGGCACCATTTGAACGAAAATGAAAACCCTCATACCAGGATGTGTCAAATTTTTAAAAATTCCATTTATTTGCTATTGATAAGATATTTAAAAGCTGCTATTTTTTAAGTAATGGCATCCTTATTTTACAACCATGAATGTCTTTCACAGCAGAATCTTTTTATCACATTTGTTCAATTTCTGTTGAGCAGCTTTTGGGGAAGTCAGACAATAATTTTTCTATTCTATGATAAGAGTATTATTTGATTGTATATTTTAATTATGGAATCCTGGCATTATTTGTTCAAAATGTGAAAGCTCATCATGCCAGGATTCATAATTAAAGCATGGCTCAATTTTTACTATCAAATTTAGTCCAATGATTTGGAGAAGTCGCTTGACAATCTTTCAAATCATAGTAACAGTGACCACATTTGGTGGGTTAGGATTAGCGACACCAATCTGAAAGCCCTTCATACCAAAATGCTCACGCTCAATGTAAAATCTGGTTTAAATCTAACCTATGACTTTTGGAGGTTTTAAAACAGCAAATAATTACTCCTGCCATATTATGATGTCAGATGCATCCATCTTATAAAATATTCATTACATCCAAGTAAGATAAAAGATCGAGTTGAAACCTTAGCAAAATTTGGATGCCTCCCATTGCAGTCTTCATGTTTTGTATTTCACTACCTTTAGCTTGATTAAAAAAAAATATGTCAGATAAAACAGATGGAGGGTTATTTTCAATATACACCCCTCATTAATTTGGACACAACCAGGGTCCAAAAAAAGACTGCACCAAAGCAGGATGTGTGTTACTGAAGGATCTCCATAAATAAGGGATGGTATCCACGTAATAGTGAAATTCAGTCTTCCTGATGGAACTCTCTGAATGCCTTCTCAGGAATTATAAGTTACCCACAAACTTTGAGCCATACCTGTGAAATAAAGCTTTTTAGTATTTACATCACCAAGTACATGTATTATTCATTTCACTTGATTGTGCTGTTATCTTTGATTACATTTGTGAATGAGTAAACTAATTTATGATAGTTTAATTATATTATGTACACAATAATATTTATAACAGTATTCGATCGATCAAATTAAATGAGTTGGCAGGGCCACTGCATTTACATACTGTTTGCTGGTAAGTTTTCTTTTATTCCACCCCCTCTATTTGTTACATAATTAATGTTAAAATACTAAGCAGGTCTGTTTTTAATTGAGTGTGGCAAACACAAAATACTTCTGCCAGTCAGAGATGAAAACAGGGTCTGAATTAGGTTTGGGTAAAACGGCTTGCATGCATAGCTGTTACAGTATATATCTTATTTGAATACATGAGGGCATGTGTAATTTATGATGATTACACTTAGAATGAACTAAAAGATAGAATTAAAACACAAATTTCACTCAAACACACTTCTTAAATGGGTATTTATTTATGAATGTGTTGCCTCCAGCAGGTGTTTGCATCTTTTTCATTTAACAAAATTCTGTTGAATATTGTTATTTATGGCATACCTTGAAAAGAAAATTTAACAAAATATATGACTTCCTATTAAAAGTTGAAAATTTCATGATGTCGATTCAAATTTCTAGGTCCTCTCTACCATTCTATTATGAGAACATGTACAATATACCAATATTTCAGTTACCAATTCTGATCATAATTTTTCTTCATGTTCAACAAAAAAGGGTAATTTTTTGGCATTTTTCAGATTAAAAATGACTGATCTAGTGTTATCAGCAGGTTTGTAAGTAATCAGGGTATGAGTAATCAAGGGAGTGGTATATTATCCTTCTAGGTGAAAATGTATTGAAATATTTTGAAAAGATGTCACAATGTATGTATGTATGCATGTATGTGTATATATATATATATATATATATATATATATATATATATATATATATATATATATATATATATATATATATATATATACATATACATATCTACATCACATATTTATCAAAACAAAATCAACAATTTACCTGAACATCATGCACTGTCATCTCATGTCTGACAGGCACATTAGAAACAACTCCTCCATCCTGAACATGACCCAGCAGTGAAGATGACAGCGTTATAGACTCATTACGGCTTCTGGCTGGTTTCCCATAATACCTTGTGAGGAGTGTTTGTCTCAGTGCTTCTCCCTGATAATTGAAAGAACAAAATCAACTATAAATGTTTTTACGGAACACAGATACCCCACCGGTGTCCAAAATGACAGTAACAAGAAATTAACCTTGGTGTGATTATGGGCAAATGTATAGACAAGGACAACTATGTCCCTACGAATACTGTGTCAGAGCAAAAACAGGAATTTAAAATACTGCTCAGTTAAAGATACAGCATACAGAGTTAGCCAATTCACAGACCAACGATTCAGAAGAGGAGTCACACACAATAAATGCTTGCAGTCAGAAACCAAACTTAACTGCTATAAAATGAAGATAAATGAAGTGGGATTTTTTCCGAAACAGAAACGTAGAGTGAGACTTGTCTAAAAAGGACACTTTAAAAAAATTTGTCCTTAATTAGCACTGAAGAAGGATCTTAAAAGTTTTTAAAAAATGGACTCACAAGGCATGTTTCATTGTACTGTTAAAGGCATGTTATCACTGTATTCATCAAATACTCCCCCAGTTTAGGAAAATGCTGAATTCAAAGATTTTGTTGAATAGAGCATTAAGGAATGGTAAGATAATTTCATTCATGCACTGATAAAAAATAGGTATCATATCAAATCTAGGGTCTTATTTTTTATTTTGTTCAGTAAACATCTCATAATTTCATAATTTGTAATAGTATTATTTAAATCTTCAATTTTTTCACATCTGATATCATTTACACTGATCTTTCTCTTTATGTCTGATCCTTATTTTCTTTTCTTTATTTGTTTTTTCATACATCCATATACAGCTTGAGATCTCATACATCAATACAGTAAAAACTATTACGAGTGACCTGTGCTATGACCAACCGTCATTTATGACCTCAATGCATGCACATATTTTATTATATAAACACTGTCATGAGCGACCACTTGCTGAACGAACACAGTGACCACAATGTCTTGACAAAATATGAATTTTAAGACTGCTATGAATGACCCCATTGTAAAAACAAGGATATAATCCACTGACCTTTATTTAATCCCTGTAACAATGAATGCTCAAATCAATAAATAGGCTGGCTACTGATAAAACTGAAATGTTCTAGTATGCTTATAGTGTATTATAGTTTCTGTTCTAAACCAGACTAAAGTACATGTAGATTATTCTCTAGTCTGGTTCCTTGCTTCCTATTTTTATAGGGGAGAACAATTCAGGGAGCATACGAAGCAAGGAACCAGAATAATTATTAATCCTGCACATAGCCTGCTTTCCAGCCTTATTGCAGATCATATGTATATGAGTAGGACTCAACATCACTGTGGAAGACCGTATTGCGAGAACATAGACACTACTGACCTATATGTAATCACTTGCAACAACCACCGCTTGATTAGTAATGATTGTTCTGATCAAATACAGAACATAATATTTATATATATATAAAGATTGTGGTTACTGGTAATAGATGCTCCAGTCCATAAACCAGGCTAATGTATATGTCACGAACTGCCATTGTAGTGTCGAAATTGGTGTAATGGTCACATATATTGTCTTCAGAGTTAATCCATATTGCCTGGGGGTGATTAAGGTCATTGTCTATTACACCAGCAAGAGAGAATCATTTGAGGGATTTGATTGATTGTGTTCAAGATTTGTGATGTTTGTTGCTTCCCCCCACCCCATCCCCCGATGTTAAGTGATTACATCCAAATGGGAACGGTCATATATTTAAGTTGGTGCGACCAGTTACACACTTTGTTTATAGAGTTAATCTCTGGTCTTTCCTATGTGAAGCCATTCAATTTTGTCTCTGAGTAAATGGTTCTGTTTCTGGATGAGATAATTGTTTCTTTTTATTTCATCAATTGTTAGATATGCAATGCACATGTATAGCTTTTTCATATTTTCCCACAGTCCAGTAAAAATCATCTTTACATTCGATATTACAACTGAGCACTAATAATGTTTACACATAGAACCTTAATAACAATGGACAAACCTCAAACTAAAAACTGACAAATTTTAAGGCTGGAGAAAATAATTATTGTAACTAAAAGAATTGAAAAAGAACAGACCACTTGCAAAAAAGCAGTTTCAATGCCAGTAAAACAAAAACATATAAAGAAAGAGAGTAAATCAGAAATGGCTTCATATGCTAATATATGTGATCTTCAATTGTAAATGTGATTTCACATTTAATGATATATCTTTATTGCTATATAATTTTGTATTAGTATGACTGCATACCATATTTTAGCAAGGACTATTAATAAAGAATAGAAAATATATACAGTGATTGTGGTTAGTTTTCTTTAAATAGGTCTGAAACTCGACTTTGGAAACTGGTCTTTTTGTACCAACCTGCTATGAGAGACCACCTGTCTTGATTGTTTTTTGATGGCAGAAAGGGCAGTCTATCAAAACAGGTTTTAATGTATAATCGGCTTGATATCTCACATCCACATACAGCTTGTGATCTCATATATCCATATACAGCTTGAGAAATACAGAAATTCAACAAAAATAAACAACAAAGACCAACACATGTTGATCTCGCATTCAATTTTATCAGACAAATTTAAAGGGAAATGTTTTTGTCAGATGAAAGTGTGAAATGTCTGTTTTTAGTAAGCATATAAATTTTTTGCATGCATACCATTTTTGCAACAATGGAAAAATCTAGCAGTGAATGGTACTCTGTGTGCCTGCCCCATATTTAATAGCATTCTATGTAGATACTAGTAAGGAATGGCTGACTGATGATTATTGGGATTCAATAACTTGGACCTTTGGTTAACGAATATATTCTTAAGTAAATTTACTTTGTAGAAACCATTATTTTTTTGATTAACTTACCATGATCTTAATTTGTAAAATCAGATTTGAAAATGAATAGGTTTCTTTATTACTCATTGAGCAAACCATCCATAAATTTATACCAGAAACAATATTATTGTACAAAACCCCTCTTTCCTTTAGTCATAATGACAAGGACCTTTGACACCAAAATCAATAGGCCTCTTCCATACCACAAATGTAAGCCCTCCCTAAACAATGATCAAGGTAAGTGGCCTAGAACAAAAGTCATTATGCCAAAATCATTGTCTTCCTTCAGTCAGTGATCTTTACCATTATCTATTGTAACATGACTTTGACAGACTTTTTTCTTATCCTAATTGCAGGCCATCCACAATGTTTGGTCCATATCTGTAATGACTTAATGACACTGCACACCAAAAAAAATTCCTCTTTGTCACAGTGACCTTGACATTTTACATTCTGACCCCAAAACCATGGGTTTCTTCCTTACTACAAATCAACACTATTTTGAAAGTCTGATAACTGTACATGCTGGAAACCTAAGTTATTGTGCAGAAAAAAATATGGAACAGATGGACAAAAAACAAAATATGCATCACCTTACAGAAGGTGTATACAATACAGTCAATGTAAACATCACTATGTGATATAGATATTAATAACAGATACATTGCCTAATGTTAAAGTTCTAACTAGCAACTATAATAGTGAATTTACTACAATTTAGAAACATTATAATTAAGATTTAGTTAATTACATATTTAACCAGTAACTTGTCAAAGCAATAACATTCTAAATATCTACATATAATAATCAAATGTTAATAAATTAAAACTGAAAAGGAACCAATTCAATTATGAAAACACATGTAATAACATGTAACTTGATAAAACAGGTTCTGTGGAATACTGTTTTATCTGAGCACGATATGATGTACCCAAATATTGTGACCTGCCCAAACTTCTTAACCAAAATCTAAAAATAGGCCCAAGCAGGCCCATATATTACTCACCTGGCTGATACCTAACTAAAAGTTTAATAGAAGGGAAGGTGGTCAATAAATGTTGGTTAGTATAATGCTTTTTGACAGCTAAAGGTTTATTTTATTTTTTACAGAGATGATAAGCACATTAGATGGCAGATAAGCATCACTGTAGAAGTCCTATGCCAAAATGCCTTTGTCAAATTTGGTAAACCAGTTTTTGAGAACAATCTGTTTATGTTGTTGTTGTAGTGTCTAACAACATTTTCAGCACACGATAGGCTATACATGGCAGCCAGTATAAATGGTGGAGGAAGAATCTGGGAAAACCATAGAAAGAACCACCGACCCACAAAAATATATGGCATGCTTTATAAACAATCTGTTTATAGTTTACTTATTTTATTTGAGTAACAATAGCAATATCTGATAGTGGATTAGCTACATTTATGCAAAACTGAAAAAGGCTATGACAATGTTTTCTGTCAATTCTGGGAAAATTCTATTGAGCACTTTTTGATTAGAAACAATAGTCAGATTTGTACAAAGCCATATTTGAAAGCTGAACACCATCAATTAAAGTAGATGAGCTGCATGACAGAATGCTTCTATGAAATTTGGACACATTCTGGAAAGCAGTTTATGAGAATGGTTGTTCCTAGAAAAAAAAATCCACAAAATAATGCTGGAATAAATCAAGGAACATTGTAATATTAAATTTGGCATGCAAATGTTGCAAGAAAGCATCTCCATTTCATGCCACATCGTTTACCCGCTACCAGAATGTTATTATCACCTGTATATACATATACAAATAGAAAACCAACTATGGAACACCGATTAGGCCCTTCAAATAATAATAAATACAACATCAAATAATAATAAATATAATTTTAAAAAATAATAAATAGTAATAATAATAATCAAAAAATAATAAATAATAATTAAATAATAATAATAAATAATAATCAAATAGACGTGTTGACTCTTCTTTTATTGGTCTTGACACATCGAAATGCAGAACAATTTAAATTTTGAAATTTTTCCAAAAAACAACATTTATTTCTTGAAACTGGAGCTTAATCAAATGTTCCCTATGTAGCATGCAGTACCAGTCTCTAATGTCACAACAGCCAATGAAAATAATTATTTCAGTAGCCACAGTTACAACATCCAATGAAAAAAGTGTTACAAGTCTTACCCGACGCAGATCATCCAGTTCCATTTTGGTGAGAGACTTGGGATCCACCTTCAGAGAGATAGGGCAGGAGAAGATAGTAATATTCCCATCAACCAAAATAGCACAGAGTTAATAGTAATGAATAGTAAGTTTTACCCAAGAGAGAAAAAAAACTAGAAAATTTGATATTACCTAAATGCTGTATTATTGCTTACAAAAAGTACCTCTTAACATTAAAAAACTCCACAAAACAATGCTCATACACCCAAAACCCAAACCTCATCATGGATCTGATAAATTTACTTGAGTAGCAACTATAGTCATATTCTTTAAAAAAAGTCAAACATTTTCAATGGTGGTACATCATCAAAAAGTTAATTTTAGAAGATTAAAAATGGTCTATTTCTGATATGAATATAAAAAAAAAATTAAAGCTAAATTGAAAATCCAAATACCAGACACACACATTATTATTCTCTGGAATTACAAAGTGTTGTGTAATATTATTCTTGGCCTGAGATGTTAATATATTATTAGCTCTTAAATAAATTTACATAAAAAAACATGTGCTCATGGCTCATCAATTTCTAGGTCAATACAATATTTTCCAGCTTCCGCAACAAGTTGAAATAAACTAGTTGAAACATAATAAATTTAAAGGTTTAATTCCTGTAGAAACAGTCATGTAAAGGTTTGCAAACACAATGGTGTTTCTGTTTTATTTGTTTGTCTTATCTGATTTTGCATTTGCCTTTGAAGAAGATTCATAAAGAGTCGAAAGTGCTCAGGCTAGTCAGATGTCTAGTTATGCATTGTTTGTTGTCAGTTTATTGCATCTATATATATATATATATATATATATATATATATATATATATATATATATATATATATATATATATATATATATTGCATTGCTTTGCTCCTACTTCTCCCTAATATTTCCAATAATACTACTACTACTACTACTAATAATAATGAAGACTTTGTATAGCACCTAATCTTTAGAAGCTCTAAGTGCTTTACAATATCTATAATGATATGATTATGAAAGCAAAAAGAAACATCATGAAATTAGAAAGCATAAAAAATGCTGAAAATATTTAAGGGAGAACACATTAGGTCTTTAAATTTGTTCCTGCAGTCGAAAAAGGTGAGTTTTTAGAGCACTCTTGAAAGGGATCCCTGTGACTTTGTGTCTAATTTCAATGGACAATTCATTCCATGTTGCTGGGCCCTCGTATGCAAAATAACGTTGTCCATATGACTTTGTTTTCACAGTGGGAATAATGAGTATATGATTGTCAGAAGAGGAGCAAAGGTATCTTGGCTGGTGTGTACAGATGGGTGAGGCCAGATAGGTATGTTGGACTGGAGTCCATCAGTGAAACAGCAGAGAGAACAAATTTTGTGTTTGATTCTGGATCTAATGGATAGCCGGTGTAGAAGTCACTTCTCTCTAAGCTTCAAGTTGAGCTTGACCCCTTAAAGATACTCAAATCTTTTCACCCATGAGATGAAATAAATCCTATATTTGCTCAAAAGAAGAACATTATTGTTTTATTTAATGCTCAAACATATTGGCTAACAATATTGGATAAGAGATAATTAGGTAGCAGATTACTGCAGTACACATGTGAAGTAGGCTGTTTACCTAATTCAAGGTAAAAAACACAAGTATAAAAACTTGAGAGAAAAAAAAATCGACCCATAGTGGGATTGAACCCTGGTACTTGTACATAATAGGTAGTGATACATACCATTAGCAAGAGACAATATGACAGATCAAATTTATTGGTCATAATGTTATTAATGTCTAACATATGAATTGAAATTTCTGTTCGAAAATCCACAAATTAATGGACAAGCATAAAATAAAATACATGTATTTGATTCAGCAGATCCCATACTCTAAGCTAGCATGATATATAGTGCACAAATATTTGAGTGTGAAAGTAGACATCATATCCCCAAACAGGCATATATCATATTTACATTCTGCTATCATTTCAAAATCATGCATAATTTTGCCTTTTTGAGATTATTACATCTTATTATGCAAAACAAATCATGCATTCATTTTCAGTGTTCTTCAGATTAGTGAAGAATTTTGGACACATAAAACCTGGTCCACCCTTCTGCTGTTGATGGCAGGTGGAGCAAGATTTTAGAATCACATTCATTATTAAAGCAAATAATGTTCTCTGATTGCTAGTTAGTGAATTTATGCGAACAAGTGTTTTGCCACTCTGATAAAGAGCAGGCAATACAATCAGAATCTAAGGAAATGCTGAGACACACAACTTTGACCTTTTTTGAATGATACAATTTATAATGCCTATTGATGGTAACACCGTAAGAAATAAATACCTATTATATAAGTCTTATCAAATCCAATTAGTATTTTAATGTTATCTTTTAAATAAATACCTATTATACAAGTCTTATCAAATCCAATTAGTATTTTAATGTTATCTTTTAAATAAATACCTATTATACAAGTCTTATCAAATCCAATTAGTATTTTAATGTTATCTTTTAAATAAATACCTATCATAAGTCTTATCAAGTGAAATTAGTATTTTAATGTTATCTTTAAATTCTTTGATGAGAGAAAAAGATATATATATATATATATATATATATATATATATATATATATATATATATATATATATATATATATATAACATGCCCTTTCTATTATAGAGAAAATATTAGTCTTAGAAGATTTTAAAAATAAAATATACAATTTGAGTAAAGTTTGAGAATTTCAAGTTGTCAATCCAAAACTGAACTGCACTAAATACTATTATTGATGATAAAATGAGCAAATGATTTTGTCACCTTTGCAAATATTTACACAATTTTTAATTATAGCAAATAAAAGCCTAACATTTATTCTATAAAAAATGTGGGGATCCACACCTGTTTTTGCATTATCAATGAGTTTGTTCATTTTCCAGCTGCTCCAAATGTAAGGCCTGGTGTAATAATATATAAAATGGTGTCAACAGTGTTTCACTTTTATTGGTGCAGAAGTTTTTTTTATTTTCATTTTTAAAAACAAATGATGACATATAACTTGTCATGACAAACCTTTTCACCATAGTCATTATCCAACTTCATCATCTTTTTAAGTGTCTGAAGAACTTGGATACAAAGCTTTTCTTCTTTTTCTTCTAGAAGTTTTTTGGTGTGACTGATGAGTCTGCAAACAAAATGTTAATTCTAATTCCATAAACATAAATATTGACATATTCTATTTCTTAGACTGGTAATAATAAACAAAAGGAATTAATGCAAGACGGAATAAACAAAGGGAATTAAGGAATTAATGCAAAATAAATACAAAGACAGAATAAACAAAAGGAATTAATGCAAAACTTATGCAACGACAGTCATGCACTTAATTAAGCCATACACAACTTTGATTATAGAGGAAACAAGAAAGTATTATAAACATAATTCTGTATTACACAATCTTGACTATGGAGGGAAACAGAGTGTGTCCTAAACTTAATTCAATAATACACAACCTGAACTATAATATAGAGGGAATCACAAAGTGTCCTAAACTTAATTCAATAATACACAACCTGAACTATAATATAGAGGGAATCACAAAGTGTCCTAAACTTAATTCAATAATACACAACCTGAACTATAATACAGAGTGAATCAAAAAGTGTCCTAAATTTAATTCAATAATACACAACCTGAACTATAATATAGAGGGAATCACAAAGTGTCCTAAACTTAATTCAATAATATACAACTCTGACCAATGAGGGAATCACAAAGTAATTTAGAACAGGAATTATAGCCTGAAAAAATTAATTCCTGTTTTCATAAGACTAACAGTAATAGAGATCAGTCAGTTGTAAAGACCACAATATTTCATCTTTAAGAACATTTTCGGTTGTAAACATTTTCAAGAATGTTTGTTTGTTTCATTAGGATTTTTAACATAGCTTTAAAAAAATTTCAGTCATATCGCTACGATGTCTGCAGTGAGGCAGTTTATAGTGATGTCAAGCTCTAGGGCATCATGCCACAGACATATAGTATGATGTCCCACCCAGTCACATTATCCTGACACCAGGCCAACCAGTCTTAACACTAACCTCTTAATGCTGAGTGCCAATCGAGGCAGCTGTTAGTAATATTTTGTAAGCCTTTGGTACGACTCAGCCGGGGATCGATACCACGACCTCCCGCTCCTGTGGCAGATGCTCTAACCTCTAGGCCACCGGAGTGGTTATTTTCAAGAATGTAACAATGCAGTAGATTTTACACATCTGCTGAACTCGAGGGGAAGGTAATGGTTAAATCACCCAAATTTGTTAGATGTTTCGTTACATCTAAATCACTTTCAAGTGAAGAAGATGCACCAAATAAATATGCACATCTTACATTAAGCCTTAGATCGGAAACATTTTATTTTAGGACCAACTACATATCACAATAATTCTGGTGAAAACCCCAAGGCAATATGACTTTCCATTTATGAAGAAGTAGCAATATATTGATTTTATTGATGGCTGCTTTGGAAGCCATACTGGATGGAAGACATGATGCTACCATGTTGAATCTTAATGTTATATCTGAAGTTATGCAGGGTTTTTTTTAAAGCGAAATATAAAATAGCATTAATATATAGCATTAATCTGGAGGTTATCTTTCTGTATCATTATTTCAAAACAACTCCTGCTTCACTGTTCATGAGAGAATCTCAGTTGTGCCATACAGATGGGTCTTCAGTGAGTAAAATGGTGACTCTTTAGGTTTTGATCAACTCCCTAACCAAGCTGACAGGGATTACAAAATTCCATTCTATTTCTACTCATCTGGATGAGTGGTGGGTTTAGTAAGGACAAGCAGAGATTAAGACACAATATGGTTTAAATTCCTGCGGAATGAAATATGAATTGTATGAGACCTGGACATGGGTATGGGATATAAGATGAAGGGATGAACCTATAAAAAACACAATGACATAATTCTTTCATGAAGATTCTAACTAAATCTGTATTACCTAGATATAAATCCACCACTTTCACACTTCTTCCTCTCCTCTGTGCTGAGAGGAAACAGGAGGTCTGGTCTGTGTAGGACATCAACAAGCACAGACAACTCTGCCTGAACCAAGGGACTTAACTGTTCTTCAAGACGCACTACTATATCCTAAACAAAACCAACAAGACACAATTAAGATACAAAATAAGGTCCTTTAAGTATCACCAAAAAGCTAAATATCAAAACAATAGTCAAACTGTGTCATTTAAATGTATTAGTTCAGAGATTCCTAAATGATGTTATAAGGACCGATTATCTTTTATCCAGATACACCATATCTTCCTGACCTTCCACCTTATAAAACAAGTTTTCTTTGGGGAAGAGTCTAATCTATATCTGCCAACCCTTAGCTAGGTATAAAACTAAGTGGCAAAAAAGTGTTACCTGATCAAAAAAAGTTAAATCTACGAATATGCTGATGAAACCTATGTTTTCTTGGAAATGTGTCATTTACAGCTGCTATAAATATAAAATTTGTAAAGTACAATGTACAGTGGGTCAATGATGGACAAATAAACTCTAATGCTATTGTTTCACAACAGTCTTTTTTTTGGAATATTCTCAGATCTATATGATGTGTTGGATGAAAAAAATAAAAATGAAAATGACAAACACATCTTTGTAATGCTTTCTAATCTACCACAAAAGCTTAATCTATACACCAGCAAGAATAAGATGTGATTAGGTGAAACAAAGTTGACTCATTACACCGAAGGAATAATGATAAGCAGGTATGTTTTATCTGCTTCGATGCCGTGATTTACAACTTCAACTTACTCCTTCTGACAATCTGCATTGCAAGAACATTTGAACATAAACCTTCATTTTTGTTTGAAAGTGAGGGGTAACTCTTTCCAATAAGAAGAAGCATTACAAATTTAAGGTCACTTACAAACATCTGTTCTCCTTCCATTCATTTTTAAGTCATTGCAATTATCTCCGATCACAATGAAAAAGTCAGTAATTGGCTACAAACCACAAACTTGGTGGATGTTTTGCATTAAAAAGAAGAAATCACATATTGTGAGGTCAATAGGTTAGAGGTGAAGGTCACTAAAGCTTAAAGATTTTCTTTTTGAAAATTACTTGAACTATTGTTTCTTATTTAATTGACCATATTTTTAATGGTTTATGTTAAGGCACCCAGTTTTCCTTATTGGAATCTGTCTAAATTCTTTACTAAGTCCCAAATCAGCAGCCATTTTCCGTGTCAAAAATTAAAGCTTGTAAAAAGTTCAGTCAGGTAAATATCTTGCCATCTGCAAATTAAGACAAGACAAAATTATGCCAATGCACCTGTAATCCTTCAATGATGTTACGATAGTCCCTGGATATAGATGCCACAGACTCCCGCCTCTGTTGTAGAGCAGTGCCCATCCATGTCTTGGAATGTTTCTTTACCAACGTGGACTTTTCAAACATGGCTTGGACCTGTATATCTAGGTCTGAGGGGATGGCAATGCTTCTGGTTTTTGCTGGAATAAGTAACACCAAAAATTATTATACCAAAATTGCATCTGAATGCAGCAACAAATGCAGAATATAGGCAACTTTTAAAAACTTTAACACAAAACTTCAATCCTTTCTTCTTAAGTTTGTGAGGCAGGCAAGGCAGGCACCCATAAACATCAAACACTATACTTTGGACACAGTAATATCATCCTAAACATTTAGTTGAAATGCAACCAATAATGTAAAAGATACACGACTGAGACAAACTTTCATGTAAAACTTAAACATCATTTACCATGATGCTGAACAGGTGAGAGTCACGACAGCAACTTTTCACATATCATGGCATGAACTTGATCAAAGACTAAGCTTGAATGCAGCAAATAATGTAGAAGAAACGTTACTTTTAGAACTGAAAACTCCCACACTGTTAAACTCTGCTGACATAAAAATATAATAATACTACAGTTCATGATATATGAACATGCCTAACTAATGAAAATATCCGGGGTGCAAACATAATACCAATGGTGCTATATAAAAAGAATAGGCAACCACAATTTACATGCAAGCATCAACATTAAATTGGCTCCCAGTGCCTGTTACATTCAACAAACAAAAACCTTGTTTAAACCCATGTTTTCATCTAATTCAATATTCTTGGAGTAAATTATTAAAAAGCTTCAAATGTTGCAAATTTTAACTAATTATTACACATACTCTCATTCTACTGCAATAAACTTTACTGTCTGTACTTGCTTACAAGTAAAACACAACTGTGAATGACATTTCTGATCTGCTGTCACATAATGCACAGCAGACTAGGGTACATGTTGCTTGTCCTAACAAACACAACTCCCTCGATTACTCATGCCCTGATAACTTGTGAGATGGCTTATAATGTGGGGTAAGGCTTGGATCCATTTTTCAAACCAAAAAATGTATCGCTATTTATTGAACTTGAAGAAACTTGTGATCAAAATTGGTAACGGAAACTTTGATATATTGCTCCTTTTATCATCGAAAACGGTAAATGACCTGGAAATCTGATTCAACATTATGGAATATCAACTTTTAACAAGAAGTCATTTAATTTGTTGCATTTTCTTTTCAAACGACATTATTAGTACACTGCAATTAACAATATTAAAGGACATTTTAATCAATGAAAATGTCACTTAAGCTTAGTGTAGGCAATCCTTCAATAAAAAAATACCAATCATTTGTTCTACTGATTACTCTTAACTGTATAGACTCAGATCTGCTATCACATTAGGCAACAGCAGATCTGGGTCTATCCATTTTGCAGTGGACTTAACTTACAAGCAAGTATATGTGGTAATCAACCGCATGAAAATGGATGTTAGGCAACACAGTTCCAATCACCGAGATTGTTAGCATTATCTTTTGAAAGATTTTGTGACCAAACTTTAGCAGTATTAGATTTTGAATTTCAAAGTTGCTGACAGGTCATGATATCTTACCAAGTTCTTCTAGATATCCTGTAATTTATGAAAAAGTAACCAATTAATATTAGAATCAGATTATATCCCACATGTTTCCAATTTACCCAAATGACAAGGGACATAATTGGTAAAAGTGCCAATGAGTTGATGGTTACAGTTTTGTTACTAGCATCGCCATACCCAACAATCCCAGTAGGCACTAAAAACAGATGACTGACATTTGAACATTTGAGATGAATTAGTACATGTCTAAATCTATGACCATTAGTCATCTGACCCCAAATCAAAAGTTCATATTTAATAAAATACAGATCATCTGACTCCAGGACACTTCTTACTGTTGTAAAAAAATTCACAGATGAAAAATAATACAGGAACAAATGCTTTTTGGTATTGCATTTTAAAAGTGTACTCAACAGTTACATAGCTCACCATTAAAATGATTTTAGAAGCCTCCAAGAGCCACTGTCAACAATGATTATCATGAAGAAAATAAATTAAAACTAAACTGACCTTGACATTTAAATGCTGGCCCCTTGGACAAATCATAAAAGACAAAAAAGAAAAAAGAATTCCTCCAAGGGACTGAAGGTGTGAGAGTTTTGGTTTTCAACATAGCATTAAAGAAATTAATCGCTGTGATGTCTGCAATGTGCCAGTTTATAGTGATGTCTAGCATTGGGGCATCATGCCACAGACATATAGCATAATGTCCCACCCAGTCACCTTATCCTGACACCAGGCTGACACATCCTAACACTAACCTCTTAATGCTCAACATCTAGCAAGGCAGTTGTTATTACCATTTTTATAAGTCTCTGGTATGACTCGGCTGGGGTTCAAGCCCACAGCCTCCCATATCTGAGGCAGACACTCTAACCACAAAAGCTGTACTGGCCAAAACAAATTTCCAGGAATCCAAGTTTAGTTCATTTCTTCCTTTTACTTGCTAAGCAGATAACCCTTTCTGACATTGTTGGGAAACTCCAACATGTCTAATTTAGCAATAAAACTATTTTCTGATGTTTTAGTTAAAATGCTCAAATTTTCTGAAACACCCCACAGTGCTATATCCATCCAGAAAAGTAGCAATAACAAGATTTTTGAGATGGCCACCATACTGGCAGACATTTCTTGAAAAACTCCATGTAGCTATTATCATCCATTCTGGAGAAGTAGTGACCACAAGACTGAGTACCCATGCTGGACATCTGGTCAGCAGCATTATCACTAGTAGCATGTAGATACCATAAGACTTCAGTGTTATGCCCATGTAGACACAAACAAACAGTCAAGAGTGATAACGGAAGTTTCAAGATGGCCACATTGGATGCAGAAGGGATACCATTTTCATTTAGGATCAAACAGAAATCATATTATATAAAGTCTATTGGTGAAAACCATATGTCAATATGACCATCCATTCTGGCACTGTTGCGATAAAGAAAACCATTCAAACTGTATGACATGGTCGGTAATACTGAATGTCTATTCAATTTGGATCAACTAAATATTGTATGAAGTCTTTGAGTGACAACCCCATGCTGATAAAACCATCAGTTCTGGATAAGCATGCTGGATGAAATGGCATTTCATAAGCTCTGTCAGTGAATAAAAGATGTAATACAACAGAACATTGTTAACAATGATAAATATGTAGATGTACTTTAAATTAGGTATAGGACATGAAAATTGAACTACCAGTTTTTGCAAGTAAATCAACATTTTAATGGAGATGCATCCAAGAATGATAAAAATTAAGTCTCAACTGAATCTATGATGCAGATTGGCATGATTTCAGTACATGAAATGAGTGGGGGAGGGTGGGTGGGCAAAATTCTCAAAATGCAGTTTTGCCAATTTTCAGAAAAACATGGTCCCACTTAATTTCATGAAAATGAACAAATTCTGTAACTTTTGATAGTGCCTGAAAACATATTTATAGTTTCAGTTTTAATTAGGACAAACAATGAAAGCATATACCAAGTCACATGCATTGTCAACCTGCTGAAGAATGTGTGTACCCTTTTCCCAACCCCATATTTATTTTCATAAAATTTAACACAACTGTTGGACCTTCATTACAACTGTTTCATGTTTGTATAAATTATTTCAACAGAATACAGCCATGCTTAATAAATAGTAAACTTCAGAAATGAAAAATAGTTGTAAAGGGGCCATAATAAGGGGAGATAACTCAGTGGGCCTTTTCCTATGACCAACATTTGGAATTACATCACAATTAGTATTTTCAGTTCAGTACCCACAAATGTAGTTCTAGTCTATTTTTAAAACTTTTCCTCTCATTTTGGTGATGATAGAAGAATTATATTTATGCATTTTTGATAGGGATTAAAAGGTAAGTGTTTATTCTTGAGAATATGAGCTCAGAGAGTGGTTGTCTGTTTGTATTTCGGCAACAATGCACATTGAGTAATTAGGCCTTGGTGATGATCCGGAAGTGAAATCTGTGTTCTGTTTACATGCTGCTCTGTTTACAATGCAGCCTCTCAAAAAAATGCCTGTGAACCTTTGACAAGAACTTCACCGTGAAGTCATCTTTGGATTTTAGTGCAACCTATGATTTGTATTGATTGTCACACAGTGGAAAGGTCAGTATTGAGAAATATATGTAGAGAACATCCAGTAAAATTAATTGTGATGTATGTCCATTTTGAATAGAACTTTCTAGGACTAAAGTTATAAAGAAGGTATAATCGTGCCATGACAATGTTCATTTGAAAAAAATGAATCCATACTTTTCAAGAGAAAAAACACAAACACACTATTTTGCTTATCTTAATGACATCAATATATATATATATATATTTTTTTTTTTTTTTGAGTGGATAACTTTGCCTACACACCAGTCATTGCAGATATGGCTGAAACAACAAGATAGGTTTCCTGAATTGAGGCTTCATACAATAAATAGAGGTTACTCAGAAATATGAAATATACATGATTATATTCAAAATTGTTGGCAGCTTAAGACCTACTGTGTTTATGATTATCTCCTCTTAATGTATGAAAATAAAATTTTGATACGTTTCAGCAGAAAAATACTAACTTTTCTTTCCACAGGCCACTTAGTACTATAAACATGTATCCGGATATTTATTCTGTTGGGTTCCAATGCTTTTGCATTCAAAAATTCTAAATTTATCTCAAAATATGCCGTAAAAGCAGACCACTGTTGTGGAACCAAAGCAACCACAGAAAACAGGAAGCCAGAAATGGTTATGCTCCCTGACAGTCCTATATCTACCTTAATGAAGTGATAAAACACAGATTAATTTCTCATAAAAATTTGTTTTCAATATTTTTAAAATCTACTTCTGGAGCTATCAAGTCTGTCCACCCCTAGAATATACTATTTTTATTGGATGAAAATCGCCAGTTCTGAGTAACCTTGGAAAAACAATCTGTATCACTACCACTCGGAACAGTTCATACATTCATAGTTGCCTTGATCAGCCAGTAAACATCTAAGGCTTCACAAAATACATGCAGTCAACTCTTCTAATTCTTATACCTGTTTTAATTCACAAAAGACATTTGATGTGCTATGGATAATCTATCTAAATATTACAGTGCATTAATACAAATAGCTCACTAGTGAAAAATATTTTTTCCTATAACCAACTGTAATGGATTTTTTATAGCATAGAAAGCTCTAGGGCGTCATGTACAGACATGTAGCATAATGTCCAACCCAGTCACATTATCCTGACACCAGACCGACATGTCCTAACACTAACCTATTAACACATTAACCCCAATAGGTTTCTGCTGTTTTCGCATAAAATACGAGTAGGAAACACATTTTGGGGACTATTTCTGAATTCATCCTAATACATCGACTTCCAAGCAATTCTCCATTAGTCCAATGCCTAGTTGTGCTAATAACAACATTTTCCATTGGTTAGGATTTTTTTGCTTAATGGATCCATAATTTTCATATGGACAAGACTCTTTATTAAAAATGTCCACCTTATCCTACTTTTTGAACAGATTCACCTGTCTGTGTGCACTTCAGACCGATCAGTTTTAGATTAGATAAATTCTAAAATCTGGACACAAAATTGGATTCAGACCATGGGTGAAGTTTGGGTAGATAAAAAAAAAAAAGAGTCCAAAAACTAGTGTATCATACATGACCTAGACACTACAGAGCTTGGCAGGAGGCTACTACTAATACTAATGAAAATACATATATCATCTCATTTGACAATTCTAGAAAGAACAATGCTTGGAAAGAAAAAAACTTAAAATAGTGAACCTAAGTGAGTGAAACATAAAATATGGGTCAGAGTGACCTACTCTGTGGTGAGGTTATAGTATTCTTCAAGATGCATCCCATCACCAAATGTTATGATTCCTGGTTTACCAACATAAATACAGAGTGCAAAAAAAATAATAGCTAAAAGTAAAAACATAACCAAGAAAAGCACAAATAACTACATGTATGCACACAGTTTGTCCCTTTAACGCCCTCCCTAGCATGAATTGAAGGTTTGCATTTAGGATTTGATAAATGTGGGTACTTGCCCCCACTGAATCTGAAAAAAAGGGGCCAATGTAGCCATAAGGTGTAAAAAACAAGCAATGTATTCAAAAAGATCAATAGCAAGTAAAATAAGTGCATTAAATGCATATCATGTCTTCTGTATATATTATAGTATAACACTTAAAACTGAATTCAAAGTCTTATGTTTTCTAATAACAATATTCTATCTAAAAACTAACTATTAAAGAATCAAACCATAGACTGCAAATAGTGTCACTTCTCTGGCCAATCTTAAAAATCATTGTCATGTACTTCCTGCATGTCAAATACTCAATTCTGACTGGTTACAAATCCATACTATGAACAGAAGAGCACAAATTTTCCTTTCATGACCAAAAATAATTTTTAAGCAATAGTCCAAAGCTCAAAATGAATTAGGGAAAGTATATACACAGTTTCTATAAAAGTTAACTCTTAACTGGAACATATATACATCTCAGATCTGCATCCAGACTGCCTGTAATTGTGACTGCATTATTTCGGCAAATATGATCACTATTTCCTAAATAGCCTCCTGTCCTTCCTCACCTCTGCTCTACCAATACATGTACATGTACCTTGTTAAAGCTTAAGTCTCTCAGAGGAGGTCCTTCAATTGAAGTCATCATGAGTATGTTAAGAACCCTTTCTTCAAGACAGCTTCTTCCTGCAGTTGTGATTAGATTTTTATTGCTGAATCCTGTCACAGTCAGCAGATTGGTATGGCATAACCATGGCATGGCCACAAAAGTCCTTGACAAATGTGTTGCATTTCCTCATACTTTCATGTTGCTAACACCAACACCCAGAAACAAAATCCAACAGTGAACCATATTTTAGAGAAGCAATATTCTCCTTCACCAAGTAATAAGCAACTGATATAGCATGAATAACTGATTCAAATTTCTTGCTGATAGCTGCCATGCATGTAGTTTTAAGATTTTCACATAGCTTCAAATCCTGCATTGCCTATTTGTGAGCTAAAAATTCAACATGTCTGTCATGGGTTGATGTCCTGAAACTAGCATTTCCAAGTGTGAAAGAATTTTTTTGCCACTTTTTGCAAATCATCTGCAAATCATCTCATTTTTTTTTCATTCATTTCCAGCCATGGTTGATATTGTTTCCAGTCTGAATAGAAAGAGTACTTTTTTTCTTGGCATTAGATGAACCCATAGTTTTATTGCAACCATCTTTAAGCACATCACTAACTTCATCCGATAAAGGATTAGTCTGAGGAGGTGTTTGTTCATGTTCTCAATGTGCCTACTGACAGAAACTTCAGCACTTTGACTGTTATTAGAAGTGTTAATGTTAAAATAATGAAAAAGTGTCAGACTTTTAACTGATTCTGCCATTTATCACATTGTCCCAACAAACCAGCCTCTGTATCAAACTTTCTCTTCTGATTTTTCTTATTAACCAATCATAATTGAGCATGACACACAGAACTATACATGTACAACATAATCATCTCGAGTAACAACTGTAAATTTTACAGCAAAAAAATAAAGAAACGCATTCTTAAAAAAAAGCACACAATTCTTATTTTCTGCATGAATTTGCAGACATAGGATTAAACATTTTGCAGGAAATCTTAAATTTAGGGGGATTTGCATGATCACGTGTCCTAGATGCAACCCTGTGAATGTATGTTAGTAGTGTTTTACAAAAATGGCACAAAAGTGGACATGTATTGGCAACAGAAGGTAAGGATTAAAAGAAACAATGTAAAAATGAATTTGCAATAATATTTTGGGAGACAAACCAAAAAGTACATGATAAAATATATATAAAAAACTTAACAACTTTAATATTCTGTAATATATATATATATATATATATATATATATATATATATATATATATATATATATATATATATATATATATATATATATATATATATATATATATAATAGATCAAGGTAACATATGTAAAATTCTTAAAATATTATCAACTCAATCCCCTGGAGGGAGTATGTGCTATAGAACTCACTCCAAAATTTTATGGCATAGGAACTGGAAGGAAGACTGGTCAGGATACATACATATATGCTTTAAAATAAGCATGGACACCAAAGTGTCAAAAGTATAATAGTTCACTTCCTAAGTTATTATTTACTTAAATAATTCTTAGGTAAATATTTATAAAAGAAGCTAAGACACAATAACAGAATAAGGATGAGCATAATTTTCCTATCAAATTTGTAAACAATTTGCTTCAAGAACATTTTTAATTTGTACGTAAAGCCATCTTTGCTAGCCAAGGTTCTGATAACCCTATCTACACCTTGGCGGATCGAACAGCTATATTGGTGCTTTGTCCTAGCAACATCTATTGAATTTCGTGTGTTGATTCTCTTAGTATATAATGCCAACTACCCAATAGAGTGGTGCACTGTACATCAGCAACTGACTTAAAAAGAATAATTTGTAAGTTTAACATCGAAAGTATAACAATGTACCAGAGTGAAAGATATTTGTGGAAACATAGACAGACACTGGAAAATTGCTTATTTATCAGTCCATTCAAGTTGTGTGCTATCCTTGTCTTGATCATGTAGGAACAGTGTCACAATTTGAACAACTTAAAAGTTTTATTGGAAACTCAGAAATATCTGCTTGATATGCCAAGGTGTAGATAGGGTTATCAGAACAATAGCTAGCGAAGATGATATAAAGCTAGACCTTAAACTCGACATCTGTAGACAGGTTTACCTCCATTTAACAGATCTGTCTAAAATCAAAGACAAATATTAGCCATTTAAGATGTTGTTTATACATTCCTCCCTCCCAAAACACAATTACCCACTAAGGTCAATAAACAAATATAGATATACTAAAAAAAAAATCAGCACACAATACAATTTAAAGTACATAACAATAATGTGAATCTTGATTATAATACATTACCATTAATAAATGTTGTAACCAAAATCAAACAAATGTATAGCAACAGGGTTGAAGCAAAACAAACTGTTGCCTTGTATCTTTATTTTCTTTTCAAGATACCATTATTTACCAAGTACTGACCCTGCCCAGAAAACCATGGTTCTGTATATTATACTATCCTCAATATATTTCAGTTCATTTCACAGTGCTTGGTGTAGCACGGTTCGGTACATAATGTGGTTGGTGGTAATGGATCCAGACTACTGTGTTATAGCAGGGGAGACTACTGTTATAACAGGGGAACTGTATTCAGATGTGTAGTTTGCTACGTTAAATTCTGATATGTGGTTCACTCCAATATATCTTAGTTTAAGTTTTGATTGTTTTTTTTTTATATATGGTTTAACGCCATTTTTCAGCACAATATAGGCTATACATGGCGGCCAGTATTATTGGTGGAGGAAGAACCCAGATAAACCCCGGAAAGAACCACCAACCCATGAGAAGCTACTGGCAAGCTTTCTCACATAACTACATTTGCCGAATCTTAGACTCGAACACATGCAGACAGAGGTGAGATTGCAGTGGTCTGTAACGGACAGCGCTTTAGACCACTCGGCCACTCGGGGCCCCCTTAACTTTTGAAGTTATTCAACTATCATCAACTTCATATGTAAGATACGTGCAATTACACCAAAATAAAAAGTGCAACACTGAAAAAATATGCTGAATACAGATAGAAAACAAATCGAAAGATAACTTTAAAATGCATAAATACAAAAAATCTGGCGAATATATATAACTAAATTTAGAAACTACAAAACATTTAAGTGCCATAGTATTATGATCAATGATCACATGCCAGGTGGCCACAAAACCTCCATAATCTTAGTGCACACTTGCTCAAATTCAAACTTGTATCATACATAAACATATTGTTTGACAGTGTTTAAAAGAACATTACAAAGTGCTAAAGTTGAACATATTGCTCAATTTGTATGAATCATCTAAATTTATTGTGTTAACTATTGTTAAATGGCATCCAAAGGAACATTTTAAGTAATCAAAGTGGCTAGTGGGCTCAACAAGACATCAAAAGGACGTGGTTTCAACACCAACCATTGAATCATCTGAAGTGAGCGAATTGTCTTGTCAAAAGACACACCAAGGCAATTTACCCTGGTTGATCCAAACGTAGAATGTGAATTTGCACTCTTTCGCTCCCTCATGAGAACCAAGGCAATTTACCCTGGTTGATCCAAACGTAGAATGTGAACTTGCGCTCTTTCGCTCACTCCTGAGAACTACTATGCCACCATGGCATCTCATTAGTCCACCCATTACCAGTTATTATAAATGGAAATGAATCACGCTGCACTCAGGTTGTGGAGTTTTGTGAAATGTTAACTAATACAAAGAAATGAATATATATAAAAATTATTTATTAAAAAGAAATCCAAAGCAATGTCTTCGAAATCTGCATTGTAAATTATATGACAAAACAAATTATGCAGCATATTTTCCTGAATATAAGGGTAAAGTTTGTTTTCCACAATATAACAGAAAATATAAAAGAATGCCGTGAGCAAAATATTTTTTTATGAAGTATTTTACATTGCTTTTGGTCCTGTTTGGAGAAAGCAAAGTTTAAATATACGATGGATCATAGTCTATGCTTTCCATTAAAAAAAAAAATCAAAATAATTTCACTAAACTTTTATTTTCTAAAAGCAAATCAAGGTCTGGCTACTAAAAAAAGTTCTTTATTTAATACTTCAAGTAGGTAGAGCCATCACAAAAGAACATGCTCAATGCAAGTTGCTCTTTAAAGATTTGTGTTGGGGAAACTGGTTTGGAGGAAATGGCATTCAGGGCCCAAACTACTCTAAACAAGACTATGGAATGCTTAAAATCAAACTATTTAAGTACTCATCAATACAAACAAATTTCATGTTAAGCTGATCAACAAGCAACACATCTCTGTCCAATAAGAATACAACTGAGACAACACCCATAGAAACAACTTTAGGTCATTGATGCAATGTTCATGTCAAATCACATCAGATTATGTTAAATTATTTTTTTTTTAGCTGTTCTTATTACAAGCAACATCCCATGTACAGAAGAGTTAAATGAAAAGGGCAGTAACTCTGTCTAAAATTGTGTAGATTAAGCTAATTATGATGTCTTTGACCAATCAACTTCCAAGGAAACAGGTTACTTCCTCTTAAAATTAAACCAATCAGAATGTCAATCTATTATATTAAACTAACCAGAATGTCTCTGATCTCAAAACTCCGAAGGAATGAGGTTGGACTGACTAATAATTAAACCAGTCTAAATGTCCTTGAGCTATCAAGGTCAAGCATTCAAGGTCAGGGTCAACTGAAAATTAAGCCAAACAGAGCATCCTTGAGCTACTGACACTAAAGGTAAATAGTAAGGTTGATTTAAAATAAGGCCAGTCAGAATACCCTTGTATAAATTCCCTAGCTACAAGGTCAGGAATGTCTTAAAATTAAACCAGTCAAAACATCTGATCTATCAACTCCCAAGACATGAAGTTGCCTTCAAACTAACCTATCAACTCGCATGGTATGAAGATGTAGTTGACATAAATCAAATAAATCAAAATGCCCTTGGCTGTTCCTGTAATAATTGGAAATAGTAGAAAAATGACAGTACCTGACATGATTTACCACAAAAAAAAGGACAACATTGATCACTGTATTCACGTCAGCTTCATTTTTTACAGACTGGTGAATATTTACCATCTATACTCACTTAGAGTCCAACTGTAAACAACATTAACTCTGATCTATAGTCAATTGGTGCACCTGCAGATCAGGATCTATTTTGTCTGTTTTAGTGATTATTCCTACCAAATGTCACAGATTGGCTCTCCTGGTACATTGCAATGGCAGATCTGGATCTGTACAGTTTGCAGTTGGACTTAATTTATGTTATAGGTGAGTATATATGGCATTATTAACATCAAAAGTTTCAATGTGCATGTCAAGACCCAACAGTGCTTATTTGCCACATGCGTACAATCATTGCATGCTACAATCTAATTTTCATCCTGTTTCTAACAAAATTTCCACTACATGTATTATAGAGCTGTAATATTGTACAGAGGTAGGATTCACATAAATTTTGAGAAAATCATGCTGAAAATTCTGCACAATGTGTGAAAATAGCACACAATATCATCAATTTCCCCCAACGTTAT
The DNA here is from genome assembly GCA_030141615.1 of Unio pictorum. Taxonomy (NCBI): domain Eukaryota; kingdom Metazoa; phylum Mollusca; class Bivalvia; order Unionida; family Unionidae; genus Unio; species Unio pictorum. The sequence continues at coordinate 17,065,714 of JARLTB010000001.1, read as the reverse complement.
GTCACCTGATACATGTATTTAGAAAATTCCTCCTATTAAACATAATGTCGGGAGAGGGGAGATTACCTCATTTAGATTTCAGTGCCAGAGTAGCCTCGGCTGAGGTATATCAAATTTGATTTACAGTGCTTGCAATGCCCAAAAATTTTTTCAATAAAATATAAGCCAACCTGCAGATTGACCAAAGTGCAGCGGTGCATAATACTCACCTTCCTCTGTCACTGGATTGTTGAGACCACTTTCCACAACTGTGTGCAGTAACAGATACAGTCAGCCACAAGACAAATACATTTGATGACAAAAACAAAAGCAAAATAATCGTTAGTAACTCAAATTTTAAAGCCAATTAAAAAAGCTTTGGAAACATCCTTATTTACAAAAACCGGAGTAACATGAATATTTCACTATACGCCCACACTATGTGTAATAACCCTTTACATTGATAACTTAAATATTTAAGCAGAGTTCTTATTGCTTCTAGCAACAATGACTTTGACCTTTTGACCAAAATATCAACAGGCTGCATTCTTACCCTTAATGCATGGTAACCACAAAGTCAAGTTGAAATTTGTGACATAGAACTAATGTAATCACATGGAAGCCATTTACTTCTTTCAATAAGTGATCTTGACCTTTGAACCCAAAATCAATAGGCTTCTTCCCAACCCCCAAACCAAGTAATCCATAAAGTATGGTTGAGGTATTTATGCAAAACTGATATTACTGAGTAGAAACCATTTCATTCTTTCAGTAGCATTGGCCTTGACCTTCGACCTTTTTTTATATATCCAAAATACATCTGGCTGATTTGCACCCCCAAGTACAAGTAATCCACAAAATTGGTAACAGCTGATGAATTAAAAATAATGTTATTGTGCAAGCCTCATTGTTCTTGTTTCAGTACAAACAAATTGGGGTGGGGGGTTGGAGTTGGGGTAATGATGTTTTCAGCACACAAAAGGCCCTACATGGTCAGTATAATTGGTAGAGACAGTGCCTGGCAAAGACCCTTGAAAGAATCACTGTCAAGCTTTCTCACATATCCATGTTGGTTAAGTGATATGTGCACACAAGCAGATAGAGATAAAATGTCTTTTCTCTGTAAAGTTGAATGGTCATAGTGACCTTGAATGTCTTTTGACCTGAAGTCAATTTGCTTCTTAATTATCTTATGTGTGAGATGATGACAATGTTTGGCAACTGCTGATAGTGCAGAACTCAAGCATTTGTGTAGAAACAACGTTTCAATTTTGATACTTTGACCTTTGGACTCAGAAATCAATATGGTAATTCCCTATCTCAAGTGTAAACTATCCTACAAGTTTAGTAGCTGCTGATGGTTGAGAATGTTTTGTGCAGAAACCAATTTTCTTCTTTTACTATGATCTGGACCTTTAAACCCCATCTTCAATATAGTTCCTCCTTACCATTACCCCCAATGCTAGCGATTCACAGTGTCATTCGAAGGTGGACAACTTTAGTTGTTATGCAGAAACCAAACTGGTAACAGACAGATGGACAGACAGTAACATAATAGTGGGTGTATACAAAACATAAAGTTTTAAGAAATTAATGTTAGATTGAATGAAACTCAAGAAAATTAATTAAATAAGATTAAATTAAAACAAGCAAAACTAAAATTATTCAAATCAAATAATCTGAATTACTGGAAGTAAGATATATAACAAAATTCAAAATGTCTTTTGACAAATTTACAAACAATAATTACTTCTTAACCATTCAAAATCTACATTATTTTATATATTATTTTATTATTCCAAATTAAGCGAAACAAAAATTTGAATGAACTTGAAATCTGGATAAGTAACTGGGATCTGCAATAATTGAAAATACATTTAATTAGCTTCAAACAGTCATCTTCTATATGTATTTAAATTTGCTTGATAATAACTTTGCTTACTTCCATTCATCTCATACATTTTAGAATTTAAATGCTAAAAATTATTCCAAGCAGCTTGCACAAGCTTCTGTGCATGCTAGATAAGCTAATAAAAATAATGCATAACCTGAGCATCGATGAGGCAATCAAAGCAATTTTTCTTCTAAAAGCTTAAAAATGCTGCATACAAAAACTTGCACTTAAAAGACATGATGAACATAAAACTGTCTCGGCATGGAGTACAAGTTCAATACATTAAAATTAAAAATCCAAAATTGTATTGGTACGAGAAACCTTGAAGGACTCATCAGTAAAAAAATACATCTAGAAAACATGTAGGTGCTGATGGCCTGTACAATTAATTTAATTTTAATTCAACTTTATAACTTTTTATATAATAATTAATCATGTTATTCACATATTTTTTTGGAAGATTTCTTCCCCAAAACTGAACAATTACAAATAAGATTTGTATTCCTTTATATTTAAAAAAACAACATAACTGAACGCTCAAATAACTTGATGTTTCCAAACAATCTTTGATTACTCTTATTAATCATCACCACACAGTTTGGTGGTACATGTAGTTTATGTTCTTTATCTTCCTCAAACTAAACGATCACTGTCATATCAATGCTTAAACTTCCTGAGCAAGAAACTTAAGCACAAGCTGAAAACCCCAAATTCTGACAGGCTGCATGAAACTTAACAAGGTTAATGAAATTCAGCAGACTAGGAAGGGGATTTACACCCCCACCCCACCCCTGAAAGTCATTTTTTTACAAATCTCTTATCTTATTCTATTGAAAACAATCACACTATAAAAGTAAAAGCTTAAACTTGAGTTTCTTGTTTAAAAAATATTTCAAGAATGTAAGTCCTTGGTCATCAGCTCAAGTTTAACAAAGTTACTTCAACTTCTTATACCTGATGGCTGTGTAAAGCAATTTTCAAGAAACAATTAAATGACAACTTTTGATGGATAGCCAACAAAATCAATCCCCAGTTTACTGTAAATTATTACTATATGTAATTCAGTGGCTGGTTGCGAGCTTTCTAAACCAAATAATGTGTCAGAATAGTATTTAACATGTACTGGTAATAAATACAATTTTAACTCAATTCAAATTGTCATAAAATTTTACTCAATTTTCACAATATATTTATTTTGGTGCTGTTTCAATCACTGGCATACTTTTACAGGAGAAATACCCATCAAAAACATTTTTAAAGAAATATATATGCTCATGTGTAAGTAGTGTATTTTCCATTTTCATGAGAAGTCAAAAGTTCTAAACTAAACTAAGATGAAACATTTCAATGCTACATGAAGTGATTATAGAATTTCATAACTATACACATCACATCAAAGCTATGTGAACTAAAAGCAGCATAGATTCATTCATCTACAAGGCAAGATCTTGTTTCCATGGTTTGTCAGAGGCATGGAGAATGTATCAAAGCTGTATCCCCTTCCCTTCCCCATAACAGGGACTATGCTGGACTCTTAATTTTTGGATGAAATGGCTTCTCTCCCCACCCCCCTGCAAGGCAAAGTGTGTAGAAAAATACCTCAGCCAATCAAAAACTAGATCACATCATTAATATGTGTGGATCTTGTCTGCTTCCAATTTTGTCCAAAGTCTTGATGGACTTAAGGCCTTTTTTATCAGTTATCAGTGGTAATAAGCTCAGCCAATCAGAGCCAAAATCACCTCATTAATATGCATTACGATCATGATCAAAATTTTCCAAAACTTTATGAAACAGGCCTATATTCCAAGTCTGATAAAAAATGGATCAGATACAGGGTCTGACCTAATGGCTAACAAGCTCAGTTGATTAGATTCAAGACCACTTAATTAGTATTTAGTATGTGTGGATCAAACTCAATGTTGAACATATTTTAGATTTTAACAATATAAGCATACATTCCAAGCTTGATCAATCTAATTTCAGAAACATGGTATTCCAAGTGGTACAAGCTCAGCCAATCCGAATTCAAGATCTACTCATTATTATGTGTGAAAATACAGTAATCCTTAATTAAATTCATCTATGATTTAAATGATAAAAGTATGTATTCTAAGATTGTTGACAACTGGATTAGAAATAAGACCTTTATAGTGGCAGCAAGGTTAACCAATCAGATGTGATATGCACAAATCAAGCTCTATATTAAACTCATCCAAGATCTGATAATATAAGCCCATATTTTAAGTTTCTAGAATGAAACTCATCCAAAACTCTGATAATATAAGCCCATATTTTAAGTTTCTAGAGTGGTAACAAGCAACAGATGACAGATACAAGCACAGTTCACGATGGATAGTGAACAACATGATCGATGCAGAAGCTATACCATAAGCTAACTTGGCCTTATAGCCAGATGAGATAGATAGCCATGAATAGCTGTGGTAACAAGATTTTGTCCTACACTGCTACAAGACAGAAAGACAGAGATATTAAAAAAAAAAAAGTGTTCCAACGCTACTAAAATATATGCCTAGGGCTGTTAATTTTAGCTCATTCTGCAGAATCTTCTTTATCCAAACCTCCTCCATCTATAATTAGTGATTAGACCAATTCACATGAACATCTCCTGCATGCGCAGATCTGAGAAATGCCATAACCATCCATGAACTCATCTTAATATCTATTTGTCTCCTGAGGAGGTGGGAGGTACAAATTTTTCACAAATTTCAATTTAATGACATGTAAACTAATTCATTTAAAAAAGGAAATAGTGATCTGACATAAAATAAGCTCTGGTTTATTTCGAAAGTAAAATACAGTCTAGCACAGCAAATCTAACAAAGAAGCTATCATTAAAAATGCCTGATAAATACAAATGTCAGATATTCAGAGTGACTTTTAATAAAACATTCTGTTTTGTTAAATGCAATCTGGTATAGGTAAAGATAAAGATTAAAATGATAACCATTTATATAAGAATATGTCATTTTCACATTAAAGCATGCCAGTAATTTACTGAATTCAACCAATGACATTTTATCTTTTATCTTTAACCAATGCTGGAATGGTTTGTAATGAGGTCTTTTTTTAATGTGGCATATGCATTTAGTCAACTGTAATTAAAAAACATACCTTGATTGGGCAAATTTGATACAAAAAACATACCTTGATTGGGCAAATTTGATACAAAAAACATACCTTGATTGGGCAAATTTGATACAAAACATACCCTCATTGGTCAAATGCTATATAGTATTTTTTGTATTACATACTCATTTCATCTTACATGCTTGAAGTGGCATTTGAAATAGCTTTTCAAACCTTATTTTGGTATCACACACCATGATTCTAACAAATAAGGTGCATTATTTGACTTCCACATGCACCTTATAATTGGATGCAGTGAATCAAAGTTTTATAAATCCCAGTATAAAAATCTGAATTTCACTCATACATTGAAGCTAAATATATTTAGGAAGCATAAAAATGGGGTAAATAATACAAAACTGCATTCATCTTTTGTTCGGAGTCAGTTGAAAGAACTCATTTTGATTTTTCTATTATATGAATACATCTAAGTCTGATGGCATCGATGTATCCCTGTGTAATATCAAAGTGATTTTTTTTTCTGCCAACTCAGAATAAACTTAGTATTCAGTTTTGTGCATCTGTCACATCTGTATTCATCCAGTGGCTGTCAAACTCGAACAACTACTCTGGCATGTGAACTAGGTACACTGAAGTTAAAGTAAACCAAAAGCAATGTGTAGAAGACCAAAAGTAATCCAAGAGCTGCTACAGTAAGGTGAATCACAGTTGCTTTAAAATGAGTGCAAAATAAATGCCCATACTACATAAAGAGCATATAAAATATGATTGAGACAGTAACGAAAACAAGAGGCCCAAGTAGGCATGAGTTCCTGCACCTGGCAATCATCTGTCTAATTGCCAAATGCACAATATAAGAGCTTGATAAATGACCAAAACACAAAAAAATATAATAACCTGATTGGCAGAAAAGTTTAACTTTACATTCCCTACACACTTAAATTAGGACATAATAAGACCCATTTTTCACAGTTTCAAACTTGACTGTGGCAGCTTCTTGAGCAAAATCTCTCAAGACTCAAACCAAATCCTCACAAAACTGAAATGTATTTCTGGTCCCAAAAAATCTTTTTCTTATGAGACAATTTACCTAATAAACTGAAACTTCTCAAAATCAACATTAAAATCTCATTGAAAGCTTCAATCTTTATAGATTTCTTTGAATTTATTTTGTATACAAATTGGAAGGTCAAGCAAAGAATTACATAACCATGATGGCAGTTCTAACAGTATGCTACATGAATAAATGCAGTCATTCATCATTTGACCTGGCAGAATTTTGGTCAGAATTTTCATTTCAGCCCTGTCCACTTCAAAAAGATATAAAATGATATGCATGCATACTGCACGATTAATGCAAACATGGTTACGCGTCTAAACCAAACATTCAGAAGACATTATCTGTCGTTTGAATGTTGCATCACCTATTTGTAAAATGCAGTCAAGGCCCAAGTAAATAATCTCATGAAAGATTTTTAAAAAACCAAATACGACACCATAGCTATGTAAAATACAAAATTTAGATGAAAACCCACAGTGAATAATTGAACAAGATTTAACATCTGATTTTGTTTCTCCTATATAAGGGTGTCAAGCTGATTTTGATGCCAAAAACATGGAAATGTTGGAATTTGTTTCCCCGAATAGTTTTAAATAGGAATTTAAAATTAACAAATACCACCACCTGATGGCAAAGATTGAATATCATATGTACTTGCTTATAAATAGAGTGCATTATGTGATGGTATATCTGGGTCTCTGCACTCATCTTTTATGCAACTATATATGGTAGATCTAAATCTGCAGTCTGCAACTAGACTTTACTTCTCACAAAACTAGCAATTTTCAATGCATGGTACTATATAAAAGTAAACACACAAAAGTCTTAATGATCAAACCCTTAAAGGGCTTTCTAGTAGCAATTTCCTTTCTTTTTTTCTTTCTGAATTAATGTTTTCAACTCAAAATACTTAAAACCTATGAAAATTAAATCAAAATGACTCAGAAGCATTGCATAAAGAGAAATCATGTGGAATTATTGAGGTTCAGAAATCATTTGAAATTACCGAGGTTCAGAAATCATGTGGAATTACTGTGGTTCAGAAATCATGTGGAACTACTAAGGTTCAGAAATTATGTGGAATAACTAAGGTTCAGAAATCATGTGGAATTACTAAGGTTCAGAAATCATGTGGAATTAGTAAGGTTCAGAAATCATGTGGAACTACAGAGGTTCAGAAATCATGTGGAATTAGTAAGGTTCAGAAATCATGTGGAACTACTGAGGTTCAGAAATCATGTAGAATTGCTAAGGTTCAGCATGTGTGGTAACAAACAGTAGTGTACTGGCACCAAAAGTAGGGGTGAAACTTTACACCTGTGCTGTTTATCAGAGATTCACGATACACAGCCTGTGATACGATACATATCGATATACATATGAACTTGATCCTCTTTCCATCTCTAGGAGGTAGGTGGTGCCATTTTATGTATGTTGACATTCTTGGTTGTATTTCCAGTATGCAGACTACAGACAGTAGTATTTGCAATTATCATTTATGGGAAGATAACAACAATACTTTCAAACTGACTACCAGTTGCTTGCAGTGAGCTTTATCCAACATCTAAAGCCATTTAATAGTGGCTCCATTTAATTCCCTTTGTTTTGTACAAAATTAATGATTTGAAAATGAATCAGTACCAATTTCATGTCTCAGTTACACTAGGAAGACATTATGACGATATCTTCAAAACAAAAGAAATAATGCAATCTCCTCATGCAAAGAGAATCTCATAAAGAACAATCTGGACATGGGAATAAGGTTCATCACCATATATATATATATATATATATATATATATATATATATATATATATATATATATATATATATATATATAATTTCTTGCAGATACAAAAGACTGCTGTTGCCACAGGTACTTGTATGTTTTTAGTGAAGAAGGAAAACACTGACTACACCCAGTCCTATTCTACACTTTTCTTTTAACTTACACATGGTGATAAATTTGAGCAGTTTGTAATCTGGCCCATCACTAATTATATTCTAATTTAATTTACCCCCTAAGCATTTTCATTCACTGGTTAAATATCTCTGCATAAAAAAAGAGAAATTCCATTTTGTTTCCCATGTATAAATTAAGGAGAGATGATGACAGGATTTTATTATAAGGGAGACCTCTCCCTTTATCAAAGAATAAAGGAGGGGAGAAAGAAATGGTCACTGAGGTATTAAAATAAATATCATTACTACTTAATTTCAGTTCTTTTAAACCTTATTTATTAAATTTATTTCAACCCTAATATGGCTACATTAGGTTTTGTAGCATATGATCTGCAGAGCGAATTTGAATAATTAAAAAAATTAATTAAAATAACATTATGCTTTTCTATTGTCTGTATCTTAATCAGGCTCTGCCCTTTTTACATTTAATTTTGAAATATCACTGAAAGGGTCTATTGTTTTGTCCATTCAGCGTGTCCATCTGACTCATATTAAATACCATTTCAGCCTCAAAATCACTCACTGGTGTCTCCATTAACACTTTCTGAGCTGCTCCAATAATCTGATATACTTCATAACTTTAAAAATTATTATCATAATCATCAGCAAATATTTGCTGTATGAAATCGTAATGAACCACTTCAGTAATCAGATATTTTGGGTTTTCTAGGTAGCCCATATTTGAAACACACATTTGTAAAACTTTCTTCATGAATGGTTCAAACTACACAATAATGTTTATTCCTGGGCACATTGTTCTAACCAAATTTAGTTTCACAAACATTCATGTCATGCTTGAAGAACACAGGTGTGGAACAGTTGCTACCCAAAAAACAGATGTTGTGACAAAAATGGTTAAACAAAAATGTTTTTACTTTGAAGAGAACATTTTCATATGTTGGACTTTCAATGAATGTATTTGATTTCTCGCGTTTCACTGTTCTCCAACTGTGCGAATTTTGCACAAATTTTGTACAATTCATGCAATGGCAAATCCTATCAGCATCTCCGCTAAAGTACTTGATTTATCTAACGACTTTCCCACAAAGTCTCTCTATTCCTGTTTGTCATGCAGAGAATAAGCTATTGATTTCTGATTGGTGGTTATTGTTTTTTCTGGAGCAGACCAAGCAATAACCACACCAATGTAACATATTTCAATGTGCAACACAATGGTAGCGTAGCTTACAAATCAACCAAAGGAGTCAAGATACAATTAAAAGTAGATACTTTGTGTGAAGTGGTTATTACATGATAGTAAAGTACATCGTCATGAAACACATGGAACATGTTTGGAATGTATAGTATGTGCTAAAGATACTTCTGGTAAAAATAATTAGCATGAAATTGAGGGTGGGGGTCACTTTAAAAGTCACTTTTCTTTCTAACTAAAGTACAAACAGTTGGACTACCAGTCTAATCTGAATCAAAATGATAACTAAGGTCCAATAAAATTTTGATTCTAAACAAGTAAATGCAATGTACCTGATTCATTTTTTTTAAAATCTGTATGGAGACAAAAAGAACTGGATATGATTATCAAATCTGCTACTGGTCAAGGTCTTTATGCCAAGTGTACATACTATTACCACACAGAATGAACTTCAGTGAGTACAGATTTACACAACTGCTCCGTATACTTGACAAATGAGTCTGTCCTAGGCCAAATATATCATTCCTTGTGAACTGAATTGTTTAGTAATGACTTTTCTAAGACATTACTAAATAATATTTTACCCATTTCAATACTTCCAACAAGGTACATATTTTAAATAAAACATTTACAGGACAAAATACAGAAAAGATGTAGTAATCCATTACATTTATATTAATTTTGTAGGGACCTGACATCTGGACAGTCTGTAATTCTGAAGAATGAGGTATTACTCTATTCAGCTAATGTCACCAAAATACCTGTAATACTAATAACTGAGCTCTCTTCTACAGTCAAGCATATAAAAATAGTAAACGGAGCAGCAGGTCTAAAAGTATAAAACTCGTAGAAAAATGTCACACACTGATGGCACATACTCACTCTGAGATAAAATTAGGTCCGCCTGTGCACCAAGCTGTTGCCGAGCTTTTATTTCATATAAATAAATCAAATTTAACACAAAAGTACAAAATCTATTAAACTGACTAAAGGGATTCTTGAAGCTTTTAGGAAAAAACTTGTATTATTTTACGTATCGATCCTTTTTGTATTAAATCATACAAGGATGGTTACCTTATATCTTATGTCTGCAAGAATTATACAAAAAGCAATTTTGCAAGCTACAATGTCTACTTCATATTACTTAAAAAAGGTTTTGCATTCAATTTTGATTTCTATATCAAACACAAATAAAATATTTCAATAAATCCTCTGATCAGGATTCATTTTTACTTGATTACCTTCTGTAAATGAAAAGATTAATCAAAATTAAAAAGTCACACACAGAACATGAGTTATATTGCTGTTTGATAGTTTAAAAAATAAAGAAAAAAAGTTACAAAATCAAACTTAAACAAGAACTATTCTGTATTTTCAATAAAGATGATTAACCAAATGAATATCATTCTTTTTTCTAAATTATGAACAAAAAAGAATCTTTCTTTGACAAGTTTCATTTTTTTATACCTCAAAAAGCAGCTTGAATATAAAGAACTTGCTAAATAAAGAATCATACTGCATGCTTACATGTACATGTATATAAAAATAGTTTCAGACTGAAAAAGATTAGTTTAATAACATTTTGTTCTATACTGAGCTAACTCTTATTGAATCTGCTGCATATTTACAGAAAATGTTCATATGATTCACAGACATTTCAGCTGTAGAAGAAATACAAACAATATAATATAAAAAAACAACCCTATCTGATAAATCTGTGAATGAAATCTGATAAGGAAAGAATAATTTTTGACTGGTAGCTTACCTATATTAGAGAGAGTTTTAATGCACTCTTGCACATAATACTCCTGTGTACCAGTCAGCCATTGACACTGTGACAGTCTGAATGCTCCTTGCAGTAGGTTCACAAACATTGGTTGCCGAGACTGCCCAAAAAACAGAGAAAAATAACAAGTGATACAATAAACCCAAATAATATATTATATAATCCATAACTCAGAAAATTTGAGTATTTACTTAAGGGACCTTGATTACTAAATGCTTTCACTGTTCATTCCCCACAAGCCACAACACAAAATATTTTGCATCACTCAATAATTTGAAAGAAATATGAGCACATATGAAAGGTCAACATCAATGATATCAAGTTAATTTGCATTATCCCAATTCAGTACAAAATTTATCAAACCAGAAATTAAAATATATCTGCAAAATGTCAGAACATAAAAACAAATTGGGGTGTAACGTAATTTTATACAAAAATGTGACAAAAAAGAAAGGCACACTTACCACATTTATTTTGCGTCCACTGTAAATGTCTTACTTTTATAAATAAGCAGTAGTCAGTTAAGCCAACAAATATTTCTCTTTGTTATTCTAATTTTTATATATCATATAGTTTATAATATTAGACAAATGTGTCCGAAAAAGCAAGCCTTTCTTACATTACTGAAAACTTTTTTAGGCAAATAAAATATGGCACTAACAGCATCAAAATTCTTTCAACCTGCTTCCAATCTATACCCTCCTCTTTACTTGATTTCATTTTCCTACCTGTACTGTTGTACTTTGATCCGAGAATCTGGAGTTAAAGAAAGTTGTGATGACATTCATAACTGTTACAGTCACATAATTTTCCAGTGCATAATCTGTATGCTTTCTGTCTGATGTAGCATTTGACACCTGCAACAAAATAAAAAAACAAGAGGTCCAACTAAGCCTGAGCCTGAGTACACTCACTTAACTGATATCTATTTGACGAAACAATAAATGCAAAAGCAGTTGACCACAAAACCGGGATCAGCATGCTTTATGTTGAAATTTCTTCCAATTCTGTTTACTGCATATGTTATAACAACAACTGTAACAGTTCAAGATTTCTCTTTTTTCTAATTTTTTTTAATATCTTTGTCCATATTTTGGTCACACACCATGATCATTTTGTCCAATACTGCCAGTCCCATATGCACACATATGTTAGGAACAAGCTCCATGTACAGGTTTGTCTAAAGTTTGGTCACTCCACTATAATTAATCTTTTCTAGCCGTTGTTGAAAATTTGTCTACCCCTTCAAATATAATCATTCACTATATATATATATATATATATATATATATATATATACCACATGAGAGACACTATATTTAAAACTGATTTGATAATTTAGCAAATGAAAATCCAATGTGCAAAAAAGCATCATTCTCATTTCAGTAATTTGACTGGTAACAAACTCTTGGTTCCTGGCTTTTTCTAACAGAGATCAGTTGAACATAAGCATGTAGAACCAGTCAGTGTATAATGACATGGCCAAAATAACAATGGCAGCATCTCATTTGTAATGGCATATTTAAGCAAAAGCCTAATAAATGCAAGCAATTTTATCAGTACCAACATCAAACCCTGCAGGACAATTATATCAATAAAAACAAAAGCATTATAAGAGATTTTGGAAAACCCCACCCACCCTCATCAGCCCTTCCCAAGTTAATCCATTTCCACTTCACTGCAATACAGATAAATAATGCACAGTAGCATGTTTCCTGTAATCAGCTATGTCTTATTTGATACTTGTCAAAAAAAAAAAAAAATATCATCTATGGATAAAACAAGGGAATTTTCAATGAGCCGTAACCTTGGCTTTGGTACTTCACTTGGAACCAGTTAGAATGCAATGACTGTGCACTCTTCAATGTTTTCTTATTGATAATCTGTAACTATACCAATGACATGTCCAGCAGGAAGTTGTCAAACATGACCCACATATGGCTACTGGTATAGATCTCTTTCATTTCCACCTCAGTGTCTATGTAACAATGGTTCAGGAAATTAACATAGGCTGTCTTCACCTGGAAGAAAAAGAAATCTTATAATTTGTTCTCATCTTGCAGGCTTTGAAGCATTAACATAATGCATTTTCAACAGAAACTCTTGTTCTAGTATATTTACTGTGTTGGAAATCAAGGAAGAATCAAGTTCTATAGAAGAAAAAATATTCAAGAGTTCAATGAAAACTTATTAAAAGTTGCTAACATAAAATAAGTAATATTTTTATGCAATAACTAGAGAAAAAGTAATTATATCAAATAGCTTATCAAATATACATAAATTCCACACAAAAAATGTTTAGATGAGTTCCTTAAGGGTGTCAAGGCACCTCATTTGATAGTGTTAGATGGATAATCTATGAGTCATCTACTCTACATCCACTCTGGTCAGTGCAGGTTGACTGCTTAATATGTCCTTGGGAAAAGCACTATGCTTCATTTCCTCATCATGTGTTAACCAGTAATGTTAAAATTGGAGTTACAACACGCAAAAAAAACTAATCCCACAATCTATATATTGTCTAATAATTAGTATAGATACACTTGAGCTCCCAACACTGAAACATGGCATAAAAAGGCAATCAAAGAAAAACTGGAAAACCTACCTCAGGAATACAGTCTCTGTGCGTGACAACTCTAATAATATCATCAAGAGGAAGGAGAGAGTGACACTTTATCTCTGTGTACACATTCTTCCCTTCAGTACAAAATGCCAGTAACTGCACCAGGTGTATGTGATACTTCAGCGGGCTATTGGGGTCATTACGCTGATGCTCAGACTGCATCAGTTCAATCAATGTCTGGAATGATGTACGGTCATTGTAGAATAGGAGAACTTCCTCTCCAACATTAATTAGCTGAAATAGGTAAGTCAAGAACTTAATGTAAGCAAACAGGAAGGAAGGAAATCATGACATTAAATTTAGCCTGCTCTATTAAATTTAGCTTTCATTTAATATGACCAATTTAAAGATTTCTAAAAATTTTGATCAGTTTAAGAACACAATTAGTTAAAATGGAAGGTCAGAAATAACTAGAAATGTGTCCATATGCAAGGGTTCCCATCATCAATATCGAGCAATTAAATGACACTAACTCCATAAAACTGTGCTGGAAATTGTTCCCAACTTAACATGACTTTAGGCAAAGCCACTTATGAAATTTATTTAAAATCCATTAAGTTCTTAAGAAGCAGACAGGATATGGAAATTATACATCTGACGGACAGGTAGTACTACATGTATGTATCCTGTATCTGATTAGTTGGAGGTATAAAAACAAACAGACAAACGAGTTCTATCCCAGTGCCTTATCTGCAACTTATCTACCGATCCATAGGTCTAGCTTGCAATAACTGAACCAAAGAACTTCCTGCTTGAGTCTTGTAATTAAAAGTTAAATAAGGAGAAAATCGTCAACATGTACAACCTGTTGTGCTTTTTGTACAACATTATATAAAGATTATACATTTTTTCATTGGAAATATTTACTCCAATTGGTTTTCCAAAATTTACCATTAAAATTATTTAAGAGTTTGATTGTCCAAAAATTACTGACTGCATTACTCTCTTTACTAGGGCTTTATTCGCAGTCAAGTATAATAGCATTCTTGAATAAGTGGTCTTCTCTCTAATGCAGGAGTTTATTAATTACAGGCACTTCAAGATAAAAATGATCAATTATGTGCAGTCACTGCATGCAGTCAACAACAAAAAAAGTATTTTCCCATTCAGAATGTACAAAATGAAGAAAGAAAACTTGGATCTACTAACCATATTGTGCCAAACCACTCAATAGCATGGCAAGCTTTCTAAACAGGCCCTATTGTTAAATCCATTTATTTTATATTTCAAACTATAGCATAAGTAATTAAATGACCACAGATCTTTAATTCTGAAAAAAAGGACTTAGAAATATTATAGCTTTATAAATCACTGGGGTTGGAGAGTTGGAAGTGACAGAAGAAGAAACGTATTTGAAAACATGTCATCCCTTTATAAGGTTCATAAATTACAACTGCAAACACATTCTTCACTAAACCTATGATTAAATTATTAAACATCATGAAACAAGAGCAGCAGACATCGAGCAGAATATGGCAAAATCTTATGTAGGCAGATAACAACCAACAATTACTGGATGCTGGGTCTCCAATTCAAAGATATGCAATTTAATTTTGCATAGTAATAGACTATAAAACTGGATCAGATATATTTATTACCTTAATTTGTTTTCTCTAATATCAAAAACACCAAATAAAATAGTGAGAGAAAAAAGCACATTAAAGAAAAATTGTATATTAACAGAGTTTAGAGCAACAGATGCTTTGCAAAAGACCCCACTCATTACAGTCTGCACAGTAAGGCCTTTAACAGAAAAGCAAAAAAAAAAAGCAAGCCTTGCTAACAATCTTCTCTGGAAATTTATGTGTCATCAAAAATGAACATGCAAAGATGTCTCAGTAACTGATTAACAAATGGATACTGCCTGATAAATATTTTCAGAAAGGTAAAAGTGCCAAAGGAAAGCTAAAACATTGTGATATTTTGTTTAAAAGATGATACAAGTCTGAAAATCGAAGCTCTAAGAGATAATTTCTTCTTCTTCTCCTATAAACTTTATTCCAACTAACATAACATTAAATAACTTACTTGTATTTCTGTGCCATAAAACACCAAACCATTTTAACACTTTTTTCTTTAGATACAAATAAATAAAAATTTGTCCAGGATGATTCAGATCATTATATAACAGTAGCTGCAATATCCGTTCTTGAAAACACATGACCATAATGATTGCAGCAAGGTATGCAAAGCATTTGTGAATGCAGTCAGCCCAATAAAATGAATCTTAAATTTTTACCAGTGTCTTTTTATATATTCAACAATGAAAGAAAAACTCTAAATGAATCCAGCTGTATCAGCCCATACATACATTCATTTCTCTCCTTTGGTTCCAATGTAATCTACAAATAAATATGTCTACACTGACTGAGGGATTGTATGTAATTATGTCTACACTGACTGAGAGAGGGTATGTAATTATGTCTACACTTGCTGAGATGGTATGTATTTCTACACAGACTGAGATGGCATTGTCTACACTTAGATGATATGTAATTATGTCCACACTGGAAGATGGTATGTAATTATGTCTACACTGCGAGATGGTATGTAATTATGTCTACACTGGGAGATGGTATGTAATTATGTCTACACTGAGAAATGGTATGTAATTATGGTGTACACTGAGATGGTATGTAATTATGTCTACAGACTGAGAGATGGTAACATAAACTGACTTATAGATGGTGCGTAATTATGTCTACACTTGACTTGACACTTACAACAAACATCAGTAAATAAAATGAAGATCGCGAATCCTGGGAAAGAGACCAAGGTAGACATGCAGTAAGTTTGAGACAAATGGAAAACAAAGTGTAGATACTGTAATTATGATGGAATAAACAATATTAAATGGAATACAACTGCCTAAGAATTATTCAGCCACTTTATGTTCATTTTTATTAATCAAATTAAAAAATGTATGTTCACATAATTCTCTATTTGAAATACAATTTTCAGAAAGTACATCCAAGTCTAATCAAAATCTATATTCTTTTTGTAAAAAGCATACAGCAATTTCATTTTGTAAAATGCATACAGTAATTTCTTTATGTTAAAAGCGTACAGTAATTTCTTCCAAAAGAAACAAAAATTACTGATGATGATCTGTTAAATCTATTATCATGCAATACTATCCCCCAAAATACATATATTTTCTCATAAAATATATTATTATGCAATACATTATTTCCCAAAATAAATATATTTTCTCATAAAATCTATTATCATGCAATACTATCCCCCAAAATACATATTAAAAATAAAATAAAACTAATTTTTATTTGAAACTGAAAGATAGATCTTTGATGTCTATTATATCCATCTACCAATATAAAACTTAAGAAATGTATAAATACATGCAAACATGCATTCTTCCATCTATCAAAACATGCATCAATTCATCCCTCTGTTCACTGAACATTGCACACTGTTTACATGGAGGGTTGGATCCTGGATTTTTCCAATTTACAGATTTTCAGTGCTGTGGTCCCTTTTGATTAAAATGGCCAGATCGCTTTCTATTCCATTAAAAAGTGAGAACTTGCTATATTGGAATTCAACAAAAATCAAAAGCCGCTATCACATCTAATCCCACAAAATCCCCTCTGGATCCACTAGAGACATCCTTAAACATAAATATAAATAGCAGAATACCTGCTGTATTTCTAGTCAGCAATGATAGAAGTATTCAGGTCCAAAGAGTGGCTTTTGTGTCACTTGTGAGCATGGTGGTGTCTCAGTGCTTGTGACATAATTAAGATTTTTCACAGTAAATTTAGATTTTAATTAATAATTTATTCCTAATAGCATGTTTATTTTGCCGTCGATTAACATTTATATACAATATACATTTATGTTGTTGATGTTAGTTTAATGTAATTTTTCAGCACTAGTTATGCATGGTGGCCAGTATGGCTTGTGAAAGAAGAACTCAGGAAACCACTGATACATATCACCAACCCATGAGAAGCTACTGGCAAGACTTCTCACATTAGTTGAACCTGAGACTCAAACCCATGTGGACAGAGGTGAGATGACAGTGCCTGCATTAATCGTCAGATATATTCTATATGTTGTTAGAATGCTATTATTTAACATTATTAATTATGGCCCATGATTTGCTAAGTAGCAACATAACAAATTTTAAATTATTAACCCCACGCTGCCCTCTTTAAAAATGGTTAATACATTCAATATAAAAGCAGAAAAAAATCCAAAAAGACTCCATCATTATGTAAAAATGTAAATTTAAAAAGAGCAAACTTCTCAATGCCAAATTTATACATGAGCTTAGCTATGTACTCTACTTACTTGGCGCTGCCTACTTTTAATACAGGCACAAAGCTGAGGGGAAAACAAGATGATTATATTTACAATAGGATGGACTCTGAATACATGCAAAAATAATTATACAGGGATATGCAATAGAATATGTGCTATAAAATAAAAAAAACATTTATATAAGCAGGACCATGGCTTATATCAACAACATATGTTAAAGCTCAATCTTCAAAATATTTTCTGCAAACCCCCCCCCCCTTCCAAAATATTCAAATAATAAAGAAAACTGAACAATTGCTATGTCAAGAAATCTAATCTATATACAAACATACTAAATTAAATATTTCAACCTCATGTTTTTTCGTTTAACTGTGTTAACAAGGCTTCTGTCAAAAAAGTCAAGGAACAAAGTGTCATCCCCTCCTCCATCCAATCTTGTTCCTTGGTCAGTAAATTTGCAATAGTTGATAAAAACAATAATATCTTATTTATGAAAATTCTTATTAGCAAATGAAAAATCATCATCACATATCTCAACTTCTTTGAGAGAAATATAAGGTAGATTACTGACATAAATAACAAGCCAATGAAGAGTCCTAAGATGGCTCTTTTAGGGAACACCAGTAATGATTATCTTCAGAATGGTTAAAAAACATCACATAGTGAAAGTAAATTCTCTTGACAGGTATTCAAAAATCTCTGTATCCTTCATGTGACAATGATAAAGACTTGCAATTATATGGGAGTCAAGGCTTTCTTTAAAACAATGACTTCCATTCCCACCCTCAAGCCATTCTCAAATTTGTTCAAAACAAAATCAGTTAATTCATGCAATTCTTATCAGGTTGACGGTCACTTCCAAAAACCACACTTAATAGAGATGAAAAGATATGTGAAATGAAAGTAGATCAGAGAATAAACCATTTGCTCTAAAACATAGGAAATATTAGTAGATCAGATAATATGATGACTGACAGACAATAGCTGAAACACAAGCATTTTTCTAGATTTTATGAATGCCTTATTTTTAATGGGAGATTAAATGGATGTGCATACTCAGAAAAAGACACATATTTTTAGAGGTTCAGAATAGAAGTTGTCAGTGCCAGTGTGTTTTCTCCCATCAGATAAGTGTTTCAATGTGTTATTAATATCATCAACATACATCATGAAAGGTGAATTTCTCATTTCAGCATGGTATGATTTTCTACATATAATACAATGAAGACTGGATAGATTTGGAAACACATTCTAACACATTCAAAAGTCTAGAACAAAAGATGAAAATAATTCATTTTTATTAACTCTACTTTATTTTGAGATGATTTCTGATATCTGAATTTACTGCCAAGAATTGTCTACCAATAAGGTGAAAGGAATTATGGGTGATAATTCAGATGATTAACCTTTTTCACTTGAACTTGTACCCAATCTCTCTATTCTGAAATAGAAAACCCTTAATGAAAAACTGTTATCAGATAAACAGGATAAAACAAGTTACCTCCACCATCACCATGTCTTGGCACTTGCGGATGTACTGTGACTCAGCTTTTACCACTGTCTGCAGAAACTTTAGGTACTGGACGTATCGGCCATGGCTCTCAATACTGTGTACAAAATGCTGAATGACACGATCAGTGACCTCATTGCAGAGGATTATATTATCCTGGAATATGGCTGTCATGGTCTGAGCCTCCAGGAGCTGGGAAAGATAAGACTAATGTAAAACAAGTCATCCATTGATCTGATTATAACAAAGAGAGAGGTAATATTTATAATAACAATAATTTTATTCTGCTAATCTCATTTTATTTTGCTGTATGCCCTTGATTGAGTTTAATTAGTTCAATTACTTCAATTATTTTAATTACTTCATTCTTGCTGCCTTTACAATCAATTTCAACCTAACAGCAAATCATGATTATATAATTAAATGGTTTATATTGTAACTAGTTAAAAGAACTGAAAAATGTATATACACCATTCACATATTAATCTGTACTAGCAAATCTACTTATAACTAGACAAGATTGATCCCACATTTTTTATTATGTGGGCAGCAAAATGAAATGGACAATGACAAAGCAAAATGTGAGCAAAGAACCCATAATACTGATTAGAGCTCAACAGCTAATTGAACATTTGAATATCTGTTGAATATATCTGAATTGGAATATTTGTCAATATTATTAAAGTTATCAAACCTATCCCTTTTCTTTGTCCAGTTTGACAGTTCTCAGCCAAGATGCAATGAAAGCATAGGCTATGAGTATTGTTTTTTTGAGGATTCAAACAAAAATGAATGTACACATGAAGCTACATGCTAGACACCACTATAAACTGACACACTGCAGACATTATAACAATATGACTATATTGGGAATAAACCTCCCAGATTGTTTGTACCCCACCCCACCCCCCAAACTGATTAAAAAGATGAAAAGCACAAATGAGATAAAGATGCATAGAACTTAGTCCATTTATTGATTTATAATGTCAAACCTGATTATGCCCAGGGGGTCCCTAAACCCATTATCATCTGTGCATTTCATTCCAAATGGAAGTTTTCAGTGTAAATGACAACCCTGCTTCCCAGTCATTTCTAGTTCCTGGACAAGTCCATTTTCAGTGAAGGGCTGTAGCACAACTATGCAAGTATGTGCATAGAAGGAAAATACTATGTTGCCTGGTTCTGATATTTACAATGTCGAATCAAGCAAATGAAAAGAATGAAAACTACAAAGTTGTCTTTAACTTTGATTTCACAAGAGGTGTAATTTCTATGTTCATGTGTGCAAAGGTAAATAACTCTAAACTCTCCACATTATGGCAATTTACAGAATTGTCCAACAGTTTCAGGACAGGATGAACTACATCACTCTGTTGTGTGAGAAAAATAGTGTCAGCAATATGGTGCAGTGTTATTATGTAAAGTCTGTTAAGCATGAAAGTCACAGAGGATGCCAGTGTTAGGATCATTCTTGTCCGAGTCAGGTTAAAAATAATAAATCAATGATTAATTGACTAAATTCTGTGCACTTTTTATCACATTAACTCATTCAGTCCCAGCACAGTTATCAGTAACACCAACTAGTTGATGTGCAAGATACATTCTAAACTCCATCTGGATTCTAGCTCTTTCCTGGTTGTTTTTGGTGACAATATTATGGTTCCTCGATTCTTTCAACAGCAAAGACGAAATTACTATTGAAATGTCTAGGGACCAGGTGTCCTTTGAGGTGGGTTTTTGCTGGTGTATGTCATGAAAATGTTTGTGTAGATTTTCAAATCTTGTATTACGAAATTTTAGTTCAATGCAGGAAGGATGGAAAAGTTTGTCTTTATACCAATACATATTTTGGGCTGGAGCTGGAAGGATACCCATAACAATATGAGCCCCAATCAGAGCTTTCATCTCATCTGGTGCTGTTGAATACCACGTTTTGTTCAGTGATACCAATATAAATTTTTGGGCATATGCATTGGTTTCGTTTGCAATGTCCGTGTACAGTTCTTACAGAAATAATAAATGAAAAAAAATTGATTTCTCTCTTTCCTTGTTAATGTTTGCTGTAGGTCCAGGATTTGGTCCACTAAAATGATTGATTTGGACAGGCTGAAGATGCTCTCAATTAGTAACCGTTGGAATCTGAACAATTCAATTTTGCATAAAGGAAATTAAAATCGTTTCTGATTAGTTAATATTGGTCTTATTCTTGGAAAAGCTCCAATTGTAACCAATCAAAGATATTGTATCAACCACACATTTAAATAGAGCATAGACGGGATCAGCCACTGAATGCAGTCGAGAAACTTTGAGCTATGACGGGATCGACCATTGAATGCAGAAACCAAATTACGAGCGTTGGTTGGATTGGGGCCGAATGAGTAGAAGATTTCCGCTATTGAAATCTGTAGGGGGTATACAAACAAACGGGGAGGTATATTAGGCTATAAATTTATTAAAGCTACAATCAAAATAATTTTAAAATAATAATATATTAATGCTGAAAACGGATGGTAAAGGGCAGAAACTGGACCACAAATTCAGTTAAATGTGGGGATGATTAAAAATTATTGCTTTGGAATGTGATCTGCTTACAATCAAATGCAGATATGTGACCAATTGATTTAATTTGTATCTGCTGATAGCAGGTGTCCAGAATTTGGCCTAATAGTATTCCCAGAACATGTCCAATGAGACTGTCTTTTTGACAGATGATAAAAAGCTCTTATTGAACGTTCATGTTTTCTGCTAAGTCAAAAGAAACTCTTATTCCAACTTGTTAAATGATCATTTTAACTGAAACCCATACAAGGTTATTGACATCATTTTATGCCTAAATTATTAACTACAATATAAGGTTGATATGTAGTGAGACAGTATGTATTTTATTCTTTTTACCAGTGTAAACCCCAATGCAGATGAATGTGGTTTTACAACAGGTCTCCTCTACATTGTAACAGTAAGCTAAAAAAATATCTTCATTAAGAACATATTTACCCCTGGAGTAAGGAAGAGGTCCAGATGCTGATGAAGAAGGACCTGGTTCTGCTGGTTACCCAGACAGAAGTTCTGAAGAAACTCATGTGCCAGTTTCATCAGTTCCTGCATACGAATATCCTCCTTCTGAAAACAAGAGAATTAATAGTATAAATATGGACTTCTTATACTGTGAAATCTCTTCTTTTTATTAGCATTTATTTTTTTGTGCATTACATGGTATCTAAAAGAAACAGATTTAAAGAATATGTAGACAATAATCCTTTAATCCTTCCCTAATCCATCAATTTAAGTACTAATGAAACTTTCATCCTCAGCAAACTACGAAAATATTCACATTCACAGCACTATGCAAGACTAATAGTCACTGAAACAAGTATTTCAATTTTATATATACAAATTTACATGTTACAGAAGGTACTCTTAATAACAAATAAATAGGGACCTCTAGACATCACACTATACAAAACATTCACTTATGAGATTTGACCTTGACCCTGAAGATAGGACTACCACAACAGTAAGTGACACATCTTCGAGTGATGATGTACCGGTATACCAAGTTTCATTCTTTATTCTCAAATGACTAAAGTAACAGAAGTGAAGTGATGAAAAATAAACACTGAGCTTTGACCTTGACAGGGGCACCCAATAATACACATATCAAGCTTTAATCTAGCTTCAAAAAGGCAGGGACAAAAACAAACTTTTTAAAAAAGTTTTTGATATATAATTTATAGATTCTGTAATAGACCAGATAAGAAAACAATCATACACAGTCTGCGGTGTGTAAAATGCAGAATTTTGCACACAGCTAACCAAATTAATTGTACGCATATACAGTATTCCCCCTCTTGAATGTCCCCCCCACCCCGACCAGCAGCCACCTGCTTTTTACGGCCAGAATTCCTGGCACTGACGAGTTGTATTCAAAAGTACACCTCATGAACAGCCACCCCTCTAACATGACCAGCGGCCAGCATTTTAGTACAAAATATGTAAAATATCTCCCTCATGAGCGGCCACTTTGTTTCTTCAAATGTATCCAGAACCAATGATTAATTCCAATCTTGATGTAAGATAAGCAATTGATTATCTCTATCATTGATACATGTCTCCTAGTGTCAAGTTTCTGTTAGTAGCATTGACTAAAGATTGATAATACATGTATATCATTATCTATAAAAGTCAATGTTTACAGGAAATGGACTTGATAATGTTATGATAGAATTTGGGGCTTAACACCTGTCGAGTTCTTGTCTTTGATGATTATAATCAAACATAAATGTTAAGATAATAACAGGGTCAGCATAGGCTATAAATAGATTTTGTGCATTGGCACAAACAGAGAACCCTGTAAAAAAAAAAAACCAGGGTTTCCTTTATGAAGACTGCATTTTGTCCACTCGACACAAGTTTTGTCTGCATAATTAAATCATATACAGTTAGCAACAACCAAATAAATCATTACCAAACATTAACATGTCATCACATTAATGTAGACATTATTTTAGAAGAAAGTCAGTTATTCTACTCAACGACATTGGGGGAGGGGGACTTACCAAACAATTTTATGTAGAAAAGACTCAAAAAAAAAACAAGTTTATGTGTAATTGACTTAAATAAACAAAGTCATAACCGATAAGAAGGGTGTTCTGGAGCAATGGAAAAATTAAGCAAATGTAAAGATAATTATTTAAGTACTAAGATGTATATGATGTTTCTGAAAGCATCTGCAATGTGCATGACAATACCTGCTCGAATATCACACTTACACCAAGAGAAAGAACTATTAATGTATTTTCAGTTGAAATAAGTTTGTTATTATAACAAGAAAAACCTTTTAATGATTAATGTTACTTTTAAACGAAGATATTAAATGCTCTGAGGTATGTAGCTTTCTTACTACGTACATTACATATACTTCTCATACAAAATTTAGTTTCCAGTCTGGAAAGCATCCACGTCTTATAAGGCCACTTTCCTGATGCAGAATGAGTGGCCGTATAAGAGGGGGACTACAGTATTGTAATTTGGCTACAGGTTGATATTCTAGACATGAATAAAGCAAGTAACTGCAAGATCATCATTTTTGGTTTTTGACTAGAGTACAAACTAGGTCAAGTACTAAGAGAAAATACTCGCATTCATCTTTTAGTTTCCATGTTTTCAACTGTATAGCACCAGTGTATTTAAATCATATTTTGACATGTATAAAATTATGTTTACCTTGTCGAAAGGAATCTGAAGCAATTCCAGAACCACAGAGTATGCACTCATATTGCGCAGTAGCCGTTGTTCATGTTTTCGAGCCTTCCTTACTCCTGCTTCTGCTGTCTCCCTGACACACATCCTGGTCAACCTCAAAAGAATCTGGAATGAAAAAAAATTCTCAAGGTGGTTTTTGTCGCTTTTTTCTGATTAAAAAAGAATGAGAACTGATAGTGAAAGAAATCCCTTGAAAGCAATGGTTCATACAGCAAATTTGATTGATAATATATGATACTCTATCTAAAAGACAACTTTAAAAAACATATTTAAAAATCTATAGATTAATACACGAGATAATTAAATTATATATCAATAATTTTCATATGCTAGGCATCTCAAAAGCACACAATATGCACTGTACTATACCTCATGCAAGTTAAATATTGATGGCATTAAAACATATGATGAATTCATTTATTTTCATGGGAATAACTTGTCATGATTTTGTAAAAACTATGTTTTTATTGGTACTTAATTTTATGGATTCGGAAACTCCGAAATGGCTCCTATTCTTTCAAAAGAAGAATCGTTCTTGTTTGGTTTTTTAATATATGGAAGTTTTGGTCTTTCCTTCATGGTACTAACCGTGAAAATCTATGAAAATTAGGTATCCTACAAAAATAGTGAATTTAGTGAATAGTAGACCTCTCAGGATAATTCATGATTGATAGGGTCCATACATATTGTCTATTTCATAGGCAAGGGTACAAGACAGCAAGGGAGACCAAACTTCTTGTTAACAGTTGCAGGAATTTCAGATCGGATAAGATTATTTTTCATGGATACATGGGAATTATAATCTTCATTTAAATGTTGCTTTCTTGACTGCACATGACAAAGACTGAGTAAAACTCTGTATCATTTGTATTAATAAAAACAGTGGCATATGGCAGTTGCATGGTTCCAGAACACAACTATGGATTTAAACAATCAAGCCAAAATGAAAAATGAGAAAAAAATGTGAGACTTTTATTAGAACTTGCAAGTTTATTTCAAATGTACTACTGCAAATTTTGAGGAACACTGTTAAGGCAAATTCAACAACTCCAAAGTTGTATATGGCAGACCCTGCTGCACACAGATATTATTGTGATATTAGTACTTCTTCTCATGCCTTGCAATTGGCTATACTCAATGACTCTGTTAATTAGTTTGAGCTATCATGCCAAAAACTAATTAACAGTTGTCAAATTATTTGCTTAGTCACTGAGCAAACACTTAATTACATTAACATGGAAGAACGTGGGAGCATTTCTGTGACAGCTGGCTGACTTTTTCATGTTTAGGAAGAAATGTTCCATTCATAATTATAAAATCTATTTTAAAACCAACTACAACATATTTCACAATACACCGCTCCCTCGATAACTCGCGCCCTGATAACTCGCGAACCCGCTTATAACGCGGTGTTCGGCGTGGATCCCGTTTTTTTTAAAGAAAATATTTTTTAAAAATGAAGAAAATCGTGATTAGAACTGGTGAATGAAACCTTGATATATTGCCCGTTTTATCGTCGAAAATGACGGTTAGTGCCCGAAAAGTTAAAATTAAAATCGTGAAATTTTCAGGTTTTAATAAGGAATCACATATCTTGTTAGATTTTATCGGAAAAAATATTTTCTCAGGTCACTGTAAATAATAATACTGTTTATGTATAGGGGAAATTAGTGTTTTAATCTTTTCATTGTGTTGCAGTGTAAGCAGTATAATCGTTGCATGTTCTCTTCTATTCAAACATGAAAAGAGTCAATTGACTGTCACATCGATGCCCGCGAGCACATCTGTGAGAACCTAATTAACTGCCGGTTGCGTTTTGATCGACGACTTGGGGAAGTGTTTGTTGCATTGTAAAACTCAATTAAAATAGACCTGCTTTGTTTTATAAGGCGGTCTTTTGTATCAATTCAGGTAAAAGACGCACAATACAAAAGTTCAAAGGAATGCAAATCCTACCTGCATAAACTCTTGTGGTCAATATCGTGTCTCAACATCGATCAAATTAGTTGGACCAATCGAACATGGTTTCAAATAGTATGTACTTATTGTCATTAAAGTATATATTAATCAGTAATTTATCCTAATCATTTGTAAATGTGATCATGGAGAGCAAGGGAATCAAGCGAAAAGCGTACTCGGTGAATGAAAAGCTTACTGTCATACAGAGGGTTCGTAATGGTGAATCAAGATCAAAAGTTTGTAGTGAACCTAAACTTGCCGAGGCGACACTCAGAGGTTGGCTCAAGGATGAGCAGAAATTTCGGGATTATTTGCATGAAGTTGATTCTGATTATGGATTTAAATGGAAACGGGCACGCAATGCAAACGACACAGAATTAGGTGATGCTGTGTACACCTGGTTCACACAACAACGTAAACAAAGTGTTCAGATTTCGGGAACAATTCTCAAGGTCCAGGCAGAGAAAATGGCAAAAACTATGGATACTGAATCAGATTTCATGGCAAGCCATGGATGGCTTCGGAGATTCCAGCGCCGACATGGAATAAAACAAAATTCTTTGTCGGGAGAGATACGCTCTGCAAATCAGGCGGCCGCATCTAGTTATCCCAACCAACTCCGAGATATACTGACCCGTGATGGATATACAGACGACCAAGTTTATACTTGTGATGAGGCTGGTCTATGCTATCGGATGATTTAAATATTTTTTATATATTTTTTTTTCTGACGTTTAGACCCATTAAATTCATGGTTGGTAATGGTTTATCTTTGTAATGTTTTTTTTACATTTTACTCTATCTATCTATCTAATCAATCTATCTATGTATCTATTTTGTGATAGCAGAATTTTATGTTTTTTAGATCAACACAAGTTTCGACGTTGTCGTTTTTCGATATGAATGTTATCTTTTTTGATAAAATAAATCTTGATTCATTTTGAACAAACAATAAAACTAGAATGTATCCAAATCAACACAAAAAGCAGTGACGTAATACACAATGTGTTTAGCGATACACATGTTAAGAGTACTGATACCTCGTGGAATAATGTTTGTTTTTACGCTCTTTTCAAGATATTTTATCCAGAAATTAAAGGTAATTTATAAAGAAAAACGAACAACACCTTTATAAAGAAATATTTATTCACAGTTATTTTCAGCACGATTATAAAACGAGTATTTAACAATGCACCCCCCCCCTTTCGCCTATCTGTCGATCTCCCATCTCTTTATTAGTTTTTTTTAATAGGTCCCTTGGTAACTCGCGCCCTCGCTTATAGTGCGGTCGATGTTTTTGGACACCGTTGTGCGCGAGTTATCGAGGGAGCGGTGTACACTGCTTCTTGAATTGGTCATTTATTTATTAAAGTGTCACAAGTAGGCATTTCCCAACCTTTTCTTTGATACTTCACAGAAAATGGTGATATTCTATGAAAATATTTTCGTTAACAAAATATACGATTACTCGTTAGAATTCTAAATTAAAATTCACAAAATGCTGTTTTCAAAGATAAAATAAGCAACATGTCAAGCTCATTGTTAACAAATTTTGGTTGTAATTTTGAAATGTTAAACATAAAGAAGCCTGTACTTTGCCTTTTCTACAAAGGACAACAAAAAAATGGGATCCACACCAGACTTCACATTATAAGCATGTTCATGAGGTATCTGGGCAAATAATGAGATAATGGTGTATATAGACCTTTAATCACATATGGCATGATTTTTTTAAGTATCCTGGTGACGAGGGATTTAAGTATCAAGGCAATATCAGAATCAGTAGCTACCATTACTTTAGCTAGGAGTTAAAGGCAGAATTACCAGGTGAA
Organism: Unio pictorum; assembly: GCA_030141615.1. Lineage (NCBI taxonomy): Eukaryota > Metazoa > Mollusca > Bivalvia > Unionida > Unionidae > Unio > Unio pictorum. Next base: position 17,037,298 of record JARLTB010000001.1, on the reverse strand, counting down.
AATCCACTGCTACCAGTTTCAATTGATACTCCTGTATGTTTACAACATATTATGTTCACTTACATATTGGATTCAACCGCAAACAACATAGACCTATACCTGCCATCATATAATGCTTACTGCCTTGATGGTCCTGTAGTTCTCAGACAAAAGCTGTATATAATGTACTTACTGCCTTGATGGTCTTGTTGTTGTTGTAATGTTTAATGCCATTTTTCAGCACACAATAGGCTATACATGACGGCCAGTATTAATGGTGGAGTAAGAACCCAGGGAAACCCCCGGAAAGAACTACCGACCCACAAGAAGCTACTGGCAAGCTTTCTCACATACCCACATTAGCCGAATTTGAGACTCATACCCACACAGACAGGTGAGATAGCAGTGATCCATAACAGAGAGTGCATCAGACCAACCATCCACTCAGGGCCCACCTTTGATGGTCTTGTAGTTCTCAGGCAAAAGTTACATACAGTACTTATTGCCTTGTAGTTCTCGGACAAAAGTTGTATCCAATATTCACTGGGTTGATGGTTCTGTAGTTCTCAGACAAAAGTTGTATAGAATGTACTTACTGCCTTGATGGTTTTGTAATTCTCAGCTGCCTCTTTATCCATGGGTGGTCCAAGGTCAAGGTCAATTGCAGATCCCTGATCCCCTGATAAATTCTATAAAAGTGAAAAAGAAAAAAGATAAATATTTAAAATATTACCAGCAAGTGAGATCATGATACAAATAATGTTAACGTAAAAAATAAAAGCCAAATAATTGGTATGTTTCACATTTTTCTCCATTTTTTCATTATTTTTGTATGCCATATGTAACTGGATACCCTCATGTGCTATTTATATATTTGGCAGTATTTATTACTCTTCAGAGCTGTTCATTTTCAGGTTAGAATATATAAATATGCAAAATGTCATGTGAGCAAAACCAGTATGTTTACTCACCCGATTTGATGTCATATAAGTACACTGAAGCAATAAGATCAAAGTGTGGTAGGGGTGAATTTTTTATCTTGAAAATATTTTGTCAGAGTGATTTTTGTTATATGAGAACTCGCAAAGGCACATAGTTCTACCATCTGAGATTAGTTGTTTCCTCCAGGTTTTGCTTAAGCTCATCTACCTCAAATACCATAAAGCATTGACTTCTTACTGGTAGTCACCAAGAAGTTTCTCTTACCTCAAATACCATATAGCATTGACTTCTTACTGGTAGTCACCAAGAAGTTTCTCTTACCTCAAATACCATAAAGCATTGACTTCTTACTGGTAGTCACCAAGAAGTTTCTCTTACCTCAAATACCACATAGCTATGACATCTTAGTAACCAAGAGAACTACATTATCTAATTTTGTCTGACTCTATTCTAAACATGACAAAGATAAAAGGAACTGTAGTAGAAAAGAACATAGTGGTATGCTCTTTTAAAAGTCATGTTCAAGCCTTTATTGGAACAAGGAGTATAAAAATACTCATACTTCAAGATGGAAACCATTGGTATATATAACTTGGTTCCATAGCACACTGTTTATGTATAGCACACCAAAAATGTGACAACAACAAGCTTTGTAAAATATAACAAATTGTTTATTTTCCTTGAAAAACAAGGTAAAATGAGAAAAAGAACTTAATACAATGTTACGAATCAAATAAAATATAATCCGAGAATCAATAATAGAATTCCTAACATTAAAAATTCTTAAATGAATCTGAGTTCAAATCCCAATGAAATTTAAAATGGAAAACGATGTCTGTTCTGCATTGTCAACATCTCTTGTTTGAATCAGAGAAAATATTATAATTCCAGTTTTTAAATTCTATATAAATTTTGATGATTGTCCTTGTCCATAATTAATTTAGAGTACTGGTATTTCCAAGGAAAACAATTACTTGAAATCCAAATACTTTTAAGAAAATAAAATAGTTAGCCTAAATTACACACGACATAAAACACCTGGACGTCTAAAGTGTTGAACACAAATGACTATTCTTTCTCAAAACATCAGTAATAAGTCTAACTATAATGCAAAGCAGATTCCTGAATGAGGGTCAATCCTCTGAATAAATAACAATTGATATATGCAATTTATCAGGTAGTCCAGATATGACCTTGACGTAACTCACCTATTCCCTCTCTGAGAAAGTTGCTGTTATTTTAGTTTTAGTGTTATCCTTCCAATCTATAATAGTTTTCTCCAAAACTGTTGATTCATTAAAAAAAAGTTGTTTTGAAAACTGGTTTAAAGAATATCACCTAACGATAGTATTTTATACTACCAAACCCTTGTAAAAAATTAATTATTGATAACAAACAGAAATGCTACCTTGAAAATGACAAACAATAAAATTGCATGTATTTCAGGTCAAACAAATCCAAACATATATCAGAATGAGAGAAATATGTAAAAAGCATGTGGTTTGAGTGACTGATGTAATGTTGATAGTACCTTTTAATTGTAGGGTTCTGCTAAGTCCAGAAAATACGCTTTTACACCTTTATGGCTTTAGAAAGTTTAACAAATGGAAAAACATAATGACTAAACAACAAGGGATAATTATAGGTAACTTGTGCCCTTTGTCCAATATGTTAACAGTCATTTGGGCATATGTCAGTCATGTCCTGCAAATATGTCAGTTTTAGGTCCCTGTCCTCATCTGCCAATTGGGATATGCATATGCATGACACAGGGATATGCAAAATGCACTGTCCTGCAGTTTTAGGATCCCTGCCTTCATCTGCCAAATGTGATATGCATAACACAGGGATATGCAAAACGCACTGTAAGGCAGTTTTAGGATCCCTGCCTTCATCTGCCAAATGTGATATGCATAGCACAGGGATATGCACAACACACGGTCATGCACTTTTAGGTCCCTGCCCTGTTCTGCCAAATGGAATATGCATAACAAAGGGATATGCACAACACACTGTCTGGCAGTTTTAGGATTCCCGGCCTTCATCTTCCAAATTTGATACGCATAACACATGGATATGCAAAACACACTGTCAGGCAGTTTTTGGATACCTGCCCTCATCTGCCAAACTTGATATGTATAATACAAGCTGGTGATATTCATCTGTACAAAATGACTATTAATGTGAATAAAAACTTTGACACTGCACATTTCAAATGTTAACACATTTGGTACACATATTTTGTAATGCATTATATTATGTCATATGAAGAAAATAGAACACAACCCAAAATATGTCTGTTTGTTATATTATTCACTGTTTTCAAGTGACTATTTACTTTACTGAATATCCAAGAAACCTAATTATAGTAATACAGTATAAGCATTACCAGACTTATATGGTCAAAATCATATGCTTGGCAGTCAGAATTGCCAAGGGAATATGAATTACCTTACTCCGAGTTGTAAATATCGGGTGGTATGCATATGAAATGTACTACACACCATTATATGACTATGAATGTATGACAAATTTCAACTGACCAATCAGATTCAATAGAGTTTATTCTGCATATAGTTACCCAATTCAATGATGTGCGTGCAGCTTTCTTTTTCTTGTCTCCTTTTTCTCTTTCCTTAGTTTCTTCCTGAAATAATATATATATATATATATATATATATATATATATATATATATATATATATATATATATATATATATATATATATATATATGTATATGTATATATAGACACACAAACACACACACACATAGATACACACAGCAACATACACCTATCAATTTTCTATGAAGAATGAGCCAGAAAATAGCAAAATAGCATAAAAAAAAGTAGGAGAACGATACTGTTTCTTAATCTTATATTGCCATGTTCTCAAGCATGGCTGGAACTACTTTTTATTCCGGGTTACAACTAAATATTAAAGCATTATTTACTATGATGTAGCCTCACTTAACATACAAATGGAAATGAGTAGCAGTCTTTAAACAAATCTTTTTGGTAAAATTCAATTTGCTTGATCTTGCAGTAAATAAATGTCAAGATAATGCTGTCATTTCCATACCATGCCCGTATCGGAGTCTCTCAAATTGTCCTGCCAGAAACAGTTCAGACAACATCAGCCAGGTCTTGGTTAAAATCATTTCTAATTATTCTGCTGGTGAGAGCTTCAGTGATACAAAATTTGACACAATAGCTGTAAATCATATGTATATGGGGACTGCTATCGCCAAGCAGTGAAGACCTCATGTTATTAATAGTGTCAGTAGTGAAAATGCATGACTGTTGTCACACACACTTCAATCCTCAAACTGATATTCATGCACATATTAACTATTCTATATCAGTTTATGACTTAAGATGAAGTTGAAATCAGAAAGTTGGAATGTTAAACAATTTGTTTCTTGTTTCAGTTACATTTGGGGAATTTATTATTTTTTGTTAAAAAATGTATAGGTATATAACAAAGATATTATTACCATTGTAATTCAATTTTGATTGCTAAAACAGATCTTGTTGCCAGCATCAGAAAATCCAGATCATGATTCAATGATTGGCATCTAAGGAAATCTAAACAGAACTACTAATACTAAATACAAGGTTCCTTCATAGCACATAAAATGCGAGAGAGAGAATAAATCATCAATTAAAAGATCAATATATAATAAAAGAGCGTGTGTGTGTGTGTGTGTGTGTGATTTGGATTTTTAACATAGCTTTTAAAAAAATGACAATCATATCTATGTCTGCAGTGTGGTGTCTATCACTGGGGCATCATGATGCAAAATTGTGTTAGCAAAGTGATACATGTATGTCAATACGTATATCTTCAGGTCATTATTATATCTGGAAAGTTTTAAAACAATACACCAACATCTAAAATTCTAGCAAACAAGATCATTTTATACACAGCATTAAACTACAAAACGAGGACCGTACTCTAGTAATATTAATCAGTAGCAGGTGATTTCTCATAAGGCATATCTTCTGGTGATGATCATAATATTTATCAAATCTCATGGCAAATCCATAAGTAGGTGCATGATTATGGTAGTTGCATTAATGAGTGCATGATGGATGGATGGATACAAGGACAGATTGACGGACATGAGGATTACTAGATATCCCCAACAAAATCAGTAGTTCATCCACCTTAGCATGGTTCATCCAGTCCTAAGAAGTTATTTTCAAGAAGTTTCAAAGTCTTCCAAAGTTGTTTTATTATGGAAATCCATAAACTTTCTCTATATTGGTAATTTTTTTCTGCATAAATAGGTACAAATATAACAGAAAATACAAAATCAACTATGTGCCATTATAGTACATGAACCCTACTCTATCCAGTAACATGATGTCATTTGATCCACACAATTTTTTTACATTTAACTTTTGCATCATTTTTGCAAATAAATAAACAACAATGATGAAATCAAAAGTTAAATATTTCCTTTATTTTTAACATCTAGAAATGCGCAAAAAAAAGTTAAAGGAGTTTGTTAAAAAAAATCAAGGACCTTTCGAGGTTAAAACCAACTTTCCAAAAATCAAGGTATTTTCATGTCAATCACCGAAGTTTGGAAACTTTTTTAAAAAAACAATGCCACTATAGATAGAAATGGATATAACAATTTGTTGGGCAAATATGCAAATCAAATAATTTACAAAATCTTGTTTTCTATATAAATTCCTACATTATTTTGATAAGAAATCATCCTTTTGATTCTCACCTCATCATCACCGTCTCCTCCATGTTTCTTCTTCTTTTTCTTTGGCTCCTCACCCTTCTTGTCTTTGTACACCCACAGTTCTGACTTCTCTACTAGGTTCCTCAACTCGTCAAGGTCAGCTTTAATCTGCTTATAATTCTCCACATCACTTGCTGTCACCAGTAGCTGCACCTACACAGACATATATATCTATTATTTCATTTTGTGATACACAAATGCCCCAAATACTTAACAAAAGAAGAGTCCATCAAAGGTACTGACATTCTACTATTTTAAAAGGGATTTCCAAAAATTCAAAATAAGACTATTTCTTCTTTTTAACTGCTGAGTAACGAAGCCATCTCCAATTTTATTGTAAGAGATGTCTTTCAAATTAGCTGCAAGATTACCACCATTTTCTTTCAGGACAAAACAGACAGAAGACTTGTGGTGAAAACCAAACATAGATCGGACCATCCATACAATAGAAATAGTGAAAAGATTTTCAATATGTTCATTTTGGCAGCCATACTGGATGTTTGCAGGGACCAACTAGATCTCTAAGATGTCTTTTGGTGAAAACCATTTTTCGATCTGTCCATCAATTCTGGAGAAGGACCAACTAGACATAATAAGCAGCAGCGAAAACATTATGTTGATATGACAATCCATTCAGACAGAGTAGCAATAACAAGATTTTGAAGATGGCACTTTGGTGAAATCTTCTTGTGAAATCTTCTTGTGAAAGTCCCTATGTTATATATGACATTTTTGTTCAGCAGAAGTAGCAAAAAGGTTTTCAAGATGGTTGCCATGGTGACCATACTGGTCATCAGATGGGCACCATTTTCATTTAGGACCAACTAAAACATCACAATAAGTCTTTAAGTGAAAAACCCATGTTCATATGACTATTTAGGAAAATCAGAAATAAGATTTTCAAGATGGCTGATGCAATGACCATATTTAACATCAGAGAAGCAAATTTTCTATTAGGACTAGCTAATTAGGCCTTGAGATGAACATGTCTGTAAATTTTTATGGCAATCCTCCAAGTAGTTAACAAGGAGTAGTGATAATGAACTTGTGCAGACAGACAGATGTACATACATAAGACAATGGGCATCAGTACATCTCATAAGCTTTACTGGTCAATGACAAGTAGAATAAAAATGTTGAAAAATTTTAGAAATAAAAACATGAAAAATATAATCAGGTCATTGACATATTAACTTCCAAGTCTCAACCCTAAATGGTACATGAAGACTTGTACAACATTTTTTACACATCCATACAGAAATGGACAGTAACACATAATCTCTCACCTTCATCAGTACTGTTCATAAAGATGCAAAGGATGCCAGGAAAGTTAAAGAATACTAAATTCTAAATTAACACAGGCAAGGTAAATACCATAATATTCCATCCAATGTATAAATTACCTGTCTGAAAGCCTGTAATACTTCACGTCTCTGACTGAAATGCTTGAAGAGCAGCTGCAGGGCACCTGATACAAGGGATGGGTAGTTGTGCATCACTAGGTTCAAAAGAACACGAAGGAACATCCTTCCTCCTTGGTCATCTAGATCTAGTTCAGCTGTCTCAGTGCTTCAACATAAAATACAACATAAATAATGTGTGAACCTCATGTGCTGGTACTTTCATGAATTTGCAGATACTAAAACTAAACAAATAATTTACTGTGTTCTTATATACTGACCAACAAAAGACTGACTCCTGCAGACATGATTTTTAAATTCAAGAGTTACATTGGATCACATTCCTTGGATTTTATTATTTTATCATCATTTTGCATGAATGTTTTTAACAGCTCATCAGTATACTCCTAATATGTTTCCCCTTGCGAATTTATTGCAACAACGGTTATTTTTGCAAGATTCTAAGGAAAGAAAAGAAGGGCCTTTAGCTAACAAGGTATTTACATGGACTAGTAGGGGGGCCACATTAAAAATCCAAATCACACACACACACAGACACAGACACACACACACACACATACACACGTCCATGTTGTCATTGCTGGGTTTGTCACAGAATTAGGCGAAAACTGAATTTATTTCTTCTTGGATACAAACCAATTTCACCATTTTTGTTTCATCGTACATGCGTTACCTGGGGTGAATAAGTGTTTTTCAAGGTAAGCGACATGTAACGACTTACATATACCTGGCTGGAAATCACTTGAAGTCAGGAACATTATAATCACGGGGTGCACTGGAATTTTGCCCTGAATTCTGCTCACCTATTTGGGGACATATAAGGCAGAAAATTTCTAAAAAGATTACGAGTCAAAAGTATCTTGTCAAAGGAGAGATAGCTCGTCATTTTCTTTTTCCAGCCAAAGGGGTGAGTGTTAAATTTATATTTCGTTTTATTTAAAGTGAATTTTATTCAGTTTATCATTTCATGTAATGATGCCTTTATTACAATGCAGATTTAAACTGTTGAATATTTGGAATTACTAGTCACTATTAGACTTTAAATGCAATAGCGTAATTTAAATTTTAGATTGTTTTAGAAACAACTATTATTAGTTTGGTTTCTTTATTTTAGTTGATTGTGCCGTGATTGTGCTGTTTGATTGTGCCATTTGATTGTGCGATCAAATTGAGGTGTCTGACTGTCTGTCAGACTGTCTGTCCATCTACATTTGTATCTGGCGTGAATAGAAGGTCATGATGTCTGAGGATATCTGTCGAGATGTGTAAATATCTGGAACTATCTAGAAGTCTAAATGTCCAAGTATCCGGAGCTGTCTAGAGGTGTAAACGTCCGGGGTAGCATCTAAGTGTTTGGGACCGGTGGTTCTAATACGTGCTGTATGCTGTCTGTATGTTAGTGTGACGTATAACTGTAGTGGATCCATGAAGGGCAAGCGGTCGATAAAAGTATTGGGTCAACCCTAGGTATTCGGAGAAGCTGTGTGGCAATTCAACAGTTGGTGAATCGTACGGTTGTACCAGGTCGAGACGCATGTGTGTGTTTCAATTGTGGTTACAACTGAATGCATTGATATATTTACACGAAGTTACTTTGAACCTCGGTAGTATTCCAAGGAATTACATGAATCTCAAGAACAGTTAGAAACTTGACTTAATACATATATAGATGTTTGTACTTGTTATCGCAATTCATGCATGCAATAATATGATTTGAGGTTTATCACAATTCATACGTGCGATAATATAATTTTTGTAAAGGTTCCCTTTTTATTTGAAACATTTGTGAAGTCCAGGAGGTTCCTTGGATCTGTGTTCATTTTGAATTAATATTTAGTTTTATTTTCAAATTGTGAATGGGTGTGAAGTGTGATTGTGGGTTGAATGCATGAGTTATTGTGTTGATACATCATTATTTTTTCATTAATAATTTATTTCATAAATTTACATCATCTTTCACATATTGTGTTTGAGTTGTTCATTTGATCCACCACCCACTCGGAAACAACTCTGTTACAGGGTTTAATGCCATTTTTTCAGCACATGATAGGTTATACATGGCAGCCAGTATTAATGGTGGAGGAAGAACCCAGTAAAACCCCTGGGAATAACCATTGACCCATGAGAAGCATGTGGCAAGCTTTCTCACATACCCACATTGGCCGAATATGAGACTCAAACCCACGCAAACAGAGGTAAGATGGCAGTGATTTGTAACGAATAGCTGGTTAGACCAATTGGCCACTCGGGGCCCCCAACCTATCAATATCAAAAATGCTCTTTCCAAAAACAGAACAAGTATTTAGTACTATATATATATATATATTAGCAGCAAACACTGAAATAAAACTAAAGCAATAAGTATTTTAAATTACTGAAAATGAGCAAGAAGCCTACCTTCCTCCAAATATGTCCTCTGCTTGAGTTCCAATAGTATCCAGGTCTAAACCTGATATTACAAAGAATGTTGATTGAGTTGTGACTAAACCTGATATTACAAAGAATGTTGATTGAGTTTTGGATTAGTTAGTTTGATGAAAATAAAACAATAGTTTGTTAGAATAAGGGCATATTGAATTGTCCAACATTTTTACTACAAAAATTTTATAGGAAAATTACTCGACTACACGGTAACTCTTTATAATTTTCTACCACCAGGATGACAATATTTGTATAATTCATGACTAAGTTAATTAGTCTGACAAAAAAAAGTATTTAATATTTAACAAACTGCAATGAGTGAATTATGATCATACATGATCCAATTGCTAAAGAGTCTCAAAATATGAAATATATATTGATTGATTTCTACATGCACAGATATACTATGCCTAATACACACATATAGCATGTCTTTCGATTAATACATAGATATAATATGCCTAATACACACACATCCCATGCCTAATACACACTTATACCATGTCTAATAAACACTTATACCATGCCTAATACACATATGTAACATGTCTAATACACACATATTCTATGCCTAATACATACTATTACCATGCCAAATATAGATCCTAAAAGCTGAAAGTACCATCTATATAGTTTCATGCAGATTAACTGTTCTACTAGGCATAAGAAAATTTGAAAAAGAAAGAAAACGATCAGATAAAGCATAGAGCATCTTAATAGAACATAAGATAAAGGCAGAGTAATTGAAGTGTTAAATTATCCATCTTCCAGGAAATGGACTCAGTCATGTAATACTTGCAAATAATTAACGGCAAATTACTATAGATCAACAAAGCTAAAACTACATGCAGAAATGTACTGGAAAGTAGATCTGGAACTATACTTTTGAGATTTCATTTCTTTAAAAAAAAAAGGAATTATTTGCTTTCAACTGCAAATTCATGATATATTTCTCACTTCATTCTATGATAGTGTATTGAATGTATTCCTAAAACAATGCAAGTGTCTCTAAAATGTTGATATACTGGTCATTTTGACAAAAATCAGGATGAAACCATAAAAGAGGAAGTGATAAATCATACAACTGATTAAACCATCATATTTAAAGCTAGGGACTATAGCGAATAATTGTGTCACTTAAATGAAGCTATTATAAAAACTAAACTTATTTCAAGCTTGACAACAAGATAGAACTCCTACAGTTGACATGCTTCAAGTTCAAATCACAGTGTGGGTATTATGTCAAAGCTAATTTCTTAGAATTTTTTTTCTCAATCTAAAGTTAGATAATGATATAAGAAGAAATTAACAATTTCAAACTTTGATATTGTCTGACCCTAATCAAAAGAAAATTAGAGCCAAGTTTCACTTTGTAGTAATTACAGTCTGCCCAATGCTGCGGTTAAACATATGAATTCTGCTCCTGCATTTCATTTTCACAGAGTAAAATATGTTGCATTTAATATTATGGAAAATTTTAAACAATTGCTTATGTTTCAAAATCCAAGTTTATTGGTGTTGTTTATCTGGCATATGGTAATCATGCTTTCCACAGTGATGTGAAAGAACATGGCCATTTAAGCCACACATTTGATCTGGGAATCCATTACAGCAATAAGATTGATACATTTAGGAAACAAAATTTATGGAGAAAACAGTGTCTGTACACTATGAGAATGTAAAAAGAGTCCCTTGACTGGACTGGTGCTCTACTGGCTGAAAATAATTTCCATGAATTTTGCCAAGTATTGAAATCATCTCTGATATTCTTCAGCAAAAACAAGATTTTCAAATTATGTGCTGTGGTACGATAATATAAGAGAAAGTAAGATTTAGTTAAGGTCATTATGATTTAAAACATAACAAGAGCTAATGACTTTTTAAATTGTATACATAAAACAAATGAGTCAATAAAACACAATTAGCAATACACAGCATAATACAGATACAATTGGACAAAATACACTGTGCATAATTTAAGAAATGAGCAAGCAAAGTATTTGAAAAGTCAGCAATTAAAATTGAATTTATGCCTCACTTATAAAGAAAGAAGCTAACAGTAGAGCACCTGAACTACATAAGACAGTGACAAATAAACAAAAACAAAAAACAAAAACAATATCTGTCATCTTCATGGAGTGGGTGGGTGTAATTTTGCAGATATATTACATTTACAGACTTTACCATTCCAGGATAGAATTAAAGATACAAATGATTTAAAATCTGATTGCTCTCCAACGTGATCAGTTAGTAATTAAGAAATTATTCAATAATTAGTAATCGTAATTTGGTAGCTCATTCCAAGGAAAGGCAGTTACATATCTAAAACATTTATTGCCAAATGTTGAGGTTTTAATGCTTGGGACATCTAAAATATGTGAATATCTAAAATTGTATTTAACATGTTCAAAACATATTAAATCATTCAAACATATGTAAGTATCCTTATTCAGAATTTTGAAAGTCTCTAGAGTCAAAATCCAATGTCCATGCAATGTCAGGGTTGGCATTTTACCCAAAGTAAGAGTTTATGATAGATGCTTGTGTGGTCACCTTACACAAATCCAAGAGCATGCTCTTGTAATTTTCAAATTAGTAGTATTCATGACAATACAGAAATTCCAGGCTAAGGAAAGAAATTGACATTAGAAAGGATTTTCTGTTGTTGTTATAGGGTTTAATGCCATTTTCAGCACAAGATAGGCTATACATGGTGGCCAGTATTAATGGTGGAGGAAGAACCTGGGAAAACCACAGAAAGAGCCAACGACCTACAAGAAGCTACCGGCAAGCTTTCTCACATACCCACACTGGCTGAACCCAAGACTCAATCCCATGCAGACAGAGGTGAGATGGCAGTGATCCATAATGGTGAGCAATTTAGTCCAATAGTGGGCCCCAACATTAAAAAGGATAATGTAAGATTTGTTGAGTCTTGTTAGCTTGTTAGCTTCTGACCACTACATTTCAAGACAGATAGTTGCCTTGAAGCTTTCCTACTGATATTTTTTGCATGTGAAAAGAACTTATAAAGTTAACTGTCAATGTCAACTCCATGCAGTTTAACAATTTCTTCACAGTTTATGACAGCACTATGCATGTTTAGTTCAGGTTTCATACTGAATGACTTTTACAAACAGCTAATGTTTCAAACTTTCCAGGTTTGACATGCGTTTTATTTGCAGTGAACCAGTCAATCAGAAAGTTGTACTCTGATTCAAGTATGCTAATCAGTGATTAAATCAGGTGAGGAAACGGACAAAGTATTATCATCGGCAGAGTTATATAACGAGCTTTATGCAATAATATAGAAGACATCATTGATATAAAAAAAAAATGAAAGAGTAATGGTTGGAGGAATGGCCCCAGAGGAACCCTATTTTGAATTTCAGTCTAACTCTCAAGACACCCTGCAACTTAATTTGCTGTTTTTCATTTGACTCAGTCCTACTGAACTTGCCAATATTCCACAAGCTCTTAAGTTGCAAAATGAGAATATCATTAGAGAGACACTCAAAAGCCTTGGATAAATCCACCAGAACTGCAGCTACATATTTGATTTTGTCAAAAGCCATTTTCCAGTCTTCAACCAAATGCAACAGAGTGGTCTTGCCATCCATGTTTTTTATGAAAAGCACCCAAATTAAGTTAAAAATGTTCTAAAAAAACAGGACACTCAATTGATTTCACAAACAATTTAGATGTGATGGGCAAAATGCTGACAGACCAAGAAATCAATTTATAAAAAGAATTGTTGTTTTTTTTTTTTTTAAAAAATGGAACTACCTGAGCTTCTCTTCAGACAATATTTGACTGTAAAAAATTTAAAATTTGATGTGTAACATGGCCAACAAGGATTGGTGCACCATCTTTATCAGTTTAGCTGGAATCTGATCACCTCCAAGGATGAATTTTTTAAAAATAAACTTATCATTTTATAAACTTCTTCATGGTTAGCTGGTTTAAATTCAAAGACTGTATCCATGTTACTATTGTCCTTAATAGCCTTGATATTATGATGGGTAGAGAAGCCTAAATGAATATCCATTCCAATGTCCAATGCCACAACTACATACAAATTTATTGAAGATTTTACATGTTTCTGTCACTGTTTAAACTTTTTGTACTAACAAGAACAACCTGACACATTTTTAGAAAACTGCAGCCTAACAGCTGACCATAGGCTCCTAGATTTGGTGCCACCTGCAAATCTTTCTAAAAGCATGCTCAGAGATTTTAATTTAACAAATTTGTCTGCTTCACTATAGTTTTCCTAAACTATGCATGGGGTGTACCAAGTGTATTTTGTAAACAGATGTTCAGCATAAAATTATTCAGCTTTTATTAGTTCTCTGTTTATACAAGATAATGATTTTTATGTGAGGACATTATTGGAGCACTTTTATCAATAAAATTTACCGGTAGTCAATAAAATTTAACAGAACTTTTTCAAAATTAATATAGTCAGAAGTGACAGATTCGGAGTCATTACTGGAAGATTCAGCAGCATTTGATCACATCAAAATCATTTAAACTTCATCTGTGTTTTTTTTTTACTGGTTACAGAATGCATAGTGTCTCTTAAATGAATAAATACAATATTATCCAAAAACTAATACCAGTATTCACATTTAGTATTAATACACTGGCCTTGTTTCTTTGAGATCAACACAAGAATATTGATTACATTCTTTAAACACGTAGGTTCTCTAATTAAGCATGCCAGATAAAAAGTTTCACATATATCTCACAGGGATTTGGGAATTTGGAAAGGTCCTGCTTAACAAATTTTAGTCCCCAATGATAACAGGGTTTTCAGTTTTCCAGATTTGTGTCAAGTGATTCTAAAAGATTTTCCAAAAAAGAGCCTTTCATTTTTCATTGGGGAAAGCATGCTATGGATTAACCAATTAGTCTTCTTCAGATACAGTTCATAAATAATCTGCTCCAGGCACTTGTATACTGAAGTGCAAGTAACATCCTTTTCAAGCGGAGTCCTTTGCAAGCATCATTCTATCCTTTGCAAGCAGCATCCTTTTGCAAGCAACATCCTTTTCAAGCAGAGTCCTTTGCAAGCATAATCCTTTGCAAGCAACATTCTTTGCATTCACATGCAGCAACAAGAATTTCTGAATGGCTTTTATGGCCACAATGGACATCAGATTGTCATAATATGACATTTAGTTCCAATTAGACATCAAAATAAGTCTTTGGTGAAAACCCATGTTTATTTGACCATCCATTTAGAATGAGTAGAGATATCATGATTTTCATGCTGTCTGCTGTGGTTACCATATTGGATGTCCAAGTGGTACTATTTCCATTTAGGACTATGGGATGAACTTGTGAGCAAAGTTTCGTGGCAATTCTCAGAAAAGAACTTAAATAAACCTATTCTCTACTTTATGTCCATGTGACCTTGACATTTGGCCTTATCACTCAAAAGTCCATGTGAAAGCCTTCTACAAGATTTAGTCACCGTATGCAGTCTGGAACTAAATTTTGTTTGCAGAAAAGATTTTTTTCTTGTAAGATTTACAATGGTCCTAGCCATTCATCTTCAGACCTAAATTTTTCTTACCTCTTGTGCAAGAGATTCAGGAGGCTTTCTCAAGATCCTTTGTTGAATATTATTCAGAAGAACCACTTTTAAGTGCAAACCCTCCACAAACTTTGGTCAATATCTGAGGTTTTGAAATCAACTTTCTATCTGTCAATGTTCATGACTATTTATCTTTTAACAAAACAAAAAAACAGCATTATATTAACCAAAACTGTACAACATCCAAAAACCTTGTTGATGGCAAATAGTTGACAACTGAAGGTTTTCTGCAGAAACCATTTTTCATCTTTCTGCCAGTGATCTTAACCTTTGACCTCTGGACCATTCCCCACTTGTCTGACCCACTGGTCCTGGTCTGTCATTTTGATTGGAAGTTTGTAATCAAACAAGTCTGCTTTCCTCAGTGACCTTGACCCTTAACCTTTTTACCTTTCATATCAATAGTTCTCTTCCTAACATCATGTACAAGCCATCCACAAATGGTGTTAATGATAAATGCCATTAAATACAAAAGTTACTGTGCAGAAATGTAAAAAGGTAATGGACAAATATAGCAATGGACATCAAAACATGAATTCTACCTTTTGGTTGTCGTAGTAAAAACAACATACGAGATAAGCTGAAGACTCATGGAAGAAATAGGTTGTGGTATTGGTCATTCTGATAGGCTGGGTCAGTGGAGTGAGTGGGTAGGTGTGGAGACATTGAGGGTGTGGGGTGGGAAAGGTTGAGCACAGAAACATTCATACAATTATTATTCTTAGGTCCACCTTCATACATAACGTTTATACAATAAAGTCATGCAACATACAGGTCACCCTAACTAAAGCAGCCACCTCTAGTAAGCAGCATGCCTAGTCTCAGAGATTAAGTAGGTGCTTAATAGACAGTTCATTTCATCCATATTGTGCATTAGGGGACTTAAGAATTGCATTGTTAAGACTGATTGTTTAAAAAATTACTTTTAGTGCTGCATAAATTCCCGAAATTGATTTTTTAAAAATACTATTATTATCAATATCATCTTAACAATGAAAAATTATATTCAAACCACAGAGATCATCCAGCTAGGATTTTTTAAATATTGGGAAACATTTACACTCTGCACTAAATAAAATTATTTACACTTAACAACAATGGAATTTTATAAGATTCACATTTCAGTAACTGTACATATGCATTTGTTCACATGATATCTTGATAGTGTTTACTACTTGTAGAAGTAGAGCACAAATCATATTTTGTGCACCAATTAGACATGGGGAGTACAATCTCTCCACACTTAGATTTGCCACCTCATCAAATTATGTGATGGCTGTGTATTTGGACATGGGGAGTATATGCTCTCCACACTTAGATTTGCCACCTCATCAAATTATGTGATGGCTGTGTATTTGGACATGGGGAGTATATGCTCTCCACACTTAGATTTGCCACCTCATCAAATTATGTGATGGCTGTGTATTTGGACATGGGGAGTATATGCTCTCCACACTTAGATTTGCCACCTCATCAAATTATGTGATGGCTGTGTATACATGCATGTGTTACAGTGAGTTTGTTTATCTCATGATATGAGTGCTTGATGTGATAGGAAAACCCCACATTATTTTAATGCTAAATTATCTGCCCTAAATATTAGGTCCCACTTGGATTTTCCCTTTTTCCTTGATTTTGGTGTACCTTTAAAAGATTCATTGGAAAAACCACAAAATTATGTCAGGTCATGATCTCAATTTTTGATATATTTAAGAGTAAATTCCAAAATGAATGACTAATTCAAATGTATTTTTAGGCATTAAAATTATATAACTATTCTACAAATTTGTACAAATGTTTCATGGCAGGATTGCAGCCAGACCTGCACATTTTCTGCATATTTTATCCATACATTTTTCAATATATATCTCAAAAGTTTTGGTTAAGTTCTTAGTCCAAGATTTAAAAGTTAAATGAACTCTAGGCCTTGAATAGTATCAAGATTCATATAAATTGCTTGATGTCTTCAATTAAAACAATTTTTTCCAACTAAATAACTGAATACAACAAATTTTTATAACAAGATCAGTTTCAAATGACTAACAAGAAATTGAAACTATGTTAGCATATGAATCTATTTGCCCCTATGTAGTCCCTAGTTGGATCCATAGTTACAACATATATGTACAAACATTACGGGCTGTCCATACAAAACAATTAAGTCTTGAATGTTTTCCATTTTATCAACCTCGTGGGCCATATTATATTTACACCAGCTACAGCATACAAAATATGAAGTAATAATTTATATAATGGATATAACATAACATAAATGAAGTATAATTTTTGCTTTCAAATGTAGAAGATGAGCAGCTTATAGTAAAGGTGGACCTAAAATCGAGACACCCATAACTACACAGATGGCAAAAACAAATAGAGAACCCACAAATCGGATTGGCAAGGGTGACAATTGGTTCACTTAATTCCTCTGGGTCAATTTGGCATTCCACCTGGCACTTAAACAAATTAAGAATGACAGCAATGCGGTAGTCCAGTCTCACTTGCATTTTGAACTAGAATAGAAGCAGAGAAAGAAACAGAAGCTGGAGGTTAGTATCGGCTAATACAGTTACAAGTTGGTCAAAAATAATTAGTTAGTATAGTATTATTATGGTTTTCAGTAGCTGAAAACAACCAATTAAAAAAATTAGAACAGACAATATTTCATTAGACATCACAGAAATTTGGTATACAAGACCATTTAGTGAAATACAGAGCTGGTTTTAAAAAAATACAGTTCATACAGTAAGATGCAAGTTAATTCGGTTAGTTCCTGGAACAGCTGCATTAGAGAGAAGAAAGATATCAAATGAAAAATCAGTAGCTACAACAAAAAGGAATATTGATATATGTATACAGTGGCAAATTTTACTCATGACAGCATTATATTATACACCTACCTGTGCATGCAGGCATTTAACACTCTAAACATAATGTGCAGAAACCATTACTTGCTAGATTTCCCATGACATGACATGTAACAGAATAACCTAAATTAGATCGGTTTTCTATACTGCTGCAAGTACAATACATTCTGTAAAATCCCATTGTTTTAAACTGCAGTGACCTTAATCATAAACCATCTGATCCCAAAATCAACATACTTCTTACATGTATTATGTGAAAGCCGTACATCAACCTTTATCAATGTACTTGGTCCAGAACTAAAAACCATTTGTTTTCTTCAGTCACGGTGACTTTGACCATTCTTATCTTGACCCTAAAATCTATAGGCTTCTTTCTTACCCAATGGTCAAGTCATCCGCTATCCTTGTTGAAGACATATGGTCACTATTGTTGTGCAGAAACCATTTTCTTTACCAAAAAGAACAATAGGCTTCTTCTTTATCCAAAGTACAAAAAAACCTCAAAAATGAGGTAACTGTTGAATGTGGACAACTTGAATTATTTATGTATGCAGATACTAAAATTAGTAGTGTATGTACCGATTGATGGAAATCATGATAAGGTCTGCATTATTGGAAGCACATAAAACCAGATTAAATCTTATTAAAATATTCTTCAATTAACAATTTATGTGAATTTCATTCCTAATATATAACAGATGCGAAAAAATTTCTTTACAATATTGGTTGAAAATGCAAACATCAAAACAATTATACTGAAATAGAGCTTCATTAACAGTCAGACTGGGTAGCAATAAAAATTATCCCCACCTCAACGTCCATTTGAGAAAGCTGCAAAACAGCAGAAAGAAAGTTCTCAGAACTAAATAATAACTGTTCCTGCATAATGTCTGACATCTATGTAAACTGCACATGTAGCTCCTTTTATACGTAATGGAGTAACCAAATTTTACCTGATAATACAACTTCAATCCAACATCTGTATCAAGTTTTCTTTACATCAAGATTACTGTGGCAGAATCAAATATATGATTTACATTCTGTTAAACCCATTCCAGTTTATCATTGTCTAAATGCATCTGAAGGAATGCTGAATAATGCTATGTAACCAAAATCCAAATTGTTTTTGGTTTCTTTTAAAATTTTATTAATCAAATGATCCGTTTTTCCATCAGAAAATATTAAAAAAAGGAAATAAAATAAATTTCTTTTAATATATTGTTTTGAATTTGGAAAATCAGCCTGAAATAAAGAACAAATCTCACTGAAACTTAAACTTCATGCATCATTACTAAACCTCTGAAAAAATGCTATTTATAGTGCAGACATAGTAGTAGTAGTAGTAGCTGTTAAAGTAATAATAGTAACAGAAGTAATTTTAGTAGTAGTAGTAGTAGCATCAATTGTAGTACACCAGAACCTATCTTAAAAGACCACCCCACCCTATCTGCCAAAATTATGGTGTCATAGCGATGACAAGTCACAATACTATATAATCAATACATTTTGCTTTGAAAACCAGGTCTTTCAATTCATGTGGTCTCTTATAGCAGTGGTATTTCAAGACATGTTTTGCTGCTTGTAGTACCAGAAACAGTAGGAAGTGAAACAGTGTGACTGTTTAGAAAATAAATTAAGCTGCAAAGCATTATACAAGCCTGAATAGAAGATTAGCATAGAAATGTGCTAATATTAATAATGTAAAGTATTAGCCAAAACAATTGCTAATGAAAACGGTAATAGGGCATGCAATTAACCATAATTCAAATCCATTGAATGTAGCACCAAACTGACTACATTAGTTTATCTCATACTTTTCTAATTTGATTAAAATTCCTATAAATAGGAAAGAACATAATTACTGAAACAATTTACATATCGGTTTATTTTTTTAAAATCTAGCATGCTAGTAAATTAAATGGTGTTGGAATAGCATTCAACTGGCATTATAATTTATCAACTTTTAAAAATTTCTAAGTTGTGACTAAATGTTTGACAAAACACTAATACAGCTCCTATGTATTTAAGAAGTACAGGGTCAGTTTTTTTAAAACATAATTGCTGTGAATGAAGCTAAATGCTTAAATATATAAACTTAATTTAAGATAAAAAGTTCTGAAAGTATGATGCTAACAGTTTAATTTCTCATAAATTTAAATGAGAGAGAGAGAGAGAGAGAGAGAGAGAGAGAGAGAAAGAGAAAAGTAGGAGACATGATATTCTACATTATTATCCTAAAGTTCCATTTTAACAATATACACCATGATTTTAAAACTGGATGATTTTGAATTGATATAAATTTTACATGTTTTAAGGAACTGAAAAGATAATAATGTTTGTTTTAGCAATACTATGTCTTCTTAATCTTGCAGTTGCATTTGGACTGCTACACATATTTTCAACTTTCTGTCGCAATAGGCTACAAGGACCTGAGTGACAGAGTTTTGTCTTTGTATTCTAGTATGAAAATTTCTGTGAAATCTTGGAGTCCGAAAACATAATGGTAACCTGAACCAGGTTAGTACAACGATCTGTGATGATGAGTAAAATGTGCTTTACTACATGATTTGCAAACAAAGTCTTTGCAAATGCCACTTTATCTGCTTTTGAACTTCAAAGTAGGTGTGCTTGTTAAAGAAGAATCATTCCTCCTGGTGCATACATAAGCCTGGGAGATAGAATATCTTCCTACATATAAAATCTTAAATCCAGGAACTTCAATACTAGCCTGCCCACACCTGAACTCAAATATCCATGCATTGCTGACGTTGTTGCAATATATCCTAGTTGGTGGTCTTTTATCATTGGAAGAAAGTGCATGTTTCAGCATTCAGCAAAGACTTGTGTTCCACTTTTATACCCACAAACTGGCAGGTTTATGAATTTAAAAAATAACTGGAAATGATTCTCAACTTATCCACATTGGAATGAACTTTTCTAAATGGCTCATTTGTTCAACTGAGTTAGTAAAAAGGATGTTTTTACTTCTCAGACAAGGCATCAATGTGTATCAGGGAAAATGTAAGCTGTTTTCTAACTGAATTCATGCAAAATTAGGAATACTTATCTCTGCTTTAAATAAATTCATGTACTTTTATAAAACTTTTTAAACACTGATAAAAAAACTAAACATATATTGTGTTTTTGGAGATAAGTGTCTTTATTTTGTCCTTTATAGATGTCAAATTAAATTGTATGGATTAACCATCTTATATTTTATATTTTTCAATGAAGTATTAACTAAACAAAAAATTACTGTGGAATCTAAACTATCATCCATTTAATTTGTACAGCATCTTTGATTATTATTTTAATCAATGTAAAAAGATATAAAAAAAAAATCAATAAAACCTTAAATGAATCAAGATCACATCAATTTATTATTTCAGTATATTCAGGAAAAATCTTGTCCTCATGGGAACTGTGTTAATTTGACAAATGAATCTTTTTTAATAGCTTCTATGATTTGAAAGAAAAAAATCAGGACAAACTATTTCCAGCAAGTGCTGATCAAAAAATATATTTCATTCATTGATTGAGATAAACCAATGTAACAGTGTAGTGCCATAAACAGGGGTTAAGTAAGCAAGTTAGGTTGCATAACATGCCCCCCTTTACCCTCTGTATCTTTGGGAATATTATTTTCATCAAATTCCCTCTTGAAAATCGACAGAAGACAAGTAATCCTGTAGTCCAACCGAACGTCTAAAATAAACTGAAAACAAACAATACTGGTGTTCATTTTAATTATCATATCTGTGGGAATAACTGAAAAAAATTGTGAAAACATTTTGTTAGCACTCAATGTTTTGTGTAAAAATCTGGCAAATGTATGTACAAAAAAAAGATAAAGGAAAGGTGAATTTAAAAAATAGGTGCTGATTAAGAAATAAATCATGGTTTAGCAAAATAAATGAACTTTTGTTGTTTTTTTTAACTGAACTACAATATGCAACATATTCTTCTGCAGAAGGACCAATGCAAAATAATTATGAAACTCAAAGCCCCAGATATTCTGATCAATGGATTCTTTTATTGTCAGTGCATATTAAGATAAATGAAAATCTGAAAATTCTGACAAGTTTTGAAGCAACATCTTTGTACTGCTCAACCTTTATTTTAAAAGAAATAATATCAGAAAACATAAACAGACAATTTTTATCTCATTTTTCCCATTTATTTTTAACATGAAGAAATGTTTTATATGCAGTTACTCTGAGAAGAAGCAAAAAAAAACCCCATAAATTCTATACTCATACAGCCCTAAATAAAATTAAAAAAAGTAAAAGGCCATCATTGTTCAATTATATCCAGGTTAGATGGCACCACTGAAAAAGACTGTCATATAATTCCGATTATCTCTAATCTGATAGCATCGTTATTCTGAAAGATCAAATACAACCACATTTGCTGAAATATTTTTAAATACCTTTATCTGCACATTTTTGGGGGTAAATTCTGGAATAAGCATTCCATGTGCTGTTTTTCAAGTGAATTTTACGTTGGAATGTAATGACATTTACACAGATTTCTAATCATACACATCACATGATCAATCTACATGCATAAAATTTGTTGATACTTTTTCTGGTAAAATTACTTAAATTTCACCTAAAATGAGCTAAATCAAAGGATGTATGTTTAAATTAATTTTGAAATCAATCAATCACTTAACATTTACAGCATGGTCTCTGAACATTTTACAATTTTATCTAGAATTACTTATGTCATTTTGGATAGGATATTTTCAATTTAATATTTTGAAATGGCTATAATCTCAGAATAAATTCATTCCAGTATGACAGAAAGTATGACAGAAAGTACATGAGATTCTTTCTGTTATTTATTGTATCCAGTTTTTCAGTGGCACTACCTACTGGATTAACAGGAAGTAACCAAGCTAGATCACCAATGGATTTATCAATAAAATATAAGACAGTCTCATAATTATTAAAATACCTTAAACAATCTACTGTGCATTCCTGAAAGAACAAAGCAACGATGTACACAACAACCTGTAAAATTAACAGTTGGTTTGATTGCATGAAAAAATATTATGGCAGAATGTCAAGACTTTGTTAAAATGTCAACAGATCAAAAGAGCAAATACAAAATATAAGTGTACTAACAGACATTTAACAAAAATGTATACATGAAACCTTTAACTGGTCAATTGCTTCATTCGAAGCAAGTCTTTTTGTTTACCACTGGTGTATATTCTGTGCAAGATTAAACAGAATATAGTTTAGATGTTTTGTTCCACCAATATAATGACAGTTTTGGAGAATTTAAAAAAAAAAACAATGTTTCTACTTTAATAGTCAGCACAGCATCATATCCTTAAGCATTCTATACTTCTCCCCCTCAACCATACACAGAAGTTTGTACATACTAGCGATTTTAAAAATGCACAAAATTCAGTCCATTCATGTATTTATAAATTCTAACCTAATTATTGCCTGGTGTGCTTGTTTGTTTGTTTGATTAGGATTTTAATGTAGCTTTAACAATGTTTCAGTCATATTGCTATGATGTCTGCAGTGAGGCAATTTATAGTGATGTCTGCACTGGGGCATCATGCCGCAGACATAAAGCATGATGTCCCACCCAGTCACATTATCCTGACACCAGGCGGACCAGTCCTAACACTAACCTCTTAATGCTGAGGGCTAAGCAAGGCAGCTGTAAGTACCATTTTTGTAAGTCTTTGGTATGACTCAGCCGGCGATTGAACCCATGACTTCCCACTTCCACTGCAGACCCTCTAACCACTAGGCCACCGGAGCAGTTGGTGTGCTTGTATGTGTATGTGTCTGTGTCTGTGTGTGTGAAACAATTTTAACTTCTTTTTTTCTTTTGCATTTCAAACCAAATGAAAGTTTCTTTACAAACGTGGCCTCCATGTTTGCATGGGTAGCTCCTTTATTTTCAGACAATAGGTGTGATTCAGTTCAATGTCATCAAAAACTTCTTAATAATATTGTAATTTTATGTTCCACTTACTAATGTCCCTTTGAATAATATATATAATGTATGTGTTATGCAGCTTGCCATATATATTTTGTTCAATTTTGTTTAACAGAAATATTAAAACTAGACATTGCAAATATTACATAAATATGCGACAGTTTTTACTTCTGTGTATATGTAGTTCAACAACCTCACCCATTCACGGAGCATTCACTTTTCCAGGAACTGGATAAAGACAGTGAGGATACCTGTTGTGTAGTTTGAAGTGTTAACAAGTTGACAGTGTTAGGGACACCTGGTCAAATTAATTAAATTTTACAGTTATTTTACATCCTTGCCACTTTTTTTTCTTCCAAATCACATGGAGGTACAAACTACTTTGGAGGGGGATGGCAAAGGCTTCAATCATTTCTGTTTTTGAGCTTACAGTAACAATCTGATGGTAGAGCCTTTAAACCTCTTCCTAAAATATTTAATGGATATTTTCTAACTTTAATGGCTCTGAAATATCAAACACCATGACTGTCAAGTTAAATGATTGGCATGCCAGATGTATGACCAAAAAAGGCACAGGTTCAAATCCGACCACTGAACCAGTTAGGATTTTAATGTAGCTTTAACAATTTTTCAGTGTTATTGCTTCAATGTCTGCAGTGTGGCAGTTTATATTAATGTCTAGCACTGGGGCATCATGCCGCAAACATGTAGTATGATTTCCCACCCAGTCACATTAACCTGACACCAGGCTGACCAGGCCTAACATTAACCTCTTCATGCTGTGCGCAAAAGTGAGGCTGCTGTTAGTACCATTTTTTTGTAAGTCTTTGATATGACTTGGCCAGGGATCGAACCCACGACCTCCCGCATTAGAGGCGGATGCTCTAACCACTAAGCTACTAGAGCAGTCTCAAACTAATGTCAAACAGTTACCAGTGTCATATGATTAACATTAGAACAAGTCAATAATTCCAAATCAACATAATCAGAATGGCCATTTCACCAGAAATACATTCAACTAAAGAGAGAGAAATCCAGATAAGACTATAATCTTTTTTTTAATGGAGTTCTAGGGTTTAATACATATATTACTAATGCAACCATACATTACTAAGTTTTTAAAAATTATTTACATATTATTTACATATTCTCATTAAATATTGCATATAATGCCCAAGAGTAAACACAGAATCTAAATTTGAATCGTTTGTACTGCCCTGAGGATAAATGCCACTTCAAAATGAACTAGACCTGTGTGAAAACCTGTTTAGAACAAATCATTTGGACTGACATGAAGATCAACTCCAACATGAACTAAGACCTGCTTACCATAAACATAAACCATTTACCACCAATTGTTTGAATTCACATGAGGATCAACTCCAAACTACAACAGTGATTTTATCGCTAATCATATGCATTCACCTGAAGATCAGCTTGATGCCAAAATGTACTAGACCTGTATGAAATCTGTTTACAATAAATCATCTATACAGACATGAGAACCAGCTCCAAAATGTACCACATGCGTGAAACCTGCTTACCGATACAAACTATGCACAACAAAGCAAACCAAAAATGCTGAAGAAAAAAACTGTCTCCACATTATACCATTATACATTCAATGAATAATCATAATAATAACCAATCAGGAAGCAAGTCTTGAGATGGAAACTGTTGGTAATATCTGCACCTACTATAGGCGAGCTAACAGGCTTGTTTTCTTATGCAACGTGGTCAAAAATCAAACAACTAGCATTGCAAATAAATGAGATATGCCATGTAGTAATTTTTTCTTACATTGTTGAATGTGTTTATTTAACTACATGTAAATCCTATTTGATCATGGTCTATTTTACCTTGAGGATCTCAATAATTTTCAGTTTAGTGTCCATCACCAAAGTTTCTGCTTCTTCTTGCCGCCTCTTGCTTGACAATATATCGCCTACATCTGCAAGATTTATGTTTAATAAATTACAATTCTGCTAGCAAAGTACACATAGGTTAAAATTTTTGAAGCATACTGGACTTGTTTTATTGAAAGCTTAAAATACAAAATATAGATTTTAAATAATTTGAGAATAATGGTAATGAAGTGCCTTAAAATATTGTCCAGTGCACATGATAACACATCGATGACAAATGTTTAGTCACTTTAACATGGCAATAGGAGCAGCTGTCACTCTGTAATTTACCAAACTTGTCGAACTTGCTTCCAAGTATTTAATAATTTCATATATGGGGTCCAATTATTTTTTATACACAAATTTCTCTGCAAATAAATTAATTAGGAAATATTTCAGCAAAAAATATATTCATTTGTTAACACAATCAAATTAATAGTGCAGTTACTTGCAATGCAAATAACTATAACTGTTAAAAAAAATAATGATCCATAATTATAACACTACATATAGTTTGTGCTTGCCAGAAATTGTACATCTCATCTCTGCAAATAATCAAATGCTTCCTTAGTTACCTATTACCACCCAATGCACTATTAAAAGAGTGTCTTAAGATTTCAATTAGTGATCAGTTTCATATATTCATCTTACAACCAACTGTTTTATTTACCTATTTATATTTCTACTTTAAACTTTTTCTGCATTTATAATTCCAAAATGTTTACATTTATTACTATCTGTATTATTTTGAATGATTTTTAATATGTTTTATTGAAATGTATAAAGCTTGTTATTTATTAAAAATCAGAGGGGTTGTCTTGATGCAGGCGAGTAAGGGGAACCAAAACTTGTAATTCTTTATTGTCGATATCACAGATTACTTCCCTTGCTTTTAATTAGAAAAAGAAAAAAACAATGTTTAATGAGAAAAAATAACTGATTAAATAGCATAACTACACTTTGACTTTTAAATATATATCTTGGATAAGTTTCTCAGAGAAATTATCCATATGATACAACATATCATGGATCAAGAACTGATGCCGTGTTTTAGAATTCCTTTTGTTACACAACATTTAAGTCATGAATGATGAAAATGACAATGTCATAAGTGATACCTGTTGTTCTTTGTGATGAAGATTTGTATTTTGTCTGTGCAACTAGCATACATGCAATCAATGGTTGCCAACCTGAAGCATTCAGAATGCCTAAACTGGAGCCTTCGGCACTTGTTCCAGGGACTGAATGCCTCTCATGCTGGACTGGAAGTGAACTGAAGTGACCAGTCGTTCCTACCTTCATGTTTGATTTTGGTTTTACACAAATTACACAAAGTGACCATTATTTGTACCTTTCTCCCTTTTCAGTCAGAACATTATTCCAAATAAAACCATTTATTCTTGGGTTCTTCATAAAGACATATTTAGAAGCTGCCATGTTGGTAATAACATTAAGCCTAAAGGAAGACAGTAGTGTGCTCAAAAGTTAGTTTTGGACAGTCTAGTATAGGTGAAGAAAAACATCCAGTATACTTGTATTGCAATAAACCAAATCAAACATTTTGTTTTGCAATTTACCAGTAAGCTGGTATATTGTTACCCCACTTACTACTCCCTTCACCTTAGGATAGATGATCAAATAAAACCCCATCTTGGGTAACAAATTTTAAATACATTTAAAATTTTAGTCATATCAGATCATTGGGAAACTGGGCCTAGATTTATCATTGTGGAAAAGTGTAAGGATTCAACCAAATGAGATTTACTGACCAGTAAGTTTCAAAAACTCTTTCATTTGCATGTTAATCAATATATTTCATTCTAATATTGGTGTAATTGCATAAAGAATTTTTAAGCACCGTAACAAACCATAAAATCACAGCTTTAACTAATTAAAACAAAATGTATTCCTACCCTCTCCAACCATGGTAAGCTTATTGTTGGAAGCACTGGGATTTTCTGGTGAGCGGTCCAGGATGCTAAGCAGTGTCTTCGTCAGTCGTAGCAGGTCACTGAATGTGTAGAAGCCAAAATATATCAGCTCTCGGGCTAGGTTCACCACCTGTTATACAAATAAGATTATCACCATCATCTATCATAAAAATATATCATGATTTGCATATTATACATCCTGACCCATGTTTAACTGTTGTCCTTGAAAATACCTGAAACTTTTGGGAATTTTTGTGTTTTCTTTCTGTCAGTGACCATAACATTTGCCACTTGGAATTCCATAATCAACATGTTTCTTTCTTACCATAAGGGCAAGACATCAACATTGTTGATGTTAGCATGCAGAAATGATTTTCTTCTTTCAGTCACTGACCTCAATCTTTGACCCCCACCCCCCATGTCTAAATCCTTAGCCCAAGTGCATGTCATCCTCAAAGACTGAAATGCCAGAGTTATCCTGAGCTTCTAAAATTTACCTGCAAAAATCAATAAGTGTTCTTCATTATACCGACTGCAAGCTATCCAAAACGTTTGCTAACCACTGATAAGGAGGAACAAGTTATTTCATCAAAACTATTTTTCTTCTTTTAGTCAGAGGATCACTGCCATCTCACCTCTGTCTGTGTGGGTTCGAGTCTCGGATTTGGCCAACATGGGTATGTGAGAAAGCTTGCCAGTAGCTTCTTGTGGGTCGGTGGTTCTTTCCGGGGTTTTTCCTGGGTTCATCCTCCATTTTTCCACTAATAAATCTAGGCCCAGATTTTGTTGTTCCTGTAGGGCTTAATGCCATTTTTCATCACAAGATAGGCTATACATGGAAGCCAGTATCAATGATGGAGGAAGAACCCCAGAAAACCCTGAAAGAACCACCGACCCAAGAGAAGCTACCGGCAAGCTTTCTCACATACCCACATTGGCGGAAACCACCTGGCCACTCAGGGCCCCTTCTTCAGGTATAAACCCCTTGCTGATTTGACCATCCATAAATATTTCCATTATGGCCACTATGGAATCAGAATCACTTAAGAGTTTAATGTTGTTGTATCCGAGTATATTGTGGTATAAACTGTCAGATGCTTATCACACAGACAGTTCATATGACAACTCAGAAGAAAAACAACCCGTAAGCTCTTAAATCAAATAGTTCTCTGCACAGTTTATACAGATATAAATGCAACTGGGTCTAATCACATGATCATGTTCTGACCAATGGAAATCTACCCTACATTTATGAACTGATGCAACTGCAATTGCAATTATAAGACAAGTCTAATCAAATCTGGTCACACATATAGTTGCTAGAATGTAGTCAAGATCTGTAAATTAAATGCAGAGTAATATCATTAATATGCATGTGCAATCATCCTCATCCATTCCAAGACCTTCATCACAAGCTTATTTACTATGTGCAATCAAGATTCCATCAAAAACTGTCTCTAATGTGGAAAAAGAAACTGCCAAACAGATAAAAATCCTCTCATGAATATGTACAGTTCTCATTATTTCTAAAAACCATAATCGAAATCTTGGTGATATTAGCCTCTTTACCAGTTGGATTATAATCAGAAAAAGTCATTCAAGCGATAGAAAGTTCAGCCAATCATTTCCATGAGGAAAATTCTGGCACTGACGCTGGTGGAAACCTGAGTCCAGTAATGCAAATCATCTCCAAAGTGTTGAAAATACTAATGATGAGGACTGCCACAAATATAATCCATACAAATATCTACTAAAAAAGGCTAATAATACTTGTGCTGAACATAAGGACAGTAAAAAATGTAGCAAGTTACTGATTGCTTATTTGATATGCACATATTATAATACTGAAAACAGAAATGTTTTCAATAGTTATCATTTTTGTCTATTTGCATGCTGTCAACTCAATGTTTCTATTTCTAGAATCAGTGCTTTGCTGACTACATCATCTGATTTCTTATCAATGTCATTTTGGACCACATTAAGATATGCTGACCATCGTAAAGAAAAGCAAACTAAGATGGTATCGTCACATCTCACACTCATCTGGCCTGACAAAGACAATCTTACAATGCACTGTTAGAGGAAAGTGAAAACAAGGCAGACAGAAGAAGAGATGAGAAGATAACATCAAACAGTAGGCAAGATATATAGATATATATATATATATAAACACCATAAAGAGCTGAATATGCTATCCCTAGATCCTACTGGATTATGTTTAAGAAGAAGACATGAACTTTTAAATGTGGAGAAAGAATATTATCACAGACATGTGATTGCACATACATACAAAAATAATATTTAATTGACACATAATCTTTGATCTCTCACTTGTCCCATTTTTATGTGAAAAGAGTACACAATGATTCACTATGTCTGGTAAGCAAATTATCCCATGATCTATGGTAGTGCTGTCCAACCTTTTCGACACCATGTGCCACTGAATTTGTTTTTTTTTAAGCAGACGGCCACAACAGAAAACTTAAAAATGACTATAAAA
This sequence comes from Unio pictorum, assembly GCA_030141615.1. Taxonomy (NCBI): domain Eukaryota; kingdom Metazoa; phylum Mollusca; class Bivalvia; order Unionida; family Unionidae; genus Unio; species Unio pictorum. The sequence goes on along the minus strand of JARLTB010000001.1, from coordinate 17,007,000 downwards.
ATTATTCACAATTGTTTACCTAGTTAAGAAGATATACTATGAAAGTAGTCCACTGACTTTGTTTCATAAATTAATGCACAAAAAATTGCTCGAGCCCTGGTGAGCTGTTTAAAATCAGCCTGTGGGCCACATGCCGCCCACTGGGTGGAGAGCACTGATCTATGGTTAACAACTATCAAAAAACGTAAACACAAAATCGTTGTATTGTTGATGGCAATATGGTAACCCAATCATTGATACCCTAGACATTGAAAAGTGATACTTATGTCACATACACAACTGACAAAAATAATCCCACTAGTTAATTATTAATAAATCAATGTACACATACCTCATATGTAAGCTTGTTCTGTTCCCTGTCGGTAAAGGTACTGGGTTGAACAACAACATTCTCTAGATACTTTTCTACAAACATGATGGTCTCAGAAAACTTGGGTTTCACCCTCTCCTTTTCCAGGTCCTTACTGATGCTAGACTCATAACTAGAAAGAGCAAAGAAAAAACATAATTCCCAGAAAGGGACAAAAGTAACAGCTACTGCTTCAGTTCTCATTCTGCCCTGGCATTAAATCATATCTCTTCATGTAGTTCACTCCAATCAATCGATTAACTACTACTACCAAATTTTTCATCACTTTAAATACATTTGTTTCTTGGGCTGAACAAATCATTTCCGATAAAATAAATATTTGTTAAATTTGTTGACTGATTCTTAAGTACTACTATGCTACATTTAAGCACAGGTTAAATTATTACCTTCAACAAATTTAATATTATAACTACAAACCTTGACAATGCAAGAACTCTGTTACTTTGCTGGAGACAAATGAACGAAAATTTCAGTCCGATGTATAATTTACAGCTGACACGAGTTGATACAAAAATGCCTGTACAAATCAGCCATTTCTGCAAGTACTTTGGGACAATTTTCTGCAAGATGTTATGATTATGAAAGGTATTAGATTTCCTCCATCTTAAATATTCCTACTTTGGGTAACCAGTAAAAGTGTAACACTTCAGCAGTTTGAGCCACAATGCCTTGCAGAAAATTACCAAAAATGTCTTGCAAAAATAGCAGATTTGGACAGAAATATCTTTTCTATAATTACTGTCATCTGCTACAAATTTTACTTCTAATTAGAATTCACAGTCACTTAAATATTCAAAATAAATCTTTTGCTGTAGATTCAAATTAAAGTAAATTTTTCTCATAACACTCAGAGGATTGCTAATTTGACCATGAAGAAATTGTCTTTACATGCATTTGCAAATTTCCAATAAGAAGAGAGAATTCTGCGTGCAAAAAAATAAAAGAATCACTGTAAATTCTAAGGACTGACGGTGCACATAACAAGAGGCCTAAGTGTGTCTAATAGTGCTCACCTTCTTTATATAACTTAACAAAGGACCATTTCATTAAGTTGACTTGTTGAGTATGATAGCCATACAAGCTATGTCCCAAACATATCATGTTGACCATTTCACTGATAAAAATTATTTCCATAATTAACATCCAAAGTCACCAAGATTTCTTAAGGTTAAGTTTACAGATAAAGCATTTGTGATCTACAGAGTCAAATGGTATTCAATGAAATTTAAATTGTAATTCACAGTTCATTTTTTAGGCCATGGCGGCTTTCTTTACTCTGGGTCATTATATCTGATGTGTTCCATAAGAAAAGTATATTGAGATATTTTTTGTATTAGCAGATATAAACAGAAAATGTAAGAAAAAGTATAAATTCCAAATTATAAATGCCATACAAAATGCACAATACATAATAATAATAATAATGATAATACATAAATGACAATGGCATTACTATCAATAGTTAAATTCTATTTCACCAAATATATCATTACTATCAATAGTCACATTCTGTTTCACCAAATATATAATTACTATGAATAGTGAAATTTCATTTCAACAAATATATCATTACTATCAATAGTGAAATTCTATTTCACCAAATATATCATTATTATCAATAGTGAAATTCTGTTCCACCAAATATATCATTACTATCAATAGTCACATTCTGTTTCACCAAATATATAATTACTATGAATAGTGAAATTTCATTTCAACAAATATATCATTACTATCAATAGTGAAATTCTATTTCACCAAATATATCATTATTATCAATAGTGAAATTCTATTCCACCAAATATATCATTACTATCAATAGTCGCATTCTGTTTCACCATATATATAATTACTATGAATAGTGAAATCCTATTTCAACAAATATATCATTACTATCAATAGTCAAATTCTATTTCACCAAATATATCATTACTATCAATAGTCAAATTCTATTTCACCAAATATATCAGAACTTCCTTTGCAATAATTAAGCAAGCTGACTGAGACAACGTTTAGTAAAATAATTCTTTGTACTAATTCGCTAAATTCTGACATTGTTTTTGCACAATAATAATTTACTACATGCAATAATATTTACTACATGCAAACAAAACTTTCTATCATGTTAATGAATTCGTGTCCTATTGACAACATTGCACATGGTTTATTCCAGCCTGCAATTGTACATTTTTTCTAACAATACATTTATTTTATACCAGTCATCATGTACACACAATTGAGAGACATTGATATTGTTTTAACGGATATAACATTTACTGCAAAAGCTTGATTTCATAAAATGCCATGCATTTTTTTTTTAAATAAGGAAAGGGTCAATAGGTAGTGTGCTGAAGTGCCAAAGTTCTACTTCAAAAAGCGTATTTTCAACTATTCATGGAAAACGGATAGACATACTGGAAAGTCACAATCAGAAAATGACACAAGCATTATCAATAAATAATGCTAAAAAGAAAAATAAAAAACACTTGGTGGTATAACCTATTGTGAAGTTTAAATAAAACCTAATTGACTTTTTCCTACTTTTTCATTAAACTTTCTCCATATCTTCCATGTTATTATGGTAGATCTGTACATATGACGTCCTCTGTATTGCTATACAAGTCAGAAATAGTAACATATATAGTCAAACCTGTCCGAACAGTCACACCAGAGTACATTGGTCACATGGTCACAACAGCCGTTCTAACCCCCCAACAGCAAATTTCCTGTATAAATGTATTGTGACCATAAGTCACCTGTCTTCCACACTCAGCAGCCACGTATTTATTTAACTAGCAGTGGTTTCACCCCGCCTCTCATGGTCAATGGAGTATATCAGCAGTGAATGCTCCAACTAAACAACTGTTAGATTAATTTTGTTTGATGGTATATATATATATATATATATATATATATATATATATATATATATATATATATATAGAAAGGTTATGTTACATACAGCAATGTTTAAATATTTCTTATAATCCAAATGAACTCAAAGGTGTCTGATAAAGCCAGACTCATCACATGTTAAAAAGTCAAGTGATAAAGCAAAACCATCATAGACATGTGTTCTATATCATAGACATGTGTTCTATATCATAGACATGTGTTCTATGTCATAGACATGTGTTTTATACTTGATGAATCTTACTTTCTCCATGTTATTGTAACAGACAATATTCTGATTGTTCATCTCAGAATATTATGTTGCGAATTATGTGTCTTTTCATTCTTTTACAAACAATATGTGACTATGTTAATTAACATTTCCATATTTCTGGAGAAAAAAACACTTTGGAAAAGAGTTTATTGTAGATAACATATGACTATTGTCCCTTTGATATCAATAACATGTACACTACAAGATTTATGTAGTCATGTGACTAGACATAAAAATGGTGAATAACAGGTCCAATTTCATCAACTCAGTTGTTTCATCCCATTTGACAGGGGATCAATTTCAGAGAAAATAAATAATGTTCCTATTGATTTAATGCAGGTATGACTTGCTGTAACAAAGTTTTAAGTTCGGTAAGCTAAGCTAGTAAGAAGCTAGCCTGTGCTGCCATCATGAATTCCAACTTTCCAACAGGCATGGACTCTAACCATGCACCCAGACATCAATGTATAAGTATGAAAAATCTGGAGAGAATGGTCCAAGAAAAAGCTGGCTTACAGTTCATGTGCTATCAGAGGCGTAGCTTGGGGGAGGGTGGCAGAGGGGTACATATGTCTCCGGGCGCCAAGGTACAGGGGCGCCAAAATGAGGCTTACAACGTTACATTATAATAAGTAAACAAGGGTAATAAATCAGTCACAAGATCGCTGGGGCGCCAAGTTTATAGTTCGTCCCTGGGCGCAAAATATCATAGCTACGCCTCTGTGTGCTATTAACAATAGCCCCAGGAATCATCAAAGGTTGCAAACAAAAGTTGAATGTCGTTTGATCGCAGTGAATTTTAGCAACTGCTTAATCCATCATCTGTATATATACCTGAATTCATGCCTAATTAAGTTAGGAAATTTAAATTATTAAGTTAATGAAAACCACCTAAGAATTTGTATTTCTTACCATCAATTTAATTTTGTGGACCACTAAGGTAAAAGTAATATAATCAACTGCATTTTGTTTTCATGGATTCACAGTATTTGAATACATTATGCATATGTATGTGTTATGTGTGTACATTATGTATATGCATGTGTTATGTGTGTGTATATATATATATGGATTCACAGTATTTGATTACTCTATGTATATGTATGTGTGCATGTGATTGTGTGTGTTTTTTTTAATTACATTATGCATGTGTGTGTGTGTGTGTGTGTGTGTGTGTGTGTGTATGTGTGTTTATCCAACATTGTCCTTTTAGGGAAACACAGGCAGTTAAGGGTCACACAATGTGTTAAAATGCAACACTGGTAGTTTGAATAAAGGTTATACATGCAGTGAAAGTAGAAGCATGATAACACTCACTCTTCACTTTCTTTTATTTCAAAACTCATGGCAAAGCTGAAATGTAACACAATTATTCCTTAGTCTATCAAAAAGTCCTATTTAGTACAAAGTCATACCTAAGCAAATAATCCAAGGAAGGACAAAGGTGTAATGAAAGATTTACCTTACCTTTATTAAACACGCACGCACGCACGCACGCACACACACACACACACACACACAACACACACACACTGTTGATGAAACATGAATGCTGGTTAGTTGGTAAGTTTTGCACTTCAACAATTATTGGCCATAACATATTAGGAAACCCAAGTGCCCTACTTAAGGACCAAGGCAGCTGAATCAAACCTATGAACCTTTGCATTACATGTTTAACACTCTACAAAGTAAACTACTATGTCTCTCAGGAACCCAAAGTCCAACCAAAGGGCCTGAAATCTGACCTATGAGCATGACATAAATGCACTGAAATAGATGGGAACACCATATTAATCTACCATGATCCATCTTTTCTTTACCAATGATCCAAGTAAAGTTGACCTTTGACGCTGGTATTAAACTAAATAAATAAATAATACAGTGAAAACTAACATGTCAATACAAATATTAAAAGAATATACAGATACAGATGACTGCATACTGCTAATTATCCAGTAAGACATGGAACCAACTTATCTGTAAATACTGGAATATTACAAACCCTATTTAAGAGAATGAAGGTCAGAATTAAAGTCACTGACTGGTTAATTTTTTTACCAGACACGTTTTTTTTTTATCTTAAAGAAAAACCTATACATGGGTGACCTGTATGCAATAACAGGCTTGAACTTATCTAATGTTTTGAAATTACACCCCGAAAGCTATAAATGCAACTGAGAAATACATTTTTGCAATATCAGCATAAAATTTGCTATGCCAAAAAAGAACATTAGTTTTAAGTTTTTCTCCTAAAATTGAATCCAGCAGTTTTAAAATAAGTTTTTTTTATAAAAAAAGTTGTTTGAAGGTTTTCTATTTTTAGTCACAGCAGCCATATTTGATGGTATATATGCCTAATCTGTGAAACTGGTCTTCAGGTTAGGATTCTGTCTGCCAAGTCTTGTTAAAATATGTTATTGAATGGTTTTGGGGGGAAAAGTCGAAAACAGAAATCGTTTTCAATGCAGAATCAAACCATAATTGTCATGCTTATCACTTTTCTTTCTTTCTGTACATGCATGAATTTCTGTGAAAAAACCCAAATTTCAAGCCTATTTAGAATCAATAGAGATGCTGTTGTAGGGTTTAACGCCATTTTTCAGCACAAGACAGGCTATACATGGCGACCAGTATTAATGGTTATGGAAGAACCTGGGAAAACCCTGGATAGAACCACCGACCCAAGAGAAGCTACTGGCAAGCTTTCTCACATAACCACATTGGCCGAATCCGAACCCACGCAGACTGAGGTGAGATGGCAGTGATCCATAATGGAAAGCGCTTTAGACCACTCTGCCACTTCGGGCCCCCAAAATCAATAGAGAATATGAAATTAATATTTGTAGTGAATGCAATAGCCAAGATGACAGTTCAATGAACTTAAATATTCTTCTAATTATTCCCATGCAAAACATACTCATGAATGTCAGGTAAACCCGTGTCAAATAAATGTTTGTCAATTTGAACGATACACAATAAATTGTGCCATTCTATATTTTATAAAGTTAATCTCAAGAGACATTAAAGTCAGATTGACAAGGTTAGACAAAGTGAGCCTTTACAATGACCAAAACAACTTAAAAATGCAAGATAAAAAATGATCAAGTACTTTATATACCGGAGATATCAAGATTGTTATACATCTGAAAATTTACTATTTTGGAACCATCATCCTGATTTTTTGAAATGCTGACACTTAATGAAAGAAATTTTTTGACAAATTTAATATTTTGAATTTCAATTTATATAATTCTTAAATGAAGCAGTATAGATTAAAGACTAGCATATATATATATATATATATATATATATATAGAGAGAGAGAGAGAGAGAGAGAGAGAGAGAGAGAGAGATTGAGATTACATACATTGAACCCAGGTCCATGTGTTACTAAACCCATCAATTTATATACATATCAACCATGCACACATCACCAAAATATAAATGGTCCCTGTATGATATTTTCAATACATATCTAAACATTATGTTAATGTTATCAAGCATACTCCAACAGGATCCTGGGCTATCACATTCTGCCATGTTTGGTTTATATTTGAATTTCACTATAATAACCGTTATATAAACTGATTTCTGTTAGACCAATCCATTGTGATAGTATGCTTAGAAAAGAATTACTGGGTCTACTACATATATGTGCCTATATCAGTGTCTCTGTACTATCATGTGTGCATGACCAGGATGGTATATGGAGACACAGTGATGGGTGCTGTAACTGTGGACCAAGGTTTGGATGTCTGTAGCATGCACTTCATTGTTTTTCATCCCTTTACTTTTGAAACATAAATAAATTTCAACTCAATGTAGTAATTTAAAAAAAACATGCATAAAAATAAGAATATGAATTTCCAAACTTCTTTGCAACTGACCTTTGATTTGTTTCAATCAATTCTGAATGATCATACGAATATCTGTGTGGTACATAATATTATAAATGCAGTTAGTTGCTCAAATTATTTATAGAATTTATTGTCTATTTCAAGGGTCTCCAACACGTAGCCCACCAAGCCATATTATGTGGCTCACAAAAGGGTGTCGAGAGATAATAAAGGTGGCGCAGCCCTTGTGATTTAAAAAATACCCTCTAGTGGCCCTCAGGGTGATTTGAGTTTAAGACTAATGGCCTATACAATGAAAAAAAGAATCTGGTATTGACTTGCATGTCAAATCCAAGCTATATTCCTAATCCAAGGTTCATCTAGGATGAGAACAGATAAATGGACACTTGGACATCAAAGTGGTCTTTTTTTTTTAGGCTCAAGACAAAGTGCAATCAACAAGGACCTTTTCTGTCAAGAATGGTGTTCAATTCAAAACAGTGGACATGAAACCAAAGTCAAAGAAGAATAACTTAAGCTGACATTGTGATCTACCTGATGTAAAGGTGTTGTGGTCACCAAGACACATCAACATATCAATTCCCATTACACTGTAGCCAATAGTACATTAGAAACTGACCACTACACAAAACTTAAAGTCATTGCAACAAAAATTCTAGGCTAATCTGACATATTGTTTGATTTGGTATTTTACTCAACCAGAAATACACTGCACAACACACACATGAATAATACAGAGTACCATGAATGCTTAACATGTTTATTAGTCACCCATGAAGGTATTAATACAGCATGTTAGACTCTGGACAATACTGACCTACAATGACCTAAGGTCATGAACTAAACTTACTGAGTGTGTTTGGATTTTTAATGTTGCTTTATCAATTTGAGTCATATTGTTTTCATGTCTGCAGTGTTAAAGTTTATAGTGATGTCTAGCACTGGAGCATCATGCCGCAGACATGTGGCATCATATCCCACCCAACAACATTATCCTGACACCATGGCAACCAGTCCTAACACTAACCTCCTTATGCTAAGCATCATGCAAGGCAGCTACTAGTGGCCTTTTTTTATAAGTCTCTGATGACTCAGCCAGGGATCAAGCATGTTACCTCCCATATCCAAGGAGGACATTCTAACCACACAGGCCACTGTTTTGGTAAACTTGCTAGGTAGAAGCCATTATTTTTTATGAGATTTAGACTGTGACTTCACCTAATCTACTTCAGAATCCATAGGTTTCTTTATTACTCTAAGTGAAAGCCCAACCAGAATTATATTTTGTCATCACTATATTATTTTCCTGGCCATCACTATATTATTTTCCTGGCCATCACTATATTATTTTCCTGGCCATCCATATGTCATTTTCCTGGCCATCACTATGTCATTTTCCTTCCCATCACTATATCATTTTCCTGGCCATCACTATATAATTTTTCTTGTCATCAATATATAATTATATTGCCCATCACTATATCATTTTCCGGGCCATCACTATATAATTTTTCTGGTCATCAATATATTATTTTCTTGCCCATCACTATATAATATTCCTGCCCATGACTATATCTGGTTCGTCATAATATTTACTCCAGAAACTTCAAAAACTTCAAAACACTGCTGCACGGATCATCTTTAGAGTACCTCGATCAGAGCACACCTCACCACTGCTCTGTACCCTACATTGGCTATCAATTCGATACAGAATGAAACACAAAATTTGTTCTCTGTGCTATGTTTCAATGATAGACACCAGTCCAACATACCTATCCAGCCTCACCCATGTGTATACACCAGCTAGATCCTTACGCACTTCTTCTGATAATCGTATATTCATTGTTACCAAGGTGAAAACAAAGTCATATGGACAATGTTCATTTGCATACCAGGACCCGGCGACATGGAATGAATTGCCCATTGAAATTAGACACAAAGACACAGTGGTCCCTTTTAAGAGTGCTCTTAAGACTCACCTTTTTCGACTGCAGGGACAAACTTAGCGACCTAATCATGTTTTGTATCTTATATGTTTTCAGCATGTTTTTATGTTTTCCAATTTCATTGTTTTTGTCATTTGTTGTTCTGTAGTGTAGTCATATCATTATTGATGGTGTAAAGCGCTTAGAGCATCTAAAGATTAGGCGCTATACAAAGTCCTCATTATTATTTTTATTATATTATTTTCCTGCCCATCACTATATCATTTTCCTGCCCATCACTATATCATTTTCTGGGCCATCACTATTATTATTTTCCTACCCATCACTATATCATTTTTCTGCCCATCACTATATCATTTTCCTAATCACTGTTATCATTTTCCTGGAAATCACTATATCATTTTCCTGGCCATCACTATATAATTTTTCTGGTAATCAATATATAATTTTATTGCCCATCACTATATCATTTTCTGGGCCATCACTATATTATTTTCCTGCCCATCACTATATTATTTTCCTGCCCATCAATATATTATTTTTCAGCTCATCAATACAAAATTTTCCTGGTATTGCCCATCACAATATCATTTTCCTTGCCATCACATTATACCATTTTCCTGCCCATCACTATATAATTTTTCTTATCAATATATCATTTTCTTGCCCATCACTATATAATATTCCTGCCCATCACTATATCATTTTCCTGCCCATCACTATATAATTTTTCTGATCAATATATCATTTTCTTGCCCATCACTATATAATATTCCTGCCCTCACTATATTATTTTCCTGCCCATCACAATATTATTTTCCTGCCCATTACTATATTATTTTCCTGGCCATCACTATATCATTTTCCTGGCCATCACTATATCACTTTCCTGGCCATCATTATATTATTTACCTGGCCATCATTATGGACTTGATCTTATAATTAAGATGGTCTCTCTAAAAGTGAATGACTTTTGATGCCATCAGATTGATGTGGTTACCTGTGTCCTCTGGAATCCATTGATCGCTGACACTGTCAATGTCAGGTAACAGATTACTTGCTCAACCACAGGTACTAGTGTCTGTTCACACTGTCACATCTGAGTGCTTCTATTTTTGAGATATTCCTATCATGAATCTACCTTGATTGTGCCACTGGTCCAGGAATGATAATATCTCATTCATTACACTGATCCTGTAATTGAGTGGCAAAAAAGAGGCATGCCCTTGAGATGGCATGGTCATCTGCCAAGTGGGCATATACAGATAACCTAGCAGGATAAGATCTGCTGCAGCAAGAACAATCCAAGGAGTTGCAGAAACTCCATGGTCAAGATCCATTTTGTGATAGATACTGAATTTGCGAAGATGATGATTTGTACCAACAAAGATGGGGAAGACATATCAGGTTGAGGTGGTGAGAAAATTCACACCCAGATGGAAGAAATGATATGATAAACAAAGATGGGACTTCCCAGTTGATTATAAAACCTAGATGAGAAATGAGATGGTTCTTTAATCTTACTATAATGGAACTTATTATGTTTCTGGTAAATGTCATCCAAATATGCCACCATGGAAATAGATGTGGTCATGCAGAAGAAACAATGGAATAGTTTCATAAAGGCCCAAGGACTTGTATTCAAGTTAGGAGAGAGCATTAAACTGATAACAATTTCCTCGGTATGTAAACTGCAAGAATTTCAGTATGGACAGATGGACAGGAGCATCAAAATATGCATGTCAGAACACATAAAGCACAAATATCCACTTGGTTTAAGGAGGGAAAGTGAATGACAATTTTTTCATTTCACAAGCGAAAGCTTAAACTAGCGCCACATGTAGGTGGCAAGGGGAGGTAATGGTCATGAGTTATATATTGACAGATAAAATGAATTTTCATCTTTGGTAAGGCTAGATTCAGGAGATAGTTGGGTTTTATATTCTTATAATAATGTGATTGGGGAACATATCTGAATCAGAAATAATGTCACACTATCAACATCTTAGTTACAAACAGTGTTACAATATCACTATGTCCAATCAGCTGAATTTCATTTAGCGATAAAAAAAAAAAAAAACAACAAGAGAGAAACAATACATGTATGTCATGCACTAAATTCTTTGCAATTTAAAACAAAATGTACTAAATGTACTATACTGATTTAAAAATAACCATTGACCTTAACAAAATATTTAGTAGTCATTGGAAACAGGCAAAAAATTTAACAAAAAATGTACATGGTCCACATGCTACTATTGTTCCAATATCTTCTGACTTGACTGTCATACCTACACCTACTGTATTATACTCACATGTAGTCTAGTTCAACTGCAAACAGTACATACCCTGATCTGCCATCATAGAATGCACCAACAGATCTGGGTCAATGTAAGCAGGCACAACAAACAATACAGACCCAGATCTGAGGGCACAATATGTGATGGTAAATCAGGGTCAATGTTATTCTCAATCAAAACAACTATATACAGTACTTGTTGAGAATCTTACAACTTTAAAAGTTACTCCACATATATTACAATGCTAGAATTTGGGTCAGTAATTCCTGTTTTCACTTGAAGTATTTACAGAAAACATGTAAGAAACTCAACCCCAACAAAAAAATGATGAATGCCCATATTTTATATTTATACAAAAACTATACATGACTTACACTACATCTATACCAAAAGGTGGTTACCATTGTCATATAGTTACATCATAAATCTTAACTGTTATACTCACTCTTCTATAGCAATCTGTGTGGGTATTTCTGACCACAGCCTGGCATACTTGACAGGCTTGACAGTCTCCTGTGGGTCACGGTCCACATGCATATGTAGCATCAGTCGACAAAAGGATGCACGGAGATCGTATGGTAACAATTCATCGGACATACACCTGCAACAAAACTGGAATTCATCAATATACTGATTCAAACTGATTTATCAGTATGATATAACACAGAACCTGTCTGTTATATGGGCAGATTTTGTAGATTCATACCGATTTATCAGCATGATATAACACAGAACCTGTCTGTTATATGGACAGATTTTGTAGATTCATACCGATTTATCAGTATGATATAACACAGAACCTGTCTGTTATATGGACAAATTTTATAGATTCATACCGATTTATCAGTATGATATAACACAGAACCTGTCTGTTATATGGACAGATTTTGTAGATTCATACCGATTTATCAGTATGATATAACACAGAACCTGTCTGTTATATGGACAGATTTTGTAGATTCATACCGATTTATCAGTAAGATATAACAAGAACCTGTCTGTTATATGGACAGAATTTATAGATTCATACTGATTTATCAGTCTGCAGTATGGACAGATTTGATAGATTCCTTTTAAAGTATCAGTATGACATAACACAAAACATGTCTGCTATATGGTCAAATTTTTAAAAGTTCATACTTAAGAACAAGTATGTTGTAACACAGAATGTGTTTTCTATATGGACAGATTTGATAGATTAATACTGAACCTGTCTGCCATATGGACAAATTTTAAAAGTTCATACTTGAGAACAAGTATGATGTATGGACTTAAACTGAAGTATCAGTATGACATAACACAGAACATCTGCTATATGGACAGAGTTTATTTAGTGTTCATCCATAGCCACTGTATAATAAGACATCCTCATTTTAGTTTAATAGGAAGAATAATGCTTATGTCAAATGTAGCATGTGTTGACTAAATACACACAATTCAATATTGTAATAAATTTGGAATATGTACAGTTGATTATAGCACCCCATTTTAAGGAATTCTTAGATTTTTGTGATTACTTGTTTCATTATTGGAATTTGATGCAATGGAAATATTCCTTAGCCCAAAATAATTAGCCAATTACTAGAAGCAGACATAATGGAGTGAAGTGTTAGTGATTTTCCCTGATGCCATACTTCAGTAGTTGTGAATTTAGGTCAAAACCAAATGAGTGTCCCTTGAATACAATACCATAGTCGCTATTAAAACTTAGTAGTGTACACTGGTAGTTTGACTGTGGCAGTATTTGCAGCAGGAAACTAGTAAATTACACAATGGAATCATTAAGAAGGGACTCGGCAGATACTGTTTATGTCGCCATGGTGGCAAATGTGATGCAGTTGTACTGGTGAAATGTGCCTTGAAATCTTGAATTGACTGACCTAACATGGCATAGTTAAAATAGTTCCCTATGTTAGGCGATAGTTGTAAAGTTTCCACAGTGTGAACTGCTGACGGTACAGACACCTGATGAAGAGAAACCATGCTGATGTGTGTTTGATATTTAGCAAGTTGTAAGATTTGTGGTCTTGCACTGATTCGAGCAAAAATTTATCAATAGAATGGACATGTCGGGCCTTCTGATTTACTACTGAAGTTGTATATATGTCTTTGGAAATTTGGGGTAAACTTGAGACTGCTAGTGGGAATCGTGCCAGGGAATGACACCACTCAGTCAAGTAAAGACCCCTGGCTTGTAACAATATCTTAACGAGATAAGTACCTACAAAGTGTAACAGAAATAAAAACAGCAAAGGCTAGAAAAGTCTTTTCCTCTCCCATCACATGATGGCATTAATTTGCATTTGATGAGAAGAAGCAATTGGAGATGAAATGCCTAACTTGGTATTAGAATCACGGCGTAATCTGATTGAAACATGAAACTGGATAACTGGTGCACATGCAATGTCATGGTGGTAAATACTGGTAAAACAAAAATATTACTTATCTCAACATGGCAAAAAAGGACAAATCTTGATAGTGATGAACTATGTCTGACATGGACGGCTAAATATTTTCAAATGGACTATCATTACAGACTACTTGATGTTTTGGTAGATAATAGCATATCATGGACTGAACATACCAAAGAACATACCAAAAATATCAGTAAAAAAAAGTCAATTTAAGTTTATGTTTTCTCAGTAGGATAGGACATTTTCTCCCTGAAAGGCACAAATTATTTTATAACAGGTACATACAACGCTATTTAGACTACTGTTATACAGTATGGGGTAATTCAAATGATAAAAACATAACAAAACTGCAAATCTTCAAAAATTAGCATTCGGGCTAATATCAATGCAGAAAAAAAAGCAAGGAAAATTTAGCTGGCAAGTTAAAAATATTACATAGTAAAGACTGATTCCATGTAAGTAAAGCCAAATTAATGTACAGGATTTCCAATAATAATGTTCCTGAATATTTAGAATAACTATTCCAGTATAGGCTAAATGGCAATGCTCCCCACCTTTACTCCATGTCTACAAAACAGTATAAAATTTCCAAACCAAATAACGAATTATTTTTAAAAAGTTTCCAATACTCTGGAATTTTGCTCTGGAATAGTATTCCAGTTGAGATTATAAATGCCCACTCTATTTCCTTTTTCCAAACCCAATATATCCAGCAGCTTTAGAGATGCAGATAAAGTAAATTCATTATAGTCCTGAAAATGATCCTATACACTAACGTCTGCAGTGGAAGATCAAGGTAATTCCCACCACATGTGCAGAAAGCAGAAGAAAATTCAAGCAGATGGAACTAAGACCAGTAACTTCATGTTGAATTGTCCTCCCCTTACTGTAGTCATAGGATTCCATTAAATTTTTACAAACTTACCTCAGGATAAGATCTATGTCTAGATCTGGAGATAGCTTGTCTATCGCCAAATATTGTCTGCCTAGGCACATGTGTGAGAACAAGTCCAGCTGATGTCTGAAAAATCAAAAATGACGGTACAAATATAATGACAATAATATGTCAATGATGAAAATTATAGTTCAGTTTTCATGAATCACTCAAATATTCAGTACAACTTAAATGAATTACCATTTATACTTGAGATAGGTTGAGTCCTACAGCAAACATCATAAATCTGAACTCCCATCACATTATTTGGCTACAATTATCTACATAATTGACAAAAGGTCAAAATGGAAGCAGCAAGTGAAGTTTGAAATATTCCATTATGAAGCATCACAAATATTAATATAATATTAGCTATTTTGGTCAAAAATGAACAACACCCCCAAAACAGGCAAAGTTTGATAGTTTTGACAAAGAGGTAAAAATAAACTAGTCTCTCTAGCCAGAAAAAAACCCAGCAAACAACCTGTTACATTATTTGTAGGGTTTAACACCATCTTTCAGCACAAGATAGACTATACATGGCAACCAGTATCAATGATGGAGGAAGAACAGGGTAAAACCTCAGAAAGAACCACCAACCCACGTGAAGATTTTTTAATGCCAGAAACTTAAAGTGATGGGAGCCTATATTTTAAATTTATGGGGGTTTTTTTATTTCGAGTTGTCAAGGTCACATAGAAAGTAAGACAGTACATTAGGAGCAAATACTGTTTCAACTTGGATACTTCTGCTAACAAAATAGACCCAGATCTGCTAACAAAGTAGACCCAGATCTGTTAACAAAGTAGACCCAGATCTGCTAACAAAGTAGACCCAGATCTGCTAACAAAGTAGACCCAGACATGCTAACAATGTAGACCCAGATATGCTAACAAAAAAGACCCAGATCTGCTAACAAAGTAGACCCAGATCTGCTAACAAAGTAGACCCAGATATGCTAACAAAGTAGACTCAGATCTGCTAACAAAGTAGACCCAGATCTGCTAACAAAGTAGACCCAGATATGCTAACAAAGTAGACCCAGATCTGCTAACAATGTAGACCCAGATATGCTAACAAAGTAGACCCAGATCTGCTAACAAAGTAGATCCAGATATGCTAACAAAGTAGACCCAGATATGCTAACAAAGTAGACCCAGATCTGCTAACAAAGTAGACCCAGATCTGCTAACAAAGTAGACCCAGATCTGCTAACACATAGTATTAATAGTGGGTTCTTTTAAGAACCTGTTCAAAAGTCTTTCTATTGTTAGTAACAGCCGCCATATTTGATGGTGGATCAGAAACATTTGAATAAACTTAAAAGACCTTCATGACAAGATGCTTTCTGCCATGTTTGGTTGGGTGTGTCTGTCATATCGCATCAATGTCTGCAGTGTGACTTTTTTTTTTTACTGATGTCTAGCACTGGGGCATCATGCTGCAGTCATGTAGCATTATGTCCCACCCAGTCACATTATTCTGACACTGGGCAGGCTAGTCCTAACACTAACCTCTTATTGCTGAGTGCCAAGTGAGGCAGCTGTTAGTATCATTTTTGTAAGTCTTTGGTATGACTCAGACAGGGATCAAACCCACGACCTCCTGCTTTTGAGGCAGATGCTCTAACCACTAGGCCATCAGAGCGGTCCATTTTTGGTTGGAACTGGTGTGGTGGATTTTGAGAAGTGTTGCCCAGTTATTTTCTTTTCATAGTTTAAGAACAAGGGCACTTTCAGACAATACTTTAACGCATTTCTGTTGTTAAATTAACAAGAAAAGGAACACAATTTCTGAGATGAAAACACCTGCATATATGATTTACTATTAAATCATTGATGAATATGGCACAAAAGTTAAACACAAAAAAAAGAATTATTTTTAAAAAAAAACAATTAAATCATGGGTGATAACAAGATCTGGAATGGAAAATTTCCATAGTGCAAAACTTTAACTCATTTGACCTCGATCTTTATGCATGATCTGGTTTCTGCATTTCAGTGGCTGATCCCGCCTGTATTCGAGGTTTGTTGACTGCATTCAAGGCCAATCCCATCTCTAGCCATGGTGAATGTGTGTTAGATACAACGTTTGATTGGTCAGAAATGGGTTTTTCCAAGAATCAGACCATATTAAACCAATCAAAAATGATTTTAATTTCCTTTGTGAAAATTTGAATTGTTTAGATGCCAAAGGTTACTAACTCGGAGCAGTTTCACTATACGTGTTCTGTTCATGAAAAATCGTAAATGATGGCGGATATAAGAGTGATTTTTTATGACAATGAGAGCAAACATTAGGAGTTTCTCTGGTTTGATCTCAATAATATTGAGCAAGCAGAGGATATGTATGTTTGGCAGTTGGATATGTTTACGAGATTTAAATTTGGACATAGAAGTTTCTGAAAACTGAATTGACAGAAAAAGAGGATGCTGATAGCGCTGATGATATTTCTAAAAATATTGCAAATAATTTCGTAAATAGTGTATAAATAGTTGTGAAAGACTGGGACAAATAGGAAAACAATATATCACATTGTAAACAAATTCATTTGGAATAATTGGTGAAATTTTTATGGATTTTTATTGGATATAAGAAGAGAAATTAAGGCAAGAGTGAATGCATGTGCATGATATTTACAAAATTTTCCAAACAGGTAAAACTATCTGGGGCACTTGCAGCTATAAACAGCATAGTGCTGCTGGTGCATAGCAGCAGTGATACTGATAACAGTGCTCTCGGAATAGCAGCAGCGATACTGATAACAGTGCTGGGGCTGAATCAGTTAATGGTAAACCAAATACTCATGCATTTCAATGCTTATGTGGAGACAAATTTGGCAACCACTTTGAAAATTCTTGAGCCAGTCTAGGCTAAGTATAAATCTAGAGCATGTATTGTGTTATTATTATATTGGTTATGAGAAAGAGATTAATTAACACTTTTTGTCAAGCCTATTTTTTATATAGCTATAAAGTAAAAAGTCTTTAACACTGTGATTAAGAATTTGATTATTTGATTTGGATTTTTTACGTAGCTTTAACAATTTTTCAGTCTTATTGCTACGATGTCTGCAGTGAGGCAGTTTATAGAAATATCTAGCAATGAGGCATCATGCCGCAGACATGTAGCATGATGTCCCACCCAGTCGCATTATTCTGACACCAGGCTGACCAGTCTTAACACTGACCTCTTAATGCTGATTACCAAGCGAGGCAGCTGTTAGTACCATTTTTTAAAATTTTTGTAAGTCTTTGGTATTACTCGGCCGAGGATTGAACCCACGACCTCCCGCTTCCACGAAGGACACTCTAACCATTAGACCACCGGAGCGGTTGTGATTAAGAATAATGTTATCCTTAATCTTGGGTGTAAATGGGTGGACAAACAGACAGACAGACAAAGGAATCACATACACTTGCATAGACATCAAGGTTGAGCTTCTAGAAAGAACAGTTCAAATTACATTAATTTAAAATAATTAAACAAAAACTTAATTTATTCCTGAACATCTATATTAATATTATACTTCCTAACTTCTATATTTATATAAAATAAAAAATAAATACAGTATGCTAATTAATAATGGACAGTCATTATAAAAATATCCATTTTACTTTGGATAATAAAAAAAGTATTATAATTATTATTATTACTAATTATTATTAGTATCAATAATTTATTTATATAACTTTATGCCTTCTATGCCAGGATGCTATCCATTAAATCTGTTTGTCCCTCTTTAGTAAAGGTGGTCATATTAAAAGGTGACTCAGAATCATTTGTTCAAATTTGAAAGGCTTGAAGTTATTTTGCTTTCTGTCAAATTTAGTAAAACTGCTGTTCAGTGGTTTTGAGATATTTCAAGTTTTCTAATTTTAGTAACAGCAGCCATGTGTGTTTATTTATTAGAATTGCTTATATAATTTTTAAAACCTGAATATCAGAATGCCTTCTGTCAAATTTGATCCTATTCTGAGAGAGTGATTCCTGACAAGAAATTGTTAAAAGTATTTTGTTTTCAATAATGCTGGCAATAGTATAGCAACCATCAAAACAATATCAGCCGACCATGGATTGGGTCCCATAATTAAGTTCTGCGGAAGAGGGGTGACATTACACTAGTGCATACTGCCAATGTGATGCAAGATCTTACAATAAATATGCATGTGAATTTTCAGAGGACACTCAGTTCATATCAGTATTCATCCCTGTGACATGCCTGAATTACCTCACTATGTTTCCTTTTTTTCATCATCTCTATTTTGCCAATGAAAGTGTGTACTGGGAGCATGCTGCCAGGGCAATTTTACTGACCTAATTGACAAGCAATATCTTGCTTGAATAGTCACATAACCTCCCAAGCACAGTATAGTAAGATTCACAAGTTAGGGCCTTTGTCAAAACACATGCAAAATAAGGCATAATGTGTTATAATGTCCTGTATACTGAATACACAATTGTTGAGAATTTACTTAGTGTTATGACATTATTGTCTTTAATAACATCAGTTTATAACATTAATCCTCCACATATTACATGCTAGAATAGGTGGGTCTTATTGTCCATCAAACCATTTACATAGGCCCTTCCATGCCCTAACATAAAGGAGAACATATTGTATTCTATTCAGTTTAAATTACAATATTATCTTGAATTAATAAACATTACCACATCAGACAAGTAAAAGACAGGTTTGTGCAGATTACCCACAAATTCAGTGTTATTTATTTTATGGTATACATAGATTTTTAGTACAAATTATTGTTGATCAACACATCCTCTGCTGACAATTCTGATGAAAAGTTATAATGCATGTTAAGGAAACCACTCATGGGAATAAAATTATTATTTACATACAGGAAAATAGCTCTAAATAATAATCTGGCAAGAAATCTATTAGTACTTACATTCTTCACTTCCAACAATCAACTAGTATTTTTACAATGCATAAAAATATATGTATTCTTAAGGCATGTATGTGTTTTAGATTCACCTTCTAGGATACCTAACTATCTGACAACCCTCTAAGCAGTATCTAATACATTATTTAAAGACATTCAAAATTTAGAAATGTTGGCCGTATCTGAAGGGCTATTGGCATCGATTGTTAAATCATGAAAGCCCTTTATGCCAAGGTGCTTTCCATCAGGTAAATTTTGGTAAAATTTATTTCAACAACATTTTAAGGAGACGAAATTTAAAGGTTATCTATTTTTAGTAACAGTTGCCATACTTGATGGCGGATCAGCAAAATTTATATGAACATGAAAGCTCTCTATGACAGAGTGCTTTCTGTCATATCTGAATACAATTTTATTCAACAGTTTTTCAACAGAAGTCATTACAAGGATTTTCTAATTCAGTAACAGTGGCATTTTTTTTAAAGTGCATCTAGATTAATGGTATATTGCTGACATCGCTCAATGCCATAATGCTGTCAGCTTTGGTCAATCAATTGCAATTGTTTTAAAAGATATAATTTTAAAGTTTCTCTATTTTTCATAACAGTGGTTATATTTGCAGTCGGATTGGCATTACTTGTGCAAATCTTTCATGTTATGATGCCCTCTAAAAAATTAGGTTAACATTGGATCAGTGATTCTGGAGAAATTTAAAACAGCAATTGCTGATAAAGTGCCAAACCATAACTCCCTTGGACTTATGGCCAGGGGAGCTTATTATGTAACAAAATAACACACATTGTAAAATCTTTCATTTATCTGTACCTATAGTACTCCAGAATGGCCTTGTCTTCTGGCCGGCTTACACCCTTCTCCATTACACTAAGTGCCAAGTTCCGAATTTCCCGCTGTCGCTGCCCATTGTCCCAAATTAGAACCACTTCCTCTTCCTCTTCTATTGCAAAGAATGGCTCAGTTTCTTCACCCTCAGCACTGTCATCTTCCATCTCAACCTCTGTCTGAGTCTTCATCAGTCTGATCAAATAAATAAATAAATAAATAAATAAATAAATAAATAAATATAGTACTTTTAAAGCTGGGAAATAAAATACTACTTTTTTCATCAACAATTTCACATTTGTCCTTGGTGTTTTGTAAAGACAGTGGCAATTCCATGACTGAAAGGCACATGCAATGAAAAGACACATCCTGGAACACAAATGTTAGAAAACTGGAAAAAACATGAAAACAAGAGGCCCAAGTGGACCTGATATCACTCACAATGGTAATTATTGTATTTATGTATTTATGAACATATGAAGTCAAATTCATCCAAGTAATGAAACTATGGCATGGAAAGAAACATTTGGAACAACAGTCACCACACTGTCTATTTGGCAACCAAAAAATATGATGTAAAGGTTTCTGTTTTTATACCAAAAAGGGCTGGGTTCATCAGTCAGAATAAAATTTAATTTTTACTCATTCTTTTCTTGCCATTTAACACAGGTGAATCATCATTGCAAATCTAACTGTATTCTACTGGGAAAAGATCCCATAAGTATTATTCAACAACCTGATGCTATACAACAATTAGATATGCACTTTATATAATTAAATATTCTGCATTTAATATCACTTGTGAATTTTTAAAAAATTATTTTTTATTTTTAAATCCGTTTCAAATAGTCGTCACAACAGGTCACTTCCTTCTTTTAAGTCAAACTGGCAAATACAGTATTTTTGGTATTTAGGGCTGTTCCAGTAAAAACATATATGTAACCCAGGAAAGGTACTTTTAATGAAGGGTACCCACCCATAGATGAAGTTTAGAATTTTATTATCATTTTAATATGAACTCTTTGAAATCAAAGTACCCTGGCATATATTTTTAATAAATTACCTTCCCAACAAATCTGAAAGTTCTTCATGCCTGGACGATCTGTGCCAAATTCAGTAAGTGGGTTTTGAGAAGTTTAGAATAGAAATTGTTGATGGCTGCATGATTATCAATGCACAATAGAAACAGTCATGCCATTTCATCAGGCGAGTTAGTAAGGAAAAGACTGAGGTGTTAAGACAGGAAAAGAGACAGATGGAGAATGACAGATAGACACAGAGAGATTGAAGACATTATTGGACAGACATGTGACCTTGTCTCTATGAGAATATCCTTGTTTTCTTCACTTAGAAGACACCTGCAGATGGACTCCTGTGTGGCAGGAATGGCCATTTTGTTGGAAACGCAGAGATCTGACAAGTAGTCTAAGAATCTGTAAAAACCAAATGAATACAAATTAGGCACAAAGATCTGATATTTAAAATCTACTAATGAAAACATAAAATGAACAAGTCCTTTAAAGAGATTGACATTCTATTGGCCTAAAACAATATCCAGAAATCCATGTATTTATTTATTTACAGCATAGTCTTGATACCATCTTTGATATTTCAAATTATACAAAGGTTTTCAAGATAGCCATCATGGTGGCCATACTGGATGTAAGAATGACACCATTTTCAATTAGAAACATGATAACAAGTCTTTTGGTGAAACTTCATGTCAATATGACCAACCATTCAGGACAAGCAACACATACAAGATTTTCAAGATGGTGGCAGTATTGGATGTCAGACTGATACCAGTTTCAGTTAGGAACAATTCATCTGGTGAAAATCATGTTAACAAAAACATTATTCAGGAGAAGTGTTAACAAGATTTCCAAGATGGTCACCATGATATTTTCATTTAAGACCGAAAAAAAACTTTATAACAGATTTGCCAATTAAAATTAAAACTGAATCCAGGGCAGGGTTCATGGAGTGGAGTGGTTCATGGAGTGGTTTTGAGGTGGTGAAATGACATTTTATGTTCTTTTTAACTATGCTGAATTTGTGCAAATTTCGCAGTGTATTCCTTTTTGTATTGAACTTTATATTTAAACTTTTCTTAGGCGTATGCTCATTTTAAAAATTTGTTTTTTTATTACAAAATGTATCTATTATAATCAACTGAACACAGAGCACACCAAACACATTTCAAATCAACATAACAATGGTGGTTATTGATACCAGAAATGAAGAATATCTAACTACTAGATTAGACTGAAAAACATAATTTGACCAAACTTAAGATAGAAACTTACTCCCTAAACATGTGAGAAAACACATTTTATGGGTATAGAAAAATAACTTTTTGCCATGCCAAATGTTTGCCATGCCAGATGTTTCGGGGTAATTCAGGACAATTAGCAGGTCTGCCATAAGGACTGTTCCAGTATAACAATTTGGACCCAGTCGAAGGTAATTCTTTTGTGGAGATGCAATTTAGAAATTTGAATTATTTTCATATGACCTCTTTGAATAATCTAAATATCCTAGCATAGTATTTAAAAAATGGTTACCAATATCACTTTCCATTTGTGAGGTGTAGCGATAACAAGATATTTAAGATGACTGCCATGGCAGCCATATTGGATGTCAGATTGGCACCATGTTCATTTAGGACCAACAAAACATCATTAGAACTCTTTTGGTGAAAAACTGTGTCAACATAATCATTCATTCAGGAGAAGTAGTATGCCATTGTGACCATATTGGAAGTAAATCATAACTATTTTTATAGAGTCTATCAGAGATCTTCAAGTGAAAATATTGATATGACTTTCTGTTCCTATAAAGCAGAGATAAGTTTCCTAAGATGGTTGCTGTGGAAGTTTACAGGATGTCAGTGTGGCATCACTTTCACTTTGGTCTAACTAGTCATTATACAAGTCTTTTAGCGAAAATGCCATATCAAAAATTGCAATTCATCCATAAGTAGTATTAACAAGATTTTCAAGATGGCTGGAAGGCAGTTGAGGCAGAAAAAAAATGGACTGACCTTTGTCCCGTTGTAAATGATGTTTCAACCAGTTCAAACAATGTCTGTTCAAAAGTAAATGTTACAGTGAATTATGGAGTTTTTTGTAATCATAACAATTCTGTTTCTGCAGGACTGGCGTTGGAATTATTTGAAGGAGTAACCACAGGGTGTTAGATCTACAGACTTTGGCTCATCACCTGACATTTCTGTTTACACTGCCATTTACATTTTTAAGTAAAGATGAATGTAGTCCCAGGCTGTTAAGACTAGTGCACAATGTTGTATCAATCACCAAGGATTCTATTATTTCATGCAATTAATGAGGGCCCATCATAGTATAAACAGGTCAACTGGCAAGTATAACGTGATGACATCACGTTCAAAACAAGAAATGGTTGTAGCACAAATGGAGCAAAACAACTGCAAAAAGTCAAACAGTTCTTCCCACTAAAACAAATATATTTTAATAGAACAGCTAATGCATGAAAAACCATCAATATCAATGAACACAGTCAATAGATTTATGTTAAGAAAAAGTAGTAACAATAACTAGATTTTCAACTTGGCTGCTATGGAAGTCATATTGTACATCAGCTGAAAAACCATTTGGGGCCATACCTGATGTCAGATCAGCTTCATTTTCATTTAGAACCAACTGGACATCACAATAAGTATTTTATTGCACACTCCATGTTCATATGACATCCAATCAAGAAGATATTGAAAACAATTAGTTTTTAAAAATTGTCACTAACAGTCATATATGATGTCTAAATGGCAAGATTTTCATTTAGGATCAACTATATCTCGGACTGAACACGTGTCAAGTTGGTCTGGTCTATGATCAGTAGAGCTAAATAAAAAATCTTAAAATGTTAAAAGTATTTTGTACAAGAGAAAAACATCCAAACAGATCTAAATGTATTCAAGATTCTGATCCCATATCCAAACAAAGGTTCCATGAATTACAGTGTCTCAGCTTTTGTACAGGAAAAAAACATCCGAAGAGAATCCCATGACATATGAAAAGTCTTTATACATAATATTATGATGTATTTCTTAACCAACCAAATACGCTGAAGATTTTGATCCCATATTCCCCATAAAACAATGGTTCCATGAATGACATTAGTCTTTTCTATATCCTACTCTATGTCATAACACAACTATACATGATTTGCAAAACACAGTATATTACCTATAACAATGATGACCCGCTGCTACTATCATCCTTGCTACTGGAAAGGTGATACCTATTTCTCACCATGTTGGTATGGCATTTCAAAATACTGTACTGACCTTGGTTCTTTGTTCTTTCTGACCAGGTTCACAAAGGTCTCAATCTCAGATGGAGTAATGTGCTTCTCAAGAAGTTTGCGATTGTTGTGAAGCAGTGCTGTGATCGTGTCCTCAGCTAAAACATCATAACCAATTTGCTGCTGCATAAATGGGAAATTTTTGGCAATGTACTCCTGGAAAAAAGAACAAATATCCAAATTTTAATATTAACTTACCGCAAAACTCCTAACACACTGAAATCTGGATTCTCAATTCAGGCCGTGAAACTTTTTAACGTCTACTAAATGAACCCGTTACATCAGAAATGTTCCTGGATACTGTGCTAAACTTTTTAAACTGGCATAAGAATATATTATCACCTATGTAAAGTACATTTTGTTCTCTGTGACAAACATACTTCACACTTACAAAATCAGTAACAGTCAAGAGTTAACGGGTTTCAGGTGACAAGATCTGCAGACCCTGTACAAGTCCCTCTAATCCTCTTTACGAATAAGAATTGTTTCATTTTGCCATTTCAGAAAATTCAACCTGTCCCAACCTACAAACCACTGATCAAAATGAGTGGACAAGTGTTTTTCTTTTTAGCCCTGTGGTTGTTTTGACCAGCAAACTTTTCATGTCTCTTGGTCAACACAAGTGAATCTTGTGTAAAAAAGAGAGGGGAAAATAATTTTTATCATATAAGATATATGATGATAAAGGTTTTGCCCTTATCACTAAAGATTTACAGATACATCCCATAAAAAAAATTATTTTAAAAAATAAATAATTTTGTTAATCCTTTTATAGCACTGCATTGATTCATTTTTAAAGTAATCATGAACTCATCCATTACCTGGTTTTTCCGGTAATCCTGTTGAGACAGCTTAAGAATCCTGTAACAGAGTCTACATATATGGCGAAAGGGGGCATGTCTTGGGTCTGAAAGTTCCTCCATTTTGAGGAAAGCACCATCTCCATGGTCAATAAATGGGGCTTGAAGAATCTTGAACACCTGCATAATATAAAAAAAAATATATTTTAATAATGTAAACATTGCAATTATTGGCTTTAATATGAGGTATACACTGAATAATAACAACAAGGATTCTACAGAATGCAAAATCTTACCTTCAAACTGTGTTTAGATGTATTTCCACTGTACATCACATTGAAAAACTTGCACAAAACCTTTATTATTAACAAAGCAAATACTGATGTACATTACACTGCGTCTTATTTCAATACTTATCATACTGCTATGATGTCTGCAGAATGGCAGTTTATAGCAATGTCTAGCATTATGCTGCAGACATGTAGCATCATGTCTATTACATTATCCTTACACCAGACCAAATGGTCTCAACACTAATCTTTTAATGCTGAGTGACAAAAGAGGCAGCTGCTAGTTCTGTTTTTACAAGTCGTTTAAGTCTTTGGTATGACTAGGCTGGGGTTCGAACCCATGAGCCTCTCACATCAATCGGATGCTCTAACCACTTAAATCATTGGAGCAGTCTTGTATCACACAGACTTTAATGAACCATCACTGTTGCAAATGTGCAATCATTATATCATTACTGGCTTTAAAAAATAAACAACAATAGATAAATCGTGTGCAATTTTTTTTACATGAATAAGTTCTGGCCTCCTGCAGCCACCTGTCCCCCTAGCCCCTACAAACAGGAGTCTCTAGACAAAACAATACATAATTCTTTGGAAAACAAGTGTAATACCTAGTCAACATGCATACCTATTGCTGATGACTATATTATGTTATGTTTCATAAAAATCCACTGAAAATTGCAAGAGAAGATTTATTCATTTTAATTCCTTCGTATAATGCATCTAGATGCATTCAAGGACAATAGCTTTCAAAACTTGCAGGAGCATAAAGATTTATTACATTATTAGATGATGACAATAAACTGTACCAAATATCGCAGCAATACATTTAAAAAAACTGCAAGATTGTCACTAAACTTAAGCAGATAATTCCATAAAGTTGAGGATGTTGTCAATATGGTGCTATATTACCATGCAGTTTTATGCCATATTCCAACCAAATATCACACCAAAGTATTTGTAATAAGAAAGTGGGTTTTTAATTTTAAAAAAAATAAACTGTGCACTGGTAGCAACTCAAAAGTTACATTTTATTTATTAGGGCAAATAGGATGCCCACATAGCCCCCACACAGTTCAAGTAAGAAAGCTACTAAACTGTATTTTTAAAACAATCATCAAAACCAAGATAACAATCCCATAGTGCAATTAACTCATTCTACTTGCTGACTTTCCTTTGATAAAAGTTAAAAGGTTCTTACTGATTCCTGTCCTTGTGTATGAGCTGGGTCAATGATATAACTTTGTACAAAATAAATTTACATTTCATGATCATCAACCAGACAAGTTATATGGCTACTTTTATAACATTAACAATTTATATGGCTACTTTTATAACATTAACAATTTATATGGCTACTTTTATAACATTAACAATTTATATGGCTACTTTTATAACATTAACAATTTATATGGCTACTTTTATAACATTAACAATTTATATGGCTACTTTTATAACATTAACAATTTATATGGCTACTTTTATAACATTAACAATTTATATGGCTACTTTTATAACATTAACAATTTATATGGCTACTTTTATAACACTAAAATTTTATCTGATGACTTTTGCAACACTAACATTTTATCTGGCCACTTTTATTTTGGATACTTTTCAACGATGTAAAATTTTATCTGGCAACTTTTACCACACATTTTGTAAGTGTTGCACTGAGTTAGCCTTGTATTTGGATTTTGAGCCTCAGAACATTCTACATTTCTGAACATTTGATAGGACATTTAAGATTAATTGGGATTTAATTCACAATATTCTGTCTCTTAAATGGTCAGTTTGTAACAGAGAAATAAATGAATATATATATATATATATATATATATATATATATGTGTGTGTGTGTGTGTATATATATAAAAAATCATGCACAAATTATCAAGCATTTGTTATGTGTATGTTGAATGGGTCATTTTACCAGTCAAATATGTCACTGTAACAGTGAAATAAAATTTTTAAAAAAACAGTACAGATTGACAATAGAATGATTAAAAAAAAAAATGATGAATGGAATTTGAAATGGAGAAAGCAAATTCAAAGAACAGAACGTAGAACAATCAATAATAAATTAAAACAAAATGAATAAAAAATCCATTCATTTTATAAATCTGAAAATCTATTTATATATTTTTCAGCTTGCTGCCTAAAATTTCCTGTCAAAAGCTCTTTTGCACAAAGGTCACTACTGGATTATTTTGACATGATTTTTATACTAAGCCCTGAAATCATCTAAACCGAAAAAAAAGAGCTACTGATGTGATGACATCACCACCAGCTGTGGTATCTGTTCATATTTTATTTAACAAAAATGACATCAGACATAAAATCCGATAACAAACATTCTAAATAATTAATTATATTTGCACATTAAATGCATTTGCAGTCATATTTTTAGAAATTTAATGCAGTCATTTGAATTTTATGCATATTCTATTTTCTAAAGTATACTTTAAAAAAAACCAAGATAAGAAAGCAATAATTCTCCATTAAATAACATCAAGAAAAGATAAATGCCAACTTGGGTTAATAATTCGTAAATTGACAAAAAAGAAAAGATATGATAAATGAAAACAATAAACACAAAATCATAATGCATTTCCGAGTGCAACAACAACAAACAATAAGATTATAGATGAAACACAAATGTTAATGAAATGAAAATAGAACGAAAACGATAAGCAGAATGAGCACAAATGAAATGCAAACATGCTGAATTGATATTAAAAAAGGCAGCATCTGTACACAGTAAAACAGTTAAATGAATGCCCAAGAATGTTAAGATCATACTAGGAAAGATGGACAACGGGACAAAATCAGTAGAAAACAGTCTGTATTGTACAGACACTGTAGAAAAGAGCTTATCAGATCACGAGAAAAACCATCTACTGCCAGGGAGTAATATATAATTTTTTATATGTAACATTTTCTGTGTTTGACATACCAGATGTAGCACAAGTATTTGCACTCACCTGTTTGACGATGTTTTGCTCTCGTAAAAGTTTCTGTCTCTCCCTGCAGTCATCTGGTTTCAACATTTCCACATCCAAAGGATCAACACCTGTGCCTTCTACTTCCTGACTGGTTACAAAGTAAATCAGATCCGACAACAGCTGGGTCACAAATCTAAAAAACAAAGTAGAAATAAATTACAATCTGCTAACTTTTAAAATATTTTCAAATTTATTATTGAAAACACAATCTCAACCTAAATTAATTATATAAACTTTGAGCATCAAAATAACAACTATACCAATGTCCTAATTAGATGAGATGTCCATTACAGTTGCTAACAATATAACAACAATACCAATGTCCTAATAAGATGTGACATCCATTACAGTTACTAATAATATAACAACTATAACTATTTACTCACTGCGTTCATTCAAGTGAATAACAATATAACTATACCAATTTACTCATTAAGTTCATTCAAGTGAATAACAATACAACTATACCAATGTATTCATTTAGTCCATTCAAATGACTAAATAATAAAACAACAATACCAACATCCTCATTATATACAAAGTCCATTAAAGTGAGTAACAATAATTTGTTCTTTACTAATGTCATTACCGTATTTCATGTTATTTTTCGTACCCTTTAATTTTTTGTACACCATCAAGTCATAAAAATAATAATTAATTAATTCTAACATATTTTTCGTACACAAAATTTGTCATTTTTTTTGGTCATCCTATTATTTTTTGTACATAAAACGATTTTCTGTGAACATTTACTTTTCAAACAGATTCAAAAACATACCAAAGTTCAATTTAGGTATATGAAATGACCAGGGTATTGTTTTGCTACACAAATTATGAGTAATTACTAACTTTTGGCATGTTCTTAACTGAGGCAAAAGTCATCAATTCATTTTCAAATGGTTGCGATATTTTGAAGAACGAGTGTGTGACCAATCATGAATCCAGGCGGGGGTAAGTATTACATGTATATGTTAACATCTTATTTCCCACCTTATATGCATATAACACTGCTTACTAAATAACGTATTCATATTATTTACTTGGGGGAGGGGCACATATGCTATGTGATATGTTTCTTCGCTCTTTCTTTTAGTGTAATGATGGTAATTAATGCTTATATATACAGTACAGGTGTTTGACTCGTGTAAGTTTCATTGGTGGGAATGCCGATCCTAGTATGCCTGTCACAAAAATAAATAATTCAGCATTTGGTGATCATTTTTGGAATTTAGGAAGCATTTCACTCCAAGCAAAGGATGTAAAGTGCGTTGAAGATTCGCGCAATATAACAATCGTCATTTATAATCATGCATGTAGGTCATTGATAATTTCTTTCTTTATTATTGTATTTCACTACATAGTTTTATGTTTTTATTTGTATCACGTTTCAAATGGCATCAGAAAAATGTGATGTATCACTTAGATACGGAAAATGACCAATTTATTCTTTGCAGAGTATATTTGGTATGAGAATATAAACATAACTATTTGTTTCCTCAATAAACCCAAATTATCTGTTATCTTCACGTAAATGTGTATATGAGGCATCTAATAATGATAAAGAAAAGAAACCCTAAGGAAATATGCACCAATTATAAGTGTGTAGAAAGCCTGTTGCTCAGCTTACTCAGAAAGGGCAACTGTTTTGTTAACTGAGAATCTATTCATTCATTTTATTGACCTTTGTCTTTTGTATCGGTGAGAAAATATAATGATTGATGTATTTGTTCTTCTGTTGTCATTACAATATATACTGCTATTCATTAACAGCTGGACATCGTTAATGAGCGCTCTTGATTACGCCAGTCAAAGAAACGCGAGCATTTGAAAACAAGTTAAGAAGCCATTTGAGTTTATTTATCCAGTAAAATAATATCTCAATACAGGAAGACACGAAGACCACAGACCACTTGGCAATTAATCTTATTGGCTCAATACAGTAATGCAGTAAAAAAAAAAATTATAAAAAAGACTACAAAACCCTCGTTACTTTTAATAATAAATGCAAAAGTCATTGACTCCGTAAGTTCGATTTATATATACCGGTAGTTAATATTTTAAAATCATATGCCCTTTTTTTTCAACTTGCTTCAGAACAAGTATCATTAGATTCATATTTTTCTTGACCTAATGGACTTGTCGTACTCATTTTCAAGACCCCATGGGTAGCCTCATTTCCCTATGTAGAGCCTCCTTAATTTGATCTGTAGAGGTGAATCTGGTCTTCAATCCAGTATTTACTGGAAAAGACCAAGCTAAAGGTCAAGCGTATTTAATTTGCATGTATATTACCTCTGCATAGCCATATGGCACAGTGACAATGGATCTCATAATTACAACCAAAACGATTTATTTATTCGGGTTTTAATTGACAATGGAATATAATAGTGCCCTTGTAGTGCTTACATAAAGAATAACACAACTGACAGGTAACTGAACAATAAAGATTTTTCTCTCTCTCTCTCTCTCTCTCTCTCTCTCTCTCTCTCTCTCTCTCTCTCTCTCATAATAACAACAGATTTTTCTAGAGTTGAGCAGAATGAGACCGATCTTGTACATTAGTTTTGTACGTTCGGTTGTCGAGTCGTGTGTTTTACAAGCCTTGTCAGGTATGATCCCTTTATTTTTCGTACACGGTCATTACCACAAAATAATAATTATTTATTTTACATATAATTTTCGTACATTGAAATTAATAATTATTTTTTCGTGTACAAAAATTAACATGAAATACGGTATTAGATGCAAATCCATTCAAGTGACTAACAACCTGACAACATTATCAATGTCCTCTTAAGTTGCGAAGTCCATTCAAGTGACTAACAAAAAAAAAAACAACAATATCAATGTCCTCCTTAGCTGCAAATCCATTACAGTTACTAACAAAATATCAATACCAATGTCCTCATTAGGTACACATCCATTACAGTGACTAACAAAATAACAATACCAATGTCCTCATTAGGTGCAAATCCATTACAGTAACTTTTTTTTGTTTGTTTGATTAGGATTTTTAACGTAGCTTTAACAATTTTTCAGTCATATCGCTACGATGTCTGCAGTGAGGCAGTTTATAGTGATGTCTAGCACTGAGACATCATGCCGCAGACATGTAGCATGATGTCTCACCCAGTCACATTATCCTGACACCAGGCCGACCAGTCCTAACACTAACCTCTTAATGCTGAGCGTCAAGCGAGGCAGCTGTTAGTACTCTTTGGTATGACTCGGCCGGGGATCGAACCGACGACCTCCCACTTCTGGGGCGGACACTCTAACCACTAGGCCACCGCAGCGGTTATTACAGTAACTAACAAAATAACAATATCAATGTCCTCATTAGGTGCATATCCATTACAGTGACTAACAAAATAACAAAACCAATCTCCTCATTAGGTGCAAATCCATTACAGTGACTAACAAAATAACAATACCAATGTCTTCATTAGGTGCAAATCCAACAAGTGAGTATCAATATAGTTTATTTTTTATCCTGACATATCTTGAAATATCCACATAATATGAATACTGCAAATGAAAGGACTTTCAGTTGTAAATGCTGCAGTGTTCTCTAGACAGTGGGATACCTATTCAAGTTGTCCATGGGCAAAAACTCTGATACAACAATAGCCATGGGCCAAAACTGGAAATAGTTTTTAAAACATATATTATCATTCAAGTTATCACATATTGCAAATATGGATTAAATCAAATATGAAAGAAATGAGTGACTCCAGGAAAGACTAACATCTATTCCCAATAAGTCAATGCACAGTCTATTTGTCACTTGGTATTCGAAACTTAAATTTATCAGCTGTATGTTAAGTAAAGTATTGCAAATGATTTTTTTTAGTAAAATTTTTTTTTCCCTAAATTGTTTTCATTCTCCAGCACTGAGTTCTTTTTAAGCATTGATATTTCCCTTCATAATTTCTTACTTCCTTTCATTCTGTGTGATGGAGCCATTTTCCAGCTTGTTTGCAATATCTGCAAGCATTTTGCTGGCATCATTAGCAAAGTCCAGATCTCTCACTTCCTGTGGGGAAACTGGGACAATGTTGAATGCCTCTTTGTCCTCCTTTATCTGGGCACAACCAACCTACAATGGAAAGTACATTAATTTCTTTTGTCCTTGTCTTGTATAGAATATATACTGAACTGACATCCACTGCATGAATAGTTCCAATCAAAATACTGAAAATACTGATCCCATGAGTGTTGTTGTAAGGTATAACGCCACTTTTTCAGCACATGAAAGGCTATACATGGCAGCCATTATTAATGGTGGAGGAAGAACCTGGGAAAACCACCAGAAAGAACCACCAACCCAAGACAAGCTACTGGCAACCTTTCTCACACAACCACGTTGGTCAAATCTGAGACTCAATCCCACACAGACAGAGGTAAGATGGCAGTGATTGATAACGGAGAGCACTTTAGACCACTCCGCCACTCAGGGTCCCAATCCTATGTGTTAAAGTGATACTTATTTACATAAGATCAGATGAAAAAACACCCTTTTGAGATACTGCCGTTCTTAAGAACATAAACATACTGCTCAAAATAATCTTAATAATGTTTTTCTAAATGTTCTTTTCACTAATGCAAACAAACAACATTTAAGTAACCTTATATCATTCTTACTTTTCTTTTCATTAAATGTCACTGGAAATTAATATTAAAACTGAAAACATTATTTGATAAATTACTGTCATTTAATTGTGTGTGTGTTTGTGTGTGTGTGTGTGTGTGTGTGTGTGTGTGTGTGTGTGTGTGTGTAAGTGTCATTTAGATTGTTAACATAGCTATTAAAAAAAATCAGTCATATCACTATGATGTCTGCAGATTGGCAGTTTATAGTGATATCTAGCACTGGGGTATCATGCCACCAACATTTAGCATCATGTCACACCCAATCACAACCTCTTAATGCTAAGCACCTAGCGATGGAGCTGCTGGTACCATTTTTATAAGTCTTGGGTATGACTTGGCTGGGTTTGAACCTACAATCTCCCACATCTGAGGCAGATGTTCTAATCAGGCACTTAGGACACTGGAGCAGTTCATTTAATTTTAAAAGCTTTAACCCTTTAGCTACTACAGCTGTTGTGCAGTTTCACTAGTGCTGAGTGCTATCATATCAATTCCTGAGACTACTGAGGCTGATTGCTAGGCTGAATACTAGAGCATCATCATGGCTGATTACAGTAACTGACAATAAAAACATGGTTATATTTATATTCATTATTTCATTTAATTTTGCTGGATTTCGTTGAAATAAAAACCAGATTACCTTGTATGGTGTCTGTTATTCATATATTTTCACTTTATATACTCCTACATCCCATCATACAAAAATTCCCAGTCATGTAAACTTTCTTGAATCACACAAAATAAATCCAATATTTACATATGTACATAAAAAAACATGAATAAAATCCACACTCTTATTAAAACTCTGAGAGTGGTACCTCTCAAAACAGTCATTATCAACATATAAATGCACTTGACATTGTTTGCATCCTATAAAAGCTTTGTGCCTCCTCCCTTCCCTAACACTCAACTTGCATCTCCTATGTTTTGGAAACTGTCCTGGCCAGTGCCTTAAACCTTCAGTATCAACACTGGACAAGGCTTTTCTTTTTCTACTTTCCTGAAAGCCAGAAACCATCTGTTTGGCAAAGTTCATTCTGAAATCAAGCTATGTTTTTTTTTTCTTTTCTTGACATGGTTTCAATTTGGTGATTTTGTGACTCTTTCATACAGATAAGGACATTACATATCGCTTTATCAATGAGAAACCAAAACAGGTATTTCCACTATTTCTTTGCCTTACGGCAAGAACAATACTGCATTCTGTTCTTGTCTGCAATATCCACCCCACCCATGGGTCCATATAGTTAAATAAAATATGGACTATTTTCTTGTCTTTCCAGGCAACACAGACCAGAGTATATTTTTGCATAATTTTCATATCCCCCTGGCTTTTGAAATAACTGGGTTTTCTTTAAAGGTTCTGGCATTCCATTCATATTTCCCCGGACTGTTCTACAACAGAAGAGTCCATCCCAATGCAAATCTTCAAATAATTGGGGATTTGAAAAGAAATTGTCCATATATATATATATATATATATATATATATATATATATATATATATATATAGGATGGTTTTTATTTATTATTTTCTGCTAAGGTTTTTCACCACTCTAGATCCTAATCGTCCTTCTGTCACTCTCCCTCTCTGTTGATAGGGCTTTCCAGCATACACTTGAAATTCATGGACACTGCCAGTTTGTGGTGGGCTCTTTCCCACTTTAATGCCAAATTTTGTGGGTTTGGCTGGCAGGTATGGCTTAAATGATAGTCTTCCTTTATAAGCAATCATGCCTTCATCAAATGACTGGTTTTTGAGAGGGTCATAATATTCCAGGCATTTATGCAAGATTGTGTCGTAGAAAAGTCTTATACGGAAAATTTTTTCATGTCCTGGTTGACCTCTTGGAAGGTTGACACTTGTGTTGTTGGCATGGAAATATTTCCCTAGTGTTTCAAGTCTTTCTCTTGTGATTATTTCTATTATTCCTGGGGTCCCAAAATATACAGATGTCATCCAGGCTTTGGAATATTTAGGTATTTTTTGCATTATACTCATGACGATATATATTCCAAGATATGCCCACATCTCCGTAATGCTGGTTTCATACCATTTCGGGTCTTGTTTTTGGTCCAGCATTTTCTTGGCATAACTGTTTGTTTCTTTCACAAGCTTTTCAACCAGACATTCTGGAAAAAACCAGATATGTTTTCTTTCTCATTGCTTCATGGTCCAAACTGGATTGTTGAACCAATACGAGAATCAAAATCATTGATCTTGAACACAAAGAGGTTGTCACTCCATTGTGCAAGTGGGACTTGTCCTACTCGTCATTTGATTGAAAATAACTTACATCGAGTTTTGAAACGGGACTAACATTTTCTAACAATGATCCATTAAACTCTTCGATATCACTGCAATGAACCCTTCAATGTCACTCATATCTAATCTGAATCCATCTTTGTTTAACTCTACTACACATGTTTTTAAAGTGCAAAAAAGTGGTTACAGTGTGTCTAAATTTAACCTCTCAGCATTCAAACTTTTATCAAAATGTTGAGTAAACAATCCTCTCATTGGTTATGATAATAAAAAATATGTAAACTTCTGTACTTCAACTAATCAAAGTTTAGTTAACATAGTGGTATTCTGCGCACATATTTGACACTGAGGTAGTAAACTAGGCTTATTGGCACTGCATAATCAGAGGGGTTCAGGAGCTATTTACAGGAGACGCTTAGATGTGGTAGTCGTAGCTAAAGAGTAACAAACACTCCCATTTTGACTGGTCCTCATCAGCAGATCAAGCTCAAGGTCATTAATATTCTGGCATGGATTTCTAGATTACATCTACATGGTGATGTTGATATGAAGGAACCTCATAAATCCATGAGTTTAAACTAAATATTTTTAATAAAAAGCTGAATACCTTTGACATAACGGGTCTATCTTCATCCTTATCTATATGAGTGGACATGCTATGGACCCAAGTCCCTGTACAAAGGTGGTGCAGCCTCACATACGAGTTCCTAAAAATAATAATAGTAATTTTAAATCAGTACAATGTGGCTATTTTAAATTTAAATATAGAAATGGTACCAAAAATGAGATAAAATGTGTTCACACACACACATACACACACACACACACACACACACACACACACACACACACACACATATATATACATATATACATATATATATACACACACACACACACAACAAAATTAGGACCAATTCCTTTCCTGTGTAAATACCAGATATATTTTATAGTGTGGAAAAAAGAAATTTTAACATGTGTTCATGATATACATATAATATAAAAAAAACTTATATATCACCTATGATTCCAGAAATATATCCAATATTTACGCAGGAAAAAAACGTTTTCTTTTCAACATATAAAAAACTTGCTTCTGAATCAAAACTTTGAAGATTTAATTTCCTCTTCATTATATACTCCACCCTCTTTTTGTAAATTCACATTGCTTTCATTGGCTGATCATATAAATATCTGGTAGGATTGGGATAACCTAATCTCTTGCAATAATTATATTTCTACTATTCTGTACATGATTTCGCTCTGTCTGACCATAACACAAGTCTGATTCCAGCAATACATCACAGGTGGTTTATCGCTTTTGTAAAGGTAATGGGTTTGTGGGTTGAACCCCATTTTCAGCACATGATAGACTATATAT
Source organism: Unio pictorum (assembly GCA_030141615.1). Lineage (NCBI taxonomy): Eukaryota > Metazoa > Mollusca > Bivalvia > Unionida > Unionidae > Unio > Unio pictorum. The sequence goes on along the minus strand of JARLTB010000001.1, from coordinate 16,969,533 downwards.
GGCCACCAGTATATCTGGTGAAGGAAGAACCCAGGAAGAATAAATGACCAATGTGAATGTATTGGAAAACTTTCTCACATATCCATGTTGGCTGAGCCAGAGGCTCAAGATGTTAATAATTTGCAAAAGCAAGCACCACCACTTAGCGACCCATGACCCCATTGTCAATGTAGTAAGGTAAACTAACTTTTTAGAGATACATATAGCATCAAAGTCAAAATTTCTTCCAATGAAACTAATTACCATATCTGAAAGAAAATGCAGCTTCCCTTGATAATGAAATCTGGTGAATAATTTGTTCGAGCTAAAAAGATGCTCACTGTTCTTTCTGCAGGTATAACTTTTGTAGGCACATATAAGCAAACATCACATGGTATAATGGGAAATCTTGAATTTTCACATACAAGAACAAAAAGATTTTTTTTCACATGTGAAAATAAAGAAATGAAAATATGAAAATTATTTTACCAATAATTTTCTATATTTTACACTAAGTACATTTACCTGATGAATGGAAAGAAAGCATCAAAAGTACATAGTCCAAAATTAGCAAGTGGTTATAAAACCTTTGATATTTGTATACTACAAAACCTTTATGTCATACCTTCTTTTGTCAAAAATAAATTCTGCACAAAAAAACAAAGTAGTTCTGGTGTATTTTCCAAAAACTAACAAAACTAACTGCTGAATGAGAGTTGCATAAATTATAGGTGATGCATACATCTTTTGATATATCATTAACACAATTTATACAAAGTGATTGTTTTAAATGTAAAGAGATATAAAAGAGTTATAACATTGAGGAAAAGCTCAGCACAATAGTTATTCACATAATGTTTACAATGCAAGAATTAACATGTACATCCTCAAAAATCCAGGCTGCTGAAATCTACTTCTCTCAACTCATCACATTTTGGCCATGGTGGAATCCTTGCCTAATTTTTTTTTACAAATCTTAGGTCTTGCTTAATAATCACCATTTCAAAAAAAAAAAAAAAAAATTTCCACAAGGACTTTTCAACCCTGTAAGAAGTGAACTACACCCTGTCCATTGTTTCAATCCCTAAAGCATAAACAGCTTCAATGTGGTGAATAATAATGACAATAAATTTTAATACTCAAAAAAGAAAATGTCCACATTGATGTTTCTTCTTTTTGTTGCTGCCATCATTCCATTATGAATGTTTTATTCACATGGTTCACAGTAGAGGTAATTCTTCTTTCCATATTGATAAAATGAAGTCTGTGTTTAGCTATCATTTAGATATAATAGTTTGATAGAAAAGTACAGAAGCATTTCCACAGTAAATCTTCCGCTACAATGAACCAATTTAAATTATTTTATTGCATCAGATAGAAGATGCTCAAAATATCTGAATTGCCCAATGACCACTTGATCTGGCCATAACAAGATCTGGGAAAAGATTAGCTGATCAACTTTCTGCCTTGAATATACTTTAGTAGGGTCACTACACAACTGATATGTATGTAGGGGTGGATCTGCAAGTCTTTGTTACTAAAGACTGGGTTATCAATCTAATGAATATTTACCCCCCCCACCCCACAAGGCTTTCCCATCCAATGTACTCTGGACTAATGAATATGCAGAAGCACAGTGGATACCATAAAAATCTTCACACTGTCAGGGCAAATCCCTTATTTGGCAGACCAGGTAAATTATAAAAATTAGCTAGGATATTAAAATACTGTGTAACTTGCCAAAACTTTTATACATTAGGTGCACAAAATCCCAAAACTTATATGTTAAGAAAATAACACTCGACAAAACCAAATATTGAAATCTGGTGAATAATTTCTATATTCTGCTGCCTCAGTAATGAATACATTATTTGATACATTTAGTATATTTCATATGAAATTAATGTAAATGATACAAAATTCTATTTTAAAAATTATTAAATGATATTACACTGAATAAACACTTCCATAGTGAACATTGATATTGTGCCTAAACCTTGTATTATGTCACAAGTCACTAAATATCATCCAAACAACAATGTTATAAAGCATTTCAATGACAATGAACAGACCATGATGTACAACTTCCTGCCTCACCTGGGTACAAATGAGTCTCCCCTGGTCATCGTGGTAGGATCCAACTCAAACAGTGTGGCAATGTCATGACCATGGGGGACAGACACCAGACAGTATACAGGGGATGCTGGTGTTCCTTGGAGCTTCTCTCTCATGGGGTCATGGGTTGGATCATTATCAATCTGAAAAATTTGTAAACACAAAAGTGGTGTGATAGTTGATTTCCCTTATCATTCTACATCTGAACAAATTACCCTGGCTTCTCACTCAAGGGAAAGTCTTATATATATTTGACTTTTCTTCATAATAAAAAGACATTTATATAAAAAAGCTATTTCTCCATACAAGTATTTAAATATTGTTTGGGTTTTTCTTTCTTTCTTGGAATTCACAGTAGAAGAGATCATTATAGCAGTGAATATATAGGTCCACTGAAAATAAAGATTAATAAATAAATCCACATTAATAAGTAAATCCACGCTAATTAATCAGTCCACATTAATAAATAAGTCCACACTAATTAATCAATTCACATTTTTAAAAAAAATACATAATAATTAATCAATCCACATTAATAAATAAATCCACACTAATTAATCAATCAAACATCTTTCCAAAAGAGTACAGTGAGCAGCACACTGTCATCCTATTTGTCTAAATAAAATGTACAGACACCATGATTTTCTTATCCGACTTCAACCACCAACCTTTAGACCCCAAAATACAATGTTTTTTTCTTAACTCTTAAGTGCTAACCATTCAAAGTTTGAGTGAGGATCTAGTACATAAGATTTTGTAAAAAAGCTTTAAAAAAATTCTAAGAGATAATGGCCCTGATCATTTGAACCTAAAAATCAAAAAGCCCCTTCATTACTTAAAGTTACTATCCAAAAACCATTTTTCTTTTTTCACAGTGATCTTGACATTGACATATTGACCCAAATTATCAATATGCTTCTGTTTTCCTCAAATTCCACAAACTCTGCACAGGATACATGGTCAAGAATTTAATTTTTTGTGCAGAAATCATTAATATTTCAGAAAATGTGCCCGACCATTTGGGGTCCATACCCCATGTGCAAATCATCCACAGTCTAGCTTTGGAATGTGATGCTGAATTAATATTACTGTGTGAAAACCATTTTTATTTTTTCAGAAATAGTGACCTTCATCTTTTGCCTTCTGAAAACAAAATCAATATGCTTCTGTCTTACTCAAATTATAAGCATACACAATGTGCAAACCATCCACAGTCTGGCTTTGGAATGTAACGATGAATTAATATTACTGTGTGAAAACCATTTTTATTTTTTCAGTCATAGTGACCTTGTTATTTGACCTTCTGAAAACAAAATCAATATGCTTCTTCCTTACTCCAAGTACAAATGATCCACAAAGTCTGGAAATGTTAACAAAATAGGCAACAGGCAGATTGACAAATATATGCTCCATCTTTTAGCAGGCATATACAAAGTCTTGATCAGTCCAATATCAGATTCTCTAAATTATTTGCTCATATTAACCCCTAAAATGTCCAGACAGGATCAATGTTTCCTCATCGGTCTGGACAAACGGTACTTTAGTGTATAATGGATATTAACTCAGTTGGCCCTGAACATTTTTGTAACTTTTGCCTGAAATAGGGTTAGGAAATACATTTTGGGGGTTAATTCTGAATACATCCAAATACATCTATTTCCACAAGTTTTTCACTTAGACCGATGCATGGTTGCACTAGGAACATTATTTTTCATTGGCTATTTGGCTCGCAAATGTGCATAAGGGTAAAAGAAGGAATTCATTTTTTGTGCATTTTTTTGGCTTAGTGAACCAATCATTTTCATCTCTTGGCCACTTCTTAATCCCAACTTATCCTACTTTTTGAAAAAGTTCACCTGTGTGCAGTTCAGACTGGTCTTCCTTAGATCACAGACTAAAAAGTCTAAAATGCAGACACAAAATCTGATTCCAACAATGGGAGAATTTTTGGTGTAAAGAAAACTGGGTCTCAACAAAGTGTTTCCCTTTCTATTTTCTATTTTGTAAAGCGAGTAGAAAGTCCAGTATATTTGATATCATTGCAAAGCTACGTCTGTCAGCTTTTTTGTAATACCACCCAATTTAGTGTTTCTTAAAAGACCTTGACACTACTGAGCTCGCAAGTAGGGTACATCCTCATAACGCCTACTGGTTGTATTGGGGCTGAACAAACTAATACATGTACAGGTCTTTTTTTTTTCAGCTTTCTCTAAATGACCATAAGACAAAAAACCTTATTAATTAGTTTTGCTCATCTTTTTTATGAAATACACGTTCTTCATTTTAGACTAAACATTCACACAAGTGACACCTAATGTTCATACATGGTACAAATAAGTTGATTTTGATTTGTTTGGACACCAAATGAGACCACATGGTTGATAATCATGGATAGAAAATGTAAAAAGACCAAAAAACATGCTGCATTTATTTCCAAAGCAAACATAGCCGATAGAAAATATGTTGACTCAATTGTCCAAAATAAATTCCAGAGGACAATTGGTTACTCAATGAATTCAAATCCTGGCATGGAAGACGTGCAGCAAAGGCTGAAAGATATGGTTTTAATTTTCCTGAATAACAATAAACATGTAAGGCTAAACTGAAGCAACCATCAAACATTTAATTCATATAAATTACAACTTAAAATTCATCCCACATAATCAAAACACATACAATATAGTAACAAGATTAGAAAATATAGCCTCTGGAAATGAAAAGGCTAGATAATTATCTATTACATTACATGTGTCATCCACCAGTATTGATTAGCTGTAATCTGTACAATGATGCCTCTCCTATCAAAATCCCAGCAGAATTTACAGAAGAAGATGTAATTGATTCTGAGATGAAAAGACAACCTTTGATACATTTTCAACACACTTATTCTCAATCAATTCAAGTGACTGCTTTATTTAATCATTAACAGAGACAACATAACCACTGGGATTTATGAGAAAATGCGCAGTTTTCTTTGCTTGCCCTAAGGAAATTCAGTGACCCCATCACTGAAATGATAAGTTGCATAATATAAATGAGAACCTAATTGACAGGCTGTTAAAAATCCCTGCACTGTCGAAAATATCTAACAATAATGTAATAAACCACTCCCCAACTCACATCACCTAGATAATCCTTTATGATAATGTTGGATCAAAGTGGGAACATTGTCATATAGTGTGAGTTCACTATTATTATCTGAATTAGAATTATTGGGGTGGGGGTTTACCAAATTTTGTGAATTCTGAAGTTAGTAAAAACAAAGAAATGTAAAACTCTTATAGCTGGAACAATGGGACTCTATCCCCAATCCAGAAATTAAAGTGACACAAGAAATACAAAAATAAATTGTGACTTGCCAGAATTCAACACAGGTAAAAATCTGTGAAATTTTGAATTTTGATCAAAACTCTCATGCCTGACTGATAACAACAAATGGTAACAAAGAGTTGTTAAAACAGAAATATGGACAACAATATTCTATTTTGAATGATTTTGTATATGAACTACTGCATGTTTCCCAAACCTAATGTAATGTTTTTTGTGTGTGGTATAACTGATAAAGTTGTAAATCAAATTATTTTTTGTTTCCAGAGAGAGATTGAAAGAGAGAGGGAGGGAGAGAGTAGGTTATGAGTCATCAATGCAGAATTCTGAGCTACATCAACTAGAACATAATCAACAATCACTAAGCTTGCCTTTATGAAGCTTTTAGTAGTCTACAGCATCAATTATATCCATTAATTAAATTTAGAATAAAGTGATCCTGACATTGAAAAACTGGTCACTGAGATGTTGGATAAAAATAAAATAATAACAAGAACTTTATTATCTATCATATAAAAGTACTATAATAAGTGAATCTGAAAAAGCCATCAAATAAAATTGAAATAATCCATGGCCTGACTTATCCCACTGTCATGGAAAAGGTACAGTCTATACTCTCCCATAATTCAAGACCAACTCCAAACCAAAACAGACTCTGATCTACTACTGCATAATGCACTGGTAGATGAGGATCTACATTACTTATTATACAGATCACTCCAAAACAAACTGCAGAGACACAGATCTGATTGTGCATTATGTAACAGTAGATTTAGTCAGTCCCAATTACAGCTGGATAACTCTTATAAACAAGTATAGACGGTAGATGTGCATGAGAGGATCCAGGCAAACAATAAACTAAGAAATAAATAACCATCACAAATTAGTCTATCATTGTAACTCACTAACTATTCTATTAGGAACAATTTATTTATTCATTCCCTTTTTTAATAGGAAAATTACCAGGGACATGGGACTAACACTGACAAAGTACATTAGTCCCAGCAGCTGACGGATGAAACCATAGATAAGATCTTCTGTTTTAATGTGCATGGATTTTCTTTTTTGAACAGAATTTCATTGATCAGATCACACTGTGGTCTTTTCTGAATAAATAAAAAAAATGTAAATATCAACATTTATGATTTAAATATTTTTTAAATGGAAAATAAAGTTCAATGTTTCAATTTTAACAGATTATATCATGATAAATAATAAATGTACCTGCATGGCATATTATATTTTTTCCTTTTATTTAATAATCCACTCTGTATGCACTAGTAAGGCATGGCTGTCAATTATTGACCTATGGCTCTCGATAAACAGGACCTTTGCTCAAGGTATGTCTTGAACTAAATTTACTGTGCAGAACCATTCTTTTCTTATTAGACTTACAATCACAGCTCCTCTGACCTTTACTCAAAATTTTTAAGTGTCGTTCTTACCATAACAAAAACCATCCACAAAGTTTGTTCAAGGAACTTGCCCTATTACAAAATACATTTAACAAAATCTATTTTTCAAATAGATCTTCGACCTCTGACCCCAATATATACAGTGTATAGGCCACTGCCATACTTTGGAAAAGGTACATAGTATAGAACTAAACAATCCAGAAATTTCTTCTTTCTGTTGATGTGATCAAGACTAGAATTTTTGACCCCATATCAACATCAATTACTAGATGCAGTACTAATATTATTGAAAGTCTTCATGACCTTGACTGTTAACCTTTTGACCCAATATCAATAGGCTTCTTCCTTACTCCAGGTGCAAACCATCAATAACATTTGGCTCGGGTATACTGTTGTAGTTGGTTTTTCTGCACACAATAGGCTTATACATGGTGATCACCTACATATCAAATCTGCAAAGACATAGGTGATCTAGACCACTTGGCCACCTGGTCCAGTTATGTTATATATAACAAACATTATTGTAAATAAACCAGTGTTTCTTCTCTCAGTCAAAGTAACCTTGACTTTGACATTTTAACCTCAAAACTGGCAGCCATCTTCCCCAAGTGAACACCAGCTACAATGTTCTGAAACTGTTGATTGTGGAGAATACAAGTTATTGTGTAGAAAATAAATTAATAACAAACTCTGCCATATGAAAATCAAATTTCCTGATAGGGATCATTTCTTACAGTATCCATACATCTACATCACTAAAAGGCTGCATTACATTCCATCAAAGTGGATGTACAGAGGATTTGATAAAGCAAATACATATGACTAGAAAGGGCATAACAGTTTACAACAACACAAAAGCAGGACACTAACTGGCTCCAAGCTAATGGCCTGTAGCCAGCTGTTAAAGATGAAGAGTCTCTCCCATCTATCCATCAATCTCTCCATTAATCTATACATCTTTCAATCAATCACTATAAATCAGCAACCTGGTCCTGTGGTTAAATGTTTAATCCCAAAGACGTTCATTCAATGGCCTATCAATAAATTAAACAGCATACCTCAGCTGCCAAGTATTGTCCTGTAGCCAGATGCTTAAACCTGAATAGACTATTCCACTGGCCTGCACCTCCCCGACATGGATCATGCTGAACAACCTGCAACAAAAAAACAAGGACATTCATTCAACATTTCATGGTGATAATCACAATATCTTGATGTCCTCCAACCCATCGAAAAATATAGTGATTGACTGGGAAGTGGAATTGAGCTTAATTCTGGGCAACTTGTTCTTTTCTTTTCTTTATTTCTGACACTTTTATGACGAGCATTGTAATATTTTTATTCTCGTTAAAGCCTCCTATTTGAATAATATCTCCTGATATAGATATACAAAAACTACACGTATTAAGTTTTGCTAACTTATTTAAGAAAGAGAAAATATAACGAGTTGAAATCTGCTCGTTGGCACTATATAAATGGAAATATCCTAATGTATCAATAGGTTTAATGATAAAATATTTTGCTAGGGATATTTTCAACTCCTATTTAAAAATGTGCAGGATTTAACTGCCCTTTTCTCTAAAATGTGATCTAAAAATGAAAAGTAAACAAGTGAATATTATAATATTTCATGACCCGATTTGTACAACCCTTAACAAAAATGAAAGGCAAAGGACCAATCTAACTACAGCGTGAGTGACTATACTTTCACTTTCACACTACCGACTCTGAACTCCACAAGATTCTTAATCTCACAAAAGAAAAATACATCAAATTTCTTTATGTAACTGGCTACAGAGAAATTGAGTTGCTGTTGATAAATAAAATCCAAAACCAGTCAATTTTTATTAACAGTGACCTTACATTTATTGACTGGGCATTTCAAGCTTCAAACTCCAAAACCAATGGGGTTCTTTCTTATGAAATAAAAGAAATATAATACACGTACTATGTTTCATTTAAACTAGCAGAAGTAACTTGAGTTCTGGTCCAGAATGAAATGCAATGGACAAGTCTATATTTAGTTAAAGTGATTCTAAAGCTACAAACACCCAAAACATCAATAGAGGTCTTTCTTCGGCTGACCCAAACATACGTACAAAGTTTTGTAAAAATGCAGTGTAGTACTTACGTTACTGTCTGCTTTTTAAAAAGAAAGGCCCAACTTATTGTAGTAACAGCAACAATGACCCCCAGATTAACAGTATTTTGTCTGGTGCAAAGCTAAACAAATTTACAAAATTTCCTTAAATTCCGACATCAAGCTCTAAAATCATTGTCTGGAAGTGAAATGTCATGGTCAAATCTATATTTTGCAATGGCAACCTTGACCTTGGAACAAAAAACCCTAAAATATAATGGAGCTCTTCTATGTGCTAAGGAGAACATTTGTACTAATTTTTCCATGAATTAATCCAGATATTAAATGCATACAGAAAAATTAATTTTAGCAACAGTAACCTAGACCTTGGAGTTTCTAATTTCAAAAGGCAATACGGTTGTTTCTTGGGCTAAGTGGAATAAATGTACCAAGCTGCATTGAAATCTATTCACTAGTACCAAACTGCATTGAAATCTATTCACTAGTACCAAGCTGCATTGAAATCTATTCACTATACCAAGCTGCACTAAAATCTATTCACTATACCAAGCTGCATTGATATCTGTTCACTATACCAATCTGCACTGAAATCTATTCACTATACCAAGCTGCACTGAAATCTATTCACTATACCAAGCTGCATCAAAATCTGTTAACTAGTACCAAGAAGCAATGAAATCTATTCACTATACCAAGCTATATTGAAATCTATTCACTATACCAAGCTGCACTGAAATCTATTCACTATACCAAGCTGCATTGAAATCTGTTCACTAGTACCAAGCTGCATTGAAATCTATTCACTAGTACCAAGCTGCATTGAACTCTATCCACTAGTACCAAGCTGCATTGAAATCTATTCACTAGTACCAAGCTGCATTGAAATCTGTTCACTAGTACCAAGCTGCACTGAAATCTATTCACTAGTACCAAGCTGCATTAAAATCTATACTATACCAAGATGTATTTAAATCTATTCACTAGTACCAAGCTGCATTGAAATCTATTCACTAGTACCAAGCTGCATTGAAATCTTTTCACTAGTACCAAGCTGCATTGAAATCTATTCACTAGTACCAAGCTGCATTGAAATCTATTCACTACTACCAAGCTGCATTGAAATATATTCACTATACCAAGCTGCATTGAAATCTATTCACTATACCAAGCTGCATTGAAATCTATTCACTATACCAAGCTGCACTGAAATCTATTCACTATACCAAGCTGCATTGAAATCTATTCACAATACCAAGCTGCATTGAAATCTATTCACTAGTACCAAGCTGTATTGAAATCTATTCACTAGTACCAAGTTGCATTGAAATCTATTCACTAGTACCAAGCTGCATTGAAATCTATTCACAATACCAAGCTGCATTGAAATCTATTCACTATACCAAGCTGCATTGAAATCTATTCACTAGTACCAAGAAGCATTGAAATCTATTCACTAGTACCAAGCTGCATTGAAATCTATTCACTATACCAAGCTGCATTGAAATCTATTCACTAGTATCAAGCTGCATTGAAGTCTATTCACTATACTAAGCTGCACTGAAATCTATTCACTATACCAAGCTATATTGAAATCTATTCACTATACCAAGCTGCACTGAAATCTATTCACTATACCAAGCTGCATTGAAATCTGTTCACTAGTACCAAGCTGCATTGAAATCTATTCACTATACCAAGCTGCATTGAAATCTATTCACTATACCAAGCTGCATTGAAATCTATTCACTATACCAAGCTGCACTGAAATCTATTCACTATACCAAGCTGCATTGAAATCTATTCACAATACCAAGCTGCATTGAAATCTATTCACTAGTACCAAGATGCATTGAAATCTATTCACTAGTACCAAGCTGCATTGAAATCTATTCACTAGTACCAAGCTGCATTGAAATCTATTCACTATACCAAGCTGCATTGAAATCTATTCACTAGTACCAAGCTGCATTGAAATCTATTCACTATACCAAGCTGCATTGAAATCTATTCACTAGTACCAAGAAGCATTGAAATCTATTCACTAGTACCAAGCTGCATTGAAATCTATTCACTACACCAAGCTGCATTGAAATCTATTCACTAGTATCAAGCTGCATTGAAGTCTATTCACTATACCAAGCTGCACTGAAATCTATTCACTATACCAAGCTATATTGAAATCTATTCACTATACCAAGCTGCACTGAAATCTATTCACTATACCAAGCTGCACTGAAATCTGTTCACTAGTACCAAGCTGCATTGAAATCTATTCACTAGTACCAAGCTGCATTGAAATCTATCCACTAGTACCAAGCTGCATTGAAATCTATTCACTAGTACCAAGCTGCATTGAAATCTGTTCACTAGTACCAAGCTGCACTGAAATCTATTCACTAGTACCAAGCTGCATTGAAATCTATTCACTAGTACCAAGCTGCATTGAAATCTTTTCACTAGTACCAAGCTGCATTGAAATCTATTCACTAGTACCAAGCTGCATTGAAATCTATTCACTAGTACTAAGCTGCATTGAAATCTATTCACTATACCAAGCTATATTTAAATCTATTCACTAGTACCAAGCTGCATTGAAATCTTTTCACTATACCAAGCTGCATTGAAATCTGTTCACTAGTACCAAGCTGCATTGAAATCTAATCAATAGTACCAAGCTGCATTGAAATCTATCCACTAGTACCAAGCTGCATTGAAATCTATTCACTAGTATCAAGCTGCATTGAAATCTGTTCACTAGTACCAAGCTGCACTGAAATCTATTCACTAGTACCAAGCTGCATTAAAATCTATATACTATACCAAGATGCATTTAAATCTATTCACTAGTACCAAGCTGCATTGAAATCTATTCACTAGTACCAAGCTGCATTGAAATCTTTTCACTAGTACCAAGCTGCATTGAAATCTATTCACTAGTACCAAGCTGCATTGAAATCTATTCACTAGTACCAAGCTGCATTGAAATCTATTCACTATACCAAGCTGCATTGAAATCTATTCACTATACCAAGCTGCATTGAAATCTGTTCACTAGTACCAAGCTGCATTGAAATCTATTCACTAGTACCAAGCTGCATTGAACTCTATCCACTAGTACCAAGCTGCATTGAAATCTATTCACTAGTACCAAGCTGCATTGAAATCTGTTCACTAGTACCAAGCTGCACTGAAATCTATTCACTAGTACCAAGCTGCATTAAAATCTATACTATACCAAGATGTATTTAAATCTATTCACTAGTACCAAGCTGCATTGAAATCTATTCACTAGTACCAAGCTGCATTGAAATCTTTTCACTAGTACCAAGCTGCATTGAAATCTATTCACTAGTACCAAGCTGCATTGAAATCTATTCACTACTACCAAGCTGCATTGAAATATATTCACTATACCAAGCTGCATTGAAATCTATTCACTATACCAAGCTGCATTGAAATCTATTCACTATACCAAGCTGCACTGAAATCTATTCACTATACCAAGCTGCATTGAAATCTATTCACAATACCAAGCTGCATTGAAATCTATTCACTAGTACCAAGCTGTATTGAAATCTATTCACTAGTACCAAGTTGCATTGAAATCTATTCACTAGTACCAAGCTGCATTGAAATCTATTCACAATACCAAGCTGCATTGAAATCTATTCACTATACCAAGCTGCATTGAAATCTATTCACTAGTACCAAGAAGCATTGAAATCTATTCACTAGTACCAAGCTGCATTGAAATCTATTCACTATACCAAGCTGCATTGAAATCTATTCACTAGTATCAAGCTGCATTGAAGTCTATTCACTATACTAAGCTGCACTGAAATCTATTCACTATACCAAGCTATATTGAAATCTATTCACTATACCAAGCTGCACTGAAATCTATTCACTATACCAAGCTGCATTGAAATCTGTTCACTAGTACCAAGCTGCATTGAAATCTATTCACTATACCAAGCTGCATTGAAATCTATTCACTATACCAAGCTGCATTGAAATCTATTCACTATACCAAGCTGCACTGAAATCTATTCACTATACCAAGCTGCATTGAAATCTATTCACAATACCAAGCTGCATTGAAATCTATTCACTAGTACCAAGATGCATTGAAATCTATTCACTAGTACCAAGCTGCATTGAAATCTATTCACTAGTACCAAGCTGCATTGAAATCTATTCACTATACCAAGCTGCATTGAAATCTATTCACTAGTACCAAGCTGCATTGAAATCTATTCACTATACCAAGCTGCATTGAAATCTATTCACTAGTACCAAGAAGCATTGAAATCTATTCACTAGTACCAAGCTGCATTGAAATCTATTCACTACACCAAGCTGCATTGAAATCTATTCACTAGTATCAAGCTGCATTGAAGTCTATTCACTATACCAAGCTGCACTGAAATCTATTCACTATACCAAGCTATATTGAAATCTATTCACTATACCAAGCTGCACTGAAATCTATTCACTATACCAAGCTGCACTGAAATCTGTTCACTAGTACCAAGCTGCATTGAAATCTATTCACTAGTACCAAGCTGCATTGAAATCTATCCACTAGTACCAAGCTGCATTGAAATCTATTCACTAGTACCAAGCTGCATTGAAATCTGTTCACTAGTACCAAGCTGCACTGAAATCTATTCACTAGTACCAAGCTGCATTGAAATCTATTCACTAGTACCAAGCTGCATTGAAATCTTTTCACTAGTACCAAGCTGCATTGAAATCTATTCACTAGTACCAAGCTGCATTGAAATCTATTCACTAGTACTAAGCTGCATTGAAATCTATTCACTATACCAAGCTATATTTAAATCTATTCACTAGTACCAAGCTGCATTGAAATCTTTTCACTATACCAAGCTGCATTGAAATCTGTTCACTAGTACCAAGCTGCATTGAAATCTATTCAATAGTACCAAGCTGCATTGAAATCTATCCACTAGTACCAAGCTGCATTGAAATCTATTCACTAGTATCAAGCTGCATTGAAATCTGTTCACTAGTACCAAGCTGCACTGAAATCTATTCACTAGTACCAAGCTGCATTAAAATCTATATACTATACCAAGATGCATTTAAATCTATTCACTAGTACCAAGCTGCATTGAAATCTATTCACTAGTACCAAGCTGCATTGAAATCTTTTCACTAGTACCAAGCTGCATTGAAATCTTTTCACTAGTACCAAGCTGCATTGAAATCTATTCACTAGTACCAAGCTGCATTGAAATCTATTCACTAGTACCAAGCTGCATTGAAATCTATTCACTATACCAAGCTGCATTGAAATCTATTCACTATACCAAGCTGCATTGAAATCTATTCACTATACTAAGCTGCACTGAAATCTATTCACTATACCAAGCTGCATTGAAATCTATTCACAATACCAAGCTGCATTGAAATCTATTCACAATACCAAGCTGCATTGAAATCTATTCACTAGTACCAAGCTGCATTGAAATCTATTCACTAGTACCAAGCTGCATTGAAATCTATTCACTATACCAAGCTGCATTGAAATCTATTCACTAGTACCAAGCTGCATTGAAATCTATTCACTATACCAAGCTGCATTGAAATCTATTCACTAGTACCAAGAAGCATTGAAATCTATTCACTAGTACCAAGCTGCATTGAAATCTATTCACTATACCAAGCTGCATTGAAATCTATTCACTAGTATCAAGCTGCATTGAAGTCTATTCACTATACCAAGCTGCACTGAAATCTATTCACTATACCAAGCTGCATTGAAATCTATTCACTAGTACCAAGCTGCATTGAAATCTATTCACTAGTACCGAGCTGCATTGAAATCTATTCACTATACCAAGCTGCATTGAAATCTATTCATTATACCAAGCTGCATTGAAATCTATTCACTAGTACCAAGCTGCATTGAAATCTATTCACTATACCAAGCTGCATTGAAATCTATTCACTAGTACCAAGAAGCATTGAAATCTATTCACTAGTACCAAGCTGCATTGAAATCTATTCACTATACCAAGCTGCATTGAAATCTATTCACTAGTACCACACTGCATTTAAATCTATTCACTATACCATGCTGCATTGAAATCTATTCACTAGCACCAAGCTGCATTAAAATCTATATACTATACCAAGATGCATTGAAATCTATTCATTAGTACCAAGCTGCATTGAAATCTATTCACTAGTACCAAGTTGCATTGAAATCTATTCACTAGTACCAAGCTGCATTGAAATCTATTCACTAAACCAAGCTGCATTGAAATCTATTCATTAGTACCAAGCTGCATTGAAATCTATTCACAATACCAAGCTGCATTGAAATCTATTCACAATACCAAGCTGCATTGAAATCTATTCACTAGTACCAAGCTGCATTGAAATCTATTCACTAGTACGAAGCTGCATTGAAATCTATTCACTATACCAAGCTGCATTGAAATCTATTCACTAGTACCAAGCTGCATTGAAATCTATTCACTATACCAAGCTGCATTGAAATCTATTCACTAGTACCAAGAAGCATTGAAATCTATTCACTAGTACCAAGCTGCATTGAAATCTATTCACTATACCAAGCTGCATTGAAATCTATTCACTAGTATCAAGCTGCATTGAAGTCTATTCACTATACCAAGCTGCACTGAAATCTATTCACTATACCAAGCTGCATTGAAATCTATTCACTAGTACCAAGCTGCATTGAAATCTATTCACTAGTACCAAGCTGCATTGAAATCTATTCACTATACCAAGCTGCATTGAAATCTATTCATTATACCAAGCTGCATTGAAATCTATTCACTATACCAAGCTGCATTGAAATCTATTCACTATACCAAGCTGCATTGAAATCTATTCACTAGTACCAAGCTGCATTGAAATCTATTCACTATACCAAGCTGCATTTAAATCTATTCACTAGTACCAAGAAGCATTGAAATCTATTCACTAGTACCAAGCTGCATTGAAATCTATTCACTATACCAAGCTGCATTGAAATCTATTCACTAGCACCAAGCTGCATTAAAATCTATATACTATACCAAGATGCATTGAAATCTATTCATTAGTACCAAGCTGCATTGAAATCTATTCACTAGTACCAAGTTGCATTGAAATCTATTCACTAGTACCAAGCTGCATTGAAATCTATTCACTAAACCAAGCTGCATTGAAATCTATTCATTAGTACCAAGCTGCATTGAAATCTATTCATTAGTACCAAGCTGCACTGAAATCTATTCACTATACCAAGCTGCATTGAAATCTACTCACTAGTACCAAGCTGCATTGAAATCTATTCACTAGTACCAAACTGCATTGAAATCTATTCACTATACCAAGCTGCATTGAAATCTATTCACTGTTACCAAGCTGCATCAAAATCTGTTCAGTAGAACTTAAGTTATTATTTTACATACACAAAATCAATTTTTCGCAACAGTGGCTTTGTAAGTACTAATTCAAAAATCTTCCTTTGGCTATGAGATCACATGTTCTAGTCTGTAATGAAATATTTATGCTGATGAAAGTTTTCATCATGCCAGACCAACAGATCACCTGGACAGACAATAGGAAAGTAATATTACCCCCAAAGTTTGTTGTCAGGGTTAAAAAAAATATCATCTACACAAATTACTACATATAGTTTAACTTATTATGTAATATGTTTAGTTCCTCCAACTGTAGCAAAATTACTTCTGTATATAACACAATTTAATGGTCCAATAAAGATCATCACAATATGCCATCCTACATTATATATGCAATAATGAATATATTTCTGCAGTGATATGTACCTCAATTTCCCATAATGCCTTGGAGCTGGTAGCACTGGTAGCAGCAGATCTTGCTGTAGTTCTCAGAAACACATGCTGCTGTTTCTTGCACTCATCAGCTGTCAGAAATTTCTGCTCCTCAGCATGAAAGAGTCGCACCACATCTCCCTAAAACAATTATTCCAGTTTTCATTACAGTACATAATTTGTTTAAGTGGTATGGCGGAAAGCATAATCAAAAGAAGTAGTCTGCAAGAACTGAGTGAAAAATGGTGCTGAAGACAAACCTATTGTAAATCTTTTTATATGCTAACGCTATTCACTATTTTAAGGAATTCATGAGTTCTTTTCAATACAATTTGTTTTACAACAATTAGTACTGGATCAGCAATGGTTAATGACCTGGAAATATTTAACAATGGAAATCATAATATTGTGAAACCAGGTTTACATTTAAATGTAATACAGATTTTTAAGTTGATTTTTTTAAAGTGTTTATATGCAAACACAACTGAGGCACCAACTTAACCATGTTGGATTACATGTTGTCAACAAGCGACGGTATCTGATCAGATGCACAAAACTTACCCCCTTTAATACATCTTCCACATTTTCTTTGTAGTTCAGAAACAGAGACATCTTCCAGCTGGTCAAACAACTCACTGAGTTAACCTGTTAAGGAAAATTCAGTAACATAATCATACCTATGCTGTCATATAATATAGGTAATCTACTAAAATACACATTACTTTGTCATAGTTTTGGAAAAATTGACTTGGCTTTTTAATCTTTACAATAAAGAATGCAGTAACTTAGTCTTGAAAGACAACTGCTATGGGAGACCTCATGTGATGAGAAACCGGTTTCTCTTTGCAGACTTACTGATTACAACATGTTATGACCTGTTATGAGAGACCACCTATCTTACAAGCCCACTATTTTGTGGCACACCAGATGATCAAGACAAGTTCTACCATATTGTAATAAACAAAATTCCATTCAAAGCAATATCTTACCTGATCCTCTGTGATATATTTTTTAAAGTCACTAAAATAAGATTATAGGTCATTGCTTTTGCACCTGGTGCGGAGTATCCCTGGAGAAATGTACATACAACAGTGTAAGGGAAACAGAGATCAATTTAAAAACCTAGCACTAAAGTCTGTGCCAACAACGACAGGAAAAGTGATACCTATTTCCCTTATTCCTTTAATTGTGAGACAGCAAGCCTACTGAGAAAGTCATGTGGGATTCATTTATCCCATGTAAGCAAACTTGCCAACACTATGGATGACATTGTTTTATGATATTATGAACCTCTGCAATGTATCTTGCCGGTTTAATGACAATGGTCAAATTTTACCAGCCTATTAACTGCTATCTCTGTTGGCTCTGTTGTGAGTTAATCAATGCTATTTCTATTTTACAGAATTTTAGTTATATTTTTGGAAAATACATAATAACAAAAAGTATGATTTTAAAAAGTGATATATTTTACTCAATTTTAATAAGTTATATTTTCTTGAGATAAATTCAAGTAGTCTTGGAGAAAACTTCAAGAACTTTTCATGGATAAAACTTTTAAAGATCTCCATGAGTTTTCAAGGCAACCCTTCAATTTTAGGAATTTTTCAAGGTTTCACAAGCCATGAAAATCATTTGAAAATAGTTGTTATTTTTAAACCTGTATCCATTATGATGCAATGCCATCGTTTTCTATATGATTTCTAAAGGAGAATTGGAGAACAATAATCCATCATATGCATTAGTATTGTAAATGGAAATCCAACTGTTTGTATCAGCTTTTTGGTTGTTTTTTTTTTTTGTGGCAATTTTTATGTCACATGAACACTTCAAAGATTATTTCAAAAGAAAAGTCAAGTAATATGTCTTGTCCAAAAAAACACACCACAATAGCTGATCCTGTCTGATCTGAATCTGGACTCCCCAAAAATCATTTCAATGAATCAGAAAAGAAATTGCCATTCAGATATAAAGGTTACTGATACATCACTGTACATAAAAGTGAAATCTTTTATGACATATAAGTAAAAGCTAGATAGCATCCCCCTACAGCATTGGGTCCAAACCTTTTCTAGCCACGACCCGATCATATACAGTCGACTCCACTTAACTGCACTTCGGTTAACTGCACACTCCAGATAACTGCATGTAGTCACGCCGGTCCCGTTTTTTCCCAATGTTTTTCAATGGGAACAAACTTCGGATAACTGCGCTTCGCTTAAATGCACACTCCAGATAACAGCACGATAATTTTATGCCCGTGGCACATTATGCAATACAATTTTACTCCGATTAACTGCACAATGTATAGTCATGATCAGTTATTGCCAGTCCACAGCTGTAGCGCTTCAAATAAGCCGACAATCAAGCCAGTAAATGCGACTTTGTAAATTATTGACATGTAAAGGACGCCCTATGTGCTATATACATGTATATCTGCGCCCACTAGGAGTAATAGCATGGGAAAAATCATAGTACAGCATGGGAAACAGTGCTCAAAACCGTTCGGGTTTGAATGATTTCAAACAAACAAATGGATGGTTGGAAAGATGGAAAATGTGCAACGAAATTCAATTTAAACAACAACACGGCAAAAAACAGGATGCAGACGACTTTGAAGCTGAACGCTTTTTCTGTGGGAGTAGACCCAACAATGTCTGAGAGCAGTTTTCGAATAACAAGCAATCTATAGAATTTCTTGAAATTCGCTATAATTCATTGATCGATTGGTTGAATCAGCGAAGTTGTGTTCGGAGGAAGGAAAACAAGCTTAACATTTAAGTAAAAGTTGAAAGAGTGGATTCTAATCATTGTTTAATTTATTTTTCACATATATTCGTGCCATGTTGATTTAAAGCTGTACTGTACCGTACATCGGTTAACTGCACACTCCGGTTAACTGCACAGTCTCGTGACGGGTCCGAGGGTGTGCAGTTAACCGGAGTCGACTGTATAGTTTTTCTGAGCCTCACAACCCCATTTCTAGATTTGAATTTGACACCTTTAAAAAGATCCTAATAAAACTCTAAACACACACACCAGAACATCCTTGCAATCCTGATATGGATTGCAAACAAAGGGTTGTGAATCACTGTCCTACAGAGATTGCACAGTGCTTTAGCTGTGACTTAAAATATTACTATCAATTGCTTATTAAGGTCCTAATTATAAACCATATCCAATAAGCTCATACAAATCACACTCACCCTAATCTACTGTCATATAATGTGCTGGTAAATCCGAGTCTACCATGTCTTACTTATTATGCCAGCAAACAGTACAGACAAGTTCTGCCAAAACATACAATTACAAAATTGGATTTATGATGTTTACAGCTGCATTGAAATTATATGCGAGTGAATCTGGTATTGGACAATTATCTGTGTATCTTACTGACCTCTTTACAGCCTGGGTTGTCTGGCAGATCATAGTTGCTTGCATGGAGGGGTTGTCCAGCATTGACTGGGTTCAATACCACTTTGTCTCCAACCACAACCTGAGGATAAAAAAAAATGAACAAGTACAGGGGAAACCTACCATTTATAACACAAAATTTGGATATAGTAGTTCATCAAGGCTCCTGATTTTTGTCCCTGTTATCCCTTATTCCCTCTATATGAAAACATCAGCAAAACTGACAACAGATAACAAAATTGATGAAACCTATAACTTATGGATCATAATTGATGTTCTTACAAAGCAGTGACTAATTTTAATTCAGCTTAGTACCATCTTAATCCCAATTGTTATTAAAACTGTTATTAAATTGGCAGGAAGCAAAATTATTGCTATACATTAAATTGACATTTTGTTTATCATACACATACGCACAAACACACAGACACACTTGTATGTATCTTTGAATTTTATGTTATTCTTACTATACTGCAGTATGGTATATATGTACATCAAATTTTGTATCATTCCTGCTATATTGTGTTTCAGTACATAATGCATTTATCAATTTTTCAATAATTCTTGATATAATCCAGTTTGGTACATGGCTCGATCATTCTGACCCTATGTCTATCATAGCTGGGTTTCTATGAACATAGTCGATTCCCCTCTCTGTCTGTTTTATGTAGCTGTTGTTCATATCCATTGGTATTTATTAAAAAATATTGTAAATGTCATACAGGTCAAGTAGGATGTTCAAAACATTTCAGTAATGTGTGTCAAGTTTTATAGTTTGATTACACAAAACTTTAAATGGTAATTATTCACTTTATTTGGATCTTCATACATCCACATTCATTATTTACAAGCCTGAATCAATGTTAAATTACATAGACATACTTGCATGACGTTAAGCTAAAGGTGTTAACAAATACAAACTTGATTGAACATCTGTGTTGTGATGTCCAAAAAAACAACCTATGTTGAAAATAAATTCTTAGTACCCTGTTAATTGTTATGATAGATATGACATCCTCTTTTCTTGACCCAGTTTAGTATTTTGCTACCAATGCAAAAGTCGAAAGGTATGAAAACTTTTCATCTGAGAATATTTTTTAAAATTTCACGGTGCACATTCAACAATCAAGAATGAATTGACTTTGGTTAAAGTATTTTAGTATCAAATACTAGAAGAACAATTAATATTTCAGTTAAATGTGCATACATGACCACAATGACATACACTTTAGCAAATTGTATGAGAACATTCTATATTGAACTTGTGAAAGTAATATTTTATACAAGTAAATAATTCTGTGAGCAAACTTTAAAACAAGAATTATGTTCACTCAACAAGCATGTCATACAACATATTAACTGTAATATTTAACTGCCTTAAATGTAAAACTTAAGACAGGAATGAAGCGTACAATAAAGGTCACTGTGACCAACTTTGACAGGAGTATGCTGTAACATTCCAGAACCATTCAAATAACTTTACCGTACAGCCAACTTTGGATAGGATAGACTTAAAGGGTCAAACCCAGGTTTCTGTGTAAATTTTATATTTTTATCTTTTGCACCTGAAAAAAACATATCCATAATGCATGCACTAGAATCTCAGCATAACAATATGGTGCCAACTCTAAGTAAAATTCTAAAAATGTAAAAACTGAACAATTACACAAAAACCCTTGGAAGATTAAACATTCCATATAAATGTGAACAAAATGTACAATAATACAGAAAGCATAAAAAATTCAAAATTTTCACAGAAGATATAAAACTAAAATATACAGGTAGGCTGTAGCATGTACAATCCTTAACACATCTATCAAAATCTGTTGTACAAACAGCATTCCTTAAATGTAAAAAAAAAATCCCCAATTTTCTTGGGTGAAATTTATTCTAAGTCCGCATCAAAACACAGCTGACACATAGTGGTGGAAGTAGACACATTCAACAAAAAATGTATTGGAGTATAAATGGATGCTGGCATGGTATGCACTCTGGTCAAGGTCCACCCTTTGAAAGGTTATGCATGATATGGGTGTTTGTGATCAATATGATCAATACAAACGCACCCACAATTCTTCTATATAACCGATGCCTGGTGACTCTCTAATAGTGCCTTTCATGCATTTTATGTTCTTATATTTCTTTGTGGAGGTTTCATTCTATATAGTGTGACAAGTATGAATAACATGTTGATTTATACAATATTTGAAGTTGGTATATGCAATCTTCCATTCAGAAACTTGTGATTACTGGGCAATTTTGGCTGCTTTATATGCCCTTTCATTATCCCAATGCAATTTGGCACCCAGCTTTGCTTTCTATGACTTGTATATTTTCTACATACATTTACTCGATGATTTACAAAAAACAGACAGTCTAATAAACTGGTACTTCTCAGATATAACGACATACACCATTATTTCCCACTTACATGTTCACTAAGAATTTTAAAATAATTTTCACCAAACAGAATACGAGAGGCAGTTAAAATATCCAGATCACTTATTCTTATCATAAAACACAAATTACTATTTGCATACTATTGTAGAAATTTTGAAACAAAAGTTTGTATGTTTTTATCATCAAAGGATAATGTGCAGAAAGTTGCTAACTGACTCAGGAAAAGGTTAATGGTCAATCAGCTATCAAAACACATGCCTGTGAATGTGCAATAGTTTGTTTGTCAGCGTAACTGTTATCAAAACTTTGCATCACTACTGATGGCTTGATGAATGCATTTAGCTACAATACAATACTAGAATTGACCTTGCTAAGATAAGGGGGCATCTCAAAAGTATGGTCAGTCAACACACCTCTAAACAAAATCACAGAGCGAAACCATTTTCACTTTCTTAACAAAAGAATGTGAAGTTTACATTATTTTGGCAACTGAGTCGCCCACTTCGCCTGGTAGTGTGACCCCTGATTATACTGAATGCTTTGATGTGCATGTAGTCTTGAATGTGCTAATGTGCAAGTGGCCTGTTGTGTGGCAATGTTCCAAAAATCTTTTGATGTATCAAAATTATATAACCAAAAAAAAAATGTTCTTGTCTGAAATCATTATAATTCAAAATTAATTTTCCTGTTTAACAATGTTACACTGAGCACTCTGTACTTCTAGTCCGTGAGCACTCTGTACTTCTAGTGAATAATAATCTGAATTAATAAGTCCACACATATGAAATAAATAACAGAGCAATACGACTGATACTCACTCTGATGTTAAGTGCAAGAATGAGTAATTTTTCAAGTAAACAACATTATATATCAAGCAAAGACAAAACAAAAGAACCATAATAAGGGTCCAAAGTTAGGTCTAGAATATTCTAAGTTGTCAAAAAGGCAAGGTCTAATACTAAATTTATAATAAAGAACATGGGAAATATCAGGTACAACAGGTTCTTCAATGGGGAATTCCAATGTCCTGGACTTTGACCATAAAAGACATACATGTGTATTGACTTCCATGGATAATGATCCGATTGACTGATTGATTTTTAATGGCGTACCAGCACTTTTAGGCTATTTAGTGCCATACAATAGGTTGTATTTATACATGGTTAAAAATACTAAAGGTTTAATATCGACCAGCGATATAAAAAACCCAAATAGTTCAATATAAAATGATAAGTTGTTGGTAACAGTAAAATATGAAGCTTCCCAATCAAAGGCAGATGTAAATGGTATATGTTGATGAATAGATGTCGAAAAATAATGGGTGGTATTTGCATTTAGATAAAAATGCATTAGGTGATGACATACAAGTTAAAGTTTAAAATAAAGATTTACTTTCTACAAGAAATCTAAAATACAAGTGATAGATATAGTATCAAAAAGTTTCTTCATGTCATGTACATTATAGTACTTATCATGTGTAGGTTGCAGGTCGGAACACTCGGTCATAAAGTGTTTACTGTGAATGGTTCATTGCAAGAGATGCACTCTGGTGGATTTTCACCTTTTAGTATGTGGGAGTGGGTAATGAATGAATGACCGATTCTGATTCTTGCAATGACAGTCTCCTCCCTACAGGTAGTTCTGTAGGAAAGAGTCCATTCACCCAGGGTTGGTTTGATGACATGAAGTTTGTTGTTGATATCATCCCATGACATCTGCCACTTCTGATGTAGGTACCTTTTGATACAAGGTTTAAAATCAGTAAACGGTAATTTAAAATCTGATGGTTCTTGGGATAGAGCCATCTTAGCAGCACAGTCTGCTTCTTCATTACCTCTAATACCAATATGGCTAGGTAACCAACAGTATACTATATTGTAGGAGGTAATAACCTCTGTGTTTTTGATAATGATCCAAATGTTTGGCCCAAACTCTAAGAAATATTAACACATTAACCCCTAGCAACAGCTTTACAGGGCACGAGGTAGTAGCCTACTTCCAAGGTCTGTAGCGTCAAGGTCATACGTGATACACTAAAGTGGGTGGTATCATTGAAACGTAGACAGATGTAGCTCTACAATGATAGCAAATAATCTGGACATTTTAATTGCATTACAAAATACAGAGGGAAAAACAGACGTTCTTGGACCCGTTCAGACGTTCTTGGACCCGTTTTTTTTTTTTTTTCACCCAAAAATCGCCCATGGTCGGATTCCGAATTTGTGTCCAGATTTTAGACTTTATGACCTCAGATCTATGGCAGACCGGTCTGAAATGTACACAGACAGGTGAACCTGTGCACAAAGTAGAATAAGATGGACGTTTTGAATAAAGAGTCTTGTCCATATGAAAATTATGGGTCCGTTAAGCAAAAAAAAAAAAAAAAAAAACAAGTCCAATTTTTGCCCTTCTGCTCATGCGCCAGCAAACTAGCCAATGAAAAACGTTTTCTTTGGCATTGGTAGCCAATTGTCTAACGGATTATTGTTTGGAAATCAATGTATTACGATGTATTCAGAAATAGTCCCCAAAATGTGTTTCCTACTCGCATTTCATGCGAAAACAGCAAAAACCTCCAGGGGTTAATGTGTTAAACAGTCACTTTTCATGATACCACAAAATTTGAATATTCCTCGCGTATTTAATCATTTGTTCATCATCACTGAACATGAATTACAAATTTTGCCATTCTGAGACAATTTTCTATTTTTTTTTAAAATTCTTGTTAACTATGTATTTGTCTACAAAATAAAAGTTACTGGTCAAGTATACAAAGAACTTGATTCTGGAAAAGGTCAAGTCCAAAATTACAATTATACATAAAATTTAATCCTTAGAGAAGAAACTAACAAACACAAATTAAAAAGAGATAACTCATATACATGTTGATTTCTTTTTCTACGTCATGCATTAGTAAAAAAAAAAAATAAAAGCTGGAATGATGTGTGGCTTCTGAACATAAAAGGCAGACATTTGAAACAATAAAGGCTATATCATAAGCAGAATCAGATGGTTTAGAAAACAGCTTGACAGTATACTGAAGGCAAAGTGATGATTTGTTTGCCTCAATATAGTTTCTTAAGAGGAAGTTCTAAATGCATCTTGATAAACCTGACTGTGCATCTGATCAAGTATCTGAAGGTTAGATATACAGGTTGATTTGAGTTACAGTCAAGTTCAGATACTGTATTCCTAATGACCTGGATAAATGTAGCAAAACCTGATCAACTCCCAAATCTCTGCTTACCATGACTCATATTAAATCCAGGGCTTTTTTACATTTGTCCCAATATATGGAAAATAAATTAGATTAAAGCTGAAAAATAATCCCTAAAAAAAGTTTTGGTCTTTTCCACCACAGGAAGAAGACAACAGTCAAAATAGACCTTTCTCTCATCATGAATTCAATGTAAGTGGCAAATAACTATATAAACACTTTTAGATTTGAAAAATTATAACCATTTTCTTCTGCCCATTTCTGAGCCAATCTGTACCTGACATTCAATTGAGTGCTTATTCTTTGATCTACAGCAAATCAAAACATTGACAAACATACCATATATACTGTAATCTCTTCTAAGTCAAGTCAAAGTGCAAACAAGAAAGATCCTGATTTGCCTTAGCATAATGCTCTGCAGATTGTGTTGTTTGTTCTACTGATTACTCCTAACAAACTGCAAAGATTCAAATCTGCTGGCACATTATACACCAGCTGATCTGGGTCTGTACAGTTTGCAATGTGACCCCTCTTATAAGCGAGTAAATAGCTAACAGATTCTGGATTAAGGCTTTTCACAATTAATGTTTAATGTTTAATACGATGACTGATAATGTGCTATTCCCTGGTACATCCATCTTCCAAAGATAGCTTTCATTAACTATAACATTTCCATCTTTAAAACAAACTGGAGATAAAGTTAGGCAGCAGCCCCCTAGACTTAGGTTGAATAGGTCATTCATTCTATCATACTTCCCCCTAGACTTAGGTTGAATAGGTCATTCATTCTATCATACTTCCCTCTAGACTTAGGTTGAATAGGTCATTCATTCTATCATACTTCCATGAAGTGTCGTAAAGTTTTCTCAAAGTTAAAAACGCAATAGCTAAAAGTTCTTTTTTAAAGTTACTCTAATAAATGCTTTTAAGTCTGACAATAGTTAATTCAAGATACGAGTGCAGTCTATCACCTATCATCCATTCAGCCGTATGGGTCGGTTTGCTCCTTGCCACGTATAGATACTGGCACCACTGTTGGGCCTGTCAATTTCATTGAACATTGTTCCTACATGACCCAGACAAGGGGAGAACACAACTAGTATGCATGGACTCATTTTCCACTGCCAATACATGATTGACTCAATACACCCTTTCCCTCAAATAGACTTGTAATAGCATTCCTTTGGTATACAGTCATACTTCTATTGTTAAACTTTTAAAGTAACCTTTTGAAGTCAACTGCCTCCACCATTTTCAACCAATGACACTGCATTGTTGTTACATGCTATTGGTTAGTTGGTGTTACATACTAAGGCCGGCAACTCATTTAAATCTGATAGATGTCACTAGGACAAAGCACTGAAATATCTGATATTAGCTTGCAAAGATGTTTCTCACAAAGACTATGGGAAGTAGTCACATTCTTAAATCTGTTGAAATTGCTTAGTAAACTCAAAGCTGTTGGACCCATCATATCAGTGAGTGTATATGTGACATGTGCTAAAACCCACACTAGGATGGAAAAGAATCAATAAAAATGGCATTTCAACAATATATTTTTAAAGGATGCTGCAACACAGTGCAAAAAATATGTTCTGAATAATAAGCTGAATGGATAGAAAAGAAATAACAAAGCCATTATAACATTGTCATAGCAGAGCATAAACAAAGGTCAACAATAAGATTTAATTCATGCACTTCATGGCTTGTAAAATTTCTTTTAGCACCAATAAATTAAATTAAATTATTTGCATTATTAATATTATGCAATTTAATGAGGCAAATGTTGTCCCCCCCCAAAAAAAAAAAACAACAAAAAAAACAACAAATTTACCTTGCATAACTTGCTATTCCATTTGCCTTTTCACATGTCACTCAAGTTGATACTTGGAATGTAAATTAAAACCATCCTTTGAAAGCAGAGCAAAATCTGTACCATATATATCCATATCAAAATAATAAAAAGTGACATAAGGATTTACTTTTGGTACGTGTTTTTCATTAACACTGTCAGTTTCAAGTGCTATAATTCACTTTTAAGAGAAGTCAGAAAAACTGTACCTTTCTACCTACAGCCTAACTACCCTTTTGTATCTATAAAGATTGGAAAAACTAGGTCAAACTTTACAATTTTTTGCATGATGAGAAAACGTTTCAAGTTACAATGCATGCAAGAATTGTTAGTGTATGAGTAATTCTGACAACATTCAAACAATGAGGATATTAAACCAGGACACTTGATTGATCAAAAGTTAATTATTTTTGCAAACTGTTTTCAAATTTAATTCCCACCTACCCAACTGCCAACATCACCACCCTTGAATCAGGCAAAATTGCTGAATTTAGTCAAATTCATGACATGATGGGATCAGAAGGTGATGCCAAAATGCCTTGAGAAAATACAAAGACATTGTTATTTTGTGCCAATTCAATGACACTTCAATTCTGACTTCTGAAATGAAATACAATGCATAACATCTAGAAAAAAAGAACATAAAACAAATGTATACAATTTCTTATGAATTAACTGTCACCTACTGCTTGTGTAAAAATGGCACTAAGGTTTCCAGACCTTTACTAAAACTTATCTTATATATGATTTCAGATGACCACTTCCTCTACATGTCATATGTAAAGATATGTATATTAGATGGCCAAGACTTAAAAAAAATAAACAAATAAGCAAATGAGGCATATTATGCATATCCTATAACAATTTCCCAATGACCTTGAACTTGAAGCCAGGGACTAGACTTTTGTATAATAAGGTGTGCAAAGTTTAATCCAAATATCTGTTGGGATTAAAAAAATGACAGCCTGGATAAGGGAACAAGACAGTAACAGTATCCATTGTTTTGACCTTGACTTTGGAGGCTATGGGTTTAACTGAATATATAGGCAAGAAACTTGTCCAGTCAAAAAATACTACAGGCTAAAGTTTGATTAAAATATCTTTATTGTTTCAAATGTTCTACCTGTACATGACAAGGTCAGTGATTTATAATTTTCTTTGAAATGACTTTGACTGCAGCTATGTGACACAATGTCTAGTCAAGATATATGACTGGTTGAAGTTTCAACAAAGTAACTTGTGTGGTTCAGAAATCATGTACATGCAACATGTAAATCAGATTGACCTCTCAACTGCATGAACATGGACATAGAGTCAAGGGATAAGTAAGTAACCATGTATGGCAGGTGTCCATCCTATCACAGGGTTCTGTGGCAGATTTTAATGCAGCTGCAGTGGGTTTTATGGCCCTACAAACTGATTTGATTGCAATTGCTGTGGTAATCAACACATATATACGTGCATAATGCAGATGAAATACCCTTTAAAATTTTTTAAATATCCCCTGCCCCTGCCCTATGAAAATGCACAAATAAGAAAACATGCTAGATGCATCCTTGTTTATCAATTACATACTTCAATGTTCTTTCTCAGCAAATCATATTTCATAAAAGGGCATGTTGCACGATCACACCCTTACTATACCATAATGTTCAGGGTCCACAATGTGACATTGTGTTATGTAACATACAGTATTGTGCAAAATTGCGACAACATATCATGTCTAAATTGAACACTGGATGTTTGGAATCAGAAACTTGTATTTAGGCTTAACTTTTTTTTTTACTGCTATTCATACATGGGTACTGACCTAGTTGTAATGCACTCAGATGTAAAATTTGACAAGGCATGAAACTGCCTCAAGCAAGTTTGGGAGTTAGCTCATCAGAAACTGGTAAAAAAAAGCTATCCAAAAGAGAAAAAAATTAGTCTTTCTGGAGCAAATAGAAAACTGTATAAATAAAAAAAGATCTTTATGTACTGAAACCAAATGATAACAGTTAGTTTGAATGAGTGCAGAGCAAAACCATAAGGTAACAATTTTGAATATGACAGTAAATCATCCACCCCTACAACTTAATGGTTCTGTTCCAGATTAACTGATATATGAATGCAGGTAATAAATGTTTCTTCCACCACTGCAATTTATTTTGGTGCATGGTTGTGTATGCAGAATGATTGACCCTGACACCTGTTAATTGTTACTTGCCCAAAACTAAGTAATGTATAAATACAGGATACACTGTAGACAAGTACTAAGAAAACCTAACAGCTAACAATTCAATAACAACCAGATTAAACATTAATAATTTTTGGACAGTATGAAAGATCTGACTTTTAAAATAAAGTTAATATGAAAGTGCAGTCATTGACTATCGACGCAACTGAAAAGAACATTCATAAATATAAACTGGTCACATCTTTTTTCATATAAAAAGGAAGTAGGGATAAGACACATTTTCTTCAAAAATACAACACATCGTGCCAAATTATTAAATAAAACTCTTGTTTGTTCTCACACCATAGCTTGATAGTACATAACAAAATTTTGTTTGAACTACTGTACAATTTCTGGAGCAATGTCATAATCCAAACTTGTGTTTGAACAAAGCATGTTTTATATCAGGATTTCACTGTACTGGTTCCTCGCTCGTATTTCATAGTTGTCCTTCACATTCCACAACATTTCTAGAACTACTTTTAATAAATTCAGTATAAAAAAAAATATAACAAAGGAACATTAATATTAACACATAATCATAAGACATTCATGTCAGACAGCTATCATTTACTGCACTTGTTGCTCAGAAATGATCAGTTCACATAATTTATCAAACTGAATAAAAGTCAAAACCATTTTAAAGACATGTGTGACAATAATAATATTTTGAGAATAAACTAATCAAGATTACAAATGAATGCTATACAATTTATAGTGTACATGTATAGTCAAGTACATGTGATTTAAAGATATATTTGCTCTCTTGTAAATAAACAAGGATACTGGAACTATGTTAGAGAAGAATCTTTTCTCCTTAATACATTTGCTTCACAAACATATCTGCTTATCAGAGGGTATAACACTACATATTATCTCAATTTGTTTACTAATACATTCTACTGACAGCTGTGCTCTATTATTTTCCATTTATATCATTAACAGTTATTTCCTTGAAGAAATCTTTCACCATAAAAGCCACTTTTCCTAATCTATCACCAGACACCAACATCAAACTCTGAAGTCTGACACTGCACTTGTCAGCTTCCTGTTGTCTATAACAACAGTTAGTCCAGAAATACACCACAGGTCCTAATAGCCTCTTGTCATCACCTCTGATGTGAGCTTCACAGTTCTTTTTTTAGCACCAATGTTAAATGCCTAATAAAAAGATTTCTTGTTATCAGAGAACCAAACACCAAAAAACTAAACTAAATATTTGTTTGTCAAAAACAAATTTGAACTTTAAAGGCAATTGTGTTAAGTTCTGATATTTTCATCAAACACTGGTTTCTAGCAATATATATAGCAATCAATGTAACATTACCAGTAATTTTAATCTTCTAGATTAATCTTTCATTGCAGTGTAAAGAGTAAAAGTCTCAATTAACTTAGTCATGCTTAACAAAAAACAATACAGAAAAGGCTTTTTTTTAAATCAAATGCATACCTGTGTAACAAAACCAGATTATATACAAATTTACATGTGGGACAATTTGCGATAGTTTGAATGAGTGCTCCTATCTATGTTAAATGATGAACTTCTGAAACAATTCAATTTTTTCTAGAAAGTCTTTTGGTACCACTACCTTTTGTGTGATTTTTATTCGCAGCCTGACACAAAAGCCATGTTTCATAAATGTTAACACCAACCAGATAATACAAATTTTTATGAATCTGCAGATTTGTCATCTTTCTCCCATTTGTACATAACACAGATGAATTGCAGTTATTGTGGCAATGTATCCATTTTGTAGATATTCATTGACAAAATCATTGAGTTCTTTCTCCAAATTAGGAAATGAAGCTCCCAGTTCAATGCACCTCCTTTAAACTTGGCATTTCTTCTAATGCCACTTAGCTTTTCTGCAATCCCATACTTGCTTGTCATGTACAAAAAAAATCACATGCTGCAGCAGTTATATAACACATTCAATAACTTTAAGTTTGAACAATGCATCTTCAGCAGAATGCCTTTCTTTTATTTCCACCACTATTCATTTCAACTATGGCCTTAAATTTCAAGATGAATAAACTTAATTAACGTTTGACAGTGGTAGGATCCTATTTATACTTATTTTTTACAGAGGTGGATGGTTACCAAATTGTATTGGATAATTATTTAGATGTACATGTGGTATGGAGGCACAACATAGAGATAGGACTAGAAGACATTTATTGGATATCCGTATATGTATTTCAATGGGCAAGAATATATTAATCAAACAATTGTAAAACAACGTGTGACTGGTTGAATTTTATAAAATTAATTGTGCTTCTTTTATTATTAATAAGACTGTACAATCATGTTCCAGGCTGCTTCAAACATCTTGTCTTCTCAACCTATCCAGTTCATGATTTCTCCTTTTGGGGAAATACAATTTAATTTCTCTCTCTGATTTCCACACAGACATATAAATTAAAATCATAAAACCATTGTACTTAATTTGTTTTGGGAAGCATGTAAATATTTGCACAAGATTTCTTATTCAACACAATATTTTAAATACTCAGTCTATAGCTTTAAAAAAAAACTTTTCACAGCATCTGCTGCAGGTCAGGGAATTTCCATACAGCGGATGACCCCTATTATATAATTATATCACTGTGCCTTTCTGGGGATGAGCAATTAAATTTAATCGGTCCTCAACAATAAATGGTGTCAACAGCTACAATAACCACAAAGTTAGACCAGTGGGAAAATGGATTTTCATAAATCAGGAATGTGTGTTCAAGTAAAGTTTACAAGTCATAGAATCACATTTTATCTTGCTGTAACTGTGACCCAATGGCAGAAGGCAAAGTTATTTCATGCAATACACTTGTCAACTCTTGATATACACTCTGGCAATCTTCACTGGTTCAAAAGTTATACTCTTGAAAAGAATATTCCCTTCCTGTGACCCTGACCTTAAGGCAAGGGGCTTGGCTACTGTACAATTTTGTTCTTGTCATGCGTTGAATGCCATTTTTCGGCACATGATAGACTATACTTGGTGGCCAGTATATCTGGCGAAGGAAGAACCCAGGAATACAAAGGGTAGAAACACCAGTCCATGGAAAGCTACTGGAAAATTTTCTTATATACAAATGTTCACCAAGCCCAATATTCAAACCAATGTGGACATATGAGAGATCTTAGTGATGTGTAAAGGTGAGAGCCTTAAATAACTCAACCACCAATCAGTCATCATAGTAAACACCAATGAAATATACTTGGGAAAAAGTTTTTCTTTAAATCTCTCCATCTGTTACAAAATTATGTTGTACAAGCAATGATAATGGATGGATGATACTGTAATAGTATGGTATGGTTGTAGGCTATTGTAGGATATTATCGTTTATATTTTGGTGGACCATTACAGCATAATTTTTAACTGAATATGTCAATTTTCCAACAATAATGCCCAACTAACCTTATCTCCTGATTGACGTAGTTTGTAAAATGGTACAATGTAGAACCAGGAGCCTTCATTACCAGAGCTGTCCAGAGTAACTCGCATAGCATTTCTCTCCAAAAGAGCAGGTAGTCTCTTGTTGACAGTCAGGTATTTATTGCTCTTCATGTGAAGAAGCTGAAAAGAAAACAATAAAATTTCAAAACCAATACAAATGTACTTGAATAAAAGGTCGAGGTTATTCAAAAGCTCTTAATAAAATCACATTTCACCATGGACATCCCATATTACCTGGTTATATTGTTGTACATTTCTGGGGTTGGTGTGCTGGTACCGTATACAGCAGGATAATAGAAACCTAATCCCAGTCCAATCAACAACCAATCTGCATCCAAATAGACTAAAACCACTGAGGCAAACATAAGTAACTTCTTCGTGAGTGAAAACATGGAAATGACTATGTTGGTAATCAAAGTCTTAACATCCTTCTTCTGTCTCCCTGTGTTAACGTTGTCCATACACTGTGCTTCAATCCTATAATTTTATTTTTATTTTTATTACTGGTAGATGGTCTATTGCAACAATTCTCTTTTTCAGTCTTCTGCCTCATCTCTAATTTGGGAGCATCTGTATTAGGTAATTTGTACATGGTTTAAATTTTGAAGGTGCCAGTTTGTATAGTTACAATTTTCAGAGTAAAAGGTACCATTTTTAAGGTGCTAAATTAATGAAAACTTCATGACTACATAGATTACTTGATTCTTGACAAAATGAAATGCAAGAGTCCCATGACGGGACTGATGCTCAATTATCCAAAGAGAATTTCCAGGCATGAACATTTCATCTTTCTAACTGAGCCAAGTAATGAAACATCTTTGATATATTTCTGTGTGACAAGATTTTCAAATTAACCATAGTGGTGGCCAGTTCAGCACCATCTGATACAAACTAGACATCTTAAGTGACTTTTGGCTAATACCCCATACCTACCATCACCATTCATTTAATAGCAGTGATAAAATTCTCAAGATGGACATCGTAGTAACCATACTTAATATAAGATTTGACACCATTTGCATTTAAGGTCAGTTAGATAAAATAAAGTCCTTAAAAACCCTATGTCAATGTAGCCATATATTCTAAAGGAGTAACAATAACAACATTGTTGAGATGGCTGCCATGGTGACCATACTGGACTTTTCGATTTACCATAACTCAAGAGCCACAAGAAATACAGATCAGGGTCTAAAATGGACAATGATGTGTTGTTTAATGATGTGTTAAGGACACATTAGTCTGCACAAATGCATCATTTAATGATAAAGTGAGATCAGATCCAAACCAATGTTAGCAATAGGGGGATGGATTTATCAACCAAATGCACTTTGTATTGTTTGGTACAGTACACATAATTCTTAACAAATCTTGGTTTTTTTTCTAGCAATGCCACATTTTGATATGAAAATTATCCACAATTTAAGAAAAGAATCAACTGGAACAAGGCCTACAAAGCAATCAATTTAAGCAGAGACCTGGAAAAAGAAAACTTGGCATACTTTTCAAAGAGAATGTGCAAACAATGGAGTGGTATTTTTTTTACATTGGAATGAAGGTGATACATGTATTAATGTTCACAGGAGTCGATGAGTACAATTCGTTTGTCACAGCTAATATTAAATGGGTTTAATTTGTCCTGGTTTCTCAGGAAAAATATTTTGTACTTGAGACAGTTGGTCTGATTTATTGTACAATTTGCTTCATTTTTTGCAGTTGTTTAATTTAGTATGCTAACCACAAAATCTAAGTAACTGGCACCATGAAGTAACTTTATTTAAATTATCTGATTACAAGCCATGTTTTGTGTAAAGCTTTTCATATATGCCATGGAAAATAAAAGGAGTTACCTAACGTATAATAAAATAGTAAAAGTGAACTAGATGTCCTTCCCCATACCCACAAAATACTGGAAATTATATTTTTTCTTAAAGCTTACAAATAATGTTGAAATCATCATCATTGGTGGGAAGGAAACAACATTCTTTTACTGGCATGAAATTAGGTGTGAATGATGGATATTATATTTTATGACACTGAGCTATCAATCTCTCTTGTAAAATGTAAACATAATCCCAATGCCAATTTTCTAATTAAGTATTTCATTTAGCGGTATATCTCTTAACGCTTTTATAGCTGCTAAATTAATTATCCCTACTGGTTTCAGAAATTTAAACCCGAGACTACATCAATTAGCTATGACAAAACTATAATGCAACTTCTGCTGCAGTAAATCACTCAGGCTATGAAGAAAAAAGAAGAAAAAAAACAGAAACTATTAATATAACATTATGTTGTTTGTACCTGCATCCATGCATAGAAACTTCACCTCACTATTGCTTTTGGAGGTACTATTATTTTAGCGTTAAAAAAAAAATCCAACTCCACCCAAGTATACAAAACTAGATATTTGCATGTTATACTTTTTTCTCTTCTTCTTCATCCCTCCTTCTATCTCTCTCTTTGAGTGCGCATGCAGAAGAGACCAAAACAGTGGTGTACTAAGTAAGGGTAAATGGCGCACTAGGGAAAGTGGTTTAAATGATGCCCAGGGTAACAAAGATGGCATAAACGACTCGAATACAATGCATAATGGGCCAAAGCAAAAGGAAGGTTCTTGGGAGGGGTTAGTGCCCCCTTCCAGCATCTAGGGGGTTTGGAGAAGTGCTTTAAGCTCCTTCTGTGGGGCCCTGGATGTACCATTGTTTGCCAATGATTTTCCTGTAATTTAATGCCATTTAGTGGCTTTTCCTGGCATCTAAATTCGATCATTCACACAATCAAGCACCACTTTATGCATGTCTGTCATTCCCAACCATTAGCAGTTACAATTATGCATCGAAGTGTATTGCTAGAGATGGGAAAACAAAGAAATAGAAAGGATCAAAGTGAACACTTATATTACAAATTGCATATTACAAAAACATATAACTGAGCGATTTAATGAAGTTAAAATATAAATACTAATACTTTTTCATCAAAAGAGTGTTTCTGAATTTCACTGGTTTAAAACTAAAATAAAACACAATGCATACAAAAAAGATGTTATGAAAGTTTACAGAATTCAAACAAACTTTCACAGCACATTAACCAGTCATTGTTCTTTTTATTAATAAAATGGCATACACATGAAGTTTACTCGAGAAACACAATCCATCAGCAACAATTGCTGAAATATTTTGAAGTCTGACATCATTGATCACTACTGAACACAACACAGAGCTGGCAATATGCCGCACCTGATTTAGACCAAATCACAATGAATAAAAATTCAAATGTTGATATTAAAAAAATTGACATTATTTGAAATTAATGACAGGTATTAACAAACATATAATCACCCAGATACCCCTTCCCATCAATCTAACTATTAGTGGTGTTCTGATGGATTTGAAGATGTCTATGTTAAATGATTTGTACCCAGATAATAGTAAAGACCGATGTCTGGATCCCTCTCATTCACTGTGATGCAAAAGAGGATTAGTGGGGTGTGGGGTTCAGATGAATGGAGTACCAGTTTGTTCATGAAGAACACTGACAGAAGAAACAAGTTTACAAATTCTTGTTGTACAGGTGTGTTGTTTAATTTGCTGAACAGTCAGGATTCACAAGTAACAAATTTACAAATACACAATTTGGACATTTTCCCAAAAAAAATGTTATCAGCTGTTTAATTTAGTCCCCCCCCTCCCCCGGACCTATGGTGCCAGGGACAACTGCCACCTCCACCCCCACCCTGTTAGTATGCTACTGGACCAAAATGCATTTTCAGTCTAACACATGACTGACAAATTTGTGTCAAAATTGTGCCAACCATATATTATGCTGAAAAACAGGATACTGTGAAATGAAAGCCATTTACATGTACTTACAAGGCAAAGCCATTTACATGTACTTATAAGGCAAAGTTTTATTTCTTCGCCAAACAGATTTCTCATTTTCATGTGCACAAGTTAGTAAACATGACTTCTGCTTATGTACTCTTATTAGTTATGTCGTAAAAAGTTATTATACTAGTAAAATCAAATGCAGATGCTGCACTGTTTGAATTAAGTACTTTGTGCTACAACTGGGAAAATTATCAACAACACTGCCAATGCAAACTTAAAATTCATGTTTACTGCATTATACACTACTGATACAACAAAAAATTAAAACATTCATTTCTTCAACTGCTTAAAAAGCAAGTAATTTAAAATAAAGAAAAAATTTACAAACCGCAGAAAATAAAAGTACCAAACATTTGCAATTTCTAAATTTTGTAAGTTTTATTAATGCCCTAAAATTGTCTAAAATACAACACAATAATATTTATCATCCACCCAAAATAAAAATATTTTAGTTAGAAAAAAACAAAAACAATTTGCCAAATTCTGTACATGTACCATTTCCATGTTAAAAACTATGATCTGAATTAGTCCAAGTTGATGAATTAATGAGAAATAATTTTTTTAAACAGAGTAGGCTAAAAAGAATTCACTCATTATTCCGCTATCTATGTACGCTATTGTTGCCAAGTATTTGGTCCCACTGTGTGAATGTTATCCAACCTGATAAGCTAGACATTTTTTTTAACACTTTCTGAAAATCTTTTAACAAAATGGCCAATTTTGAAAATAACACATTATTTACTTTTAACATTTATCAAAACTTTAAATTAAACAGGATCTAATAAATACATGAACTTGCTCAGGGGTAAACATGTGCTCTAGGTACATTTTAAAAAGAATAATCAGAGATTTACTGCACAATAAAGGCTAGAATATATTTTCCTGACACCCTGCCAATTTCTTGTGTTCTTGTCATATTCTATGATATAGTTGACTACCACTCCATGAAAATTATTGAATCTGTGCATTACAAGTTTTGGGCTATGCTTCATCAACACAGAAGGTTGTTAACTATGTGGTAAGTTTGCACCTATCCTAGCAACATATAGATTCACCTGCCAAGGGATGA
Organism: Unio pictorum; assembly: GCA_030141615.1. Classification (NCBI taxonomy): domain Eukaryota; kingdom Metazoa; phylum Mollusca; class Bivalvia; order Unionida; family Unionidae; genus Unio; species Unio pictorum. Next base: position 16,931,249 of record JARLTB010000001.1, on the reverse strand, counting down.
CGTTTACTGTGTGCAACTTTGGCACTAATGACCATCTACCGAGAAAACACCAACCCTCCACAGCTCTCTGACATTGTTGGAAAGTTTTTAGATTTAATCTTTGTACTGGACAGATTTTGTAATGGTGTTGGCTCTAATAATTGTTGGGTTGCAAAGATAATTCTGAAGGACATTCTTGCATGGTATATATAGATACATACATACACACACACACACACACCGAAAAGACAGGAATGTACCATACCTGGATCCTACAAGAGAATACTTCATAATTTAACAATGTTTTAATACAAAATACAAATAAATAATATTATGATACAGGTTAGATAATTTTTTTTAATTTGTATCATATGGAGTTTCAAGCCAGGTGGGTGGAATACAGAAACCATTGCCTTGCTTGTAAATACAGTGGGACCCCGCTATAACACGGTAGTTGGGAGCCACAGAATCCGACCATGTTATGAACTGAACTGTGTTCTGAGCAACCATGTACAATCACTATATATTAAATGAGAAATACATTTGCTGTGGTAACAGAAATTGCAGATATAATATATTGCTTTATTCAGAGAACCATGTATTGGTACATACACGTGTCTAATTTATATATAAATGTATAATCTATTGCATGAAAAGAGTATCAACACCGTGTACTCACCAGCGAATCTTGTACCGTAACATACATTGAATCCATAATACAAATATTTCCATTGAAAATATAAACACACGGATGTAAAATATTCAATAATTTTGTCACGGATCATTATGTGACTGAATTCAATGTAAAGAAAATAACAAAAATTATGTAATGGACGTAATGAATGATGAAATAGCATGTCCGAAGATTAATGAACAGTGTCTGTATACATTTTATACCACTACATTTCTCATGTCAATAGTTATTATTTTTTGAAAAACTGATTTTTAGCTGCTTTCTGCTAATGTCATGATTGCTCTTGGCAAAGTCAATTATAGTTCTCAGTTGCAGAATTCGAATTTACTAGTCAACAGATTGCATAAAACAACACCGCCAAGCCATGCGCACATGTTGGTGGCTTTTGTTTCTTTGATGCTGTATAAATCATTGCCCCCTGATTTGAACAAGTTTAGCTCAGCACTTCACTTTGATGATAAACAATGTAATTGATTTATACATTCTGGTGAGAATCTTTTATCAACCGCTCCATTGGCTGTTGCTTAGTTGTGTATGAACTTAAGAGAACATATATCGGAGATTATTAGAGCAACAATTGTATTCAGAATGCATTTAAGAAAAACACAAAGTAGACACAATGGCTTCATTGCTCAGGGATCAGTAATAATAATATTGACACTTATGAATTGTCATTTTTCGACAATAAACAAAGATCAAAGTTCTGAGTAGGCCCAGCAATTGGTTCGTATTTCCGATGTTTACTTTGGCACAAAACTAGAAGAAATTTTAGGAGCCATATAACGATTATTTTATATTCGAATTTGTGTGTGATTTCCTCCCCAAAATGATAATACATTTTCTACATGTTCTTTTTTGCAACTTTTTAGACGAGTATGAGAACGATAATTAAACTCTTGATGTATTTTATTTTTCATACCTAAAAGATTTGGGGGGGGGGGGGGTTTGAGAAAAATACCTGTAATAAATTACCTGAGATTTCGGGAGCCATGCCACAACCGCGTTATATCCGAATTCATGTTATAACGGGGCGGGTTATAGCGGGGTCTCACTGTACATCAGCAGAAACTAATCTACCTGTGTTGCTGTACAAGACCAAACCAAAACCTTCAGTCCTTCAGTCAGAGATAATTGATAAATTCAGACTACACCATGAGAGCTGCATTCAATTTGAGTTTGCACTGCTAACAGATAGCTTTTCATTATTTACAAACAATCCTTAGGAATTTGCTTAAATGAAACCTGAGGTGATAGAGATGTTTACCTTCAGCTTCCACAATTCAGGTACTCCACACTTTGAACATGTAAACAGTGTTCTCATTTTGGAGAGAAAGAATGGAGGCAAGCAAAGATCCTATAAACAATATTTTCTAAATCATGGTTCTATCATGATGTATTATATTTATCAGCCTTGACTACAGAAATATTTTCTAAATCATGGTTCTATTATGATGTATTATATTTATCAGCCTTGACTACAGAAATATTTCTAAATCATGGTTCTATCATGATGTATTATATTTATCAGCCTTGACTACAGAAATATTTTCTAAATCATGGTTCTATCATGATGTATTATATTTATCAGCCTTGACTACATAAATATTTTCTAAATTAGGTTCTATCATGATGTATTATATTTATCAGCCTTGACTACAGAAATATTTTCTAAATCATGGTTCTATCATGATGTATTATATTTATCAGCCTTGACTACAGAAATATTTTCTAAATCATGGTTCTATCATGATGTATAATATTTATCAGCCTTGACTACAGAAATATTTTCTAAATCCTGGTTCTATCATGATGTATTATATTTATCAGCCTTGACTACAGAAATATTTTCTAAATCATGGTTCTATCATGATGTATTATATTTATCAGCCTTGACTACAGAAATATTTTCTAAATCATGGTTCTATTATGATGTATTATATTTATCAGCCTTGACTACAGAAATATTTTCTAAATCATGGTTCTATTATGATGTATTTTATTTATCAGCCTTGACTACAGAAATATTTTCTAAATCATGGTTCTATTATGATGTATTATATTTATCAGCCTTGACTACAGAAATATTTTCTAAATCATGGTTCTATCATGATGTATTATATTTATCAGCCTTGACTACATAAATATTTTCTAAATTATGGTTCTATCATGATGTATTATATTTATCAGCCTTGACTACAGAAATATTTTCTAAATCATGGTTCTATCAGCCTTGACTACAGAAATATTTTCTAAATCATGGTTCTATTATGATGTATTATATTTATCAGCCTTGACTACAGAAATATTTTCTAAATTATGGTTCTATCATGATGTATTATATTTATCAGCCTTGACTACATAAATATTTTCTAAATTATGGTTCTATCATGATGTATTATATTTATCAGCCTTGACTACAGAAATATTTTCTAAATCATGGTTCTATCAGCCTTGACTACAGAAATATTTTCTAAATCATGGTTCTATTATGATGTATTATATTTATCAGCCTTGACTACAGAAATATTTTCTAAATTATGGTTCTATCATGATGTATTATATTTATCAGCCTTGACTACAGAAATATTTTCTAAATCATGGTTCTATTATGATGTATTTTATTTATCAGCCTTGACTACAGAAATATTTTCTAAATCATGGTTCTATCATGATGTATTATATTTATCAGCCTTGACTACAGAAATATTTTCTAAATCATGGTTCTATTATGATGTATTTTATTTATCAGCCTTGACTACAGAAATATTTTCTAAATCATGGTTCTATCATGATGTATTATATTTATCAGCCTTGACTACAGAAATATTTTCTAAATCATGGTTCTATTATGATGTATTTTATTTATCAGCCTTGACTACAGAAATATTTTCTAAATCATGGTTCTATTATGATGTATTATATTTATCAGCCTTGACTACAGAAATATTTTCTAAATCATGGTTCTATTATGATGTATTATATTTATCAGCCTTGACTACAGAAATATTTTCTAAATCATGGTTCTATTATGATGTATTATATTTATCAGCCTTGACTACAGAAATATTTTCTAAATTATGGTTCTATCATGATGTATTATATTTATCAGCCTTGACTACAGAAATATTTTCTAAATCATGGTTCTATTATGATGTATTTTATTTATCAGCCTTGACTACAGAAATATTTTCTAAATCATGGTTCTATCATGATGTATTATATTTATCAGCCTTGACTACAGAAATATTTCTAAATCATGGTTCTATCATGATGTATTATATTTATCAGCCTTGACTACAGAAATATTTTCTAAATCATGGTTCTATTATGATGTATTTTATTTATCAGCCTTGACTACAGAAATATTTTCTAAATCATGGTTCTATCATGATGTATTATATTTATCAGCCTTGACTACAGAAATATTTTCTAAATCATGGTTCTATCATGATGTATTTTATTTATCAGCCTTGACTACAGAAATATTTTCTAAATCATGGTTCTATTATGATGTATTATATTTATCAGCCTTGACTACAGAAATATTTTCTAAATCATGGTTCTATTATGATGTATTTTATTTATCAGCCTTGACTACAGAAATATTTTCTAAATCATGGTTCTATTATGATGTATTATATTTATCAGCCTTGACTACAGAAATATTTTCTAAATCATGGTTCTATCATGATGTATTATATTTATCAGCCTTGACTACAGAAATATTTTCTAAATTATGGTTCTATCATGATGTATTATATTTATCAGCCTTGACTACAGAAATATTTTCTAAATCATGGTTCTATCAGCCTTGACTACAGAAATATTTTCTAAATCATGGTTCTATTATGATGTATTATATTTATCAGCCTTGACTACAGAAATATTTTCTAAATTATGGTTCTATCATGATGTATTATATTTATCAGCCTTGACTACATAAATATTTTCTAAATTATGGTTCTATCATGATGTATTATATTTATCAGCCTTGACTACAGAAATATTTTCTAAATCATGGTTCTATCAGCCTTGACTACAGAAATATTTTCTAAATCATGGTTCTATTATGATGTATTATATTTATCAGCCTTGACTACAGAAATATTTTCTAAATCATGGTTCTATTATGATGTATTATATTTATCAGCCTTGACTACAGAAATATTTTCTAAATCATGGTTCTATTATGATGTATTTTATTTATCAGCCTTGACTACAGAAATATTTTCTAAATCATGGTTCTATTATGATGTATTATATTTATCTAGTGATGGGAATCGGTCAGAAATTCATAATCGATAATCAGTTCCCCTTAACCAACTGATCATCGATTATAATCGGTTACTAAGAGCAAATTTTAATTTTTGTTGTACAGGAGTAATCTCTTTTAATGACATGTATACTTTAAATTGACAATAATATTACATCGTGTATTACTTTTATTCTACAACTTTGTTAAATGAACGCAACTTTTTATGCCTGATCAGTTATATGTAACTGAAATACTGCTACAATCTCCTAAAATTCTTTTGTTTATATGTGATGTGTTTATAATTTAAAGTATTGAAGGACATGATTTTCTTGTTTGTCATTTTTATAAATACTACAAAAGATGTTGCAATTTAACTGCAACAAATCAACAAAATGTTTTTAAATTTATTAACTCAACAATTTAACAACTTGACCATGTAATAATGACTATATGTTCCTAATTATGAATCGTAAGGATTTTTATTTATAGTTGTGAAGAGATTAATAAATTTCAGGTCAACTTTAGTGGCTGAGAGTTTTACTAACCTTTGTGCTTTGCATACACCTAAAAAGTAGTCTCCCTTTACACACAATCGATTATGGAGTTTCACAATCGATTATCTTCTTGGTTTGCTCAACCAACTGATGATCGATTATAATCGATAATCAGAACAACACTAGTATCAAAATCATCATCTCTCAAATTGTCACTGCAGACTATCTTGATTGTCACTACTTGGATAATGCATGGTACCAGCTACTGAATGCAACTAACAAGAAAGTAAAAATGCATAGTTCCCTACAGTCACTTCCACTTTGTCTTACGGAAATTGCCAAGTACAAAATCGGCTAGGAGTGTACTCCCTTGTCTGATTAAATATCAATGTTTTGTGGTCATTATTTCATTAATGATGAGGCATTTGACATAATGCCTTAAAAAAATCACATCTCAAAGATAAAAATTATCATAAACGAAAGTTGTGTGAGCACACAAGTAGACCTTTATTTTTGAGAAGTTTACGAACAGTGGCAATGTTTCTTTGAAGTTCATTTTTACAGCAATATACTGAATGTAAATCATGGACATTTAATTTGTTAGACTTGTTTTGAAGTATAATTTATTTCTGAAGTTTTTTGAGGAACCAATTAACTACCAGAAAAGTCGAACAAAATAAATTTCTGAACTCTTGGTTGGCCGAGTTTTACATTGTGAAGCTTGCCAGCAAAAAAAAAAACAAAGATAAAGAGCGGATATTAATTCTTTGCACATACATGTAGTGCAAACAACACATCAACAACAGCTCTGAGAAGGATTCACCCTGAGAATCCAGCACAGAACCATCTAGTCCCTAGTGAGTATATTGATAAAACTAATGACATTTGCATTAACTGTAACACTGTGTGACAATAAAAAAGGTGATATTTTGGGCATGTGGAAACTGGAGTTTGAGCTTGTTGAATTTAAGTCGGGGCATGTGATTTATTTAAGTCACCAGCCTGGGGCATGTTTCTAAAAAAAATTCTGTTAGCACTGTAGAGCCTTGCACGGTTCACCATACACAAGATGAAAGATCTCTTAACCTACCCTTTTTTTGGGAGGGTGCTCTCCCCGTTGATCTTCACAGACCACTATGGGGAGGCCCTACTGCCCTATTGTTTTGTGTTTATGTATGATATAGATTGAAAAACTTTTTTTTTAAATTATTATTATTATTTTATATTTTTTTAAAATTTATTATTTTTTAAATTTTTCTTCTTTCTTTAATCAATTATTTCCAAATTCTTCTTCCAAACATTCATCATGGTATAGACTTTCCTCCATTGTTTTTGTCTTCTTCCCTTCTTGTCCTTCTTTTTTCTTTTCTTCTTTTTTGTATGAATATTTGTTCTTCTGTCATATGTTCTGTTGTACCATTTTTCTCTGATTCTTTTTCTCATTTTTCACTTTCTTGTTGTTTCTCCTGGATTTTGTTATTCCCCTTTAAAGTCTGTGATTTCTTCCCTAGCTCTTGTCGTGATATTTTCTTTATCTCCTTAATATTTGCATTTGGTTGTCTTTTCTCTTTTTTGAGTCTTTTGTTGTTCTATTTCTATTCTCTGCAGCTGGTTCTGTTTCTGCATGGGTAATTGCATTCCAATTGTTGTTTGCTGGTTTTGTCGAAGTGTCTCTTGAGTTTTCGGTGTTTGTGCGTTCTAATCCTTCATACCGTGCCTTGGTTACAAAACCATGTAGGTTAAATTCTCCTGTTATCGTTCTGAGCATTGTTTTTTCGATTTCTAATATCCTAGTTCCATCGTAAATTGACAAACCAGGGATAGTTCTGCATCTTGATTTTACCACTTTAATCTAAAAAAATGTCCTCAAACCATTTTACTACATGTTCTAGAGGTATATCAATAGGTATATCCGATAATAACTCCCTTATCTCCTGTTGTTGTTGTGGTGTTTTATTTATCTCCTTGAGATTTGCATTTTTCTTCTGGCCATGCTGTTTTTGTGATATCTTTCTCTGTATCCCCTGTTCTTCTTGGCTATTGGATGTCATCGGAGTACATGTATTTGCATTTGGTTGTGTCTTTTTCCCTTTTTCGTCTTTAGTTGCTATGTTTCTCTTGTCTGCATGGGCATTTGCATTTCAGTTGTTATTTGCTGGTCTTGGAGTGGTGTATCTGGGTAGTGATGGGAATCAGTCAGAAATTCATAATCGATAATCGGTTCCCCTTAACCAACTGATCATCGATTATAATCAATTACCAAGAGCAAATTTTAATTTTTGTTAAACAGTTATATCTTTGATTAAGAGTTCAATATGTTTATAAATGTACAGGAGTAACCTCTTTTAATGACATGTATACTTTAACCTGACAATAATATTACATGGTGTTAATTTTGTTCTACAACTTTTTTTTATTAAATGAATGCAACTTTTTATGGCTGATCAGTCATATTTAACTGAAATACTGCTACAATCCCCCGAAATTCTTTCGTTCACATGTGATGTGTCTATAATATAAAGTATAGAAGGACATGATTTTCTTGTTTGTCATTGTTTATAAATACTACAAAAGATGTTGCAATTTGACTGAAACAAATCAACAAAATGTGTTTAAATTTAATAACTCAACAATTTAACAACTTGACCATGTAATAATGACTATATGTTCCTAATTATGAATCATAAGGTTTCATATTTGTAGTTGTGAAGGGAATTAATAAATTTCAGGTCAACTTTTTGTGGCTGGGAGTTTTACTAACCTTTGTGCTTTGCATACACCTAAAAAGTAGTCTCCCCTTACACACAATCGATTATGGAGTTCACAATCGATTATCTGCTCAACCAACTGATGATCGATTATAATCGATAATCGGAACAACACTATATTTATCAGCCTTGACTACAGAAATATTTTCTAAATCATGGTTCTATCATGATGTATTATATTTATCAGCCTTGACTACAGAAATATTTTCTAAATCCTGGTTCTATCATGATGTATTATATTTATCAGCCTTGACTACAGAAATATTTTCTAAATCATGGTTCTATCATGATGTATTATATTTATCAGCCTTGACTACAGAAATATTTTCTAAATCATGGTTCTATCATGATGTATTATATTTATCAGCCTTGACTACAGAAATATTTTCTAAATCATGGTTCTATCATGATGTATTATATTTATCAGCCTTGACTACAGAAATATTTTCTAAATCATGGTTCTATCATGATGTATTATATTTATCAGCCTTGACTACAGAACACTGAATAAGTTTAAGTGAAATACAATATTTTTAGTGGAGCGATTTAAGTGTACAATGAGTTACATAATCTTTGACAGACAATGGAGGGGATAAGCAAGGTTTCTAACAGACAATGGAATGGGTTTATGCAGTCTCTAACAAACTGTGGAGGCAATACAATATGTCTTTCTTATTTCAAATGCTAGCTATTCACAAAGTGTGGTGAAGTATCTAGTATACAAGTTACAATGTGAAAAGTTTTCTTTGATTCCATCCTATGACCTTAACCTTTGACATTTTGTTCCCAAAATTAATGGTTCTTGCTTACACACAAAAAAACAGGATAACTACATTTTTAGTAGACATAAGGAAATATTTCACCTATAAAGTGGGAAACATTGTATTGTCATAACAGGTGAAACCATGAGTGAAAATACAAAATGTTTCCACTTAATGAGTGAAAACTTTCTTATATCAACTAAATAAAAAGGTTTATTTTAAATTATACATGTTTTAAGCAAAAATGGTCAATTTGCATTGATTTTTTTTCTCCATTATGTGCCATTCTGATTAATGGCTGCATTTTTACACTGATAATAAGTTCCATAATTTACAATACTTTTAGGACAGCAACCTTTTATAAATTAACTTGAAAAAGTAATGTTTCAAATTGTATCTTTTGTGAAATTAGTGACTGTTTTTAAAAAAGAGAAAGGTGAAGAGACTTATTTTGCCAACAAACTTTTTGCATGGACTGATACAGAAACATTTAACTGCTTATGTGGCCTAGTGGTTAGACCGCCGCGGAAGCAGGTGGTCATGGGTTTGATCCCCTGCCATGTCATACCAAAGACTTACAAAAATGGTACTAACAGCTGCCTCACTTGATGCTCAGCATTAAGAGTTTAGTTCTAGGACTGGTCTGCCTGGTGTCAGGATAATGTGACTGGGTGGGACATCATGCTACATGTCTGTGGCATGATGCCCCAGTGCTAGACATCACTATAAACTGCCCCACTGCAGACATTGTAGCGATATGACTGAAATTTTTTTAAAGCTACATTAAAAATCCTAATCAAACAAACAAACAAACAAACAAACAAACGAACAGCAAACATTGCTTAGAGGAGGGTACTGTAGAAACAACACAGAGCAATCATATCTGACAGACTATCTTTAAACAAAAAAATGTAATGATTGTGTGAGATTACTTATATGGTTTTTGGTTCTTTATATTGTTCCTTTCTGCTTTCAATTTTTGGCCTTGGGCAGCTTGCCATCTAGTTAAGCATCAGGCACTGCACCCTAAATTTCAATGTCACTTTATTTTGGTTCCAGTCAACACTTACCAATGCCCAATTTCACTGTCATTTTAAAAGATAACTATGATAGTGCAGAGAATATAAATCAGTATTTAAACAATTTTATTACTATATTTAACCAACTGTTTTTCCCAAAACTTTACCGTTAATCGCATACAATACTATATGAGTGACTGAATATTGAATAGCAACAGTTCATTAAGTACAAAAAAGTTAAAACTTGATGTCCACTTTTTGTTGTAAATTTGTTTTTAGGCATTTGTGATGGTGCTTCCATATTGGTACACAAATCTATACCAGCCCATTTATAGTCTTAACACATATCAAGATCTTATCATCCTGATAGGGGAAAGGATGCACATAGAGAGAGAGAAAAACAAAACAAATGAAATAGGTCAAAATATTGAAAAACAAATTTGAATAGCATAAGCAACGGCATATATATTTCCTAAATGGGAAAAGAAAATAGATCCAAAAGTAATATTACCATTGTGATAATAAAAGTGGTATTCATATATTTCAATACTTTATGAAATATATACAAAAGCTACTTAGAAAGTTTGTTAATAGCTGATGGTGGAGAAATCAAGTTACTTTCCACAATATATGATTGCAGATCATATAATTAGTAAAAGAAAATGAAAGCCCATTTTGCCTGAATGTTTTCTGTCCAATTGGTCAAACTTTGTCAAGCATATTTTCTTCTTCTATTTATGGTAAAAGCAGCCATATTTAATGGTAGATCAGCAAATATTTCTACAAACCTAAACCTTTCATATGAGAATGCTTTCTATCTCATTTGTTCACATTTTGTTTAGCATTCTTTATGATGAAGTCATTTGTATAAACTTGAAACCATTTACTACCTGGGTGCTTTCTGTCAAATCTTTGTTTGTTTTTTGTAGGGTTTAACGCCATTTTTCAGCACGATAGGCTATACATGGCGACCAGTATTAATGGTGGAGGAAGAACCCGGGAAAATCCCTGGAAAGAACCACCGACCCACGAGAAGCTATTGGCAAGGTTTCTCACATAACTACATTAGCCGAATCTGAGACTCGAACCCACGCAGACAGAGGTGAGATGGCAGTGATCCGTAACGGAGAGCGCTTTAGACCAATTGGCCACTCGGGGCCCCCTGTCAAATCTGGAAAGTTCTTTAGAAATGTTGGCCAAAAAATAACTTTCAGATGTGGCTGCGATATTTGATGGAAGATTGGGTTATTCTGTGTAAATCGGAAAGGCTTCTTTACAAGGATGCTTTCTGTCAAAATTGGTCAAATTCTGAGGAATGGCTTTTAAGACGTTGTTGCTGACAGGTTGTTCTAAATTTTTAGTAATTGTTTCCAATTTCATGATAGACTGGCAGCATTTGTACAGATATGAATGCAATTCATTCCTGGACGCTCTCTTCCAAATTAAAGTGAAATTGGTCCAGTGTCTTTTGAGAAGGTGGAAATAGCAAACATTTACAATGATCATCATAGATTTAAAATTAGATGATCTTCTTGGCAGACTGTTTAAAGTCAAATTTGGTCTAATTCTGTAAAATGTTTCACAAGACATTTAAAAGTTCTTGTATTTTTTGTAACAATGCCCACATTTGAAAGAAGGCTAATATCATTGATAGAATATATAAACATACAAGGCCTTTACACCAAGATTCTTTCATCGAAGTTTGGTTGAAACAGGAACAGTGGTTTTTGAGAAGCTGAAAGAAGCAACTGTTAACAAACAATGAACAATGGTCAATGTGCACCAAACAATAAATGCAGGACCATACCTTAAGATAACCTGGTCTTGTGCCAGGTGAACTAAATAGACTAATCCCTGCCCTTAATCCCCAAGATTAAAATATAATTATAGCAAAACTCATCTTCTCTGCTACCAAGTAGAGGGATTGTAACACAGTATGTCAATCTCCCATTGATTCTCTCCTGTTTCAGAAGGGGGAAACTGTTTAAACTGGGATTGCAGAAAACTGCTCTTCAGAAGGCATTTCTTGAGCGGATGTTTGTGGTTTTGTGGGTTAACAATATATTTCAGCACATGATAGGCTACACCCACGAAAATCCCAGGAAAAATCATCAACCCAAGCAAAGCTAGTGGCACGATTTCTCATATATCAAATTTACTAACTCAAGACTCAAATACACTTAGCTAAAAGGTACCTCTTTTGGACATCTGAATTTTAGATGTCATCATCTTTTTCTAAACCTGGAATAGTGTGGGATGGGGGGGGGACAACATGATGATGTTATCAGTAGAACATAATTGTTTTGCCAATCCTTTGAATAGTATATGACAGCATAATCCTAAAAGTATCTTCCAGGTTTCCACCCTTTTTCCACCCACACAGACAAATCAATAATGACAACAACATAGAGAAAAACTGGAATTTAAATGGATCAGTATATTCCTAGATGTTAGACATACAAGATAAAATAAGATCAAAATCAATTGGATGTCAGTAGTACATGTACATTGAAACCCAGTCATTTCATCTGCACATTAAATCATTTGAACAAAAGGTAACAGAGGTAACTAATTCTTTTCTAAGATTTAAAAAGTCTAATTTGTAATATGCCACAAATGTGCCAATGACCCATATGCCCATCTCCATCAAACAGGGATAATAATTTTATCAAATTATGTTGAAAAATGGTAAAACTCAAACTTGCCCAAAGTCTTTTAAAGTCTAATACCACATTTGGTTTCAATCCATGTCTAATACCAAATTTGGTTTCAATCCATGCCTAATACCAAATTTGGTTTCAATCCATGTATAATATCCAATCTGGTTTCAATCCATGTCTATTATCCAATTTAGTTTCCATCCTAGTCTAATACCAAATTTGGTTTCAATCTATGTCTAATACCCAATTTGGTTTCAATAAATGTCTAATACCCAATTTGGTTTCAATCCTTGTCTAATACCCAATTTGGTTTCAATCCATGTATAATACCCGATTTGGTTTAGCAGCAGAGAGGGTGAACAGACCACGTTTTCAAGCAAAAATAAGGCTTCCCACAAATCTCATTTTAACCGAAAAAAAAAAGTCTCCATTTTTGTAAAACGGAGATTTTACGATTTTGCTCACAACGATGTGGTCATCCACCCTCTCTGCTGCTAAGGGTTAACAAAAAATAAGAAATGATTTTAACCGAATATTTGATCCAGTCCGATACGATATCGAGTCCGAGGATCATGTAAATTTATTGTTATAAATCCATGCGGGGTTGACTGAGCGTTACTAAAGAAATTTTTAAATTGATTGAAGTCCATATCGGAACACCATGTCTGCCAAATATTTCGTAGCGTATGTGTATCAACGCCGTTAAACACAGCAAGAATATTACAGTTATCTCTAATCACTTTTGGAATCTGTGTGTAGCGTTGAGTGACATATATCACGTCAGTGTTTTTATGCCTGCCTCTGGAAAAGATCCTAGCAGGATTTTTTTGTTTATCCAACATTATATCGTCGTATACGACTAAATTGTTAATATCTCCATCAATATCATCAATGCTCGGTGCTTCATCGATATCGGTTATAAAATCAATGGCGTTCTCGCCCTTAATTTCTGAAGCATTCTCGTTAAAATCCTTTAACACTTCATAACATCGTTGATCATCTACGCTAGGGGCAATTAAATACAACTTATCCCACTTCATCCATCTCATTATTAAATTGAGCAACAATTGCGTTTTACCGGATCCAGATGGCCCGATTATAATCATCCGGATAGAGTTTGGTAGCGCTGCATGATGCTTAATTGGTTCTCTTGTTTTAGTCGCCGAAAAATCAATTATATCCATATTTCTATACATAAATTATGGATCTATATTGTGTGAAGTGTAAAACGCGTACTGGCACAGATGATGTGACGACGGTTACAACTAAAAATAACCGATCAGCGCTTTCTGGTAAATGCGTGCAATGTGGTACAAAGAAATTTAGATTTGTGTCTATGAAATCTGATTTAAAAAAAAACGAGGAGGTGATATCGCAGCCAAATTGGCAAAGCTCCCTGGAACCCCATGGGCAAAGTACCCCGGAGAAAAGCACCTCCCAGGATATAGCTACTGTGGACCGGGAACCAGACTTGATATCAGACTCAATAATCAAAATCAACCCAACCCCGGTGAAGAACCAATAAACGCCATTGATAAGGCCTGTCACCTTCATGATGTTGCTTATAAAAGCAGCAATCTGCAACACAGACATCTAGCAGATGTGAAATTAATTCATGCGTTAAATGCTATTCCTGATAAATCCTTCAAAGAAAAATTGGCTTCCTTTTTGATAAAATCGGCTATGAAAAGTAAATTGATGTTAGGTGCCGGTAATTAATAATATGGAATCAATTTATTATTCCCCAAGAGGATACTGGAGGGGTAAATCAGCAGTCCATAAACTCGCTAGCGCTGCAAAAGTGAAAAAAACCACTGCGGCTAATTGGTTATCCAAACAGGCACTATGGCAAATTTATCTACCACCGCCTAAACAAATTCAATTCTCGCATTTTGATGTGACTGCTCCTAATGAAGTTCATCAGGCTGATATATTATTTTTGCCACATGATTGTGGTTACAAATACGCTTTAACCGTAGTTGATATTGCAAGTCGATACAAAGAAGCAGAACCGTTAAAAACAAAATCAGCCACTGAAGTTGCTTCTGCATTTGAAAGGATTTATCGACGAGGTCCTCTGCACTGGCCAAATCTATTGCAGGTTGATCCTGGCAAGGAATTTCAGGGTGCGGTTCTATCTACAATGAAAAATCATAATGTCACCATACGACGAGGGCATACTGCGCTACATCGCGATCAGGCCATTGTCGAACGATTTAATCGGACGATTGCTGAGCGGTTATTTGGATATCAATACGCAAAAGAATTCATTCAAGAAAAGCGATCCCGTGAATGGGTTAAAAGGTTACCAGCTGTGATTACCGCACTGAATAATGAGATCACTAGAACAATCAACATGAAACCTAGGAACGCTATTAAAAAGAAGTCTATACCCGTACAACCACAAAAAGATTTCCCTAGAAACGCTAGCGTTTCCCAACCAATTCTTGGTAGTAATGTCACTGTTAGGTACTTATACGAACCAGGAGAGCTTGAAGGGGGTAGAAAAAGGGCTACTGATCCTATTTGGAGTGTTACTGCACACAAGATATCTAGTATAACACGATCTACGGGTAGACCTCCAGTCTATAAACTGGATTCAACTGCCCCTCAACGAGGATTTACTCGACAACAATTACAGGTAATTCCCGAGGATACTCAATTACCACCGCATGGTCTTAATTAGCACCCAGGGTGCTGGCACCCCGGCGTCTGTTGCACTCAAGACAAGTCAACATCACATTGTTTCTGACATGACCGAGACTGTTATTTTTTCTGTCTACGGTAAATTGGCGAGGATCTTTATCCGAATACTGCCAACGCATTATACAATTGCAACTCGCGCAGTGATTATTCTGTTGTTGTTTCAGCGTAATTATTAATTTAGCATCAATATCAAATTCTCGTTTTTTTTTGTCCTGTTGTTTGTAACCGGAGAGTTTTTTATTAATGATGCTAACATCAATATCACTTATTGTTGTGTCATTATCATCGCCACCAATGATTTCATCATCGAAGACAACTCTTCGAAGTTGATTTATTTTTCGTACTCTGGATACTGCGAGATAGACTAAATTCGACCATTCGATGCGATTATCTACCATCCAAACAATTGTATCCGATATAGTTAATCCCTGTGAAGAATGTATCGTCGCTGCGTATCCTAGCGTCCATGGGGATTTATTAGCACGCAATGCATTTTCGACGACGCTGATATCAACCAGCACAATATCATTTAACACGAGAATCTGCTTTTCACTCTTCCCTGGAATATCAACTTCAATATTCTGCTTTCGTGTATCTGAAGGCCTATAACACAACGGTACTGGAAGTGTTGCAAATTTTTCTTTATGCGTTTCAAATAACTTCATCTTAAGTGTGTCTCTGACTATTTTTCTACTTGCTACTATCAAATCATTTGGTCTCCACGTTTCCCAGAAATCATTCATGGGAGTTTCTGAAATTATTTCACGCGCTATTTCGCATTGGATTTTATCCGGTTGTAATCTAATCAGTGCTTTGAACTCGCGTAATTGTTCATCAAGTGATCTATGGTCGGTATTAATTTCTTCATAATAGTCTACAGAACTCTTTAGCCATTCATGTGGAGATCCACCGACAAATGGTGGTGGTTGGCCGTGATCACCGCACATGACGACTTTTGTGTTTTTGTTTAACAACCACTCGAGAAATGTTTGTAATACTCTCAACGATACCGTGCATATTTCATCCCAAATTATGATTTCAGGAATGAATTTATCACCCATTCGATCAGGGGTCCATTCATCGCCTTTCCATCGAAAGAAACTATGATAAGTACAGGCATTTACCCCTCGCTGTATCATCTCTCTGGCGAGTCTGTGAGTCGGTGTTAACACAATCATGTTAGAAACGCTAGCGTTTCCACGACGATATAATTCAATTGCACGAGTTGTCTTTCCTGACCCACCACAACCGTTTAAATAAACTGTCTTGTATCTACATATTGGATCAGATACCGGTGGTGCATTAGAAAATTCTGATTGAATCTCATCACATTTTAAGTACTTTTCATCCATGGTAACATCTGCCGATTCACAATACTCATGTAGCATCTCCTTTTTAAATCTCCAACATCCCCACGCTTCCTCCTGGGATGTGAATTTAGCTACATCTGATTTGTATTTATTGTTTATATACATCGAATCAGTAGCTACTCTAACCGCGGTATTAGGAAATTTATTTATCATCGAAAATAAATTGATAGAAGCATAAGCTAGCATAGAACTTCTCAAATGTGTGTACTGGGAATTATATCCATCACAGTAGGTAACAACCGTACCCAATTTCTCACCATTGGATAGAAAAGCATCCTTACGGGATACAAGTTTTCCCTGTTTCGTTAAATCCGTTACAAGAAAATCGTATTCAGCGACGTCTATGATCAACCGCGAGGAAAATTTTGCATTGTCGTATCTTCCACCCTGGGTAAATTTACCGATTATTCTTCGTCCAAAATCCTTTGCTTGTTCTTTTTTAATTTCAAATAACTTCTTAGACCAATTCATGATTTGTTCTTCATTGAAATCAGGGAATTGTTTTCGCAATTCGCTAATTATACGATCTAGATCGGGGTGTGGTAGCCAAACTTCTTTCTGAGCTCGATAGCATATAATAGCTTCGGAAACAATCAACGATATCAGCATGCCACAATCAATCATATATCGTAGTAACACTATTGGCATCCAGGCCTTTTCAGATATATGTCTACCAAGCCAAACATAACTACACGGATGTAACCCTGTAGCGAGTTCAAATGATATCACACGAGCGAATCCGGTTAAATCAAAATCAGGTAATGGCCCATTAATCGCAACACGAGTCATTTCATGCGTGGGGTGTCCAAATCGTTTAAAATAGTTACTACATTCCCCATACCCGAGAAAACTTCCGGGATAACACGCGGCTATATCAATTGAAATCATACCATCACGTGAGTATTTCGTATTCCACAGTCCTCCATGACCAAATTCGATGCAACTTAATTTAACGTCCTCGAGAAAATCACTTCGTGTTGGACGCCATGAGTTTTTTTCTCTTGCGAAGTGAGCTACCACTGATGGAATAGTAAAACTATCCGTCAATAGTTTTTCATGGGAACTCTCTGGTGAAAAATCACTAGCGATTTTTCTCATTCTGTTATCTAATTCTTCAACGCGATATAATTCACCATTTGGTCTTACAAATTGATCAAATCCTGATTCGGAACCAGCACTACTAAGTAACCACACTGACACAGGATCATCTTTACACAACGCATGAATAGCATCAAATAATTTCTCTTCATAGAAAACATCCCCGGAAAATTCCCCGGAAAATTCCGGGGGGATATATCTCACGGTTCTATCTCGTGGAAATATTGTTACTGCAGGTGTCCACGCGTGTTCGTTATGATCAATAATTTGTATTGGAGCCCCTCGCGATTGATATTTCGGTTCGTATAATACTTCTCCGGTTATTGTTGTTACTGATATTGGGAATTTTAATGATGCTTCTAATTTAGCTATATCAGAAATCTTTGCACCGTGCTGTTTCACTGTCAGTTCCCATTCGGTTATTTTCCTACGTCGCAGATCAGTTAGTTTATTTCCTCGGGATGCATTTGTGAAGTGTTCCATTACCCGTGTTGCTACACAATTGAGCCTTGACGAAGTCAACGGTGAATATTTCATAGGAGCTAGTTTTGCAATATCGGGTTTATCATTTAACGGATATATCCCATAAACGATTGCTGTTACAGGATAAGATCTCTCGTAGTATGGTTTGTCAATTCCAGTTAGAATTCCTGGTTTGGAATCTCTACTTACAATGACAGTTTTTTTATCCTTGAGGATTGGTTCAAATTTATCCCTAATAATCCATTTGCCTTCGACTTCGATAATGAATTTTATTCTGAAAAAATACTTCTGATGGGAATTGCTTTGTTTGGGAATTGCTTTGCTTGAAATCCTTTGGATTTCCACCTTTGGATTTCCACCTTTGGATTTTACGCCAAGGTGTGAAATTATCTTAGCTGCTCTTTTATCGTTCATAGTAGCATCGATGATGGGTACATTGACATCTTCATCAATAATTCGAAATGTCGACCAACAGTATGCTGCACCGTCTCGGTAGAATTCATTAAAACACTCCCTGATTTTACCGAGTATAGTTCTATCACCGATTAGACGTTTTGGTGTATCAGAGACTCTATCAAGATTGAATTTAGTATTTTTCCAGGGCTTAATTTTCGATAATCTTTGGAACTCCCTATCAAGATTGAATTTAGTATTTTTCCAGGGCTTAATTTTCGATAATCTCTTGAACTCTGCCATGTTATAATCAATGAATTTAGTATTTTTCCAAGGCTTAATTTTGGATAATCTCTTGAATTCCTCCATGTTATAATTAAAACAAGTATTTAAATAGAAAAATATAGTATAATGAATCACTGCAAGTGGCTAATGATTGGATCAACAACCCCGTGTAACAAATCATGCAGAAGCGAATTCTGTGGGTATCATTTACAAAGCATTAGGCGAGGAAGTTTTGGCCCTCTCCCATGCCTCCAATGTGGGGTGGGCGTTAGAGGAAAATCGCAGTTGTGTCTTGCTTGTGGGGGTAAACGATACAGGGAACTAAAACGCTACTATGACAAACGAATCATTGACCCTAACGTCCTTGATAAAATCAAGGACAAAATCATCAAAACCCCTCAAGACTACATTGATAGACTTATAATTAAAGCAAATAATAAATTAGACAAGTAATATTATTATATAAATGAGCCAAGATTTCAGACCTCATCCAGTGCTCGTTAATTACGAAGCCTCCAGTGATGGTGTTGTCAGGCACCGCAGACTAAAAAACCCGGTTGGATATCTAAATAATATGGGGTATTTGTTGTTTAGTGCTAGAAATAAAACATATCTCTGTCACAGAATTATTTTTGAATGTCATAATGGATTAATCGAAGACGGATTTGTGATTGATCACATAAATGGCGTGAAGACTGATAATTGTCTTGTGAATCTTCAAGCCGTCTCACAAAGTCGGAATGCAAAATTAGGTGGAACTGGCAAACATGCAAAACCCCCTAGGAGAGTTAAATCGTTTGATTTAGAAAATAATGAAGAGAGAAGCTTTCAATCGATAAATGAAGCCAGTAGATACTTTGACATTTGTAGGGCTTCAATACGATTTGTTTCAGAAAATATAATTAAAACTGCTCTGTCTAAAAAAAATGGTCATAAAATAAAATTCGTATACACCTAAACGATTCAAGGTTGCACGATGTGGTCATCACCCTCTCTGCTGCTGCTGCAAATGTTTCATTTGTGGGTTAATAATTCTTTTACGAGTTCAACCGAAAATTTGATCGAGTCCGATACGATATCGTGTCCCAGACCTTGTCTGGGGGGGATGAAAATCCTTTGTTGAAAATCGAAGATTTTTAGGATTGAAAGTCTTTACGACTTTACAAACAGACTAATCGCTAACACCTCTTCTTGTAAATCAATCAGATTATTTGACTGGTCGGTGAGTTTGAAATTAATTCTCGTTAACGAATTATTATGGCATCGCATGTAGACAGGATTAATTGGGTTCTCAATAATTAGGAATCCTGGAGGAGCTGTTGGTGCAAACGAATAAAGAATATATCCTTGCTGAGCTTGATTTGATCGTTCGAGATTAATTTGATAGCTTCCTTCAATTGCATCACATACTAAATTGAGCGCAATCACTGAGGATATATTCACGTTGAACGGAGCGATATGCCTACCACCGCCATCTGGGTCATTATTATATTTGAGGAGGACAGATGGATCTTGTTTTTGTAGCGCCTTGATATCGGTTTTAACAATTCTTGCTAGTTCATCAGCTTTGTACCCGGGAAACTTGAAATTACGCAGATTGTCCTCTGTGATATTGTAATCGGTTAGGAATCGTTGTTTATTGTCGCTGTTGTCATTAATTATTGTTTGAATAATTAGTTCATAGATATATTCCATATCAGATATAAGTTGATTTATTATTTCAACGTGTTTTTGCGATTTTGTTTTCCGTAGTTGTTCTAGTTGTGTTTCATATAATTGTTTAATTTCATTAAAATAACCACGGACGTCAGTTAGCGTAAATGAAATAGTAACAGATGAGTCGGTTGTTCTTTTAATGATAAAATCCCATTGCAATGTGTCTTTGTTGGTAAATATAAATCTATCGGCGATTCTTCCTTTTCTTATATCAGATAAATTATCTCGATAACTGGGATTGATTTCATGATATGATTGTACGTCCGTGGTTAAGTCGGCGGTGGAATTTTCCGGTGGTTTTTCAGGCCATCCTAACACTGTTCTTAACGAGCTGTTATAGATATCTACAATGTATCCCTCTGTGCTTATTTCGATCGACGACGAGAGCGTCGGTTGATGAAGATTAATAGCTATTTTTGATTCTTTTCCAGTGATTGATTTTATTCTACGCTGAATTTCAGCATCGATTTGCTTAATTTGGTACGACCCAGTTGGTAACGAAACAGTTTCCCACTCTGGAGTACCATAGGGTTTATTCTTATACGAGAACACCAGTGCGTTATTGGGTTGCTGACCACCAAATGCAACCGATCTGATATTAGGCCAGCTATGATATACTCGTAATTTTGCCAGCGCGATCTCACGCACTGGAATCGGAGAAGGGAAGTTCACACTAAATTCAGGACTCGTTGATGTTATTGATATCATGCTTGTTTGTACTGGGTTCGTGTTCTCCACTACTCGTTGAAGTAATTCCATCGGTGTCGTCATTGTTATTATACTCATGATTTATTTCTAATTTTGGTATCGAGGAATCATAAATACTGACCATCACTGAGAACTCACAATCTGGTATGGTTGAGATTATTGAGATCATTTTGGTTTTTTTTGGGTTTGTGTTTTCCAATTCCATCGGTGTTGTCATTGTTATTATATTCATGTTGTTGCTCTAATTTTGATATCGCTGAATCAAAAATACTGACCATCGCTGAGAATTCACTATCTGATATAATTGTATTATCGAGTGACGATGATATCATCAATGATAATTGCGAATATGCGGTTGATGCAATATGAAATTGAAGTAAGTAATTCTGCAGTTTACTCTGGCTGCATGATGATATCTTTTTTGCTATCCCGGTTGATATACCCCCGATTGTAGCCACCGCAGAAATGCAAATTGGAACTACGACCGGGGCAATCATTATAACCGATGCAAGTATTATTCCGGCGCCAGCGAGAACGCTTGACACCGAGTACATAGTAATATCAATTGCGGTGATTCTTCGTCGGTATTTTTTTTATTTTTATTTGATACTCCTCAGTGAGGGTTTTGAGTCTAGTCTGAAATTCTCTGACCTGATCATAGCGACATTGCGTTGATGAAATCATTGTTATTTTAAACCCGCTAGTGTTTTCAATTATTTGCCATCTTCCGGGTAGTGGATCAGGGGGTAGTTTACTTCACATATAAATTCTATACACCATGTTATTTCTTTTCTAATGGTGTTATCAACCCCGACAATCTCAAATTCTTCTCCACCCACGATAATTACTGTCGCGGTGCCACCAAAGTAGGTTTTACCTTTCACGATGATATCAAATTGATTGTTAGAGATTAATGTCATCCTGTAGATACCATGGGGCCACCCCTCGATATTGACTTTCAATTTAGCATTAGAGTTTTTTATCCAATCAAAGGTCCCATGCTTTACCCTTTCAGATTTTTCTTTTAGTTTAGAAATATCGTCAATAACGTCGGAATAGGTTTTATTGATTTCGGTATATTTCATTATCTTTCCATCGTGGTGTTTAAAAAATGAAACCAAAAGGAGGTGAAGTTTCAAACCTTCTCGGAATAGATAATCCCCCTCGAGTTGAGAATATGTCGTAGTGATATTGTAACTTTTAGAACCCTCAAAGAAATTTTTAGCCATTTCACTGGTGGGTTTTTGTTCGTCAATAGCGCTTTTAATTTCAGCGAGAGTCGGACCTGTCAGTGTGGTTTCAGATACAGGTGTTCTCCCTAAAAATTTATCAACGATGGTATTAAGTGTTGTTTGTCTCACCATAAACATATTAATATCTTTGAGAGTCATCGTAGATGTAGCTGGGACACCAAAGAAACTATTAGCGATGTAGGCATTGTGAGTATGCTTGCCGATAAACTCGCTAATTTCAGCGAGAGTCATGCCAGCCACAAGTGGGGTTCCAAAAAACTTAACAACTACGTCGTTAGTGGGTTTTTGATCTTCTATTAGTTTAGAAATCTCGAGATAATTTGCCTTGATTTCTGAAGCAGTCATCATCCTTCCAGCTTCCTTGTTAGCGAAGAATGAATTCAACAAGTCTTTAATTTCAGCTAGAGTCATGCCAACCACAAGCGGGGTTCCAAAGAATTTATGTACGACATTTTTGCGAAAACTATTATAACCTCGTATAAGATCATTCAGCTCACGGCCGTGGGTGGCAATCGTGTTGTCGTGG
Organism: Unio pictorum; assembly: GCA_030141615.1. NCBI lineage: Eukaryota > Metazoa > Mollusca > Bivalvia > Unionida > Unionidae > Unio > Unio pictorum. The sequence goes on along the minus strand of JARLTB010000001.1, from coordinate 16,908,081 downwards.
GCGGCAATCGCGTCGGTGATCGTAGACACAAGTGCGCCTGGTTTAAGTCGTCCACCGTTGGAATAAAGCGCAATAGAGTTTTCAGCGGCATCGCTCTGCCGTATCAAAATGTCATTCACGGATATATTACTGCTTTTCAATTTACCCTGGCGATCTTGAAATACAACTAATTCGTTCGGGTCAACATCTATTAAATTTAACATCTCAGCGATTTCATCTTCAATTATTTTTTTTACATCCTCGATAGAACCCGCAGACGTTTCCTCGGTGGGTTCCAACATTGACAGAGATTGTCCCCAAATATCAATCATTATTGTTAGCGTAACTTGTGTTTTCAATTTATTGATCCTTGTAATTTCCCACTCGTGTATTCGTTTACAACCAGATGAGGTGGTTTCCACGGAGATCTAAAGGATTTTAATGAAATCTCTGCGAGGACATTTAATACTTCACGGCCGCATATCGGTGGATCATTTAATTGTTGTGTTGGCAGCGTGGAATAAAAAATCGGAAACTCTTTGAGTTTCGTCGAAGAATTTATATACCGCATAAACTCGCTTGGTGGAGCTAACCCATATGAATCGAAATAGACAATCCCACGTGGATCAATCGCGTATGCAACCCAGTGAGTTCCCGATCCGCTGCTGTTATCAAGATTGATAATACCGGTTTCAACGTTATTTGGTTTTCTCGGTAATTGATCTCTCATAAAAACCCCTCTGAAGTTTTTTATCGCTAGTTTTTTAGCAGCATCAATTAAATCAAAATTGGACATAGGAACCATAGGTTCGGAAATCGAAGATTCGGAAATCGAAGATTTGGGAACCATAGGTTCGGAAATCGAAGATTTCTGAATTAATAAACCGTTCCTGGTATTCTTCTTAGACCCGATCCGTTCACGGATTTCCCGCTGTACCATGAATACGGGGTTCCTGGTAGGTACAACCCCTTTCCCTTTTTTTTATATCCTTTCCCAGTTGCCTTTTTCAACGCCATCCCTGCCGCGGTACCAACGGCTCCCAACGCTGCCGCTTTCGCCACCGCTGGGGCAGCCGCTGCAATCAATGCTGGTATTGCGGCTAACAATGGAAATATACCACCTGATTTTATCATGTTCGCGACTGCGGCTTTTGAAAATTCTATTTGAACTCCTCGCTTATTTTTCATTGCATCATTAAAATGTTTTATTTGACGATCCGTTAATGATATTTTATGTGTACCGCCGGACATCTGCGCTGGTTTTAACGTTATTGTTGTTCCACATTCTTTAGCGGATTTTGATTTTAATTTCTTGACCTGACCATCAGTCAGCTTGACACTAACAATACTATATGGCATTTTATTGTAAAACACATTTATGCTTTCAATTGATCTAATTGTGAAAATCGTTTACGATTTCAATCATAGATTTTCTACTGGTGCATCAACGAGTCTCATTCGTCCGCCAGCCCCTTCTAACAACATTGATTTGTCGCTGAGAATAACAGCAACCGCTCTATAATCAACACCGCCAAGATCTATACGAGCCCTAAAATGTATGTCAACAACGGATTGTCTTGTTAAATCAAGATGTTCCAGTGAAAAGTAATAAATTGGATACAAGTTCTTAAAATCAAGTTGCGATATTTGCAAACCGGTATCAACATTTTGATCACGACCCATATATGACAGCATCCGATGATACACACGTGCTATTTGGTTGTTTCCGTAATTAAGCTGTATATCCTCAGATGGTTCTTGTTGTCCGTTTATTCTCAGTGAAACCTCACTTACCCCTAACCGATCAAATATCATATGACTGCGTTCTTGGGAACCTAATCGATTCCGATTCTGCAGCGCTATAAATATATGACGTGGAGCTGAAACGCCTTGTTTTGATGCCAGGTGCCATGTAAATGTACCATTAACATTATCCTCTTTAGCATCAGTCGTTGTTGTTAGCCAACTTAGCAATGATTTACCACCTGTTTCCATAAATGAGAGCAGCCGCTCTTCCGTGGTAATTGATGGAGTCATTACTGGCATCCATAATACTATTTTACTCAAAACAACTTTACCTTCATCGGCACCAGTACGCCAAATTGCATCATTGTCATTGCCTTTTCGCACTAACGCGATTGTGTGTTTGGCTCCATAGATGACTTTTCTTACATTTCTGCAGAATCCAAATATATGATGGAGTGGAATCGCACATGAAAAATATCGCTGCTGTTCTTGCAATGCTAATTTTCGTGTTGCAAATCCTAAATTGAAATTACTATTAACGCCTCCAAGAATATCAAACGCAGCTCCTGGTCTAGCTCGACGTTCTGGATTAGTTGCTTCTCGTTGATTATCAACTGAAGTGTCTTGCGGTGTTAACACTTTAATGTATTGAAGGTGGTCAGCGTTATCAGAGGTATCCTTTGCAAACATCATAGATGGACCAGCCGATCTTGTATAATCATCGGAGTATCTTGCTAGTCCGATTATTGTTGTTGCAACATCAACCTCGCGGTCTATTGATTCAATTTCTTTTCCATCAATGAGATATCTTGCACTTTCAAATAACGCCATTATACCATTGTTGACGAAACCAACTCGGATATTTAAATCATTTGCATATGGGGTATCGGCTGCAACATTTGTTACAAGTTTTCCTTCTACTTCAATAAATGCTTCACATGGCAAAAAGTATTTACTGGTATCTTGAACTTGAAGTTCAATTCGCGATCGTAGGTCGGGTTGTATTGCATGATAGGAATAGTATTGATAATCGCGGACGGAATCATCCTTGCGCACTGGGGCTTCCATATCTAACGCGGGATCAGCTGTTCGTTTAAACATTTATAACATTACTAGCGTTTTCAATTGGTGAATTGCAAAGCAATAATTATCGTCGTTGAAAATTTTTCGAATTTCTTTTTTGTTTCAAACCACTTCCTGCTATCGCGTTCATGATAGCGCTATCTGTTACCGGTGGTGACGAAGTCAATTGCGCTAGTTTTTCTTCCACTGCGTTATTTATTGCTTTGCTGATTTTTGCAGGCATCACTGTAGTTGATGGCAGCACTAGTGGTTTCACCACTGACGAAGTCATTCCTGGTTTCTTTCGTACCAATAATGCTATTTTATCTTTCGCGGCAGAAAATGCCTTTCCTGCAAGATTTCCAACGAAATTGATTCCCTTATCACGAATAGCATCAATGGCTTTCATTGATAATTGTTTAGCTAACGGCGCTACCTTGGGAGCCATTCTTGTAAATAACCCCGCAATGGTATTGCCGAAACCATCTCCGTAATATGCTCTATAAACAGGCAATCGTGAGTTCACCACGTAGACGCTTACTGGTTTATCATGGTTGTAGTGTATAATCATCTTGTTATAAAACTAGTAGTTTTTCAATTAGTGATTAATCGCTTACATCCATTGGATTTTCATCATCAATGACGTTGTCATCGTTGTGATTTTCAACTAATTCAGCAATAAGTTCTCGATATACATCAATGTCCATGATACCGCCGGCAAATAATCGTCTACAGATATCAGCTGCTTCATTAATTACTTCCGGTGAGTTATTTCCGGCTCGTTTCCCTCCGATGAGAACCTCTAACCTTGATATATCACTTAGAATGTTACCAGGGCATGTCACTGTAGAGTCAAAGACTCCAGCGTTGAAATCATTTGGATTTCTAATCGAATATCCTTTTCCACTTGCTTTCTTAGAACCGGCTTCTGCTCTTATGTCTATTTCTTCCGGGATTGGATCCTCCGTATAACGTGGTGGTTGTGGACCGCCTTTAACCGCAGCTAGAAAGTAACCATAACCAGGGTGCTGCAACGCTGAGATTTTATCCCCGCCATGTTTCGCTAAATATAGTTTTGATGCCCAAGTGTCTTTGCTTTTTATAAAACTTTTAAACTCGTCCTTTAAAAAATTCTCTCTCTTACCCTTTGGAAAATTTTCTCTAGCAAAATCAGCTAATTCGTAATCCGTTCGGATTCCTTCAATTTCATTTAATGCTGCGACTGTAAATATATTCTCAGGTGAATAGTCTCTTCCTGCAGCTGCACCTTGTTGTTCTTCTTCGCGTTCTTCAATTTCGCGCTGAGTTTTTATATCACTGGATAGCTGTTGTATTCCTGCGCGTGTTTGTCCGGTCTCTGCTGCTATCTTTTCAAGCACACCAAGAACAGGCACTTCTCGTCGCTTGCCTTCCTTAGGAATATCTCCGTATATTGCTCGTTCAGTTGCTGTTTTCATATCTTTGGTCGCACTTGTTATCGGAGTAAACAGTTGTTCACTTGACACAGAAAAGTCAGTCTGCGCTTGTTGTCGTTGTTGAAGTTTCTCGCGAAGTCTGTCTCGAACCGGTATAAACTTTTTAATTGCTGCTAGCCGCTCTCGGGCTAATCTAGTTGTAAGCGATTCACCTACCATATATTGTTTATGAACTAATTTTTCAAATGTAAAACCCTTTGGGTTTCCATCACAATTAAATAACTTAGTTATTAAATAATGTACCATCAAGCTAACGTATTCATCTTCGACAGGGTTAAACTGTACGACGCTATCCGCGAATGTTTCAGAAATAACATCGCTGGGGATTTCAGAATTGTAATATCTGAGAACGGCGATGAACGATTTGTGTTAACGACGCGGCAACAAGAACAACTACGTGAAAATGGAGGCGTCGCGGTGATTACTTGCTACTACGACCAGATCATCCATTATGCACATAACTGCATGGGCAAGTCCAGACTGCTGAGTATCCTTTCAGGAGAAAATCCTATGTAAGTGTTACAAAAAACGCTAAAAAAAAAATTATTTTTAATAAAAATTACTGAAAGCCTATTTTATAGTAACGCTCACGTGGTTAAGATACGGGTTTTTCCTCGTTTAACATTTTTCTAAGATCACGAACCTTAGAACTAATTTCAGCTCGTTTTTGATACTCTTGGCCGAGCTTTTGACGTATTGCTTCAACGGTGCTAAATAGCGTTATGAATACATTAATGTCGTTACCGTACAAACAAGCATTGATGGATTTTTGAATTCCTTTCACGAGCCTGTACATCCTAGGTAAAACATAACGACCCTTACTACACTGATACTCAATATCTTCATATTCCGAGGTAATCCTGTCACAGTCGAGACTTTCAGATAATAATACCCCTTTATTATTTAAATTTGAGATTTCAGCAATTATAGCATTTACATCATTGATATCCATTATTTATATTTATTATAAATATAGTATACTGTATCTCTAATTATTAAAAAAAACAAAACATATATGACAACACATCTTTGGAACTCCTTGGGTGCCTTCGCATCCAAGTAAGCCCAAGGGGACCCGAAACATACATCTCCGGCGGGAGGCCTAAGGTGGCAAACGCCATCTTAGACCGCCCAGAAGATATGCTTGGGGTAACGTCACAACATGGACGGCACAATGCCATATATATCTCCGCTCGAGTGTTGCGGCAAATTTTAGGCATAACATGTACTTAATTAACTTAATTAAGGATGGATTATAATTCAATGGAACGATGATGGTAATGATGTGGGACGGCACAAGACAGCACAAACATGAAACGACGGGGCGGATTTTCTACGGCCAATCAACCAATCAAAAGCAACCAATTAAATTAACCCGGTTGCATGATTGTGAACAAAAGACAACCACACGCCTGGGTTAATGGCGTTGGTTAGTTTTGATCGGTCGCAATGGCCTTCGAAAGCCCCAAGCTTTATACCTTTGATATACTATATAAGGCGACTATTTCAGCAGCGTCGTTTCATGGGTATGTTATTTTATTTCCTTATTACTTATTAATGCTGTTTCACAACATTTAAATGAGACAATTATTTTAAATGAAACATTAAACAAAATAATACAGTTTTTTAAATAACAACATATATTTTCCCTATTCTATACAAAAATGCATTATCGATTAGATCATAAAGAGCTGTATACAAGGAATTTTAACCACGCCCACCTACTTCAATGAATAGGAAACACTCGCGTTCCGGCTGAGCGAACATAGGTAATGCGTACATTATAAGAACGTCTGTACTGAAAAGAACGAGTTAGCTGTCTGCTTTACTGCTAGTCCACCCACCCCCACACATGAGATATGTAGATAAATAAAAATACAACTATTTAAATAATTCAGTTTTAGCCCACAAGCGACAATAAAAAGTTTTATTCTCGAAACTCATGTATTATATCTCCATTACAGTCACGTGGGCGCGCCTAGTTACAGGTAATATAGCAGGCGACAAATTCCTTTGACGTCATAATACAAGGGAACTTAGTAGGTAAATGTTATAAGTTGTGGCAGATTAATCTATAAAGAATTTATCTCCCTTAGCAGCAGAGAGGGTGGATGACCACATCGTTGTGAGCAAAATCGTAAAATCTCCGTTTTACAAAAATGGAGACTTTTTTTTTTCGGTTAAAATGAGATTTGTGGGAAGCCTTATTTTTGCTTGAAAACGTGGTCTGTTCACCCTCTCTGCTGCTGGTTTCAATCCATGTATAATACCAAATTTGGTTTCAATCCATGTATAATACCAAATTTGGTTACAATCCATGTATAATACCCAATTTGGTTTCAATCCTTGTCTAATACCAAATTTGGTTTCAATCCATGTATAATACCCAATTTGGTTTCAATCCATGTATAATACCCAATTTGGTTTCAATCCATGTATAATACCCAATTTAGTCTCAATCCATAAAAGTTACTAAGCAAAAATAAATTCATGACAAACAGGATTGGACATAAGCGATGTAGAAAGGTAACACTATATTCCACCTCAATGGATATGGTGAGGACAACAAAACGTAGTGAGCTTGAAGAAAAAGAAAGGAATTTTCAGATGTCTGCTCTTCCCATACCCCTGATTACCTCTGCATACCATTCAAGTTATATGTGGCCAAGGGTTGTTAAAACAATCTCTAAAACCTGACACATATCTTCATTCCATTCATGCTGTAATGTCTTCACAAATTAAAGTTCAAATTTGTTTTAATTACTCCATTTCATGAAATTTTAGACTCAATCTGTGGATGGGGAAGTAGAACGTGATTATAATTACATTCTCACACTAAATTAAAGTAAGGGTTTTTTTCAGTGTCAAAACTGTGCACTTCTTATCTTAAGATGATATCATTAGAGTATCAAATTATCGCTTACTCCCCTTTTCTCCAGGGTGAGGCCACTGGGTCAAGAATTAAAACTGAGACACATTTCATTTTTTTTTAAATCTTTACTTATATTTCCATAACCAGTTCACTTTAGGCTTGGAAAAAAACATCAACACACACTAAACTTATTGATTTTACTACTCTACCCCTTGGTCTAATTACTGGATGGGGCTATGGGTTCAATATGCAAGACACCAATTTCTAAATTTTTTTATCCTATCTTGTTTTAGGTTTTTCTTCCCAATGAATTATAAATTTGGAATACATTTATTATATGATCCCAAATTTTATATTATCCCTAATATGTACTGTCTCCGAGATCACATCCCTGAATAAGTGATTCAGAGTCAATAAGTGTTACATCCTGCGATTAATTTGTTTTAAGCATTAAAAGACCTTTCATTAAATTCCTGTAGTATCATCAATATTCATGGGGGACAAATTTTCATGATTTTCGTTGTTGCCATGAACCACGAATTTTAATCGGCAACAAAAAAAAAGCCGCTTAGGATGATGCCCCCCCCCCTTACAGCGTTTCTTTCCTAGAGATTAACACAGCTACTTGTATTTAATAAATGATGGTAATGTAATTTGGTGATTAAATATTAGCTTTTACATGTGTTTTGTATTAATTTTTTAACCTTTTGAAGCAAGAATTATAAATCATTTTATAGTGTTTCGATGCAAACGTTTGATAAGGTACTGAGTCCAATAGCTGTAATTTTATACTCACTGCTTTAAATCAATATGTGAGGTAAGTAAGGATAGAGAAAATATAGAAAAAGCATAAGGTATTCAAACAATAGTAATACTAAAAATGAAAGACAAAATAATACCAAATAACAGCATTTAAAAATACTGCGTCATTAGCTGCTTGGTAAACAACTTCTGATGGGTTAGGAAGTCCAGGAACCAAGGGAGATTTAAGTTGAATTTTACCACTCTTAGCCACTGTGTTAACACCATGATATTCAGAAGGTACTGATGATGCAAACTGATGGACAGTAGTTTAAATAAGAGGCCATTAATATGTACTTCATTAACTGACTGGTTAGGTTTTTTTGGCTGCCTCGGCTTCATTTGATTTGAACACATGGCGAAACTGATTAATCTTGACGGGTGTTTTTATTTTTGCTCATAAAGATGGAAGTATTGTTTAGAGTTGTTGGCTGCTTCGGCTTCAACTGATGTTATTCACTTGGTCTAAAGCATGGTATCAGTACTGAACTTGCCAGGTCTTTGATTTGTACTCGTAAACATTAATGTGACCGACATTTGCATCGGCAGTTTAATTTGTTGTATTCTTTATTTTGTGTATTTGTAGCAGTTAAACCATGAAATTAAATATGCAAACTTTGACAGGCACAACCACAAATTTAATTACCCACGAAAATGCCATTTTTTAAATACAAAACCACGAAAATTGAGTTCCACAAAAAAAATGATACTACAGTATTTCGTTGCTGGAATATTATAAGATCTCGTGCTGCTTGATTTATGTTTAGTTTGTGGTTAATGTGCTAATATATATGACACTTCTGATTAATTTTATTATTTTCATTCTTTCATTTGTTCATTCATTTGTTCGTTCATTCATTTATTTATTCAAGCCTTATCCAATTGAATGTATATGCAGAATATGATATAATTATATGTATATGAAGACAAAGTTCCAAAACCCCACTATAAATAAATCAATATAAATTATTATGTATACAGAGACGATCTTTTTGATCTCTTCAAGATAATTCCCTGGAAGGTTAACAGGAAAAAAACAGGACTGAAATGACAATAGCTATAATGAGCAAGTCTATTGGGGATTACCTTTTGACTCTTGTGGAAACAAATACATACACTTGCTCACCATAGAAATGTCCTACACTTAGCACAAAGTATCACTCTACACCTTCAAAATAAAGTAAAAGTCAGTAGAACCTAATCAGGTGTGTGTGTGTGTGTGTGTGTGTGTGTTATTTGGATTTTTAATCGAGCTTTAAGAATGTGTCAGTGTCGCAGTTTATAGTGATGTATAGCATTGGGACATCATTCCAGAGACATGTACCATCATGTCCCATCCAGTCAAATTATCCCGACATATCGGAGTCCCAACACTAACCTCTTAATGCGAGGCAGCTGCAAGTACCATTATTATGCCTTTGGTATGACATCTTCAGGGTTATAACCTGTGACCTCTATATACAAGGCAGATGCTCTAACTACATAGGCCACCAGAGCAGTTCCATATCAGGTTTAGAACCCACACAAGGTAAATAAATATTCAAATTTGTCAGGTTTCACTGAATAGGTTATATCTTGCTTACAAGGTTAAGTGTGACAGGCAGCCAGTCAACAGAAAACAAATGTCTCCTCCTGTTAAAGGGAAAAAGAAATGGTGTTCAATTTGCTTACCTAAATATACCACTGCCTTCCCATCATCCCCTCCCATCCCCCATAATGGAGATGAGACAACAGCCAAAATAAAGTTCACAACTTCTCCAAAGATAGTGCAAGTAAAATTACTGGTCAATTTTAAATATATTTTTATAATAACCATAATAGGTTTAACCGCAATCCACAGAAAACTGTTATACAAGCATCATTCACAAAATTCTGTTATTGCATCCCATAAAAAGGGTAATAACTTTTAACAAAAATGACTTGTCAATATGCATATCTTTAGATGATGAACATAATTTAAAGCAAATTTCATAGCAATCCAGAAAAAAAATAATTGGTTGTGTTCATAAGATTCTGACTTGCACTGCATTCAGCTACAAGACAAAAAAGGCAATAACTCTAAACAAATTGCAAAAGTAACATAATTTGTTTCATGAGTATCCTCAATGACCATAACTTGGACAAAGTATCATGGCAATGTAGTGACAACTGGAAGATCAGCTGTGTTTACAAGATTCTGATTAGACAGATAGGCCAACAGTCAAACCTTCCAAGGAATTACCTAGATGTGTTCAGCCTATTCCATTTTTGGACCACTGCAGACAATATCACCATACAATTTTTCTAACTTAACATCTGGGTAATAAAATAGCAAACCTGGACAACAGACCCATATTTAACCTCCTTTCCCAGCTCTTTCTTGTTCTCTGCTGCATTTTGCTTTTTTTCCAGCTCTGCTGCATGCTGAAAAATAAGATAAACAAATCCATGTTAATTATTTAGGTTGGTAGGTTTTCTAACGAATCTAAGTGTAGATACACTTTGTTCTGCACAAAAGCCAAATGTAAATAATTCATTTCATGTACAATGTAATTCAACACTCTTCAGAGTGTTATACAACATAACAAATCTCATTTAATACATGCTGAAACAATGTAGTCTGTTTACATGAAATGTTTTGTTGCCATCATGACCTGTGGAAGAGTAATATTTTTACTAAAGTGGGACCTGCTTTTATATTCAGCTATATTCAGCCAAAATGTCATTGCCTTTGCAATATTAAATATGGACACTTCTAGAACTCGGCATAAGCATGTATGTATTGCATGTACCAAGAACAATCTTTTTCAGCATGTATTCAAAGGAATGGTGTTGCACAGTATATCAATATGAACTATGTTTAAATCATTTGTGTACAAAATGAATTTGGTAATTTTAGCTACATTTCAAGATGCTAAGGTGAAAATTCAATGAGAATTGGAGGTGGATATCATTTGTGATCCTGTGAAAATAAAATACAATTATACCAGTTTTGTACAATAACACTTTAAAAATGGTCAATGTGATCTACTTTACATGCTTTCAAAAATGCACATTTTGCCTACAATTTTCATACACATTAATGATCTTAATTACTAATTTGAATTTAACATAAAAGGTAAAACAAAGTCAATAACATTTTTAAAAACCTTATTCTTCATTACAAATGTCTGCAAGATGAATTCTACAACGTTATATATGACAATATGTTCTTTTTTAAATTATGTTTTTTTATTCAAATAATGATTACAGTATTTTAAAAAACCTAAGGGCTTGATATAGTACTGACAATACAGTGCTTATATTTGGCTTTCAAGGAAATGTACACACATCTGCTTGCATGTGAATTTAACACTTTTATCTAGCTCAATTTAATCTATTGGTACTAAATGCCAATTATTGACATATGAAATCACTGCAAACAACATGTAGTTTTTCGCTTCAAGTACTAGATGTCGCTGACTTAATTAGAATTCTCTAACTGTAAAACATGCATCCCCATGCTTACCCATTTCGACCCAAAAAACTTGACATTAAGATACTATTTACATTTGTTTTGGATCATATCTGGTATAAAGAAAAAGACAAGGCCAGACAGTTGCTATCTTTGCTTCCCTTCAGTAGTCGGGAAATTCTCCCATACAGAGTGCAATTTTAGAATGAAGAATTAAAATTTACATCTGCTGGTGAGTTATCTCGTCTGATTGGTCTATTTCCAGTTACTAAACTGACGGTATGCTTTTAGACCATCCACTGAGAGGAATCCCATGCAGATGTAAATTTACATTCCCTGTTCTGTTATTGGAGACAATGTATTATGACAGAGGCATTTAGCAACAAAAGTCAATGAATATCTTCAATGTCTTGCTGGAGCTATCAAAATATAAAATACTCGTTCAATTCAACTTCCAGATAAATGTGAGAGCGGTACTCTATCGGAGAATTATCTGCCGTTACAGGACCCTATCAAAGGGAAGCAAACATGGCGACTGTCCATTCACGTCTTTATTTTATACAACAGGCATGTGCAACTTCCAACTTCCTGGGCACATGAGGATAAGCAATCTTTAAAGCCGCACCCTACAATGGGGTTAAGCTGATAAAACCATGTTGTAGACCAATAATCTTACACAATAACGACTCAATTAGATGTAAATCATCATATTTACTGAGATTGTGCCTGGATTTCATCAGCAAAATGTCTCTCAAATTTAGATCTTACCAGAGCCTTCACATAAAAACTTGTTAAATGTTTGATTCACAGCAGATCAAAAGTACTTTGGACAATATATCCCAATCTCTATCTGTTAACCTTAGCATAAAAGCATCAATGTAGTATATTTAGATACACATTTAATACAATGATAAAAATAAAGGCACTCTATGCTGATACTGAAAAGTACAATGGTCATAATCAGAAAGTCATTCAGTTCAGTGCTTTATCTTTTGTAATATAGGCATGGGTCATGGATCTAGTTTAATCTAATCACCAACATTCAATTTTATTATTATTGCTGATTTCACTTTATTAAATGTTTTTCCCAATAGGAATAAAACATAAGTTTCTCATGATCGTTTAATGTACCAACTTATAATGCAATGTTCCTTTATATCTACACTGAAAAACATTATAATGACTGAGTTTTATAATAAATAGAATGATTTTATTACAAGTTAAGCATACGCTCACTACAAGGACCCTAATTATAACAGTTTCTGTTGTAAGGTAAATATGGTAAAGGATCTCATTAGTCATTGTAAATCCAATAGGTTTCATATTCTTCATTGTAAAGTGGTATTACTATAAGGTTATATATTCTATGGCTCTATTGGACTGCATTACAATGAGGGAATACTGTATTTACAAGTAGGTCTGGAAAGGTACACAGATCCTTTAATATAACAATGAACATGCCAGTCATTAAAGTGACCACTGCTTTAAGTGAAGCCACTCTTTTACTGATGTAACTTTCAATATGGGATTATAATACTGTGATGAACAAGGAAGATGGATTAAGTATTGATAATGATATGAAGCCATATTATCAATCATTATTAATGGCCAAATAGTACAATGTAAAGAAATACATTACTGAATGTGTTGTGTACATGGTTAAATCACACAGCAAACCAATCCTGGCAATTAAATGCTAAGTAAAATGTTGGAAAAATATGTCATAAATGTGCCAAAATCTTCAGGAAGATAAATCAAAAAAAGTCAAATTGTAATCTAACAAGAAAAAAAATGTTAAAATTCTTCAATAGGTACAGCTATGCATGTATATAAAAAAAGGTAATTTTTTAAAATTTAAACAGCTGTCTTTTAGAATGTCCACAATTTGATAAGGCATTAAAAAGTTTTATTATCAAATTGACAAATAAAAACTTCTGTTGTAAAAGCTTGAAGTTGAAACAAACGTCAACGGAGAGTTGTGTGTCCTAATTGGACACAATACCATCTATGTAACATGTCTTATAATGCAACTCTCCAATGACGACAATGGTATTCTTAAGCTACATTGTGGAATTTTCATTCCACAGCTGGTCCAGGTCTATGATAAAGAACTAATTGTGGATAAATAGCTACAGAGCATTTGACATGTACATGTAAACCATGTGTATGAACTTCCGTCATTTAAAGTCTAGATGGAAAATGTCCAACCAACTTCCACTGAAAGTATGAAAAACTTCCAGCATATTCCATCAAGGAGTTATTATATAATTCTCCAACATTACATTTCGAGTGATTTTCCATAACAACATTTTCATGGAAACTGGAACCTTAACAAAAAAGCATTAAAAATTATACAGCCAGGAACATTTATACATGTATATCACATTTCCATGTTAGCATACCAATAACACTGTAAACAGAATATAATTATTATTGTATCCTTAAATTTGTGCTTTGCAGCAACTGTAAAATCCATACTACTTTCTACCCACAATACAGTTAATTTACAGTAAAACCAAATATAACCAATTTAAAAAAAGATCCCTTATGGAATGGGCAGTATCATTCTAAGGGACTTTATAGCATTGAATAAATGAATGTAAAAATATTTCTGACAATTCTTTTTCTTCAAGGTCTATTCCCCAGACTGAACAAGCCAAAAGAAATTTCATTTTAATTAAATCAGCACATAAAAAAGTGAACTCTATTGTTCCTGAAGATTTTAAAAATGGCTATTGATAAACCTGGAAATATTCATGAAATATTACAATAATCCACTTTCCACAAGTGACTCGTGTTATTTTGTTTTTGTAAATTCCAGATAATTCTTGGACTTGAAAGTGACTGTTGTTCTAAAAACAGGAAATTCTAGCAAACACTGGTGGCAACTATAATCAGCAATTGTCCCTGTCTAGACATTCACTTATTGACCTTTATCTCAGAAAATTCTCGAGGAAATTAAAAAGTGTGGGAGGAGAACGAATATCTAAATGCTGATGGATCACTGGTGGTGTAATGATTAAACAAAAAAAAAAAAAAAATTTACTATATGGACAAAACTATCATAACTTTTTATTTTTCTCAAGAAATATGTCCCCATTTTCCAATAGGTTTCCAATTTTCCACTTCAAATTAAAATCATTAAATATCTTTAATTTTGCTTACTTTCAAATGGTAATATCAGACATAACCTAAACATCTGGCAGTTGCCATGGCTTTGAATACATTTCTTTTATCTAAATTACACTGATAAAAACTACTAATCATACTTGGAAAATTTTTAATATCATACATACTGCTTTATCATCAATGATAAACTTTGTCTTTGTAAACACTAGATTAGAATAAACTATGTGTCAAAAATTTCTCTGGCAAAAGCCCTGGAACACTTAACATTTTAAACTATCATTTGATACTGCACATTTTAATTTTCAATGATAAAATTTTCTCTCAAACTTTGGCTGACACTACTGAATATAATATTAGAGCAATAATATTTCTGAGGTAATTCTTGTAGTTCTCTGGAAAATTTCAGACTTTTTCAATTACATGCTTTTCTAATTATAAAATTGTGTTTTCATGGTTTGTACAGTCCCAGAGAATCAATTTTCAGTGACTGTTCAAAGTTTATAAAGACTTCCAAACTCTTTTTTTTCTCTTATGGCAGTTTAACTTTCTTAGTACCAAGGTATGTTCTTTTGTTTATCAATGCAAACTAGAAATAAAATACATATCCAATTACAGAAAGGTGAGGTTATACCACCTGGTAAATACTTATGTTGTGTGATATTTGAGTCACCCAATTTTACATATTTTACCAATTTATTAATTTCGTGAACAAGTAAACAATAAAATATATCCAGTTTTATTTAATGTTATCACTTTTTTATTTAATGTTATCACTCATATAAATTCAGTACATGTAAATTTTAGGAACAAATTCAAGGAATTCTTCAATAAATTAAAGGAATTTTCAAGGGTAAAAATAACATTTTCAAAATTCAAAAAGTTTTCCAAGGCAGCTTCTCAAATTTAAGGAAATTTTCAAAGATTGTATAAATATCATAAATACTTTGGCAGACATTATACAAATCATCCTAACATCGGATCTGCCTGTGTCAGTTATCGTGATGTGTCCTTGAACCAGGCACTTTACTCCAACTTCAACTTTGCTTTAAGCACTAATTACCTACTGGTGCTGCCAAATCAATACGTATAAAAAAAATCTAAACCATCTAGTTAGAATCAAGTTCTTCTTTGACAGAAATCATGTTTTAATTCTCCTCATAGAAGACCTCAACATTGTGAATTTCTTCCCTTGTTTTAGTGTGTTTGTTTGTCGCCTGAAACTGCATAATTATAACAAAAATGCCATGGATTTCTTCACTACAAATTGTCACAATAGTTGAAATACGTATTTTGTGTTTTGAATATGACAACTAAATGTATTATGTATCTAAAAGTCACAGATTGATCAAATATAAAGAAACCAGAATCTCAGCAAAAGATGTAGCTTTTGATTTGCTCTTTAGTTTTAAATTTTAAAGGAAACAAAAATAATCAGTGGAAATTAATGCATACATATGTACACTTAAGTCTTGTCTTTTGACTCCTCTTATACCAACAGCAGTGGAAACTTCATTATTAAACTTTTATTCAAACTAGATTGATTACATAATATTAAATGGTGCAAAATGACTGATGTGAGCACAAGCACGATAATGTCATTAAAGGTGAGAAGAAAAATTACATAGAGAAAATAAAAGCCGAGAAACATGCAAATAAGATATCAAGAGTTGGGCTACCGGGAAAAGTGGGTGACTAAGTCACCTGAAAAACATAAACTTCGCCCTGTGCTTTTTTTAGATGCACAATGACTGAATGTACTTGTCGACTTTTGAGATACTCCCTCACTGGTCAGTAAGTTTTGAGTGTTGTGTTGTAGCCAAAGGTGAACTGTATTTATACAGTATTGATACCAATTTTGCTGACATACAAATCCTTGCACTTCGTTGACATGTTTTAATAGCAAACAGATCATAAGCCCCTTCCCAAGCAAGATATAACTACTCAATTTCCTGAAGTTAAGCATGCTGTACGATAAAGAAAATAAACCAACTTCTGTTTCAAAATTTAAACATCAACATGTACATAATAGTTTTTTTTAAAAATATAATCAATGAAGAGCACTTTAAAAGTGAAATTATTAAATGAAGATTTTATCTGAATGTTTGCTTTATTTTCTTTATAAAATCAGTTTTAAACTGTAAGTGAACCTGTAATGGTAGAAATCACTGTCTCTAAAATACCACTTTCGTAGACTGATTATTTTAGTTTTAAAAAAATGGGTAAATAGATCAGAGAAAATATATAATTCAATAAAAGCAAAAGTCTAAATATAATGTGATAGAAGATTCAGCCTAAATATTTAATCATAAAGGTAAGAAACAGGAGACAATGCTATATTGAATGTTTGCTTTATTTTCTTTATAAAATCAGTTTTAAACAGTAAGTGAACATGTAATGGTAGAAATCACTGTCTCTAAAATACCACTTTCGTAGACTGATTATTTTAGTTTTAAAAAAATGGGTAAATAGATCAGAGAAAATATATAATTCAATAAAAGCAAAAGTCTAAATATAATGTGATAGCTGTAAGGTCAACATTGGTTACTGACAAAATTCATTTTTGTGAAAATATGAAAAAGATAGTAAAGCAAATACTATTTATCAAATGCATGTCATTCCTACTTGTATATAGGCAAAAATAACAATAAATGTTTAGTCCTATCAATGGAATTCCGTAACGAAACTAAAAAGTGAGTGTCTATATTAATAAAATCCTGCTTTCTAACAATAGATTCACAATGGCACAATACAAGTTCTTGGCTGTGTCAACTCTGTTGGAAAGAATGGTCAGTTCAGTCATGTGTCAACTTTAATGCTTCAGTGTGTTGTCTATGAGCAGTTACAGTAATGTTTTAATGGCAACAATGAAATAATGATGAACAGTATTAAGTCACTGCATTTGCTCTAAAGTACATGTTACTAGAGTTTAGAAATCTTTTTGACTGCAATTTTATACAAAAGTGGTAGTTCATTACATATCTGTACTGACTTACAATTACAAGACTCTAATCTCATTACTCCTATTAATTAAATACAATGTATAGTTTCTGCTGTGCTCTTTTAAAGACACGTGGCCAAAATTTACTGATGGTGTCTCAATCCAAAAATACAAGTATGAATAAAATGGTGTGTGTGTGTGGTGTGTATATATATATATATATATATATATATATATATATATATATATATATATATATATATATATATATATATATTGCGTTTCTTCCTTTGGTCCCACTTATCCCTGTTTAGCTCACACTTCTCCCAGTTCTGTTCAAACGAAGTCACTTATCCCTAATTTTCAAGTCTATATAAGCTAGACCTGCGAGATATGCACAAAAAAAAGGAAGAAAACAGTATGCACAGCATTTACATTGGTAAGTGTACATCAAAATCCTGTCACAGATTTGACAAATTCTCAAATACATCACTCTTATTTAACTGACAGGCAAACATTTATTAAGCAAACCCAGAACTGTTACTTACAGTCACTGCATTGATAAAACAGCTAATTAAGATTCCTTAATTTTAAGACCACAAACTCTAAGTACCTTGTATGCACACTTATGAATCATGTTTAACTGCAAACTGCACAGACTCATGATCTATGTATATTTGATTACTTAAAATTATGTGTATTATATTACTTGACATTATATATATTATTCTAAGAATGAATATTTTAGCTGGTACAGCCATAATATAGATAATGAACAAGAATAGATACCTAATCTAAAGCAAACTAAATATGGACACCTTAGCTGATGAAGGTTTTGTTACAAGGTCAAATGCTATTAAGTCATGATTTATTTTGCTACAGAAAAAAGTATGTTCTTTTAAGTATGTTACCTTCTTGAAATTATGTGTTTTATATTCATTGAAAGTATTACATTACATGATGAACCTGACTTTTTATGTTTCTTCAAACTGTACCATGCTGCTTCAAATCATGTTTACAAGCATAGAATAATCTACTCCCTGGGAGCCCAGGACAACTAAAATTGAATGCTGGGCAACTATTTTTCTGATGTTAAAGTCCACAGGGCCATATGAAAAATAACTGTCAAAAGATGACCATGTTAAAATTAAAGTCAGGAATTTAATACATTTTTCAGCTGTAAACACTTGATTATTAAACTGCCCCTTATAGCAGGGTTTCCAATTTTTTTTCCATTGTTGAGTGCTGGATAACTGATATGGTAAAAAATAATTCATCAACATGTGCTGGTTACTCTTCATCTGATTAAGCAATCACAGTCCAGTCAACCCCTTAAACCAACCCTTTAAAGAAAGTCTTGGCTTGTGAATGTTCATCTTCTGTCAACACACAAACATATAGTAATAGTTTCTTTCATCTTTTGCTTGCCACACTATTTGCCTATGATCTGTAATATGCTTTTTCATTGACCAATTGTGCATGTGTGTGTGATTTGGATTTTTTATGTAGCTTTATAAAAAAAATCAGTCCTATCGCTATGATGTCTACTGTGTGGCAGTTAATAGTGATGTCTAGCATGGGGGCATCATGCCACAGACATGTTGCATGATGCCCCACCCAGTAACATATGTTGCATATTACATGTATAAACACTTGTTGAGTAAATTAGAAAAACAAAACAAATTATGGAAAGTGTATAGTTACCAAAGTGTTTAAACACAGCATCAATAATGTTGGATTATAAAAAAAGCAAACAATCGTGAACTTGTATAAACATGAAATATGGACAAGTTTCAGATCAGAGGTGGACAACTGCTACAAAATTGAAAAACAAGACATTCTCCAACTAAGGAAATTATTCCATATCTTTTATTTGCTGATATTATATAACAGTGTAACTTGCGTAAAACTTTCCATTACCAGGCTGATGTTGAGCTGCAAGCATTGTGTAATCAGAACTCTCTGTGACAAAAGTTCTTGAATACATTTTTGGTGAAAGCAATCCTGATGGCAATTGTGGTAATTTACCAATAAACCAGAAAAACAGGTGGTTGAATAGAGATATCATTATCATTTTACAAATAATAATAAAGTAATCAGTATTGTACTGTCTGCTTCTCAGCCCTATTTGTAATAAGGTAAATTACTCTTAAGAACAAATTAGTTTACATAAAAACAAACACAGCATGGTGGCAGAACAAACACTTGTAACCAGTTCCATACAGAAATTCCATATGGACTTCATTCTTATCAGGTAGAAATAACAAGCAAGCTCCATAGTTGTCTGTATCCAAAGGATTGATGCTGTTAGCTGTTTGTGTTCTCAGCAGGCTACCTGCAAATATGATCTGAGGTCAGCCATAATTATAATCATAATGGTATTACAAGAGCTTAACAACTACATGACAGTGTGTGCAGATATACTGAATAATATCCCTCCTATTCCAGAGTTGAAAGCAAATAACAATGTAGATATTTCCTGCCATTCCTGATGTGAGTCTGAGGTCAGCTGAACCAAAAATAAATCATCCTGACAACCAACTTAAGCCATTTAATTTTAACTCTTAAAAACTACATTCGCCAAGTTAAACATTTATTTTAAATGAAATATAATTTACAAATAAATGTATATGCAGTCTGAAATAAATTCATATTTAACTGGGAAAATACATATTTTCTGCATCAGGAATTTGGCTCATATTCTGCAACCCCTCCTAGGAAAATACATGAACAACCTGTCCAAAGGAGCTACATTTGGGACCCAGTATTGGAGGAAACATCCATTGGCTGACAGTACAGGAAATATTCTAAAATGTTTACTATGACCACTATCATGTTCAGTACAGGAAATATTCTAAAATGTTTACTATGACCACTATCATGTTCAGTACAGGAAATGTTCTAAAATGTTCACAATGACCACTATCATGTTCAGTACAGGAAATATTCTAAAATGTTTACTATGACCACAATCTAAAATGTTTACTATGACCACAATCTAAAATGTTTACTATGACCACAATCTAAAATGTTTACTATGACCACAATCTAAAATGTTTACTATGACCACAATCTAAAATGTTTACTATGACCACTATCATGTTCAGTACAGGAAATATTCTAAAATGTTTACTATGACCACTATCATGTTCAGTACAGGAAATATTCTAAAATGTTTACTATGACCACTATCATGTTCATTACAGGAAATATTCTAAAATGTTTACTATGACCACAAATCTAAAATGTTTACTATGACCACTATCATGTTCATTACAGGAAATATTCTAAAATGTTTACTATGACCACAAATCTAAAATGTTTACAATCTAAAATGTTTACTATGACCACTATCATGTTCAGTACAGATAATATTCTGAAATGTTTACTATGACCACTATCATGTTCAGAACAGGAAATATTCTAAAATATAATCCGATGATTGTTGCTGTTGTTTTGGGGCTTAACACCAATTCTTGGCACAAGATGGGCTAGATATGGCAGCCAGTATCACTGGTGGAGGAAGAACCTGGGTAAAACCCAGTAAGAACCACTGATTCACAAGAAGCTTTAACACATATTCACTAGTAGAGCACGAGACTTGAAACCACGCAGAAGGTGGTGAGATGGCAGTGATCAGTAAATGTGATTATTTTAAACCACTTGGCCACTCTGGGTCCTATGTTTAGAAGCAACAGGGGTGGATTCGGAAGAATGCAAGAAACCCAGATTGTTTTGTAAAGTTTTCTTTACAGTTTGATGGTTAACAGTACATCCTGGAAATCATTAAAATGCATCAGGGGTTCCATCCCAAAGGCTTGCCTATTTGTTGACATCTGTATGTAAGCAATATTTCAAACATGTCCCTGAGTAGGCACTTACAGATTTTTAGGATCACCAACCAGAAAGCCATTTAGCAACTGGAGGAGCATCATTTTATTGCAACAACTACCTACTGCAATACGGAAGTGTTTTTTTCTTTCCTCAAAAACAAAATAAGTATCAGTACATGTATGACCATCACTTCAAGAGAAACAGCTTTCCTGAGATGTTTTGCAATGGCCACATGCATGATCTGCTCTCCTAACTTTCTCCCTTGTCAAGTGGTAAACAAGCTACATGCATCCATGCATCTTGGTTTGAACTCAAACCTATTTACTCAAGAGTAATTCAGTATATGCCAAAATAAAACCCTTCCTTATATCTACAACTGCTAAATTTTAATTTCACAAAATGTAAAATCACACCTTTTTGAAGAAATATCTAAATTTTCATCAATGGAAATATTGTGTGTGTGTGTGTGTGTGCGAAATTGTAATGGAACCTACAAAACATTTGTGTTTCCAAAATAAGTATGACAGCTAAAATCTGTGAAACTTTTTTTTTTCAAAAACATTCAAAGGAGGCATACAAAGTTGTAAAAAAAAATGAAAATGTTCTGGATTAACTGTTGATTCAGCTTTTGTATAATCCTTTGCTTGCAGCACCTATTCTTATGTAGTTGTGTGCTTCACTTGAAGACAAACAGGAAGGTTTTTCTGTTACAGATTTAAAGTATGTCAAGTTCTATATCCTGACTGGCTGAGTGAGTTTGAGTTTGAGAAGTGTGATTGAGTTATTTGACCTTGTATATGACACATGAAATAATAAAATTTGTTATTACAATATTTCCATACTAGTTTATGCTCTAACCATTTACTTATAAAAATGAGTTCTTTTTCTTCAATATAGAATTTCACCCTACAACAATGTATTGTTTCACTATTTTACTTTTTTTAATGAAATTTTTTACTTTTCTAAAGGTCAATGATATGAACAATTAAAAGTGATTCAAATTACATGAGACAAGAACTTGATTAGTTCACAGAATCAAGAAAAATTAATTGAAAAAAGCATAATTTTTCAATTGTTAACATCACGTTTAGAAATTTTTTCCATTTTATAATGCGTGTAGCAAGCATGTTGTATGTTTATATGAATTATAAATGTTTGCCTGTATCAAATTTCTCATTTACACATTAAAGCATGTACATGTATTTAACTTCTATGTCAGTGGTTCCCAAAGTGGGTGGTACCAGCCCCTAGGGGACAGTGGGATTATGGATGGGATGCTAATACTGAAAATTGCTTTTCATGGGATAAGATAGGGGACACTATGGATAACCATGGGAAACTTGGCCCGAAAAAGTTTGGGAACCACTGATCTCTATCAATGACCTATATAAATCCATAAAAGGTAAATTTGATCCCTTACATATCTTTAACATAAAGGATTCACTGTTTTTGTTCACTAAGACAAGATTATCTCAGATCATTAATTTCTTAAGGCTATTGTAATTAACAAAAAGATAATCCATTTCTTCAGATGTTTTGTTCAATTTACTATAAAACAGTCTTTTCAAATTGAAAAAATAAAATCAGCAAAGAGATTTTTTTCACACATATACTACAGGGAATTAACAATGTAAGTGAATACTGGCATTCCATGTCTTTGAACAGACCCTGACAAATAAAAACAAGCTGGGTGCAAGAGAAGTTCAATTTAATGTGGCCAACAATACTTTAGGGAAAATGCACTTCTGAATGAGGGGTAAATGTGTATACATAGATTTGAAGTGAAATGGGAACTAGATGCAAATGCTTTGAAAATCAAAAACAAGAACTGTTTTCATAGAACATAAATTCCCCATCTAACTACACTTTGTATGAGCCTACATCTAACAGTGTTGAACACGAATAACTACATATTCTAAACCGAATATGTTGGAGTATTTTGAAAATATGCAAATGAATTAATTGCATGTAGAATGACAAGTTTATAACAAACAAAACACAAGAGGCCATATCAAAGCTGACAAGCCCTACAAGAAAAAAAATCTAACTGGCAATATGAGCTATATCCGATTAAATACTTGTCATCTTCTGATTCTGTCCAAATTCGATTTTTACATTTTAAAATTTAAGAAATAATTAGTCACCAACTGCGCATCCACTTGTCATAAAGTTACAAATTGGATTTGGGCCATTTTCATTTTGAAAAATTTATTTTCAAGAAGAAATCAAGAGTTACTGCCCTTATTTTACTTGTAGTCCATCCTGAGTACTACAAAAATGTTTTCAGTCATTCTGTGTATAAAGATAAACATAACAACTACCTGATATGCTGCATCCATTTACTTATCAGTCTTCATTCAGAATGAAATTTAACCAAGAACCCAAATGTAATTATATTTTAGATGACTTTTGTTCATACTGATTTATTACAGCCTGGCAGAGAAGAGGGTGGGTGGATGGGCAGGTAAGATGTGACAAAATAAAAGAGTACATTAAAAAGGAAAGAAAACATATCTTAATACATTCCTCAAATATTCAAATAAGAATTTTTTTTGTTTTTCTTTCAGCAATACAACAGTGTGTGATAAACTGAGTCTAATTAATATACACAAACTTAACCAATCTAGTCACATACGTGACAGACAACAGTGTTTTGAAATAAATGTATATGGGTGCACACATATGGCCAAGTACCCAAATTGTTAAAGCTGGTACAGATGTACACAACACAGAAAAAAAGAGAAAGAAATCAGGAAATTAAGAAAATTTATATCCATTGAACCGATCATCCCTTCCTGTCCAAAATTTAAGTTGTGTGTGTGTGTGTGTGTGTGTGTGTGTGTGTGTGTGTGTGTGTGTGTGTGTCACAGAGAGAGAGACATACAGAGGGGTAAATTGACAATGGTGCAAATAAAAGTTTCACAATGTTTTGAACTAAACAATGTCTTAATTCATCATGAGAAGAAACATTACCTGCACCATCAAAACAAACACTAAACACAAAAGCCATGAGAAATTCTTGACCCCTATGTGTTTGAAAGACTGCTGGAAATCAACAACCAAGAGAAAAAAATAAAGAAGAACAAACAAGAGTCTCTCTTCTTTATAAATGTTGAGTGTTGAAATCATCTCAGATATTTATCAATAACAAAATCTTTACAGATATTCAACAATAACAAAATCTTTACAGATATTCAACAATAACAAAATCTTTACAGATATTCAACAATAACAAAATATTTAAATTAGCTGCTGTGATGCACAATATTTTCTAGATACAATTTTCCATCCAGGTGGGGAAGCAATAACAAGCTTATCTAGATGACTGCTATGGTGCCATATTAGACATCAGATCAGCACCATTTTCACTGAAGGCCAACTGGACATCATAAGAAGACTTTTGGTGAAAACCCCATCAATGTGACTTTCTATTCAATTAGACAGGTGATAACAAGATTTTTAATATGGCTGTTATGGTGTCTTGCTGTTAGATCAACACCATTTTTCCCAGTGAAAATCATATCCTGATGACCATCGATGTAGGAGAAATAGCAATAACAATGTTTTCCCAATGGCTGCCATGGTGGCCATATTGGATTCAGATCAGCACTCTTTTCATTTTGGACCCATTAGATATCAGAAGTCTTTTAGCAAAAACCCCATGTTGATATGACCATCCATTTAGGAAAGTTAGCAACAAGATGTTCATGATATCATGATATCAGCACCATGTTGAATTTGGACCAACTACTACTACTACTACTACTACTACTAATAATAATAATAATAATAATAATAATAATAATAATAATAATAATAATGACTTTATTTAAGGAGGGAAACAATTAGCTTAAGATCAAATCTACCTTGAGGCCCTCAAACTAAATATCATAAGAAGCTTTATTGTGAAAACCCCCATGTTAATATAGCCATCCATTCTTGAAGGAGTAGCAACAATATTTTCATGGTAAGGGATTATCATACTGGATGTCTCAGCAGCATGGTTTTTTTTAGGACCAACTAGGCCATGGGTTGAATGTGTATCAGGTTTAATGGCAATCCTCACAGTACTTTAGGAGGAGTGTACAAACAGATGGAGGGATGATGGACAACAGACCATCCCATAAACTCTTCTGGCCTATAAAACCAGTAGAATATGCAATAAAAACTGAAAGGCTGCCTTAAAATGGGTTAACCACATGTCTATTTTTTGCTACCATCTGCCAAACAAAGTTGTATAAAAAAATTTAAAAAATGGGATATTGTACCTACCACACTGAGAATCCAAATATACACAAGACCTTGCTTAAGGTCAAAACACTGGGAAACTCTTTTCCCCATGGAATCCCCCCCCCCCCATGCACACACACACACACACACACACACACACACACACACAATGCTTTAACAGCATTCCTAGTCTTAGGAAAGACTGCATTCATAATTGATGAAGTGTGTATGTGCACTGTATTAGCACAGGATTTGCCTGCTAGTCCACATGATTAACTGAACAAATTGTTACCTTCTGTTGTATAGAATTTTCCAGCTGAAAAGAACCATATCAACTGATTCATACCTTCTTGCTTCAGATGTTATTTAGCTGTTTTCCATCAACAACAATAAAACTCAACTCTTTCAACAGCACTTAAATCCTCTATAATCCATCAAGTTCAAAATTTTAAATAATTTCTATCCATTTTTTTATTATATAGAGAATTAAATTCAAGTTTGAAGAGTTACACAAATGTGCAAGTTTCATTTATGAGAAAACTAAGCTAATCAAACATTAAAATTACAAGCCAAGATCAATAAGTGGTGACACTGCCCATATCATTCATTTGATTAAGCTGCACTGAAGGGAAATAAATCTGCACTTGAAGAAAATTAATAAGGACACTGGTAAAATCGGAACTTAAAAATCTATTATGGATAACGCTTTTGCTGGAGTTTTCCAGTAATTCAACTCCTTATAATAAGTATTGTATTTCAAATAATTAGCTACATGCATATTCTGCAATATAAGTAACAGTAAATACACAAGTATGATAGATATATAACAATGCAACTTTATTCATGACTAAAATCCATGCTTTGTACTTTTTCATCAGCCAAAAAAATAAATTAATATCCAAATACCCATATGTACCAATTTTATCATGCAAATTTATTCTAATAAAGAAAAAAGAAAACTGCATCATCCTCACCTGCACACCAAGCAATGACGTACATGTACACCCACCTATCATACACAAGTTTGGTTTGGTCTTTTAACACTGTACATGTATAGCGCTGCAACAAGTTTAAGGTTTAATCAATTTGAGACCTGAGGAATAAAGTGTACTGCCCATGGACACACCACCAAAAAGCTGATTTAATTTGATTTTATGGTGCAAGTCAAATCTGTAACCTATTGATTACAAGTAATGCCTTAACCGCCTTATACCACTCAACAACTGCAGCTACGTGTAATGTCACTTGCAAAACATCATGAAATGTTTAACTCAAAATTTAAATATAGAATCTTAACATTTGCTATAAGAACATTGCTATGCTGACAGATAGAATATTCATGAATTTATACAGTGCTCAATTTAGACTGCCACTGACTGGTTTTGTTTGTTTTGCATTTATCTTTGATGCAAATAAGTTATCTCTATGGTGTCCATAGGGCATATTAATCAGACCAACAAAACTAAAGATTACAGACTGTATCACAATCTGCTTAATGAATTAAGCATGCCACCTGACAACTTTATTTTCTATTTCTGGACTAAACACATCCAATAAGTAATGCAGACAATGTAAGTGTATACTAATTTCAATTTAAAAACAGTGACAGAAGGGATTAATACTGCTAATGGCTGCTGTAAATTTAGCATGTTACTTTTGAAAGTACAATATTTTAACCAATTTAGTAATGAAATTTAAAATAAATAGAATATGTTTGTCCCAAATATATGGCAGTATTATGTACCAGGTTACTAATTAAAACTGTATGTTGCAGTTACTAATTAAAACTGTATGTTGCAATGTCCTGAAAAGGCTGTAATTGCAAAAATATTATGTTTGTATTGAATGAAGAAAAAAAATATCATAATTCTATTTGATCTCCATTACAATATAAATCAGGGCCCCGAGTGGCAAAGATTTCTGAATCACTCTCCTTTATGGATCACTGTCATCTCGCTTCTGCATGAATTTGAGTCTCAGATTCAGCCAATGCGGGTATGTAAGAAAGCTTGCCAGTAGCTTCTCATGGCTCAGTGGTTCTTTCCAGGTTTTTTTCCCCAGGAACTTTCTCCATCATTAATACTGGCTGCCATTTGTGTAACTCTTCAAACATGTGCTGAAAAATGGCATTAAACCCTACAACAACAACAACAATACTAATAACTGCTGGACTGGTTTATGCCATTTCCACAACAATACTAATAACTGCTGGGCTACCTGGTTATGCCATTTCCACAGCAATACTAAGTACTGTTGACATGAAATTTCCGTTGCAATATTAATGGCAGCCTGGTTGGTATGTAATTTCCATTGCAATATTAATGATTGCCTGGGTGACATGTAATTTCCATTGCAATATTAATGACTGCATCAGTGATATGTAATTTCCATTGCAATATTAATGACTGCGTGGGTGACATGTCATTTCCATTGCAATATTAATGACTACATCAGTGATATGTAATTTCCATTGCAATATTAATGACTGCCTGGGTGACATGTCATTTCCATTGCAATATTAATGACTGCATGGGTGATATATCATTTCCATTGCAATAGTAATGTAATGACAACCTGGTTGATATGTCATTTCGATTCCAATATTAATGACTATGGGTGATATGTCAGTTCCATTGCAATATTAGTAATTGCCTGGGTGACATGTCATTGCCATTGCAATATTAATTACTGCCTGAGCGATATATCATTTCCACTGCAATACAAAGGTCTACTGGACTTCCTCGGTGATATATGTCATTTCCACTGCAATATTAATGACTTATTTGCTGACATGTCATTCCCATTGCAATATTAATGACAGCCTGGTTGATATTTCGTTTTCCATTGCAATATTAATGGCTGCCTGGGTGATATGTTAGTTCTACTGCAATATTAATGACTGCTTAGTTCATATGTAATTTCCATTGCAATAGTAATGGCTGCCTGGGTAATATGTCAGTTCCATTGCAATAGTAATTACTGCCTGGGCAACATGTAATTTCCATTGCAATACTAGTATTAATGACTGCCTAGATCACATGTCAATTCAATTGCAATGTTAATGACTGCCTGGGTGATACATCATTTCCACTGCAATATTAATGACTGCCTACCCGTTGACAGTTCAATTGCAAAGCTAATGACTGCCTGGGTGATATGTCATTTCCACTGCAATATTAATGACATTCAAGGCATTATGTCATTTCCATACAGAATCGACAGTGTCAAAATAACTGTTTCATTCGATATATCTAATGTGCAAAATTAGCATATCACTGCATATCTCTAAAACCCAAACATGTACCTATACTTATGGACCACTGACCAATAATGTCACTCTGATTTACAAACACTGATTTAGGCCTAATCTTTGTCACCAATCC
The DNA here is from genome assembly GCA_030141615.1 of Unio pictorum. Classification (NCBI taxonomy): domain Eukaryota; kingdom Metazoa; phylum Mollusca; class Bivalvia; order Unionida; family Unionidae; genus Unio; species Unio pictorum. The sequence continues at coordinate 16,879,199 of JARLTB010000001.1, read as the reverse complement.
AACTGACACTCATAACATTTACAAATCTTTTTAACATTTTACAACCATTTTTTATGAACTTTTCCATATGCACTAAAAAAAATTAAATGAACACTAATTCACAATGTGTAAGTCACTATGTGTCAACATAAAATACTTTGTGTACATCATGTTATGCTAATGAGTATGGTGTGGTTATGCTAAAGAGTATGGTGTGGTTATGCTAATGAGTATGGTGTGGTTATGCTAAAGAGTATGGAGTGGTTATGCTAATAAGTATGGTGTGGTTATGTTAATGAGTATGGTGTGGTTATGCTAAAGAATATGGTGTGGTTATCCTAATGAGTATGGTGTGGTTATGCTAATGAGTATGTTGTGGTTATGCAAAAGAATATGGTGTGGTTATGCTAATGAGTAGTTGGTAGTTATGCTAATAAGTAGAGAGTGCTTATGGCAAACAAATGAGTTTATGTTTAGTTGACTGTCCCAGTTTTTTGTTTCCAACCCAAAAAAATTTCCACCAAGGGTTATAAAAAATTTATTTTGATATTTTTTATTTAAAAAACGTTTCCCAAACTGATTTATTTATCCATGTAAATGAGCTGGTTTAGAGCAGTACTTGATGTGTTTAGTATCTTGTACATACAAATCATTATAATGTATTTAATGTTTTTAAAAAATATATACCTACCTACCCTAATTTTAATACCAGTGCAATAAAATAAAATAAATTGTCTTATGCTAATTAGTTGGGTGTGCATATCTCTGTCCTGGTGATGGTCAATTGAGCTCAAGGTGGTAATTTTATTTCCTTCATTTTGACATATTGTTAACAACACCAAATGAAATATTATTTAATAGGTAAATTTTCAGCACTTTTAAGTTTGGTTCTGAATGATTTTACACCCATGATATTCAAAATTAAAACAATGCAAATACACACTTATATCCCCCCTTCTTATCACATGTATCAAATGATTTATACAGCTTGTGATGCTACGGCAAGATAATTATCGCCTTTATCTTTTTTCTTGCATCAAGCTTAATTTCTTCTTATATATGCATGTTTGGAATTTTGTTTATATGCTGTTGGATATTTGACTAGGACTGTCTTTTCAGTGGTATTGTATATAATTAAAATCATTTTTGTCTATAGTGAAACTAAAAGGGACTCATGCTCCATTGTCCAAAAAGAATTTCCAGGAATTCAAGAAAAGATCCGTTTTTTCTTCTTTTTTAACAGCGGAGACTTTCTCTGATATTCTTGAGGAACCAAATTTTCAAATTAGCCACTGTGGCAGCTATATCTGATATAAGATCAGCACCAGTTTTATTTAGAATAATCTAGATAACATTAAGATTTTTTCCACAGAATATGAGACAAGATTTTCATTATGTCCCCCAGTGAAACCCTATGCTTATAGAAATTTCCATTCAACAGAAGTACATGAAACAATGACAATATTTTAAATTGGCTGTAATGTTGATAATATTGGGTGTCAGATGAACATTTTCAATAACTAGACATCATACGTAGTCTTCTACTGAAAACCCCATATTGATATGAACAGGTGTAGCAATATAAGGATTTTCAAGATGGCCACTACATTTCATGTCCAGAGAGCACCATTTTCATTTAGTCGTACATGCCCATTTGGGTACACATCATCGAGGACCAACTGAACACTCTAGGAAATCTTCTGATTAAAACGGTTTTTTAATACAACTTGCCATTCAAGAGAAAAAGTATTAATGATTTTCAAGAAAGCTGTCATGTCTGCTACATACACATGAATCATGGATATCAAATTGGCACCATTTTCATTTAGGACCCACTAAACATCAATAGGTTTTTATTATAAATCCCACTGTGGTATGACCATCAATCTCGAGACTTTCAAGATGGACACTGTAGCAACTATGCCCAACGTCTAAGCTAAACAAAATTTATTAAGGACCATCATAAGAAGTCTTTTACAAGAAATCCATGTCAATATGACCTTTTATTCGAGTGAAGCAATAAACAAGATTTTGAAATTGGCTGCAGTGGGGGTAATATTAGATGTCAATTTGGCACCACTTTTAATTAGGAATAGGAATGGACAGGCATTATATGAAGTCTTTAAGTGAAAACCCCATACTGATATTACAATCCATTCAGAAGTTGTAGCAGTAGCAAGATTTCAAGATGGCTGTTGAATGCAATGCAAATACACACTTATTTTCGTCACTTCTTATCTACATGCATCAAATAGTTTATACAGCTTGTGATGCTATACGACTATCATATTAGATGTCTGAGCCGAAATATTTTCATTCAGGGATCAACTAGACCTTTGAATGAATGCATGTGCAAAGTTTCATGGCAATAGCAGTAATGGATGGACAGACATTGGGAATGAAAAACAGAAACAGACCATCTCACAAGCTCTTCTGGTTTTACCATGCAGAACTATAAAACTGTCAAAATAAATCTGTAAACAACTATACAGTATCACATGTTTTTACTGTAAAAGATGGAAGCTGAGATCACTACATCCGTATGAGTTTGGAGTTCACTTGGCATGCATAAAAACATAACAAAAGTGAAGGAAAAATTATATATATATATATATATATATATATATATATATATATATATATATATATATATATATTCCTTCATATATCTTTGTATAAATACAGTTACCTACATGTATTTGTCATATAGAAATGGTTATTTCTTCATACTTTTTCAATGATCTATTTATTTATGGTATGATCAAACTTCATGTGCTGCCTGACTTGCCATTTCACTAGAATGCTGGCACCCAAATACCAAAAATGGTATAGAAATTGTGATCAATGCAGAAGAGGTACATTACTGTGAGGCATTCTGAAATATAGTGGTCATTTTGCCTTGTTTAACACTTTGTGTTGTCAATTTTCCAGTTTTTCAGTTTTTGAGGAATGTTAATTGGCTCCAAAATGGTTAAAAAGGGCTGACTTCAAAATCTGAAACAACTGGACAAAATTATTCTTTTGCTTGTCCATTTCACATAACTTGCAAAATATTGCATTAAATGTTTGCAATACCTCACCCACTGCACGTCGAAACATCTAGACGTTTTCGGAAGAACACCTTTTTTTTAAGTCACCTGTCTTTCTCTTATTCATGGTGGGTAATAGATGGTAACTCAAACAAAAACAATATTGCTTCATCTTCCCTATTCTTAGCTCTTTAATACATAATCATTTGGTGATTTACACAAACTTATTTAACTGGTTGCTTTTACTATCAAACATCCAATAAACAATAATCAAACAGGTGCTTTGATTACTTCAATGATCTTTACTTTGATACTGATGTCTACCTCATTACCTTCTATTTGAAACAAGATGAAGACTGTGTAAATTGTTACAGTAATGCAGACAATTTAAAGTAAATATTCTATTTTATCCTTGACAGTATCACAGCAATAACATTGGTAGTATACATCCTATCTGCCTTCTTGGTGAAAGTGCAAAGCCAGGATTTGTAAGCAAATACAATCAATGCTGGAGGCAGTTTGACACCTGTCATCCAAAGATTTGCCAACTTATACTTGTCTTATCAGAAAAGAGATTTGAAATCATTTGATAATACAGTTGTGAAGTGGGATAAAATGAAAAAGTAATATTTACATTCATATTTATGAATGTCCAATAAAAGTTACCAATCTCAGACACTTCTCATGCAATACACACAATTTTTCCATCCAAAATTCCTATTTATGTAAACAACCTACTGGCACAATATACTGCAGGTGTGAAAGCCTATCTCCCATTCTTCAGCCTTATCAAAATATTGCAACTGAGGGATTGCCCCAGACACTAGATTTGTTGACCTTAATCCTAACTTCACCCTAACATCATAGTATGCATGTCAGTGTAAGCAGTGCATACAAGATCTTAAAACAACATGCATGTAGTCTAGGCCCTAAATGGAAAGAAAGGAAAAGAAACAACAAAATTAACCATTATTATCATATACAATAACATGTTTAAATTTTGTTATAATGTATTTTGTCAATATCCAACATGTACAAAAATAAATTCAGGGAAACTTTGTCTGGCAAGGACCAAATTTAATCTCAAAAAGCTTAAACAGTAGCATGGTAATGTGTCAAAATATTTCCGTTTTTGTACCACAATGTAAAATATTTCCATTTTTGTACCACAAGGTAAAACATATACGATATTTATACAGGCATTTAAAGTTTTCTTTCTTATATAGATGTGATCAAAGATCTGAAAATAAAATTCGCTCATCATCACCATCCCCACTACTCCTTTCCTAACTTTGTTACCTAAATTTCAACCATATTCACGAACTGATCATAAATTGGCACTTTAAATGGCAGGCATGGAATGCTCTATGGTGCAATAGTTAAATTTATTGACATTTTAAAACTTATTTCACCCCGATCTGACCAGTCTGATTCAGCAAATGAATCAAGCTCTCAGTTCTAAAATTGTTCGCAACGTAATAAAGAGGATTAACTCCACAGAAATAAGAACAGTATCAAGATAGATTTCTTATGCAAAAAATAATAATTTCCATTCCTGAAAAGGTAATGCAGTTTACATTTATTTATTCTAGTTCACAAAGTACTCCTTTTCTTGCTGCAAGTGTGACTTGTGTAGCCAAATACAATCAAACATCACATGGCATGATGGAAAATCTTGTTTTAAAATATACTACTTTTTCATATGTAAAAATAAAGGAATGAAAACAACAAATATTTAGTCAATAATATTTCTCTATGTAACACACATGTAAGTATTCTATATAATTTATTTCTCAAAATTATGTCTTTTCTATCAAGTAAACTAAGTAGAAGTAAGCAAATACTGATAATTGCAAGTCCAACCTGCATAAGAAATAGCAGTCACATCAACTCATTCAAACTGAGCAATAGAAGATTGTTTTAAATATTAGTATTTAAGTAATGCAACTGAAGTGTCCAACAACAATCAGTGGTTTTTCCTCTACATTCACAACTCATAACACAAACAGCAATGGAACCAAGTGAAAGTTATACTTAATGAAAAGATTCCTTCTACAGATACAGTTCATTACGGAGAAGTGAATTCCAAAGCTTGTAATAAAATTAACAATTCCAAAACTGGCACTCTGGGGTTTGCTATTACTTGCTAAAAATTTGCTTTCCATATTTAACTAAAAGTAAAATAAATAAAACTTGAGTTTGACATTGTAGATTCTTGAAATTAACATTTGTGATGTTTTTGCAAAATCAATCTGGTTTTGTTCTGAATCAACAATACCACTGGGATTTATCCACATTCCCAGGTAAAAAGCAGTGACTTAATAATACACAATGTTTCTGTTAGTACACACACAATGTGTGTTGAAACGTACTGAGATTGCTCATCATGAAAATAAAGATATTTTGACAAGAAAAGTGAACAGTTCATTAGAAAAGCTATTTATTGACAATTATTCCCAATGCAATTATAAAAGGTGCATTCAGATGACCACCTCCTCTATTTTCACTTCTGATGTCCATCCCTTTCCTAATTTTTCAGATGTGCGCTGTAACTCCTGCTCTTTCCTATGCCACAGTCTATGTTTTTTTTTTTTACCTTTTGACCCAACTGTGAATAAGTTCTTGATGGAGATGCTAACTTGACATGTAATGTTAATCTGCCATGTTCCAAATTATTATTGTAATTCTTTGCATGGCAATCGGTAATACTACATTGTAAAAGCTTGACATGCAAATGCACTGTGCACTTTTATAAAGGTAATACAATTAAAAAAACAAAACAGGCACAAAAACGAATCACATAAGTTGCATTAGTCTAACTCTAAAAACAGGATGCTCTGTTCAAATTTGGTTGAAATAAGTCTAAACATTTTCATATTTTGCAGCAATTGAAGTCAAAATAATGTAAATCAAAATTTATTTGAACAATAAAAGATACAGTATGACATCTTTTCCTCAATGCCTTTCCCAGTTATTCATCTTTTCATCATCTCGTCATCCTTTTAAGCCCATCTATAAGATTCACTATCAAAACCTTTCAAAGGTACAAAAAATCATCTCAGATTTCCAAGTCTCTGTCTTGAATGATGCAAGAAATTTGCTAAACAGTACATATATATTCATGCTTGAATGCTGACAGACAAGATATCTGACTAGACATACTGTGTCAAAACCATTTTTTCTTAATTAGTTTGTCACCCTGACATCTGACCTTTTCCCTCCAACAATCATTAAGTTTCCTCCTCAACCCATGTGCATGCCATCTATGAAGTTTGGTTATTCAATATTGTCAATGGTGCAGAAACAAAACTGCCTTTAGGTAGAACAAAAAAATCTAAACATTCTTTTATTCTCACTTAAAGCCAAAGTCTGTCTTTGAGCCTCAGCTAGTGCCTGATTCCAAATGTTTCAAGAATAAAGAGTCTGGAGATTATAAATTGAGCTAAAGTGTGAGACCGAGATTATAAGCCAATTAAAAATTAACCTTTCAACATGAATGTTTTCTGGGGTTTTCTTTAAAGACTGGCTGAATTTCAACCTGTAATTCAGGAACGCAAGTTTTCTGATCTTTAAGCCGTGTCCACTCAAGCCACATCTCCTTGCACCCTTTTTGAAGATAGATCATGATACTAAAAGCTCCTTTTTGAGGTTGATAAAGACTTTAAAAGTTCCTTTTGAAGACAGATCAAGATTTTAAAAGCAATACAGAATCCAGAGACATCAAGTAAATGAACATTAAGTCTTTAGTTCTCATAATAACTTAGCTATATATAAATGTATTCTACATAACAAATGGTGCATGGACTATATCCAGTGCCACACAATTTACGTTTTTCTCTTCCCCAAGAGTAAAAAAATATCAATTGATTATTTTGTCTATACTAAACTGTCAGGTAATGCTCACATGCAGCTTTTTGATGAGGTTGGCGTCGGTGGAGTTGTTGGAGCTCTGACGTGCTGTCTTCCAGAACTGCTTCTGAGCCGAGTATCTGTTCATCGGACATATTTTAAACTGGCAATCTAAAATGACAAAAAAATTAGGCTATGAGGCCAAATAACAGGCTTCATGAAGATCAATTAATTACTTTATATCACATCGAGTAATGCCATCAAGGAAGCATGCTTCTCAGTAATTTTAGCTTCCAACATCTGGAATCCAGGAATCTTGTTCACAATTCACTGAAAGTAGCAAACATATATACAATAGTATAGCTTCTTTCTGAGCTCCAATATTTTTGGCCAAAATAATAACCATAAACAATAGTTTTCCTTAAAAGTTGTCTATATTATTCTCTTCAACTGTGCCCAATAGTTCACCTATTTGCTGTCTGATTTATTGTTTGGTACAAGATATATGTTTCTGCATAAAGAATCTATATCCCAGTCTATCCTAGTGGCAATGAAGCACTATTTTATTATTTTCACCAAAATTTCATAATTACTCCAAAACTCCTTGAATGATTGGCATCTCTTTACAATACTGATATAGCAAACTTCACTGAATTAGGCAAAAATAATGTTTTGCCTTAGAACTATTTGACTATTTTTGACCCTAATGTTATCTAGGGTGAATAAGTGTTTTTCCAGGTAAACAACAGTACTATCATGTATCTCACTGGAAATTATTTGCAATGAGGGACAATAAAAGCATGATATGCATGGGTATTTTACCCTATTACTCACCCTCCAATGGATTTAAGGGAGATCTATTTCTAAATGACACACTGGTCATTTTGGATGTTGTCAAGGAGTGTATACTCTCCATTATGTTCTCCAGCCATAGGGGTAAGTGTTAAATTTACATTTCATATATATCTGAAGCTTATTCAGTTTGTAATGTCATATCATGTAATGATGCATTTATTACAATGCAGATTTGAAACGTGAAATTTGAATCACAAGTTGCTATTAGAGTTCAATATATTAGCATATATCTAGAGATTTTTCAGAACCCATTATTATCACCAATTTGGATTTATTTTAGCTGACTAGAGCTGTTTAGAGCTGCCTGATGCTGTTTAGGGTGGTAGGAAGCTATAGAGCTGTCTGGAGTTTCCAGAGTATTTAGTGCTGCATGCTGTTGATACATACATATGTATTTACTGATTGTACATATGTCTGTACATGTGGTACAGCCATGAATGTAGACATAACTAATTCAAGGGTGCTGTATGCTGTCTGTACATGTATATACGTATGACTGTACATGTGGTGGATCCGTAAGGAACGTGAGCGGTCGATAAAAGTGTGGGCTAATTCAAGGACTTGGTGAAACTGTGCGATTCGTCCACTTATAAATTACATGACTGTACAAGGATCAACAAGCATATGTTTGTTCCAACTGTTGTTTCCGTTGCGTACATTTTCATTTACATAAAATTATTTTGAATCGTAGTTGTATTCCAGGAGATTATGTGAATCTCACTTACAGTGCATAACAATATTTGATATACATCTAATACCTTACGATTATTTGAATATTTAATCATAGTCCAGATTATGTAAATCTCTCTTACAGTGCAAATTATTTGAAATGTATCTGCAGTCCTTGAGGTTTCTTGAATCTGTATTTTACATTGAATTCATAATTTTGGTTTATTTTCAATGTGTGAATGTTTGTGTAGAGAGATTGGATCAATTGTATGTTGAGAGTGTGACAGAATCATTGTATTTATACACCATATATTCTTCTTTCTTAATTCATTTCATAAATCTCCATCTTTCCTACATTATGTTTCTTATTTATTTAATCAAAAACCCACTCAGTTTCTATTCTGCAACACAGAGAACCATTTTCACTTCAACTAATGAAGGCTTTATCTTGCTGTATAAAACAAAAAATGAATTTGTCAAATTACATGAATATTTTGCACTTTCTCACTTCTTGGTATAATTGTACATGCTTTAAGACTTCAATTGAATAAATTCTTTTTTAAAAAATCCCAATACTTGCAAATATTTCTTTGAAATATAATTTTTGTAAAACAAATTATGCAAGTAAGTGTTATGCGTTCTTGGTTGTCTCATCAGCAACCATTCACAATGCATCCCCTGTATCTAACAAATTCTAAGATCAAGCTACAATATGTTCTAATTAGCAAAACCAAATATATATATATATATATATATATATATATATATATATATATATATATATATATATATATATATATATATATATATATATATACACACATACACACATACCACACACACATTAAGTATTTCAAGTGCTCAGCTAAACTAGCACAAATCAATTTTGGAGATTTTTAAAATAATATTTTTACATCGGTAGAAAAAAGGGCTAGGGTTGGCAATTTAAAAAAGTTATGTTCTGCCATCCTCAAACTCACAATTTTTTTTAATTTTTTGCCTTACTGGTGTCACTGACAGTAAGTAGTACTATCAGCAACAAAATAAAAGTGATAATAGGTATCACAATGTGAATAAAGTCCAAACATATATCTATATCTATCTATCTATATCTATATATATATATATATATATATATATATATAGATATATATAGTTAGATAGATATATAGATATATATATATAGTTAGATAGATATATAGATATATATATATATATTATATATATATATATATATATATATATATATATATATATATATATATATATATATATATATATATATATATATGTACACAAATTCATTTTAACATTTATAAAATGACATTTAGTAAGAATACTTGATAGTAAGAGCACCTATCTATACCAGAAAAACTTACTATATGTCATCCCTCTACTGTTTTCCTCCTATAATTTAATTGTAATATGTCTAGAAGCTCAAACAAAGCTGAACTAAAATTACCGACAAGAAAGCAACTATCTATCTATCTATCTATCTATCTATCTATCTATCTATCTATCTATCTCTATCTATATATATATATATATATATATATATATATATATATATATATATATATATATATATATATAATTTACAATTAATTTCCATTTCATGGCAATTGAAAAAAGAAAAACAATTTATAAAATAAATTTTCCAGCACAGTTCAATCCTAATATGGGGTTAAGAAACAAAGTTTTCTTCTTACTTCCTATTGAATCCAATCACACCCAATTCTGAGTGACTTTTGTATATCCAATGTTTTGATATATAAGAATTTTATTTCCGAGTGGTTATTTGGCCTGTGTATGAGCACATGTGTGAAAATTGGACATCTTTGTTTTAAAAATCCTTTCACTTTTTCAAGCCAAGACTTTGCCTCCAAGTCATTTATTTCTCCCAAGCTCAAACTCATCTTCCTGCTTTCTTAGGTTAACTTATCTCTATGCCACATAAGACAAGTCCGAGAACTACAAACAGAAACTCAAAGAACTGAAAAGAACTCCAGTTCCAGAATCAGTAGTGTTTTCCATAAAGAAAGCTGGTCTTAAAAATTACACTTTTTCAGCTGTGTTTTTTTTTAAAGTGATTGAAACAACTACATTACTAGGTACAAGGGGTGAAACAATCGATAATATTGATTATCAATACTTTTTCCATATCAAATACCCATACTGAAACAAGAGGTGAAGAAACGCTAAAAACGATACTTACATAATACAAGTCACTTTAATGTAAAGCTGTTGTTGAAGATTATTAGTCACTTGTCATTATGTTTTTTAAATAGTCAATTCATCTGAGAGAGCCATAACAGGTACATTCAGTTCCCATTAAGTAAAACAGACCGCTCACCCTCAACCAATTAAATTAACTTTCTCGACCAGAAATGGCCTTAAAGGAAGTTGTTGCTATTGTTGCTGAAGTGGTGATGGGTTTAACAGCATTTCTTAGCAAACGATTGGCTACACATTGGTCGACAGTTTAACTGGTGGAGGAAGCACACAGTAAAACCCTGGTAAGAATTAATCACCGACTGATGAGATGTTAGTGACAAACTTTCTCATATACCAACATTGGCTGAGATCTAGACTCTAGCCCACACTGACAAGCTGAGTTTAGATGGCAATCAGTGGTGAAGGCAAGCATTTTAGACCATTCAGACACCCACCCACCCCATCCGATTTAAATGGATGAATAAAAATCATAACTAGCAGGTAGTCTTTTGGGAATTATTTTTTTATCTTGTAGGATGAAAGTTGCAAATGGACAAAAAATAATTCCAAATCTCTCTATAATATGAATTATGGAAAAACATGTCAACACATAAAATGACACATTACAACTAGAAATCCTTCAAAGAAGGAAAAGACCAAGTTGATAGTAAAACCTGTTTTGAGAGACCACTACTATGAGAGACCACCTGTCTTGAGAGGCCAGAATCTCCATGCACAGATTTATTCATTATATAGTGTTATGACCTGTTATAAAAAGACCACCTGTCTTGAGAGACCATTATTTTTTGGCAGAAAGGGGAGGTCCTTCAAGACCGGTTTTACTGTATCTGTATCAAGGATATTATCTCAGACTGATTATTGATAAGTGGCAGATGTGAATCATTTCATCCCTACTTGAATCATTGTAACGCTGCCTCTGTAATATCTTCTCAAATACCAGCTACTTAGGTCTCATGATTAGCTCTTATGCCAAAATGCCCAGAACAAAGGTACTTCCTCATGACTCCAAATATTGTGCATTTGGAAATACTTAAATATCATTAAACAGAAATTTCATAAATATGACGGTCTTACTGCACATGATATTTGGCATTTTTAAAAGTAAAAATGTACATGTTACACTAATCTTAAATTTACAAAGCCCTCCCCTGAGATAAAACGAAATTCAGAATCAGTGAAACTATTTCATGTTACCCAATACATGTATCTGTATTTCATGATAACAGCTTATGTAGCTACAGGTGATATGTTTTTTTGGCTGGACAACAGTTCTGCAAAAAACACAATACAGTCAAGCATAATCTTTTGAAATGATAATATGTACTGTAATGTAGTGACTTGAAATCGACATAATGACTTTATCATTCACAGTGGGTTTTAATTAACATCCTTATATTTATCACAAAATAAATTATATGTGTTAAAAACACAAAATTTTCTGCATAAAATTAAAAGTTAATATGGACAGTGTGCTTACTTAAAGGCCAAAAGGAACAAACATTTAAAATTAAGCTCATACAACAGAAATGTTGTCATGTGGAAGATTGTTTTCTGGAGTTTACCCTGTGACCTTCAAACACCATCTGCAAGTAATTACAAATTGAGACCAGTCTGCTCCCCCTCTGGCAAGTGTTTATTAGTGCTGAAGAGTCTGAGCAAATCACTTTTATGAGCCTGATCACAATAACCAGAAAACTAAAAATTCTGGTAAACATTATGGCTTTTCAATAATGAATAAAAATAGCACTATTATTGATATAATATCCTTTTCATTCAAGAGAAATCTTGATCAACCCTGAATTATCACTAAGCAAACCCAGCATTTAACTAGGAAATTCCATTCAGCACTCAACATTTTTGGTTGTTATTTTCTGCTGGGTTAGAGAATTGTCAACCCAAAACCAACCATGGCAAAATAAAAAGGTAAATGGACATTGCTAGGAAAAATATGAGTTCATATTAAGCAGGACTGCATTTTAACCAAGTTCATATTATACTGAGTTTGTAATAAATACATGTATTTATTTTACTCACAGTATAGTATAAGGTAAAAATTTCCTCCAATAAAAAGCCATATATTCAGTACCAAACTGACTGACATGCATGGCTGTATTTATTCTGTATTCCAATAGGCAAGAGTTCTATGCATTAACAAATGTACATGTACAGCCTATACCATCTTTTCTAATTTATAATAAAAGATTTTTGCTGTGAGAAAGATTGCCAATAGCTTCTCATGGGTCAGTGGTTCCTTCTGTGGTTTTTCCCAGGTTCTTCCTCTTTTATTATTCCTGGATGCCATGTATAACCTATCTTGTGCTGAAAAATGGCGTTAAACCCTACAACAACAACAACAATACCTCTAACACAAAACAGGGTATTTAAGCCCAGTATGGAATTTCCTGTCATTTTTAATTCACATAGCCATATACCTAATTCATTAATCTGGATCCTAATCACCCAAGGATATAATTTCCTACCCAAATGATTTTTAAAAAAACGAACAAAAATATTATAACATTTTCCTGCCTAACATACATGAACTCTTTATGACCCTTCTCAAGTTTTTTTTAAAAATAATGTAAGGTTACTACAAAGAAAGAGAAAACCTCTCGTTTGCAACTATCAAAGAATAGGAAGAACACTTGTCAGCAAAACTGTTTCATTGGGCAGGGAAGTGTTGAGGATACATGTACATTGATACAGAGACTGCTTGTCAACTCTGACTATGTCTGTGTTTATAGCTTACATGTGAATCACATTTGCTAATGCATAATACTAACTAAAATATAAACCAAATAAACCCACTTAGGTACCTAAATCCATTATGGCTGCTGTGGTAGCCCTTCATTACATTGCATGCCAGACTGGCACCATTTCATTTAGGTCCAACTTAAAACACATTAAGTCTTTCAGTGAAAACCTCATTGTTTATGACCAGTAGAGCATGATAAAACCTTGTTGTTGTTATTGTAGTGTTTAATGCCATTTTTCAGCACACAATAGGCTATACATGGTGGCCAGTATTAATGGTGGAGGAAGAACCCAGGAAAACCCCCGGAAAGCACCACTGACCATGAGAAGCTACTGGCAATCTTTCTCAAATACCCACATCACATGGATCTTGCTAATTTCTACTACATCTGAGATCTTTTTGATCAATGCCTATATTCCATGTTTGCTCAAAACTGGATCACAAATCTGTCCTCCATAGCAGGGAGAGATGAGTGAAAAAAGTTTTAAATTATATTTAAAATAGACACTTTATGCTGCTGTTTCTCATGTTTTCAAATGATTACAAAGGTACCATGCTAATCCAGTCATATTTAAAGATGCTCACTCATTACTGAACTGGTCTAAAATCTTGATGGCACATGTCCATATTCCAAGAATGATCAAAATCGGAAACATGGGTGAGAGAGACAGAAAAAGCTATGTGTAACAAGAAACTTTTTATGGACATACAGTGGAATGAGGGTGATGCACAAATGATGCAGGGACGTACCATAAACTAACTTGAGCCTTATAACCAGACGAGTTATTAAAAAAAAAGCATGCAAAAAAGAGGGGTTATACAGCAAAAAACGTATATAGTCCACAGCAAATAAATGAGGATTACCGGTAATAAAAAGCTCAATATGAAGACAAAACTGAAAATAAAGCTGAAGATGATGTTAATGATCTTTCAATATATTGACGAGTTTGTTTGATTAGGATTTTTAACATAACTTAATTTTTCAGTCATATCGCTACGATGTCTGCAGTGAGGCAGTTTATAGTGATGTCTATCACTGGGGCAATTCATAATGCAGATATGTAGCATGATATCCCAACCAGTCATGTTATCCTGACACAAGGCCGACCAGTCCTATCACTAACCTCTTAATGCTGAACGTCAAGCGAGGCAGCTGTTAGTACCATTTTTGTAAGTCTTTGGTATGTCTCGGCCGGGGATCAAACCCCCAACCTCCCACTTCCGCGGTGGATGCTCTAACCACTAGGCCACCAAAGTGGTTCAATATAGTGATGAGACATGGATATGGGAATACAAATAGGTCTTTAATTCTGTCATTCTGACTGTTGGATATACAAACAGGAAATGAAAAAAAGCTGACAATCTAGCAATGCAGTCATTAATCAAAGGTCAATAAGATAACATGCCCATGGACAAATTATGGTCAGCTGTCTATTATGTGGATAAAACAATGTGAACCATGTAGACAGGTTTTTAATTATCTATAGATAATAGCCACAAGCAGGACTCTGGTAAATACATGGAACATAATCTATTCCCATAAAATGCTGGCTTATTCTGTTCAATACATCATCTTTAGACAGGATCCTGTAGACTCTGTGATTTTAATACTGCATTGTGCTATGAGATATCTAGGTCAGCTCTTCAAAACAAGTATATATGGTATAGCGCTTTACACAAAATAGATCATAGGTAATAATCCACTTCATATGGTAGTCACATACTGTATGTAATGAAGCTGTTATGATTTATCTGATATATGCATGTATAAGAATCTTTACTTGTACAGTCATTATAACCATAGTTAAAACTGTTCCATACCGACTATTCATGAAATATTTGTTATAACATTCCTGCAGATGCTTGCTAAATATAAATTATCATTGTAAAATATTCTGTTGTGATTAGGATCATGGCCTATATTACCTAAATAAAGATTTCTATTTCTTTCGTAAATATTAGTTTCCTTAACTACTCTTAGTATTGATTCAATCTGATTACGTCAGAGATATTTTTATCAGAGATCTTGATTTTAATACAACTGAATATTTACTACAAGTTCTTAATATTTAAGAACAGACATTCCTGCATGACATCATCATAAGACAAATACAGGGATGGATTAATTATGTTTGATTTTATTCATGTATGGTGTTTGAAAAATGAAACAAAATTCTTTTGGCTCTCAAGAAAATGTTATATAATATAGTTAAACATAATGAATATAAAACCAGCCTTCTATTGGCAGCTAGGTAATTTATGTGCTGATCTTGCCACAGTATGCCTTGTTGTTGTTGTACAGTTTAACACCATTTTTCAGCACACGTAGGAGGGCAGTATTAATGATGGAGGAATAACCCTGGAAAATCCCCAGAAAGAACCACTGACCCACAAGAAGCAACTGGCAAGCTTAAAATCTCACATACCCACAATTGTCAAACTTTGAGACTTCAACCCAAGCAGACAGAGTGGAGATGGCAGTGATAAGTAATGGAGAGCACTTTAAACCACTCAACCACTTGGCCCCCCCCCCCCCAGTATGCCCTGTTGAAAATGACAAACCTTGTGTACAAGAAGCTGCCAGCTTGGTTATCAAACTGGTCAACTGAATGGAAAATCACCTGTTCCAAATAAGCAAATCTTTACATGCATACTAAAGCTTAATTATCTGACTTGATTAAGTTCAGGTGATCAAAACCACTACACAGCAAAGAAACCAGACTTTTCAAAACAAGTAACAGGTATAAATCATCAATTCAGTCAATAGTTTCAAAAGATCAATGAACAATTCAGCTTCAAAACTTCATTTTAGAGGGGCCAAGATATGCATTTAATTCTTAATCTTCTTCCATTTTTTTGTCAATTCCTCTAACTGGTTTATCAGCAACATTCATTAAAAGTATTTGTTAAACGTAAAACAAAATGCTTTGTTTGTACAAATAACAGTTATTGTTACTAAACATCTGATGTAATTGTAAAAACTGGTAGTAATGCTGCCAAAACTTCATATGTATGGAACAGCGATATATTGAGAACTGCATAAACCATGATATATATGTAGTAGGATTTATTAGAAAAATATTAAAATTCTGTGTTCGAAAATGAAATGAAGATATATGACAGAGTTTCACCTTTTTCGGGTACCTGTTTAGTTCATGTCTAACACAGAATAATAGGAACAGTTTGAGACTCGTGTTTAGTGACGATTAGCTACTGCACATGACAAAACAATTACCTGCATGCAATAGTATATTTGTTATTCAGTACAAACACAAAAGCCATACATCCTCTCTCTCTCTCTCTCTCTCTCACACACACACACACACACACACACACACACATAGTAATACTAGCGAAATGATTTACACATTTTCTGAAGCACATAATATTGTTCTGAATAACCCTAAATCCTAAAAGTTACTCTATACTATGCAATCAAAAGGTAGAATATTTTTTTCAAATTGCAATTAAAAAGTATATATAACTTTTCAGTCAGTGTGTCCATCTACCAGAATTTACAATCTCTTGTCCTGGACTCAAAGTTCTCATAATTATTACAAGTTTCTTTTATTGAGTCAACTCTCTCAACAATAACATTCATTATAACAGAATACTCACATAATGACAAAGAGTGACCAGAAATAACATTCGCATTATTAAATTATATCATTAAAATGACTGACTTTTCGGAGGAATGTGAAAAATAAGTATATAAACTGACAGATACAATGACTCCACCATGGCCTGGAATTTGCTGAATATATGTCAATCCCTGTCACATAATGACTATTATCAATTATGATTGATTACTTGTAACTTGTTTTTGAGTTCACTCAACATGCTGCACAAATGTAAATTCGGAGGTTGACATAATCACACATAACAAGCCAGCTATTTTTTCTCAATCTATTGTTTCAAATAAATGGTAATATATTCTGTGACAGTCTGGTATGATGATTCAAGTGAATTAATCTCTAAAAATAGCCTAATAAAGTATATATACCTGAGACTGTATCTTAAGTTGACAACAACCATGATGACAAGTTTTTTTTAATCAACAACTCAAGCCTAATACACCTATATTGAAACAAAAAACAGCAAACCAAGATGGTTATTGTAGTAACAGTTAATTGAACTAAATTTCCATGATTTACACATATAAGACCCTAAATTTCCATTGACATTCTCCAAATCTCAAATCTTTAAGAGATGTGGCTGCGTATATTAAAAACATAAGTTTAAGCTAAAAAATTCTGCATATTGTAACTTTGATTAGAACATTAGAAACATGTATCAAATATTTTATTTAAATATGTTGGATCCTTAGACCAGAAAGCTAAATTTGAATAATGTTGATACACTCCCAAGCATATAATATTGGAGTATTATGCTGAGAAAATTTTAAGAATTCATGCACTGGGTGTGGGCTTAAATTAAAAGAAGATTAGATTTTGTAATTTGAGAAAGCTCTCCAGATCATGGTGCAAGCACTGGTTAAAAGTGTAGTAAAACCAAAACATACAGCGCCATATTCAAAGCCATTCTACATAACTTGTACTGGCATTTCCTTTATACATGGATTTCCTTCAATTTATAATCCAATACATTTAATATAGTTACAAAATCATGAGTTCTGTGCAAGATTTTTAAAGTTTCAATATCCTGGGTAATACTTCTAGAAAAACTATGAGTGTGGCACATAGAAAACTGAAGACCAAATGTAAACAAGAGTCCCTAAAAATGATTGATGCTCTACTGGCTAAAAAGAAGAGACCATTTCTTCCTTTTAGCTGCAGAGTTTTGAAACCATTCCTAATATCTTCAATGATAACAAGATTTATATATTAGCTACTTTGATGGACATAGTAGATTGTCTAATTGGCACCATTTTATTTTTAAATCAAGATATAATTTTGGTGGAAACACCATCATAGTAAGACTTATCCTTTTGGAGTAATGAAAGCAAAAATGGTCACAAAGGCTGCCATTTTGAACATTTTCATTTAGGTCATAGAAAACAACCTAAGAAACAACCTAAGAAGGTCTTAAACACTTTCACCACTACGAAACTACAAGGGAAAGACTACCACTCAACACTAAAGATGTTGCTGGAAACTAGTTCTCCATCCTATTTTTGTTTTTCCAAACTGTGGTTAGATCAAGTTCTAAAGGTTCAAGGAAAGGTGATAGCAGTAAACAATTCCTTCCTATAAGATGAAGGCAAGGGACCACACACAAACCAGACAGATGATCCTCTCAACAAGCACTTTGCTATTAAATTTGATGAGATTAAATAGTAAGATCTCTTTCAATAACTACATGTACCATGTCTGCCAATATAATAATAATAATAATAATAATAATAATAATAATAATAATAATAATAATAATAATAATGAGGACTTTGTATAGCGCCTAAACTCTAAGAGCTTTACATCTATAATGATGTAGCTACAAAAAAAAAACACCATAAAATTACAAAACATAAAAAAATGCTGAAAATATTAAAGGTAGGAAACATTAGGTGTTTCAGTTTGTCCTGATCACTGTGTCTTTGTGTCTAATTTCAACTGACAATTCATTCCACGTTGCTTGGACCCGGTATGCAAAAGAACGTTGTCTATATGACTTCATTTTCATAGTAGGAATAATGAGCATACGATTGTCAGAGGAGAATAAGGATCTTGCTGGTGTGTTCACATCGGTGAGGTGAGATATGTATGTTGGACTGGAGTCCGACAGTGAAATGTTGCACAGAGAACAAATTTTGTGTTTGATTCTGGATCAAATGGATAGCCAGTGTAGGGTACAGAGCAGTGGGGAGGTGTGCTCTGATCATGGTACTCTAAGGATAATCTGAGCAGCTGTGTTTTTTTACTTTTTGTGAAGTTTCTGGAATAGATATTGAGATCAAACAGGCAGAATTGAGTTATAATAGTCCAGTTTTGAAAGTACTAATGAACACACAAGAGTTTTAGTGGCATCAACTGAAAAATATTTGCTAATCGAGCTGATGCATCTCAGCTCAAGATAAGCAGTCTTGCATATGTTCATAACATGCTGGTGCAATATGCAAGTACTTTCCAGAGTAACACCTAGGTTTTGTAATGACTGTGAATTTAATGTGTAATATTTATATTTATTGCTTGAGGTAAAGGATGCGAATGAGAAAGTCTTTGTGTTGTGATCAGAATGAACCAAGTTTTATCATCATTCATCTGCAGCTTGTTACATGTCATCAATGATCTGACATCAGATATTCACCTATCTACTCCAAGGATGGTAGCATCAACTTCATTTGGGTCGCTAGATTTGTATATTTGGGTGTCATCAGCATACAATTGGTGGGACATTGGATGATAGTCATTGACACTTGAAAGTGGCTAAGTATACAGAATGAAGAAAACAGGACCAAGAATAGACCCCTATGGAACACCACAACATAGATCAACTGGCCTGGAGTAAATTCCATTTGCAGATATAATTTGTGTCCTGTTCACTAAGTAGGACTTGAACCACAGTAAGGCTGTATTGTGAATGCCAAATACATGCTGGAGACGTTGAAGTAATATATCATGGCCTATTGTGTCAAATGCTGCAGACAAATCAAAGAGGGTGAGGACTGGAATCTTTTCACTATATAAAGCATAGAGAAAGTCATTAACTACTTTTAGAAGAGTAGCTTCAAACCAAGATTGCTGTTCAGAACAATTTCATTTTTCCCAGGTAAGACTTCAAAACTGTATCAATATGCTGATAGTCTGTGTCTGCAACCACCCATAACCTGATGCCAAACTTTACAGGTTTGTCTTTCATGTGTTGTTTGATTCCAAGTCTACCTTTAACTGGTGTCATGGATTCATCTGAAATTTCTCTGCTTGCAACATACATGTATTCTAACTTGAATTGTTGATGACAGTAATCTAATATAAACCTTACACTGTGCAATCTGTAACCTTGAAGACTTTTTCACTGGTATCATCACTGCGATGCTTGTAACATTTTATGTAAACAAATATGGCAAGTGACATAATGTCTCCAAATTTCAAACCAACAAGCCCAAAATTCACATTTCGAAAATAGTATAATTCTTATTTGTTAACTTCCATCAGAATCAAAAAGCTATAATTATAAAAAAAAAATTGCACCCACCCACCCATAAATTAAATCATCATTGCCTTATACTAGATGAATTTGACATGTGTACCCTAATCCAAAAAGTGTATCTAATGTGGGATAAATAATTTTACATTAGAACTGATATCCTATTGATAAATATGTGAAGTGCCTACAATGAAGCCTACAATTTACTAACAATACTACCAATACAATAGGCAGGAAAATGAGTGGAAACACTCAGGGGATATATTTTTCGGAGGGGGGTCAGTAAAAAAAATAAATTTACTCAACAACTAAGAAAACTTTTGAAAACTTGAGAAATTACTTAAATTTCAAATATAAAAACAACTGCCTTCCAGAAAATTTTAAAATGATTTGCACTCTTACAAAAGATTACATGTAAGCATTTAACACATTACCATACATTAGTAATAAACTATAACAATATTTTTGTATCTGAAAACTTTTCAAAAAATGGATTTGCCCTAAATGTGTCTCAAAACATCCAATTTGACAAACTTGCACAGACATATGTGGCACATGTCAAAATATGATTAAAGATTATAAATATATTCAACATTCAAAATTAATCTTACAAACTGTTTGGTACAAAATTAAATAATTCTTTGATTTGTCATGAGAAATAAAAACATGATACTAATATTAAATTCATAAGATTCCATTGGTTGAGCTGCAGCAGGAGGCATGGATTTAATCCTGCATGAACACTGCTTCAAAACAAAGCTGATTGTCTATTTTATTTAACATTATTAAGATACCAGTAAATCCAAAGACTGATTCATGCAACATAGCAAACTTGCCTTGAATTCTACAAAAATGGGCAAAAATTAATCTACAGGAACACTTGTATTTTCCGATAATGCACTCTTCTGCAGGTCATTTTCAGTACATTTTATTGCCACTTCTTAAAATAGCACAATTGCCTTGGGCATGTCACAGGAGTATGCTAAACTTAGGACAACTATAGAACACTTTAAAATATGCTAGACATAATGGGCCTTAAAAGGGGCGGGTAGTGTCTACATACAAGTCAAACACTTTAAAATATGTGAGATGTAGTACTCAACATAAACACTTCATCCTTTAAACTGATATTGGCAGACCACACCTATAAGAAGATAATGGAACTGTGAAAATAATTAATAACAATAAATCAATGTTTGTCCTAACAAGTACTATTCCACAAAAACCTTCAACATTATATGGACTCAAATAACAAGCATATTTACTCAGATATAATGGTCACATCCCCATATTCTCAACTGTTACATGGACTCAAATAACAAGCATATTTACTCAGATATAATGGTCACATCCCCATATTCTCAACTGTTACATGGACTCAAATAACAAGCATATTTACTCAGATATAATGGTCACATCCCCATATTCTCAACTGTTACATGGACTCAAATAACAAGCATATTTACTCAGATATAATGGTCACATCCCCATATTCTCAACTGTTATATGGACTCAAATAACAAGCATATTTACTCAGATATAATGGTCACATCCCCATATTCTTAACAGTTATATGGACTCAAATAACAAGCATATTTACTCAGATATAATGGTCACATCCCCATATTCTTAACAGTTATATGGACTCAAATAACAAGCATATTTACTCAGATATAATGGTGACATCCCCATATTCTCAACTGCAGTCAAAATATCCACATTTTTATGAAACTTTTGCTTACCTTGGGTCTGAATCCTAAATAATGAATGATGTACAGTATATTTTTGATTCATCTCATTATGATTGAATTTCTCAAAGAACTATGTTTCTATGTTTCACCCTAGTTTCTTTTGAAGAAAATGTTTTCCATATACTATTATTAAGATTAAATTTGCAAGCATTCACTGTATAAAAATGTTAAACGCTCTGGTGGCCTAAGTGGTTAGTGTCTGCCTCAGATGCAAAAAGTTGCAGGTTTAAACCCCAACCAAGTCATACCAATGAAAAATAAAATAGGAACTAGCAACTGCCTCACTAGTTATCAGCATTAGAAGGTTAGTGGTAAGACTGGTCAGCCTGGTGTCAGGATAATGTGACTGGGTGGGACATCATGCTAAATGTCTGCGACATGATGCCCCTGTGCTAGGCATCACTATGAACTGCCATACTACATACATCATAGCAATATTAATTTTTTTTAAAAACAAGCTACATTACAAATCCATATCACACACACACACACACACACGCACACAAACCTAAGTAACAATAAAGCTCATCTTCCAATGCCATAACTCTCCTCAGTCATGTTTTTGCAAGACTAAAAATTAACTTTTGATGGTAATATCTCAAAACTCGTTAATTTATAACATTCAAAGGTATCTCTATGTATTTCGCTTCATTATGTATACCAAGTTTGGATGAAGTATCTTGCTTCATTATGTATATCAAGTTTGGTTGAAGTATCTGGCTTCATTATATCAAGTTAGGTTGAAGTATCTGGCTTCATTATTTATACCAAGTTTGGTTGAAGTACATTATGTATACCAAGTTTGATTGAAGTATCTGGCTTCATTATATCAAGTTTGATTGAAGTGTCTGGCTTCATTATTTATACCAAGTTTGATTGAAGTATCTCGCTTCATTTTGTATATCAAGTTTGATTGAAGTATCTTGCTTCATTATTTATACCAAGTTTGGTTGAAGTATCTTGCTTCATTTTGTATATCAAGTTTGAAGTATCTTGCTTCATTATGTATACAGTGGGACCCCGCTATAACACGGTAGTTGGGAGCCATAGAATCCAACCGGGCTATGAACCGAACCGTGTTATAAGCAACCATGTACAATACCAACACATTTTTGGATTTAATTGGGGGGGGGGGGGTACATAAAGACGGGTGCGAAAATGCATGGCACAATTACCATTTTTGATCAATATATATTAAATGAGAAAAACATTTGCTGTGGTAATAGAAATTGCAGATTTAATATATTACTTTAGTCAGAGAAGCATGCATTGGTACATACACGTGTCTAATTTATATATACATGTATAATCTATTACAAGAAAAGAGTATCAACACTGTGTACTCACCAGCGAATCTTTAACATACACTGAATCCATAATACAAATATTTCCATCGAAAATATCCACATAAGGATGTAAAATATTAAATAATTTTGTCACAGGTCATTATGTGACTGAATTCAATGAAAAGAAAAAA
This sequence comes from Unio pictorum, assembly GCA_030141615.1. Classification (NCBI taxonomy): domain Eukaryota; kingdom Metazoa; phylum Mollusca; class Bivalvia; order Unionida; family Unionidae; genus Unio; species Unio pictorum. The sequence goes on along the minus strand of JARLTB010000001.1, from coordinate 16,855,496 downwards.
ACAAAAATTACGTAACGGGTGTACGTAATCAAGAAATAGTACATGTCCATAGATTAAATAATGGAAGCTAAAGTGTATTCTTATAATAACTACATGTACATCTCAGGATCTTTCTGTCTCTGAATTCAGTCATTGTAAATTTCAGCACATTTTCCCACCCAAGCTGCTAGTCAAAGTCCTTTGAACTTGCCGCCCAACTATTGCGTCATGTTCTTTTGATGTACTCTAATACAGCAGGCGAACTGGCTGTATTTTAACCACTGAATTACGTCACTGTTTAGCTCGGCAGTTCACTTTGATGATAAACAATGTACTTAAATTGATAGATTTATACATTCTGGTGAGAATCTTTTATCAACCCCCACATTGGCTATTGCTTAGTTGTGTATGAAATTAAGAGAACATATATCGGAGATTATTAGAGCAACGATTGTATTCAGAATGCATTCAAGACAAACACAAAGTAGACACGATGGCTTCATTACTCAGGAATCAGTAATTATAATATTGACACTTATGAGCTGTCATTTTTCAACAATAAACAAAGATCAAAGTTCTCAGTAGGCCCAGCAATTGGTTCGTATTTCTGACGTTTATTTTGGCACAAAACTAGAAGAAATTTGATAATACATTTTCTACACGTTCTTTTTCGCACTGTTTAGACGAATATGAGAATCATAATTAAACTCTTAGCGTATTTTTTGTTTTTTCATACTTAAAAAAAAATTTTTTTTTTTTTGGTCTTTGAGAAAAATACCTGTAATAAATTACCCGAAATTTCGGGAGCCATGCCACGACCGGGTTATATCCGAATTCGGGTTATAGCGGGGCGGGTTATAGCGGGGTCCCACTGAATCAAGTTTGGTTGAAGTATCTGGCTTCATTATATCAAGTTAGGTTGAAGTATCTGGCTTCATTATTTATACCAAGTTTGGTTGAAGTACATTATGTATGCCAAGTTTGATTTTAGTATCTTGCTTCATTATATCAAGTTTGATTGAAGTATCTGGCTTCATTATATCAAGTTAGGTTGAAGTATCTTGCTTCATTATTTATACCAAGTTTGATTGAAGTATCTGGCTTCATTATATCAAGTTTGATTGAAGTATCTGGCTTCATTATATCAAGTTCGGTTGAAGTATCTTGCTTCATTATTTATATCAAGTTTGGTTGACATATCTTGCTTCATTATTTATACCAAGTTTGGTTGAAGTATCATGCTTCATTATTTATACCAAGTTTGGTTGAAGTATCTTGCTTCATTTTTTGTATACCAAGTTTGGTTGAAGAATCTGGCTTCATTATTTAGTATACTGCAACATCTAGTATATCAAAATTGGCTGAAATATTTTTAATGGTTAAAGGGTAACACTCCAAAAATGTTTACATATTGAGAGGGAGGGGGACAGTTAACAAAAACAAAGTCTTCTACATCCCCCCAAACTGTAAAAACGTATGTTGTTAAGACAAAACAATTTTTCAAAAATTTCATATATAGGAAGTTTTGTATTTACACGAGATAGGCATCACAAGTTTTGCTCCAGAAATAAAAGAGTGAATAGTCAATGGGATTCATGAGTATGTAGAAAAAAAATAATAATAATATCAAATTTGACAAATTGAGAATAGCAAACAGGTCATGTCGGCATTCAATACTGATTTTTTCAGTAATGGGTGTCAATGTATAGAATTTGATTCTACATACCATGAAGTGGCAAGTTTTCACTTCATTTGGATTCTTATACATCCACATTCATGTGAAAGCTCAGTATTTAGATGCCCCAAGAAAGTGTATGACAAAATCAATGTTATTAAAGTATGCAGACATTGTTGGACGAAATGAACCTAACGGGTGAAATTCAATACAATTTAGATAGAATATCACATGCTGTGATGTCACAATCAACGCTACGCATATTGATAAACAAATTCATACTACCCTATATTGTGACAATTCTACTCAAAATGCTCTTTTCTTGAACAAAGTTTAGTACATGACCACCATTGTAAAAGACCGTAGAAATCAATAATTTTTGTACGGAAGTTTTTTTGATGACAGTTATGGTGCAGATTATTTAAAAAATCTTGATTTAATAGACTTCGGTTAAAGAAAATTAGTGTTAGATATTAAAAACACAATTTATAACTGAAAATGAATATATGCATACACATGACCATAATACTGATACTGAATTCATGTAGATCAGGTTTCAAAGAAAAATATCTCAAGTAGTATTGGATTTCTTTTAAATTTACCCTTATGTCTATATCCAGATACATTTTTGGAAAGTATTTTTTGTAAAAACTGATTGTGACGGACTATGGCAAAGACAACAAATTTTTACTAAGAGTAAAACAAATGTCCTTTGTACTAACTTTATACCTCAGCAAGCCAAATTAACCAAAACTTAAAGCAAGTCTTTTAATTTGATGGCAAATATATAGGCAGTTTTATTAAAGCAGAAAAAAATGAAAAAATTCACCCAAATTATATATCAACCTTTGAAGTTTCTTGTTATATTTCCACTAAAAGGTCATAATCATAGCTGCAGGGCGAAAATGAAAAAGGACTGTAGATAGAGAATAATTTATCAATAAAATATGGCAATTTATGGATCCACTTGAAGTGGATCCATGTCAGTAAATTTATGATACTATTTGTTTTCAAGATAAGCTATGTTGACCCTAGCAATAACTAAAAATGGCAAAGGAAATTAAAATTCTTTGATGGAAATTTCATTTCAATACAATCTATTTGGAACTGTTGGGAGACTTAGACTGCTGCCTGTAGATATTTTTACTTTTTACTCTCAAGTCATCCACTAGTGTAATGAATTTTCAAGGTTATAAACAAGATGTAATAAATGAAATTTCCTACCAAAGTATCATGCCAAAATCCAGCAACAAAATCAAACTTCTATTCAGTATATACTCGTTTCTAAGTCAGAGTTAAACAGCAAACAGGTGTCTCAAAAAGCTATTTAAAAAACCCATGAAAAGTCCCATCTTATAAAAAACATACAAGACATTCATGCAAAACAGCATTTATTACATCTGTCCTTTAAATAAGATATGAATTGCGTTTATATCAAGTACAATAAAAAGCCTAATTATATTTTTAAAATACAATACCCGCCTGATAAACGTGCAGTGATATTATTTTAAACTGAAGATAAACATTAAATGTGTGTAATTTGGATTTTTAATGTAGCTTTTAAAAAAAAATTAGTTATATCGCTATAACATCTGCTGTATGACAGTCGATAGTGATGTCTAGCAATGGAGGGCATCATGCCGAGACAAGTCACATCATGTCCCACCCAGTCACATTATCCTGACATGTAGGCAGAGGAGTCTTAACACTAGCCTCTTAATGATGAGTGCGCAGCAAGTCAGCTGTTAATACCATTATCATAAGTCTTTAAAATGACTTGACCATACAAAAATGAAAATCAGTGGTGTATTTTTGTCTTGCTTTTCTTGTTATTTACATTGGGCCACCACACATCCCACAAAATCAATTTATCAGAAAAGAAATTGTCATTCAAATATGACCTGTCTGGTGGCCTAAGTGGCCAAAGTGTCTGCCTCAGAAGTGGGAGGTCATAGGTTCGAACCCAGGCCGAGTCATACCAAAAACTTACATGAAGCATCATGTACCAACCAGTCACATTATCCTGACACAAGCCTGACCAGTCCTAACTCTAACCTCTTAATGCTGAGTGCCAAGCAAGACTGCTATTAGTACCATTTTTATAAGTCTTTGGCATGAATCTGCTGGGGTTCAAACCCACAACCTCCTGCATTCAAGGCAGATACTCTAACCACTAGGCCACCCGAGCAGTCTAAGATAAACTTCAAGACTAATAATCATAACTAATAATATGATTACAAACAAATACCATACCATTCATAGTGCACTCACAATGATGCACAAGGGATATAATGACACGAGTCAGAATTACATTGTCTTCAGACTCTGAAAATTACACTGATTTAATTTTCTGATAGTATGACAAGTTTTTAATGCACTGAATTCATCTTCACTATGCCCTATTAATTGCTATTCATGTCATCAGAACATTATTTTCATGAAATAGTTTTCTTTGTTCATCATGTATTCGTGACTCATATCATCAAGCACCAGCAAAGGAGTGATATTCTTACTTTGGAATAAGCCACTATGTTTTGTTAGCAATACTTAGGAAGGTATTAAGCTTTGATGTTATTTGTATCACTGATCTTTCAAAGTAACATCAACATCAAAATTTATTGCAATGGCACAAGCAAACAATTGAATACCATTCAGATATTAGTTTGTGAAAAATAAATTTTGAACTTATAATAAGGACTAAGAAATACTGTATCAAATTTGTATTATCAACAGTAAACTTTTAATGCACTGAACCGAATAGAAATCTTATAATGGAAGCACACAGCTATAACTGACCTGTTTATTTACATGATATGATTTTTAATTTTTATTTTAAAATGCATCTCTTTTGTAATAAAACAAGTTTATTTTATACAAAATGTGAAAAAAGAAAACTAAAGTAACTTTCTGTTGACAGAAAATGACACTGTTCATCAGAGGGTTTGCATGTTAGAAATGAGCTACAATTATCTTAAATTTGGAGTAGATAAAGAAGTTCTGCCAAGGATACCCATTTAAAACCATTACAAATATGATGCCAGATAGTATTAGCAATGTATGTAATTATAGAAAGGTTTTCACAGCCTTGGCAAACACTTTGCTTAGCAGTATCAGACGATATACAGGGTAAAAAGCAACATATGAATAAGAACTTCCACTAATATGAAACTAAATGTAAACAGATGTACAAAAGATTAAAGACTATTTAAAGCAAATAAATATCTAAAATCATATATAACGCAGAATCTTGTTTCACAGCTAAAATGGCATAATATTAGACATATGCCCATTGAAATTAGACACAAAGACAGTGGTCCCTTTTAAGAGTGCTCTTAAAACTCAACTTTTTCGAGTGCAGGAACAAACTAAGAGACCTAATAATTTTTTGTATCTTATATGTTTTCAGCATGTTTTTATGTTTTCCAATTTCATGGTTTGTTATTTGTTTTTCTGTAGTGTAGTCATAACATTACAGATGTTGTAAAGCGCTTAGGGCTTCTAAAGATTAGGCGCTATACAAAGTCCTCATTATTATTATTATTATTATTATTTCCAAATAATTTCATAAGATAATGTAATGTCCATGTGAAATTAACTGCAACTGCAATACAGAAATAAAGAAAAATTCCCAGTATAACTTAATAGCTGGCACCACACATTGTTTCTGTGACGTGTAAATGGGCATTTAAGCTTGGATTATTTTTGCTTATAATTCTACTTCAGAGTCCAGTTTGTTTATGTGACTCGACTCTTAAGTTTCCAACAATTTGGGTGATTATGGTAATAATTTGAATTATATAATGCTGGTTTAGTTGCTAAATCTGGTCTAAATATGTACTGTGTGCAAGTTCTTTGGTGACAAAATGTTTTAGTGGTATTCATGCAAACTTCTTAAAACAAATAATCAGTTTAGAATTTAAGAAGTTAAAACTGAAACTGATAATAAAAAAACATTTTGCAGTATATATCATGCAGATTGAAAGAATGTACTTACTGTACTAAATGAAGTTTTACGTGATACAAATGAAAACGATACATATTCATCCCATTCTTAAAAATTAACGTGATTATCATCATTTCCTCAGACCTATTTGGTAATATTGAACTCAACAGAAGATGAAGTGATCAATAATAATTATACATGTTTTTGCTATTAGCACAAGAATTCGGCAGAGTCTACTTTAGATAGGTCCTGATACAAACAGTTGCTGAACTGGAATGGTTTGTTTTGTTTTTGCTATGGTTTAAAGCCATTTTTCAGCACAATATAGGCTATACATGGCAGCCAGTATTAATGGTGGAGGAAGAACCCAGAAAACCCCGGAAAGAACAACCCACCCACGAGAAGCTACTGGCAAGCTTTCTCACATACACACATTGGCCAAACCTGAGACTCAAACCCACGCAGACAGAGGTTAGATGGCAGTGATCCATAATGGACAACGCTTTAGACCACTCAGGGCCCCTAACTGGAATGGTAAACATGTGTCTAGTTCTTCAGAAAAATATGTTGTAGATAGATGTATATTGTTATGGTAATACTACACATAGGCTGATAATGTTATGTACTTTTTACTGCATGGGAACATATCAAGCAAACAAATTTTGAAAATGACTGGAAGTACCAAAAACACAAAAATCATAGCATTCCTAACATTTTTTTTATTTTAGCCCATGCTATCATGTTTTATATTGCTTCAATGTCTTTTTTCTTCTCATATGAAACTGTTAATAATTACATGCGACTTCTTTTAATTTTGGGTTGTTTAAATGCAGATCTCTCTATCTTACGATTCTAAAATTACTGTATCTTTCTTTACTACTTTTATTACTTATATTTTGTGAAGCATCTAAATATTCTCATGGAAATGTGTGCTCAGAAATTTAGATTAAATGGCATTGTGAAAAACTTTTCAAAAAAGTGTAACCTTGACAACAAGTAAGTTACCTGTTCCACATTCCATCTAGGGCAATAAACCTAATAGCCCAGTTGAGCAATGAGGCAAAATTAAAGTTTCCATGTCCAAAGTAGATAACAATTTAATGATCAATCAAACATAATGGTGCAACTTGCCTCTAAATTTTTTGGGTGGACTGTTCAGGTCTCCTGCCTCTGGTTGTACAACACACCTGTCATCTACCAGGCTGGAAAAGAAAATTGGCAAGTTGAGAAAGGTTAACTAAACTACAGATATTTGACAACTGTAACCACTTCTATGATATGGATTGCAAATATTGAATAATCACTGCCAAACTTGCATATAAAGACACTCATAAAAATGTGTCCTTTACAGATGATGTCTTCCATACAGAAGTGAAAGACATAGATAAAACTAAAATAGGTTTAAAATTTTATTTTTTATGAGCACGTGTCCTATGTCTGAAAATGTTCAATAAACCTAACATTTGTGGCATGTGTCACTTTTTTGGTTGCCTAGGGGTAGACAACAAGATGTGAATTACCTGCTATTGGATAGTGGTCTGTCAAAATGCCAATATTCACTCTGTAATGTTGTCATTACCTTTCTAGTGTACCTGAATTGTGTGATTGTGTGCAACCTACTGTACATATACATTTCATACCATGATATACATGAAGGCATCTGAATGCTGGGATTGTGGATCCAGGCACAAACGGGATATTTTTCCAATTTTGGTTTTTAAAAGTTATAAAACATTCAAGTTTGGTGACAAATTTCATTTTCATCATGTATCAGGTTAACGCATGGATTGGGCTTGCAAAATTTTAATAACTAGAGTCATGTAAGCAGGCAATTTGGGTGAAAAAACGTTTTTTTTTGTGCATGAAATTTCATTCCAGCATGCCATCAAACAGCAAATTTAACATTGCCCTGCATTTCAGATTTAATATATTACCATTCAGACCAAAACAGTATATTGTACTTGGTTTTTAGTTCTGAAACTTATGTTTATACATGTAGATATAAAACTGTAGAAACATGCATTAAAATTGACCAGCTTCTAATGAGGGCCCTCAGTGACCAAGTGGTCTAAAGCGCTCTTCATGATGGATCACTGCAATCTCAATCTCTCTGTATGTGTTTGAGTCTCAGATTCAGCCAATGTGGATATGTGAGAAAGCTTGCCAGTAGCTTCTCGTGGGTCAGTGGTTCTTTCTGGCCATTTTCCTAGGCTCTTCATCCACTATTAATACTGGCTGCCATGTATAGCCTATCATGTGCAGAAAAATGGTGTTAAACCCAACAACAGCAACCAGCTTTTAATGTTCTCAAATATTCACAAAGTTATAATTGTAATGCCAGTCATATAAATGTAAAAGAGTACATCTCACATTTTCTACTCATACATGTACCTGTGTATCTGCAACACCCCAACATTAAGTGTAATACCTTTGGTGTTACAAGTGTAACCAAGCCCAAGCTACAGTGTGTTGTTGGATAGGGTGGCTGACATTGATTTACACCCCAACATAAAGTGTAATACTTCGGCATTACAAGTTTAGCCAAGCCAAAGCTACACTGTGTTGTTGGATAGGGTGGTTGACATTGATTTACAACCCAAGAACTTTTCTCATGCTATGTCTTTTATGGAAATTGTTGAGTATACAAGAGATAATCAATAACTTCGCAAGGTACACTCCACTCATACATGTGAGTCAATTCAAACATACCTGAAAGTAGAACAACCAGATCTGAATTAAATCTCTTAACTTACCTCACTCACTTACACTAAACTGAATTGCGGTAGTTTATGGATTTTGAGATGTTCCCTCAACCCAGCCAAGTACATGTAAACCAGGGACCTCAAACATGTGGCCCGCCAAGCCATACCCTGTGGCCCACAAAATGATTGGCATCACAACGTATCATGAGAGATAACAAAGGTGGTGCAGCCCTTGGGACATTAAAAATTTCCTAATGTGGCCCTCTGGGTGGTTTGAGTTTAAGACCCCAGATATAAATGATGCTGTAGGCCCAGGTGCAATACATTGCATGCAACCTTAGCAGGTGTTCATATCAACTGTGCCAAAAAATGAACTTGTAATTACACAGGCATGTTTTTGAATAACTGACTGACCATCTTTTCTCTATTTCTGAAAGATTTTGAAAACTTATCTTTTGCTGAGAACATACCAACCTGTGTTTCAAAACTTTAACATATCTATGTAAATAATTTGTTTCAAGTGAAGACTTGGTGAGATCACTTTATATGTATGTGTGTGAATGGGGATGCGTGTGCGTGTGCACAATCTAAACTACTGTGCTAGCTTGCATTTTCTCGTTGTTAGACCAGTTTGAAACTCAAAGTTAACCTGCCTAGGAGTAATGATGGCAGATATCACTGTCTTTAGAAATACCCCTTCAGCAGACTGTGCTTGTAATTCACTAGGCACATCAATTAAGGAAATCATAGAAAGCAAAGTCTAAATATTATAGGTATAAAAAATTTAATTTAACAAATTTAAAACACCATATGATTTTAGTTTAATTTTGTTGTCATATTTTGGGGCAAGTTAACTTTTTCAGTGAATTTATAGAATTTTGTTAAGCTATGTAACTGTTGCATGTGCATGCAGCTAGTACAGCAAAAATCTCCATGTCTGCCGATCAAAGTTGGAAACAGAAATTAAATTTGCGAGGCACTTTTCTTTTCCAATCAATCAGTACAATCAGCATCTTCAAGCTTCGTAATCATAATAAATGTGTCAGTCACAGAAAACATCTGTATAGTAACAGAACAAAACAGATTTATACTCAATGTAATTCTCTCGCTGTCTTGTGTCAAAAGCATTGAATTGGGAGTCTTTTACAAGTCACAAACCCCAAAGTTTAACTTAACTAGCAATGCATTACATCAGCATGAAAATGGGACTGCTCATTTTCAGTCAAGCTGGACAAGTGTTAATTATATTTGTAACCAATGGAAGATATTGAACAGAAATGGTACTGTTCCCCATTCATTGATCATGTGTTTCACTTTCTATACAATCAAACACATGATCTTCATAATTTGTGGATCTATAAATGATGCCTCAACAGGGGTATGAATATTATTAATTTACCAAGGTCTTTCAAGACCATAAATTCCACATTTAATCATAACACTCAACGTTCTTTCAGGCAAATTGTATAACTTTCAATTGTACAAGCCTGCTGGGCAACTCGCTCAGAATGTTGAATTCAGAGCAATCCCGAGCACTACCTGCTCCTAGTCGAATCTCATGAAAGGAGTAGTTTCAACTTTGCACAAAGTTTACAAATGTGAACAAACACTGACGCGCATCTTAAAAAACAATAGTAAACAAAGAATTATGTAGAAAACGCTAAACAAAACGAAACTAAACGAAAGGAAAGCATTAAGCGAAAAACAATTCTAATCTCCATAACATGTAAATCACTTCCGTAAATTATACTATTAATTTGTCACTCTGTAGGTTGACACATTTGTTATTGTTATACTTACCCTAAAGTTGAGATAAACCCGTTAACATTTCCTTCCGCATATAGGGACACTATGTCCCCTATATGTAAAAATGTGGCTGACATTTTCAGCAATTATACATCACTTCCAATACACATGTAGGCTTTAAGTCTGTTCAAAACCTAATGTTCTACTGTCACTGTCAAACTCGTTGGTAGTTCCGCTAGCCTAACACCGGTTGCAACATTGCATAAAGATAGAAAATCTGTAAGTTTCCGTTGGAATAAAATCTCAAATCATAATATTCACGAATGAAATTAGTTAAACTAAGCTTTAGCGCTTTACTGAGAATATACTAATTCCAGAACTGACTTAACAGAACTTGCACCCAGAAACGAATGCATACACAAAACTAGTTATCCAAACAGCCTGTTTCTTCCGCGAAAATGCGCCATCTGGCGGAAATTTGGTATCATCAACCTATGATTGTAAGAGTTATATCCCATTTACACCATCTTTGTAACTTAACGCAATGATTTACATGTTTCTAAGTGTGCGTGTTTCTCTAAAGTTAAAAAAAGAAGAATAAAAGATGCCACAATTCAAAGTTATATCAGACAGTGTGGATAATGACCCAACTGAATATCTATGTTGACATATTAGGTCTTTCATACTTAGACTACCTACGTCAAAGAAACTGTATCTTGACCGGTCAATCGCATCAATGCTAGGTGTCAAAAATACAGACTAAGTTCAGGATAGGTGAAGATTTCTGAACTTTTAAAGGTCCTTTACTTTCCTCGGGAGGATACCAAAACAAAAATATATGACTTTATTTACTCAAAGTGCCCATAATACTCAATAAAAGCAGAGGCGTAGCTGGGGGGGAGCAGGGGGGTACATATGTCCCCGGGCGCCAAGGTACATGGGGCGCCAAAATGAGGCTTACAACGTTACATTATAATAAGTAAACAAGGGTAATACATCGGTCACAAGATCGCTGCAGCGAGCAGCAGAGAGGGTGAACAGACCACCCTTTTCGAGCAAAATTAAGGCCTACAGATCATGTTTTCGAGCAAAATATGGCCTATAGACTACGTTTTCAGACAAAAAATAAGGCTTCCAACAAAATCTCATTTAACCAAAAAAAAAGTCTCCATTTTTGCAAAAACGGAGATTTTACGATTTTTTAATCAATTTTGCTCGCAACGATGTGGTCATCCACCCTCTCTGCTGCTACAGGTTAACAAAAAATAATAAATGATTTTAACCAAATATTTGATCAAGTCCGATACGATATCGTGTCCGAGGATCATGCAAATTTATTGTTGCGAATCCGTACGGGGTTGACTGAGCATGACTAAAGAAATCTCGAAATTGATTGAAGTCCATATCAGAACACCATGTCTGCCATATATTTCTAAGAGTATGAGTATCAACTCCGTTGAATACAGCAAGAATATTGCAGTTATCTCTGATGACTTTTGGAACCTGAGTGTAGCGTTGAGTGACATATATCACGTCAGTGTTTTTGTGACGCCCACGGGAAAATATTCTAGCAGGATTTTTTTGTTTATCTAACATTATATCGTCGTATACGACTAAATTGTTAATATCTCCATCAATATCATCAATGCTCGGTGCTTCATCGATATCGGTTATAAACTCAATAATACCCTCTCCGGATTTTTCTACCGCGCTGTCGTTAAAATCTTTTAGCACTTCATAACATCGTTGATCATCTACGCTAGGGGCAATTAAATACAACTTATCCCACTTCATCCATCTCATTATTAAATTGAGTAACAATTGCGTTTTACCGGATCCAGATGGCCCGATTATAATCATCCGGATAGAGTTTGGTAGAGCTGCATGATGCTTAATTGGTTCTCTTGTTTTAGTCGCTGAAAAATCAATTATATCCATATCTCTATACATAAATTATGGATCTATATTGTATGAAGTGTAAAACGCGTACTAGCACAAATGATGTGACGACGGTTACAACTAAAAATAACAGATCAGCACTTACTGGTAGATGTTCAACATGTGGTATTAAAAAGTTCAGATTTGTTTCTACAAAATCAAAGATTTTACAATCCGGAGATGTTTTTAAAAAAAACGAGGAGGTGATATCGCAGCCAAATTGGCAAAGCTCCCTGGAACCCCATGGGCAAAGTACCCCGGAGAAAAGCACCTTCCAGGATATAGCTACTGTGGACCGGGAACCAGACTTGATATCAGACTCAATGATCAAAATCAGTCCCGACCCGGTGAAGAACCAATAAACGCCATTGATAAGGCCTGTCACCTTCATGATGTTGCTTATAAAAGCAGCAATCTGCAAAACAGGCATCTCGCGGATGTGAAATTAATTCATGCGTTAAATGCTATTCCTGATAAATCCTTCAAAGAAAAATTGGCTTCCTTTTTAATAAAATCGGCTATGAAAAGTAAATTGATGTTAGGTGCCGGTAATTAATAATATGGAATCAATTTATTATTCCCCAAGAGGATACTGGAGGGGTAAATCAGCAGTCCATAAACTCGCTAGCGCTGCAAAAGTGAAAAAACCCACTGCGGCTAATTGGTTATCCAAACAGGCACTATGGCAAATTTATCTACCACCGCCTAAACAAATTCAATTCTCGCATTTTGATGTGACCGCTCCTAATGAAGTTCATCAGGCTGATATATTATTTCTGCCACATGATCGTGGTTACAAATACGCTTTAACCGTAGTTGATATTGCAAGTCGATATAAAGAAGCAGAACCGTTAAAAACAAAATCAGCCACTGAAGTCGCTTCTGCATTTGAAAGGATTTATCGACGAGGTCCTCTGCACTGGCCAAATCTATTGCAGGTTGATCCTGGCAAGGAATTTCAGGGTGCAGTGTTATCTACAATGAAACATCATAATGTCACCATACGACGAGGGCATACTGCGCTACATCGCGATCAGGCCATTGTAGAACGATTTAATCGGACGATTGCTGAGCGGTTATTTGGATATCAATACGCAAAAGAATTCATCCAAGAAAAAAGATCCCGTGAATGGGTTAAAAGATTACCATCTGTGATTACTGCACTGAATAACGAGATTACTAGAACAATCAACATGAAACCTATCAACGCGATTAAAAAGAAGTCAATACCTGAAAAACCACAAAAAGATTTCAAAGAACCAATTCTTGGTAGTAATGTCACTGTTAGGTACTTATACGAACCAGGAGAGCTTGAAGGGGGTAGAAAAAGGGCTACTGATCCTATTTGGAGTGTTACTGCACACAAGATATCTAGTATAACACGATCTACGGGTAGACCTCCAGTCTATAAACTGGATTCAACTGCCCCTCAACGAGGATTTACTCGACAACAACTACAGGTAATTCCCGAGGATACTCAATTGCCACCGCATGGTCTTAACTAGCACCGTTGCGTCTATTGCACTCAAGACAAGTCAACATCACATTGTTTCTGACATGACCAAGATTGTTATTTTTTTCTGTCTACGGTGAATTGGCGAGGATCCTTATCCGAATACTGCCAACGCATTATACAATTGCAACTCGCGCAGTGATTATACTGTTGTTTCTTCAGCGTAATTATTAATTCAGCATCAATATCAAATTCTCGTTGTTTTTTTTTTGTCCTGTTGTTTGTAACCGGAGAGTTTTTTATCAATAATTTTAACATCAATATCATTTATTGTGGTGTCATTATCATCGAAAACAATTCTTCGAAGTTGATTTATTTTTCGTACTCTGGATACTGCGAGATAGACTAAATTCGACCATTCGATGTGATTATCCACCATCCAAACAATTGTATCCGATATAGTCAATCCCTGTGAAGAATGTATTGTTGCTGCGTATCCTAGCGTCCACGGGGATTTATTAGCACGCAATGCATCTTCAACGACATTGATATCAACCAGCACAATATCATTTAATACGAGAAATTGTTTTTCACTCTGTTCTGGAATATCAACTTCAATGTTCTGTTTTCGTGTATCCGATGGCCTATAACAAAGGGGTACTGGAAGCGTTGCAAATTTTTCTTTATGCAATTCAAATAACTTCATCTGAAGTGTATCCCTGACTATTTTTCTACTTGCAATGATCAAATCGTTTGGTCTCCACATTTCCCAGAAATCATTCATTGGAGTTTCTGAAATCACTTCACGCGCTATTTCGCATTGGATTCTATCCGGTTGTAATCTAATTAGCGCTTTGAATTCTCGTAATCGTTCATCAAGTGATCTATAATCAGTGGTAATTTCTTCATAATAGTCTACAAAACCCCTTAGCCATTCATGTGGAGATGCACCGACAAATGGTGGTGGTTGGCCGTGATCACCGCACATGACGACTTTTGTGTTTTTGTTTAACAACCACTCGAGAAATGTTTGTAATACATCTAATGACACTGTGCATATTTCATCCCAAATGATGATTTCAGGAATGAATTTATCACCCATACGCTCAGGAGTCCATTTGTCACCCTTCCATCGAAAGAAACTATGGTAAGTACAGGCATTTACCCCTCGCTGTATCATCTCTCTGGCGAGTCTGTGAGTCGGTGTTAACACAATCATGGTTGACCGACGAAATAATTCAATTGCACGAGTTGTCTTTCCTGACCCACCACAACCGTTTAAATAAACTGTCTTGTATCTACATACTGGATCAGATACCAGTGGTGCATTACAAAATTCTGATTGATTTTCAATACGGTTACAACAAAGATATTTATCATCCATGGCAACGTCTGCGGATTCACAATACTCATGTAGCATCTCCTTTTTAAATCGCCAACGCCCCCAATTTTCTTCGGGATCTGTGAATGCCGCTACAACTGATTTGTATTTATTGTGTATATACATCGAATCAGTGGCCACTCTAACCGCGGTATTAGGAAATCTATTTATCATCGAAAATAGATTAATAGAAGCATAGGCTAGCATTGAACTTCTCAAATGTGTGTACTGGGAATTATGTCCATCACAGTAGGTAACAACCGTACCTAATTTCTCACCATTGGATAGAAAAGCATCCTTACGGGATACAAGTTTTCCCTGTTTCATTAAATCCGCTACAATAAAATCGTATTCAGCGATATCTATGATCAACCGCGAAGAATATTTTGCATTGTCGTATCGTCCACCCTGGGTAAATTTACCGATTATTCTTCGTCCGAGATCCTTTGCTTGTTCTTTTTTACTTTCAAATAACTTCTTAGACCAATTTATGATTTCTTCTTCACTGAAATCTGGACACTGTTTTCGTAGTTCGCTGATTATACGATCTAGATCGGGTTGTGGTAGCCAAACTTCTTTCTGAGCTCGATAGCATATAATAGCCTCGGAAACAATCAACGATATTAGCATACCACAATCAATCATATATCTCAATAGCACTATTGGCATCCAGTGTTTTTCAGATAGGTGTCTACCGAGCCAAACATAACTACACGGATGTAATCCTGACGCTAATTCAAATGATATCACACGAGCGAATCCGGTTAAATCAAAATCAGGTAATGGCCCATTAATCGCAACACGAGTCATTTCATGTGTGGGGTGTCCAAATCGTTTGAAGTAGTTACTACATTCCCCATACCCGAGAAAACTTCCGGGATAACACGCGGCTATATCAATTGAAATCATTCCATCACGTGAGTATTTCGTATTCCACAGTCCTCCATGACCAAATTAGACGCAACTCAATTTAACATCCTCGAGAAAATCACTTCGTGTTGGACGCCATGAGTTTTTTTCTCTTGCGAAGTGAGCTACCACTGATGGAATAGTAAAACTATCCGTGAGTAGTTTTTCATGGGAATTCTCCGGTGAAAAATCACTAGCGATTTTTCTCATTCTATTATCTAATTCTTCAACGCGATATAATTCACCATTTGGTTTTACAAATTGATCGAATCCTATTTCGGGATCTTCATCACTTCTAAGTAACCACACTGACACAGGATCATCTTTACACAACGCATGAATAGCATCAAATAATCTCTCTTCATAGAAAACATCCCCGGAAAATTCCTCGGGGATATATTTCACGGTTCGTTCTCGTGGAAATACTGTTACCGCAGGTGTCCACGCGTGTTTGTTATGATCAATAATCTGTATTGGGGCTCCTCGCGATTGATATTTCGGTTCGTATAATACTTCTCCGGTTATTGTTGTTACTGATATTGGGAATTTTAATGATGCTTCTAATTTAGCTATATCAGAAATCTTTGCACCATGCTGTTTCACTGTCAGTTCCCACTCGGTTATTTTCCTACGTCGCAGATCAGTTAGTTTATTTCCTCGGGATGCATTTGTGAAGTGTTCTATTATTCGTTCTGCTACACAATTCAGTGAACTAGAATATTTCATAGGAGCTAGTTTTGCGATATCGGGTTTATCATTTAACGGATATATCCCATAAACCATTGCTGTTACGGGATAAGATCTTTCGTAGTATGGTTTGTCAATGCCGGTTAGAATTCCTGGTTTGGAATCTCTACTCACAATGACAGCTTTTTTATTCTTGAGGATTGGTTCAAATTTATCCCTAATAATCCATTTGCCATCGACTTCGATAATGAATTTGATTCGGAAAAAATGCCTTTTTTCCCCAACACGTGAAATTATCACTGCTGCTTTTTCATCAGTCATGGTAGCGTCAACAACACCATCAATTCGAAATGTTGACCAACAATAAGATGCTCCATCACGCTTAAATTCATTAAAACAGTCTCTGATTTTACTAATCATGGCTTTATCAAGAATTGTATTCTTTGGTGTATTAGAAACTATATCGAGATTGAATTGAGCATCCTTCCAGGGTAATCTCTTGGACGTTTTTTTTGGTTTATCGAGATTAAATTTAGGATTAATCTTCAATAATCTTTTGGACGTTTTTTTTTGTTTATCGAGATTAAATTTAGGATTAATCTTCAATAATCTCTTAAATTCTTTCATGTTTCCGTCTCTTTGACGTTTGTTACGTTTTTTGGGTCTATCGAGATTAAATTTAGGATTAATCTTCAATAATCTCTTAAATTCTTTCATGTTTCCGTCTCTTGGACGTTTGTTACGTTTTTTGGGTCTATCGAGATTAAATTTAGGATTAATCTTCAATAATCTCTTAAACTCTCTCATGTTTCCGTCTCTTGGACGTTTGAGATTAAATTTAGGATTAATCTTCAATAATCTCTTGGACGTTTTTTTTGGTCTATCGAGATTAAATTTAGGATTAATCTTCAATAATCTCTTAAACTCCTTATCAGCATTGAATTCAGCATTTTTCGAAGGCGTTCTCCTTAATTCCCTCATGCTATAATTAAAACAAGCATTTAAATGAAGAATTTATATATAATGAATCACTGTAAGTGGCTTATGATTGGATCAATAACCCCGTGTAACAAATCATGCAGAAATGAGTTTTGTGGGTATCATATGCAAAGCTTTCGTCGTGGAAGCCTTGGCCCGTTACCCTGCATACGATGTGGGGTTGGGGTTAGGGGAAAATCTCAGTTGTGTTTGAATTGCGGTGGAAAGCGATACAGGGAGTTGAAGCGTTATTATGATAAAAGAATAAAAAATGGACAATCAATCAGAAATTATGACCCTGATAAAGTCTCTGACCCTGACACTGTCAGCGACAACGTCCCTGACAAAATCATAAGAACTCCTCAAGACTACATCGAAAGATTTATCATTAAACCAAACAATGAATTAGACAAATAGTATTTAGTATACGAATGAACCAAGAATTCAGACAACACCCTGTGATCACAAATTATGAAGCATCTAGTGATGGTGTTGTAAGAAACCGCAGACTGAAGAAACCAGTTGGTTCTGTGAATAATCAAGGGTACTTGATGTTTACTGTTGGCGGGAAGAAGAGATATCTCAATCATCGTTTCGCATTTGAATGTTTTTATGGATTGATCGAGGATGATTTTGTCATTGATCACAAGGATTCTAATCCGAAAAACAATTCTTTATCAAATCTGCAGGCTATCACACAAAGTGAGAATACCAAACGAGGAAAGACTGGCATTTGCTCAAAAAAAGCGAGACCTGTGAAATCTTTGAATACGATAACTAACGAAGAAAAAATATTTCAATCAATAACCAGCGCCGGTAGGCACTTCGATATTTGTCCGCCTTCTGTACGATATGTTGCAGAGGGGATTTATCGATCTGCGATTTCAAAAAGGACGGGACAAAAAATTCAATTTAGTTATGTCTAATGCGTCATATTTTTCATTTAGAAATATATCATTATTATAGAATAATGAATTCTGAAAACATGAATAGCATTTTATCCGAGATTTCAAAATTGAAAAGTTGGGATATTGAACTATCAGATGGGTTAAATCCTGATCAAATCATGTCTGATTTTCAGGATATTGAATACGGAGTTAACAACAATAAATATATGCTACCAAAGAAGTATGCGCTCATCAAGAGAATTCAGAATTCTATTCGGGACTCTCTCGCATTTTCCAGTGACGTAAGTGTGTTCGCTCCGTTGTATACCATCGTAGAACGAATACGAAAAGAATTGGGGTACGAATACGAATTGAAAAAGGAGGTTAATTCTAAAATTAGAAACCTACGTGCGTTAATTCAAGAAAATGAACAATTTTGATTGACCCTTTATCATTATTTGATTGACCGACCATTTATCATTATTTGATTGTGACCGTCCTTCCTAGAGATTTTCATTTTTTTTTAGCATTTTTTGATTGACAATGTCAAAATCAGTGAATAAAAAATATTTCACACTGAATAAAAATTGATGGACGGTTCAGATTGATCAATGGAAAGTGGGGAAAGTGACATTATTATTATTTTATATACAATTTGGACACTTTCCCCATCGATGAACGAAGGTGTATCACGATGAAATAACACTTCCATGATGGTGTTAGGTCGGATTGAAAAATTGTTTTGCAATTGAAAAATTGTTTCTGATTTCAAATAATGGTCAATGAAGCATTAACAACCCGATTGGCTCGTGAACGACTGGATGCAATCAGGAGATTTGTACCAATTCGTGACTCTGTACGGAATAAACTACAACAACGACAGAGTCTTCAGACTGATTTTGCTGCGGGATCTGAAGAATTGTTTAAACCAGTAACCACAGCAACGAAGGAGATAGAGCGTGCTATACGGGGAGATGTTCCCGAGACGGGGAAATCTGTTATTGGTGAACTTGAAAAAATAGCAGCGAAAACTGAACAAACAGAACAGGCTGTACAAAAAATGGAATCAAAAAGAACAGTAGATGATTTACGCGTGAGATTTAACGAGGAAGGGTTAGCAGCAATTGATAAGACTGATTCAACAGAAATTCCTGCGCTTGTTGTTACGACTTATGAAAACAGAAAAAAAATGTTGAAACCAGAACATCATAAATATGTTAGAAATATAACTCACTGGGCTGATATATTCTATAAAATCAAAACTAAAACAAGTCAAATTGATACCGATAATGCATCATACATTGTATATATCAATGCGGTGGGTAACGTGTATAAAAAATATGAAGAACAAAAACAACAACAAAAACCGCAAAAATTGCAAAGGCGGCGACAGCAACCTGCAAAGAAAATATCTTTTTCACCTAAAAAACAACAACTACCACCTGATGATGATGATATTCTTGATTATTTACAAAAAGCCGATTTAGACGAAATGGAAAAAATGGATGTAGCAATGGGTTATAGCGGAAGTGGATTAAGAGATTCCAGTGTTTCATGTCCTGGTAGTGTTCTCAGTGATATATCACGATTAGAGATTCTTGTAGGAGGGTTCCGAGCTGGAAATAACTCTCCAGAAATAATTAATGAAGCAGCTGATATCTGTAGACGATTATTTCAGGGTGGTATCATGGATATCAGCACATATCGAGATTTCATTGGCGAGTTAGTGGAAAGTGGGTATCATAGTGACTGAATTGAAAAATCTGATGACGAAGTCATTCGATTAGATAAATAACAATTGAAAAATTGTTTCTGATTTAAAATAATGATCATACACTACAATCATGATAAACCAACCCTCGTCTATGTAGTTAATTCACGGTTTCCAGTTTATAGAGCATACTACGGAGATGGTTTAGGTAATACCATTGCAGGGTTATTTGCGAGAATGGCTCCAAAAGTGATGCCGTTAGCTAAACAATTATCAATGAAAGCCATTGATGTTATTCGTGATAAGGGTATTGGTGCTGTTGGAGATCTTGCTGGAAAAGCGTTTTCAACTGCGAAGAATAAATTAACATCATTAGTGAAATCACGGATGAAATCCAAAGGATTTTCAAAACCGTTACCATCTACAGCGGAAATGCCTGCAAGTGTTAGTAGAATTATAAATAACGCAGTAGATGAAAAATTAGCGTCGATGGTTTTAACCCCCGACCAAAGCAATATTGCAAATATGATAGCAGGAAGTGGCTTTAAAAAACTACGACGATGAAAATGGAAAATCGCGATTTAGACTCTGATAAATAGAATAAAATGTTCAAAAAGTCACATGATCCAGCGTTTGATATAGACGCCCCAGTTGGCAAGGATGATTCTGTACGCGATTATCAATATTACGCCTATCATGCAATAGACTCAAATAGTCGAGCAAGAATTGATCTTCAAGTCCATGATACCAGTAAATACTTTTTGCCCTGTGAAGCGTTTATTGAAGTAGAAGGAGAAATTGTAACAGCTGCTGATACTCCTGCTGTACCAGCACCGTATCCAGCTGGTACTCAAGTCGGTTTTGTCAATAATGGTATCATGGCGTTATTTGAGAGTGCAAAATATCTCATTGATGGAAAAGAAATTGAGGCGATAGATCGCGATGTTGATGTGGCTACAACAATAATCGGGTTAGCGAGATATTCCGATGATTATACAAGATCAGCAGGACCTTCTATGATGTTTGCAAAGGATGCTACAAATACCGCTGGAGGAAAACAATTTGTTGTAAGACGACCAAAGAATAATGCTGGCACCGCTAATATTGATGCCGAAGATATGATTATAAACAACGATGTTAATTTCAATCTAGGAGCTGCAACACGTATTTCAATGTTGCAAGGAGCGCGTAAATCATTTTCATGCGCGATTCCACTGCATCATATATTTGGATTCTGTAGAAACGTCAGAAAAGTTATCTACGGGGCGAAGCATACAGTATCGCTTGTACGAAAGAGTGATGATAGTGACGCAATCTGGAGGATTCCAGCAGACAATGCAAATCCAAATGCTGATGCCGGTAAAGTCAATTTAACAAAAATATCATTGTGGATGCCAGTGTTGACTCCAGCAATCACCGCAGAAGAACGATTACTATCATTTATGGACCAAGGAGGAAAGTCGTTGTTGAGTTGGCTAACCGTGAGTACAGATGTGAAGCAATCAAATATCAACGGGTTATTCACTTGGAACCTAGCATCAAAACAAGGCGTTTCTGCGCCACGTCATATATTTATTGCGTTACAAGATAACGCACGAGTTGGCGATCAACGTTTCAGTCATATGATATTTGATCAATTAGGTGTGAAAGACGTCTCACTGAGAATAAACGGCCAACAGGAACCATCCGAGGATATACAACTTAATTACGCAGAAAATCATATTGCTCGCGTGTATCATCGTCTGTTGTCGTTTATGGCACGCGATCAAAGTGTGGATACTGGTTTGCAAATATCACAATATGATTTTAAAAATCTGTATCCGATCTATTACTTCTCACTGGAACATCTCGATTTGATGAGACAATCTGTTGTTGATATACATTTTAGAGCTAATGTGACTCGTGGTGCTATTGCTGATTATAGAGCGGTTGCTGTCATTCTCAGTGATAAATCAATGCTACTTGAAGGTGTTGGTGGAAGAATGAGAGTGGTAGATGCACCAGTGGAAAACATGTAATTGAAATTGTAAACGATTTAGAATCAATCAATTATGTATAATGTCATATAGTAATATTAGTGTTGCGTTAACTCCCGGTCAATTAAAAAAATTGCAATCGGAATCAGCTAAAAAATGTGGAACCACAATCACGTTGAAACCCAACCAAATGACTGGTGGTGCAAATAAACTATCGCTGACAACTCGTCAGGTGAAACATTTCAATGATGCACTAGTAGCAAAAAAGGGTGTTCAGATTACTCTCTCTGCGGCTGCTATCAAAAATATGATTAAAACAGGCGGTATATTCCCGTTGTTAGCTGCGATACCAGCATTGATTGCAGCAGCAGCCCCAGCGGTGGCTAAAGCGGCAGCGTTAGGAGCCGTTGGTACTGCAGCAGGAATGGCACTAAAGAAGGCAACTGGGAAAGGATATAAAAAAAAGGGAAAGGGTCTAAGACTACCAGGAACCCCGTATTCGTGGTACAGCGGAAAGGGTCTAAGACTAGGACCGGTTTATTAATTCAGAAATCTTCGATGGTTCCCATGTCCAATTTTGATTTACTCGATGCTGCTAAAAAAACTCGCGATTAAAAACTTCAGAGGTGTCTTTATGAAAGATCAATTACCACATCAACCAAACAGCGTTGAAACCGGAATCATTAATTTAGATAACAGCACCGGACCTGGAACTCACTGGGTTGCATACGCTATTGATCCACGTGGGATTGTTTATTTCGATTCATATGGATTAGCCCCACCAAAAGAGTTTATGCGTTATATAAAAACCCTTCCAATGAAGACTTGGTATTCTACGCTACCAACACAAACGATGATTGACCCACCAATATGTGGCAGCGAAGTATTAAATGTCCTTAACGCTATTTCTAACTCCTTGAGTAACCCAAGCGGAAAACCACCACATGTTATCGTGAATGAATACACTAGTAATCGCTGGAGAAAATCGAAGATTTTTCAACGAAGTCGTCAAAAACGATTTTAGAGAGAGAAAGAGTTTTACAATAACATGATTGATATTTGGGGGAGATCTTTGAAACCCAAACCCGATGGCACTGCACCCCCTGATTCTGTCAAGGATATAAAAAAAATTAATTAAAGATGAAATCGCTGAGACGTTAAATTTAGTAAATGTTGACCCGAACGAAATAGTTGTATTTCAGGACAAACAGGGTAAATTGAAATCCAGTGATGTGTCATTGAATGACATTTTGATACGGCAGCGCGACGCCGCTGAAAACTCTATTGCGCTATATTCCAACGACGGACGACTTAAACCAGGCGCACTTGTGTCTACGATCACCGACGCGATTGCCACCCACGACAACAAGATTGCCGCCCACGACAACATGATTACCACCCAAGACAACAAGATTGCCGCCCACGACAACATGATTACCACCCACGACAACAAGATTACCGCCCACGGCCGTGATCTGGAGGATTATATACGAGGTTATAATTCTTTTCGCAAAAATGTCGTACATAAATTCTTTGGAACCCCGCTTGTGGTTGGCATGACTCTCGCTGAAATTAAAGACTTGTTGAATTCATTCTTCGCTAACAAGGAAGCTGGAAGGATGATGACTGCTTCAGAAATCAAGGCAAATTATCTCGAGATTTCTAAACTAATAGAAGATCAAAAACCCACTAATGACATTGTTGGTAGGTTCTTTGGAAACCCGCTTGTGGCAGGAATGACTCTCGCTGAAATCAGTGAGTTTATCGGCAAGCACACTCACAATGCCTACATCGCTAATAGTTTCTTTGGTGTCCCGGCTACATCTACGATGACTCTCAAGGATATTAATATGTTTATGGTGAGACAAACAACACTTAATACCATCGTAGATAATTTTTTAGGGAGAACACCTGTGTCTGAAACCACATCGTTGACAGGCCCGACCCTCGCTGAAATTAAAAGCGCTATTGACGAACAAAAACTCACCAACGAGTTTGTTAAAAATTTCTTTGAGGGCAGTAGCCTCCAAGATATCACGACGAAATTTTCTAACATCGACTGGTATATTAAAGACCAAGCAAAGCTTGGAATCAGAGATCTTCTGATTTCATTCTTTTCTGACAGGAGGGGGATGATAGATTCTAGCAGAATCAGGGGGAATTATATCGAGATTTACAATGATGTTTTTAGACTAAAAGAAAATCAAAAACCAGTCAATGACATTGTTAATAAGTTCTTTGGATTCCCACTTGTGGCAGTCATGACTCTCGCTGAGATTAGCGCGGCTATCAATAGGAATAAAATTCCACATAGTGTAAGCGTCAATAACATCGTGTACACGGTTGATAGTGGGACTTTTGATTGGATCCGGGGAAATGATAATTATCTTTATGTTGGCCACAGACATACTGGTGTACCAGGTTGCTACCGACTTACAATAATACATCACCGTAAATTTGATTTGGAATTCAGTAATTGGGGTATCACCGGTGTTAACACGCTGACATATATACTAGAGAAAGTACCACCACCTCCACCCTCTATACCAATCCCATTTCCGATTACTATAAACAATTCCGACGAGTCTGTGATTAGGGAGTCACTACCCTGGATAATAGAATTTGTATCCGGTATCCCCTCATCAGATCCTAAAACCAGGTCAATAATAGGATAATTGAAAGGAAAATCCTTCGGATTTCACAATTGAAAACGCTAGCGTTTTTAAAATAAAATGATTTCATCAACGCAATGTCGCTATGATCAGGTCAGAGAATTTCAAAATAGACTCAAAACCCTCGCCGAGGAGTATCAAATAAAAATAAAAAAATACCGACGAAGAATCACCGCAATTGATATTACTATGTACTCGGTGTCAAGCGTTCTCGCTGGCGCCGGAATAATACTTGCATCGGTTACAATGATTGCCCCGGTTGTAGTTCCAATTTGCATTTCTGCGGTGGCTACAATCGGGGGTATATCAACCGGGATAGCAAAAAAGATATCATCATGCAGCCAGAGTAAACTGCAGAATTACTTAATTCAATTTCATATTGCATCAACCGCATATTCGCAGTTATCCCTGATGATATCGTCGTCACTCGATAATACAATTATATCAGATAGTGAATTCTCAGCGATGGTCAGTATTTTTGATTCAGCGATATCAAAATTAGAGCAACAACATGAATATAATAACAATGACAACACCGATGGAATCAGAAAACACGAACCCAAAAACAAACCCAAAAACCAAAATGATCTCAATAATCTCAACCATACCAGATTGTGAGTTCTCAGTGATGGTCAGTATTTATGATTCCGCGGTGTCAAAATTAGAAATACAACATGAGTATAATAACAATGACGACACCGATGGAATTACTTCAACAAATAGTGGAGAACACGAACCCAGTACAAACAAGCATGATATCAATAACATCAACGGAACCCGAGTTTAGTGTGAATTTCCCTAGCCCAGTCCCCGTGAAGGAGATAGCGCTAGCAAAACTACGAGTGTACCACAGTTGGCCTAATATCAGATCAAAATCATTTGGTGGTCAACAACCCAATAATTCTTTAGTGTTTGCAAATAAGAATAAACCCGACGGAACCCCAGACTGGAACGTTGTTTCCATACCAACCGGATCATACCAAATCGAACAAATCAATAATGAATTCGCGCGTAGAATAAAATCGATTACTGGAACAGAATCGAAAATCGCTATAACAGTTCATGAGCCGACGCTATCATCCGCAATTGAGATAAGCACAGAAGGATACGTCGTAGATATCTATCAGAGTTCTATTAGAACCGTACTAGGATGGCCTGAAAAACCACCGGAAAAATCCACCACCGACTTAACCACGGACGTAGAATCATATCATGAAATCAATCCCAGTTATCGAGATAATTTATCTGATATAAGAAAAGGAAAAATCGCCGATAGATTTATATTCATCAACAAAGACACATTGCAATGGGATTTTATCATTAAAAGAACAACCGACTCATCTGTTACTATTTCATTTACGCTAACTGACGTCCGTGGTTATTTTAATGAGATTAAACAATTATATGACACACAACTAGAACAACTACGGAAAACAAGATCGCAAAAACACGTTGAAATAATAAATCAACTCATATCGGACATGGAATATATCTATGAACTAATTATTCAAACAATAATTAATGACAACAGCGACAATAAACAACGATTCCTAACCGATTACAATATCACAGAAGACAATCTG
This sequence comes from Unio pictorum, assembly GCA_030141615.1. Classification (NCBI taxonomy): domain Eukaryota; kingdom Metazoa; phylum Mollusca; class Bivalvia; order Unionida; family Unionidae; genus Unio; species Unio pictorum. Next base: position 16,829,276 of record JARLTB010000001.1, on the reverse strand, counting down.
CGTAATTTCAAGTTTCCGAAATACAACGCTGATGAATTAGCAAGAATTGTTAAAACCGATATCAAAGCGCTACAAAAATCAGATTCAACTGTCCTCCTCAAACATAATAATGATCCAGATGGTGGTGGTAGTCATATCGCTCCGTTCAACGTGAATATTTCAACGGTGATTGCGCTTAATTTAGTATGTGATGTAATTGAAGGAAGCTATCAAATTAATCTAGAGCAATCAAATCAAGCTCAGCAAGGATATATTCTTTATTCGTTTGCACCAACAGCTCCTCCAGGATTCCTAATTATTGAAAACCCAATTAATCCTGTCTACATGCGATGCCATAATAATTCGTTAACGAGAATTAATTTCCGACTTACCGACCAGTCAAATAATCTGATTGATTTACAAGAAGAGGTGTTAGCGATTAGTTTGTTTGTAAAGTCCTAAAGACTTGATCAAATATTTGGTTAAAATCATTTATTATTTTTTGTTAACCTGTAGCAGCAGAGAGGGTGGATGACCACATCGTTGCGAGCAAAATTGATTAAAAAATCGTAAAATCTCCGTTTTTGCAAAAATGGAGACTTTTTTTTTGGTTAAATGAGATTTTGTTGGAAGCCTTATTTTTTGTCTGAAAACGTAGTCTATAGGCCATATTTTGCTCGAAAACATGATCTGTAAGCCTTATTTTTGCTCGAAAAGGGTGGTCTGTTCACCCTCTCTGCTGCTCAGCGGCTCAGCAGACTTGCTCTTCTTAGCGTTGAAAGAGAAACATTGGGAAAAAAACAGATTTTGATGGCGTAATTGACCAGTTTGCGATAGTGAAATCAAGAAAACTAAATCTTTTGTAGACTATGTAAACCAGGCTACGACAGTGACTGAGTGGGTCATGTAATATAATTTCTATAAATTTGCTTCTTTAAATACAGTGTTTTATTAAAATTTAAATTGTTTTCCATATTCAATGTAATAACAAAAATGTGATTAAACGGGGAGGGGGCTGGGGCGCCAATTTTATAGTTCGTCCCCGGGCGCAAAATATCATAGAGGATGGGTTTTTAAAAGTCCTCTTGGTTCAGCTTGACATGAAACGTTTCCATTCGGTGTACTACACATATCGATGTTTCCCTTCATGACCATGTTTAAAGCATACAAAATGATGCGTTGACCAGTTTTCCCATCCATTGTGAACTCGACAATTGAGAAGAATGACAGAACTCTGTAGTGAGAAACATTATCACAGTGGTTGCACTGTTAAAGAGGGAGGAGCACTTCCTAGACCGGATGGAGGAGTATTACCCCTGTGATAGATGTTAATACCATACATTTCTTCATTTATATTATGGAATCTTTGATAAGTATCCGATCTGTAATTGTTATAACATAATGTGTTTCACCATATTTTACGCGTGAGTACCAGTTTAGAAAATATTTCGGAATACATTATGGATGACCTTCATTATTTGTTGGTGTTGGTTTAATTTGTTAAAACATTGATACAATTCGTACAACGATGAACGTTATATTTGGCAAGGAGCATAGTTAAAATATTAATCGAACCAATGACGGCACAATACGTTTTATCAACACTATTCAGGTTATTTGTTTGATTCAAGTGAAACAAATGGTGTTTCGGGGAGGTGGGAACGCAGAATTCTGGCGTTTTACCAGTTTGTGTAAGGGAAAGGAGTAACGGATGGGAACGAAAATTGATCCCTGTTGCTGCACACAACAGTCAATATGTATGAACATTAAAGTGATATTTTTTCCCTGGACAAAGGGGAAGATGACAATGACCCGTAAAGTAGAATCGAAGGAAACAATTGATAAACACTTAACACCACAAACTAATGTACTCTTTGAAAGATAGGTAATTTAGGAATGCGCATCAATTAGAGGCTAACGCCACTAAGCAATTCACGAATAATTTGATAATTAAAACGGAAACATGCGGCTTTAAAGATACAGTGTAGGCACAACTAGGAGATTAGGTGGCTGACAAGTGCCTTGAACATGCAATCAAGAGAACCTTCCTTGAGAACGTAAGAGCTTTCAAGTTCGACAAAGTAAAAGATAGCGCGTGCAATGAAGTATTCAGAAGAAAAAATCCGAGGTAAATAAACTGCCGACAGTCCCGGATTACCCATTAGGCAGAGTAGGCATCTGCCTATGGGCCCCGCGACTTTTATGGGCCCAATCAGGGGACCCCATGAGACCGTGACTGTGGGTCTGGGGCCCCAAAAGTTTGACTGCCTATGGGCCTCCACGGTGCTTAATCCGGCGCTGACTGCCGATGAAAATTCCATCAAAGAGAAATCCCCAGTAAAGTGCATCGAATCTCGTGACAGGACACAAGTCATGGGGCCTTAACTGGCCTGTCAGAGAGGAGAGAGGAAACAAATGTTACGAATGTAAAAGGAATGGGACAAGTCTAAAGAAGGAATATAACAAAGGAGGCACCCTAAAAAAACGTCTAAGTCGTGATGTGGTCACGTGTTCGAAAGGTGAAGGATACTTAGACTGGTTCCCTGCTTTGTATGCTCCCTGCTCTGTAGCGGAGTGCAACACAAGGATATACTAAGCAGGGATATACTAGGCAGGGAACCAGACTAAGGGATGATTTACATGGCCAACAAATGGTGATGAATATGCATTTAGTATTCATGTCAGTGAAAACAGTAACCCTTGGAAGAATCACAATAAATGTTGGCAGTAATGACTTAAATTTCGTAATGACTCTAGAGCAAGATGCAAAGTCTTTAACATTAAAATCTGGGAAAACCTGAAATCTAAGATATACTTTTAAATTGAATGCACTGTTATTCGAAAGAACCACTTACTACGACATAAACATTCACAGCGACATTTACATATCTTGACAAAATGATTTCAGAATAGGTGTTCATCGTTATAGACGTAAATAAGGAGTCATTGTTGCGTTGAAACTTGGGGTTTCCTGGGTTGGTCATGTTAACTTTACTTTAACAGACGAATACCTGAGCAAAAACCCAGATTTTCTTGTTAGAAATTGGAAAGCTAAAGATTTTCAGATAAAAAAATCTTTATAAATGAAACTGTTCAACCTGTAATACAGCCAAGTTTGTATAACTTGAATATTGAAGGTGTGTTATATTTATCGTAAATTTATTAACTCTTTCATTGCAATAACTGTAAGCATTCAGCCTTACTTAGTTATTAGAAATTAAAGCGAATCTAAAGATAGAATTGATAGTTTGAAAGAATAACGTACATACATGTTAGAAGAATTAAGCTTTCTAATAAAACTACTGAGATAGAGTGTAAAGTCAAAACCGAATGCAGTATCAAAATGTGTTGATCCAAGCTTGACCACGGCTGCAATTATGGACGGATGTACTTTTGCTAACGGTATAGCAAACACCTGAATAAACCTTCTGTTTATTTATATGATGTAGATAAATCTGATGTGGCAAGAATTAGTCATGACATTGCAGTATACGAGTACCAAAGTAAAGTGCAGAAATCAATACCAAACTATAAAGGAGAAAGTATTTAAATAACATGGATGATGATTTGTCACCACATGCGTATTGTCATGGTGATGATTTAAACAATTCTCACTTGAAAAATCAAACCAGTATCAACCTTCTGATAACCAGGTAAAATACATTTTGATAGCACAGGTGATGAGTATCGGTGTGTGCATGATAACCAAACCAAGTTCGGTACACTTTTAACCATTATAAATATGCATCAGTCCAACATGCCTAGTCCTGTGTACAGACAGACAGAGCGAGACAGAGAGCATTTTCCCGCTTAAATATATGCTATGCCTTGAATCTTGACAGGATTCCATGACTTTTTTTTTTTTGCCTCTTACTCTATCTGAATTTATAAAAAAAAAATTAAAAAATTTAAGCGGCAAAATGCTCTCTGTCTCACCCTGTCTGTCTGCCTGTTTCTCTCTCTCATATGTTTGATGTCGCTTTGCAGTGGCGTAGCGAGGATATTTAGTGCCCAGGGGCTCCAGGGCAAAACACCCAAATTTGCGCCTCCGGCTTCCCCTGTTGCGCAGTTATGTTGATACTTTGGGCCGATTTTAGCGCCCACAACCCACCGCTACGCCACTGTCGCTTTGTACACCAGTTTCTTCTGTGAACTCGTTATCAAACGTTCTGTCTATGATCTTATTGTCCATCTCATCTAACTCTAATTTGTCGGCCTAAATACCATCAAATTCACATAAACTGTTCGTCGTTACTTACAGTACTCTGCTTTTATCCCCAGGGATAAAATCATAAATTTTCATCAAATATAACTGCATTTCTTAAAATTACAAACGGTGTTGGCATTTGTTAAAATAATTTAAAATATATAGTAATACAAAATCGTTTCTGTTATTTTATAAGTTGACTATTATTTAATATTCTAACTTGTAAAAGTAGTTATATGGGTGTGTGAGATACGTAAATTGTATGTGTACGGATACGGAAATTTTAGGTGTGCGATATGGAATGATGGACTCGATATCTGTATTCAACACCAGGACGTTAATTACGCAGAATCAGAGGCGTAGGTGGGGGCAGGGGGGTACATATGTCCCCGGGCGCCATACTAGTGGGGGCGACAAAATGGGCTTTGAAATAGGTTGTAGCTGGTAATGCTGATTTTATTGATGAAAATAATGGGTTTCAGAGTTGAGTTGGGGGGGGGGGGATGAATATTGTCCCCTGGCGCCAAACACGCTAGCTACGCCTCTACGCAGAAGTAAGCGATGACTGTTTGAACTTAACTTACTTCAACATCTACACAACAAGAAAAGATGACCTATTTAAGTAGCAACAAATATGTCTTGTGAATGAGAAATCGAGAAAGATAGGATCTGAGACAAGAGTCACGCAACAACAACAACAACAACAAAAATGGTACTGAAGGACGGTGTACACTTGTGGTGCATTATATACGTTCAGAATACCACTTGACTTTCAAAAATAACAGTGCATTTTCCACTCTGACCTTTTGTTTTTCTTCTATATTTCAGAGTTTAGCATTACACTTGCAAAAGCAGATTAAGTGTCGAGAACCGAAACTACAAAACCGCAAATATTTGCCTCAGTATTGCCCGACCACACCCGAATTGCTAATTCAGTTAATAAACACATTATAGAAATTGAACCGATCTCTTGTAAGACTGAATCACTACTAAGGAAATCTTCGATATAGCAGCCATGTGCAGCAGTATTGACACACACCCCGCCCCCCTCCCCCGTCACTAATGTTCCCAGTGTATATAAATACAGTGAAACAAAAGTTGAGTTAGTGCTGATAAAATGTCGCACAAAATCAACAATAATATAAAAACCCATCGGGGACGAGAGAAGGTATCGCCATGCATAGTTTATTCACAAAAGTTTCAACTGATAGAATAGTTTTATTGACAATCGTCATATCTCGCTTGATTTGGGCAGACACCGAAAACATACATAATCTTAATTTACTGTTTTTGTACGTTAATCTGTACATCACACACGAAAAAATATACATTTTGTACGTTTTAGCGTCTTTGTTTTTTTTTTCTTCTGTTGATTTGAAAGTAGATACATTGCATAGTTACTCATTTAATAACGTTACCATGCTTTAATGTATCGTGTGTGCTATACAAGATGTGCAGTTATGTTGTGCATAAACACACGTTTAAGCATTTGAGAGACAAGATAATTTGTCGAGTGATTAATCGTGGGTATGTTTGCGCTAATTTTGATAGACACTGGATACAAAGATCTTTTAATTACATTGTTATCATCTGTCCAGATTTTATGTATAGCAACACATCTTAAGGAATGCGGTTCCTCGCAGATAAAACGGTTACAAGGGATAGATAGACTACGAAGAAAAAATAGATAGTTGATATTTATCAAAGTACAAATATTATATTTATGATGGATGCTTGTGGGAATTTTGATGGCTAAGAAAGAAGTCAGCTAACGTAAATAGACAATATCTGAGTCATAGACTTTTGATACATCAGTATGGGTCACTGTACAAATGTAAAACTAAGTAATCAATGAATTTTGAGAAAATGCACGTTTTGGCGTGATTCTTATAGAGAAAAGACAAATAGTCAATGGAAACAGTAATTGAGGAGAACAATCCCATTCCTTACAAAGGGAATGGAAAAATTATAATACTATACAACAGAACAAAACTTTTATATTTTTATGAAATCTGGGTCTCAAATTCATTGCACGGTTCCGACGTGACTTTAAAACGGGCTGTTTACGTTATCCAGTATATTAAATTTAGCATCGCAAAACTCACTACTACTTCATTTTGATCGGCCGTATCTCGTAATTTCGTGACCAGGATAAATTAACGTCCTGCTGGCAATTGTTGGAACGTCTGGACTTTTCTATTCTTTTTTAAAATAGACACAAAGGCACAGTGATCCTTGTCAAGAGTGCTCTTAAAAGTCACCGTTTTCGACTGCAATAACAAATTTAAAGACCTAATAATGTTTCTTACCTTAGATATTTTTAGCAGTTTTTTATGTTTTCTAATTTCATGGTGAGAAAAAAAACCACATTCATATTGTAAATGTTGTAAAGCGCTTAGAGCGTCTAAAGATTAGGCGCTATTGACAGTCCTCATCATCATCATTATTATTATTATTATTATTATTATTATTATTATTATTATTATTATTATTATTAAATATAATATTTTAAGTGTGGGAAAGGAAACCTAAAAGATAATGTATTTGGTTTTTGAGAGGTTTGGATGCAGTCCAAGGATCACTGTATGACTAATTTCTGGTGCAGATTTTTTTTTTGTCCTGACGATATCCATATGGAGGGGCATTTTAAACTTTTTCTTCGTCTTTCGAAGCGTATGTATACAGTGCTGTTAGGTTACGATTTGAGTCTCTAATTTCATTATATTTAATTTGCATAAAGATATGATTGTTTGAGGACATTTTGACAATTTACAAATATAATTGTTTTCTTCTTTTTTTTTTCCTTCTAATTCGTTGTATGTGGTAGGGATGTAGCTCTTGCAATACTGTATCACATTTATTAAACTATACGTCCGATGTGGAGATTGATATGCCATTTATATGGGCAGTCTTAAGATTGATATGCCATTTATATGAGCAGTTTTAAGATTGATATTCCATTTATATGAACAGTCTTAAGATTGATATGCCATTTATATGAGCAGTTTTAAGATTGATATGCCATTTATATGAGCAGTTTTAAGATTGATAGGACATTTATATGAGCAGTTTTAAGATTGATATGCCATTTATATGAGCAGTTTTAAGATTGATATGCCATTTATATGAGCAGTTTTAAGATTGATAGGACATTTATATGAGCAGTTTTAAGATTGATAGGACATTTATATGAGCAGTTTTAAGATTGATAGGACATTTATATGAGCAGTTTTAAGATTGATAGGACATTTATATGAGCAGTTTTAAGATTGATAGGACATTTATATAAGCAGTTTTAAGATTGATAGGACATTTATATGAGCAGTTTTAAGATTATTTATATGAGCAGTTTTACGACAATGGAACTACACGGACCAAAACGCGGAAGATGTCCATGCACTAATGCCTTGAAATGCTTTGTTTGTAACAGTTTCCACAGGAGTGGAAGAATTTATACTTGAAAAGATCAGGACTGATCCCGAGCAATGCAAAATAGTTATCTAAAGAAGCAATATCCAAACTGACATCTGTCTTGATTAAAATGAAATGACTTTGACCCAATTTATCCAGTTAATCTGGGAATGAAGATAGATTTGTCAATAATATGTTCGATTTTTGTTCATTTATGTTCAGAGTTTATTTTTGGATGCGGTTGCCAAGGCAGTATACAATAAGTCAATGGGGAACTTTGGAAAGCGTACGAATACACAGACCAACACATTGTTCTCCACCTTTTTTTATGTTCACACACACACACACACACACACACACACACACACACACCATATTCTCTTAGCTAATAGTAGTAGGATAGTCTATTAGTTACGTTAGCCAGATTCGGGCGCGAAAACAAAGACTCTAGGCCGATAAATAAGTCTTCACGATGTTGATGTTGGGGTTAGACGCTTTCAGAAATTCGCAAAGTAGTATGAGTGAAATAAATTGGCAGACGTGCTGACTCGATGATTATGTAACATAATGAACGAGTTTAGAACTTACAATAAATTTCTAATTCTTAAAATATTATTGAATAAATAATAAATAAACGCACAGCAAACTACAACAATTTTATTTTCTTGAAACATTCAGAGATGCAAAATCAAATTAACATTATACAGGTTTGAGCGCAAGGGAGAGAGAGAGAGAGAGAGAGAGAGAGAGAGAGAGAGAGAGAGAGAGAGAGAGAGAGAATAATAAATAAACGCACAACAAACTACAACAATTTTATTTTCTTGAAACATTCAGAGATGCAAAATCAAATTAACATTATACAGGTTTGAGCGCAAGGAGAGAGAGAGAGAGAGAGAGAGAGAGAGAGAGAGAGAGAGAGAGAGAGAGAGAGAGAGAGAGAGAGAGAGAGAGAGAGAGAGAGAGAGAGAGAGAGAGAGAGTTGTTGTTTGTGGAAAGAACTTTATCCTTACAACACGATACAATTCCCTTGTGTTTGATGCCAAAAATTCGTCAAGATCTTAAGAGAGAGAGAGAGAGAGAGAGAGAGAGAGAGAGAGAGAGAGAGAGAGAGAGAGATTACATGACTTGTGCTCATTTTGATATTTTATTTCTTTTTACATTCTCAATAAATGAACTGATTCAATAATAATAGGATGCATCTTTTTTTGCTCTTGTCTAACAATCACAATGTACAGTAAATCAGTCAAAATATATCGATTAAGCGAAAGTCTGTTTAATCAAGCTGAAATGTTCATTATTTGTGTATATTATAAAAATGTATATTGTATTCAAAGAGTTTATTGCCTTTCTTATCTCAGCATTACGTCAAAAATAGACTACACTCCTCTTTAACTCTTCTCCCAGTCGCAACAGTCGGAAACTTCCTCTTCCGGTGCCTCAGTTTGACGGATACCATTAAGCACGCTCAGAACGTTAGCCATGTTGTCATGCTCCTAAATCTAGAAAAAATAATAGTGAATTACCACAAGGGACAACAAAAGTTGTTTTTCTTGTGGTTTCAATCTTCATTTCCATCGTTCCCTGCTGCGAGGACATTTTTCCCTGAATGATAACAGTAGCAGAGTTTTAGATTCTCATGACAGTGTTGGCACCGTCGCACAACTTCCAAAATTAAGTAAATATTCTGACTGATTTAAAGAGAGTTTCATCTGATTTCAGAGGAGTGTGGATTTACAATAGGTTTACGTTATTTCAGCATTACCATCCTGTGCATTTCCATAAATTTGTGACCAATTTCTCACTGTTTTCGGATGACTGTTTTACTTTACTAATTTGTCAAAGTTGTCATTCATCGAATTTTCAGAATGACAGAATCTGTGGATTTCAGGAAGAAGAAATAAAAGTCTGGTTTTCTCCCGAGTTAGGGTATAGCAAATGCGTTAGAATATCAATTTTTTTTAGATTCTCACCCCTTTCTTTATTACCTTTTTATTTCGCCAATTTTTCCAAGTTGTATGTCAACTACCTTTAAATGTATGAGAGAGAGAGAGAGAGAGAGAGAGAGAGAGAGAGAGAGAGAGAGAGAGAGAGAGAGAGAGAGAGAGAGAGAGAATTGTTTTTTTTTTTTTTTTTCGTGCTTATAAAGGTAGTTCCAATCGCGTGGACACCATGACTGAGACAACCTGACTGAGATAACAAAGTAAGATTAGAAAATCAGGCGGATTACTCTGTTGTATGGGTGAGAATAATACGTTATCTCTTAAGGATATGTAGCTACTAATCTTTTGGCGTGTAAACCTCATTCCCAAATTTGCACCGAGAAAAATTCGCCAGTACAAACCAAACACACACTCTCTCAAATATCGAAATGTACCACAAAGATTACGACTCAACGAAAAATGAAGACTAATGATCTACTTATGAAGAAAACATTACTTTTGTTCCAACCAAGATTATACTTATCCAAGAAAATGGCATATCCGTCAGATGTATAGTTTTGATGAAAATAGACGAATCCACAGTAAACACACGCGTGAAATAGCAAAACACGTATGACCTCCCATATATTTCGGTTTTCTTCTGCCCTTGCTCGTGTAGCATTCGGCTGTTCAGCGACGTCAGCGTTGACATTCAGACGTTTCTCACCTCTGTGTTTAAGCACTTGCATTCGCTTTCACTTCCCAGTCACGTGACCACGGCGGGTTTTCTTGTACTTTCTTACAACACCTGTATCAAGTATAACAAAAGGGTCATGTCACTGAGATGTTTTTTGCTCAGATCTACTCTTTGACCGCCTGCCTTTATACGAGAGTCGTGTTTTCTCTTAAATCTGTTTAGATACCTCAAATCGTCATTCGACTTTTATATAAAAATTAGCATGAAGAATAGAATCCAGTTTCTAAATTGCCGTCGTATTTTTTTAAACAGTGAACAGAAATAAAGACAAAGAATAAAGACAGTGACGAAACAATCTTTTCTGGCCTCTTATTTTGATATTTGGATGAAAACAAGCATTTCCCCATCGAAATGGCTCGTCTAATATGTCACAACCTGTGCATTATTGAATTGTCATCATTTTAATTGCCCCTATTAATTGATCAGTGATTGGAAAGTGTAATTACATCATAATGGTATCACAATAATGATGTACACATACCATCATTAGAACCTGACTCGTTATCATCTGTGTTGACAGACTGAAAATAGCAGACGACAGTTAAAACAGAACAGAAAAAGGAGAATACAGCCTGAAGTGATGAAATAACCAAATAGAACAGATGGGCGATGGAAGGTGAAAACATTTTTTTAACTTGACGATTGCATGAACAAAGAGAATGTGATAAGAAAATTCATTATTGTTTTTTTTTTTTATAGCCGTATGAGGAATCATATAACGTAGCAATTTCAGCAGAACAGATCCGAGTATTTAAGATAGTGTACCATCTAGAAATGAGATAATGAGTAAATGTATTGTTGAATGGAGAGCAGTGGAGGACAGTTCTATCTTGTTAAGAATATTAAATTTGCATTTACAAATGTTAACAATTTTTATATTGTTATTTAAATTGATATATTCACCCTAATATGGACTGAAATAGTCTGTTAAATCTACCAACCAAATCTGTCTTGATACTGATGGACGATACACCGAAACAAATATCATCACAGAGGAGGGTCTGATTTATCGACCTAGTAAAATCGTTGTTGACATTAAAAAGTCTACATTTGCTATTGGTTAGAAGTTTTATGATATTACATGTATATGATACAGGTCTTCAAGGTCTGCAGAAATAGTGGGCTAGGAAAGAGAATATGAATAAGTATCACCTTACCGTTGTATCGTTTGACACAGACTTCAACTTGGCCGGTTTTAGGTGGGTTTCATAATCTCAGGGTTCAACAAAGGAGTAGTAGAGTGGGATCCAATTATAGTCAAGATTATTTTCCTGTAAGTCGTATTGAGAATATTTCACTGTTGGGGATAGAAGATGTAACCCCGATATTGATGTTGTCTTTCTCATTAAAACCTGCAAAAGTGAAATACGAGTAACGTCTAATTCTCTCTCTCTCTCTCTCTCTCTCTCTCTCTCTCTCTCTCTCTCTCTCTCTCTCTCTCCAATATTTCGTATATTAACATGATTAATATATAGTCTTTTGGTCAAAATAATGTATTTACTATGTACATACCGAACGCTCGATGGCCTTAGTTGAGCATATCAGTGTCTACGTTTTTCTTTTCTACTGAGGGGTGGGGTGGACTCGTGAAATATTAGCAAAACATATATATTTCATTTTAAATCCTGCAGTTTTCTCATATCTTATATATATATATATATATATATATATTATATATAAATATATATATATATATATATATATATATATATATATATATGTGTGTGTGTGTGTGTGTGTGTGTGTGTGTGTGTGTGTGTGTGTGTGTGTGTGATAAAATTACTGCTGTTTATATGCACTGTATACTTTATTTCATGAAGCTTCATATATTTTAATATTCATAGAACAGCGTTTAAAAAAAAACATAACTTGGAACACTGTCTAGTTCCAAGTATACCAATTTATCCATTAAGACATGTCGTCGCATTAGTTTAGCTATTTTGGGGGCTTTTCAAATCAACAAAGCTGAATTTGGCAGTAACATACCATTTTTGCACATATGCATATATGAGTAAAATGCTTGGATGTTTGGATTTGTGTAAATATTGGGACGTAAGTATTTTCTTCATGGTGCAGCATAAGTAGGACATGACATATCAAAGGAATTCTCGTCTTCTATTTCTATATCACACTTGAGACAGTTTATCCTTATAGTGAATATGTTTTAATTTTTTTCCTGTCTTGGTTGTAATTTATAAATGTCCTGCACTTAGCTTGCAAATTGATTTACCTAAACATGTCTCACCTAGATCATTTAAATATTTGTATCGACTAAAGTTACCACTAATACACATTTAAAAATGCAGCATATATTAATTCCATTGATCTCATCAGTCAGTTCTCGCAATAAAAGCAGCTTTCCATTACTGCGCAAACATTTCTTATAACAAGTCGATCATCAGTGAAACAGTGTCACTGATTCAAGCAAACATTACGAATAGTCTTAATATTAGTCTTAATCTTAGTCTTAATCACATCTTGATTAAATCAACATTACATTTTGAACAACATTTCAGTTGTTCATTGTTTTACTAATCCGTCAATTTTCACATTTGAAATCCGAAACCAGTTCTTACAAATTCGAAATGATCAAACCGTTTTAAAGTGCTATCTTTCTAATTCATTATGAAACAAACATATGCGATTTGTTTATTAACATACCTATTATCAATTCACAAAACTCAACGTGAACCTTTTCTATATCTGATACTTCATGGAAGCCTCGAAGATTGGATCCATGGTTCAATATAGGAAATTATTTTCTATGATATTTGTGGATGTATAAGTAGTTTGCAAAATTTAGATATAGATAAACTGCTATTCAGTGTCTCACCGATTTACTTGCCAGTGTCCTCCTTTGTTGAGTATGTTTTTGTTGTTGTTGGGCCTAGCTGGTTCTTTCCGGGATTAACCACTCATGCAGTAGGTTGCCACGATGACTTGCCATTCTAGATTCATTGTGGTTAATTTTGTTGCCTACGTTGTTTCGGCTATAGGCCCTGCCACATTCGGCTCTAATTTGTGTGGGGTTTCGCCTTCTAGGTCCAGGAATTGGGTTGATTTTAATATCATTCGCATATACGAGGAAGAAAAGCATTGTTCTATGAGCTAATGAAATTTAATTTATTTTTATAGCGGGCACTAATAATAATAATAATAATAATAATAATAATAATAATAATAATAATAATAATAACACCACCACCAATAATAATAATAATAATAATAATAATAATAATAATAATAATAATAATAATAATAATAATAAAGACTTTATGTAGAGAAGATAACTCAGTTGCAGAACTAATCAACCTTGAGGTCTTCTGTATGTTATGCGCAATATATACAATATATACATCACCATGTAATGAATCTGGTTTGACACTAAATAATTACGGGATTTTAAAAATAAAAGTATTAATCCTCGAACATATGCACAGCCATCTGCAAACACATTAACATATATCAAATATAAAATATCATTCTGCATTGAAACGTTCTACTACGAAAATGATTCACAAGTACAGAATAGCAGGCGGTATTTATTTTACTAAAACTGTTCAATTGTCTAAAGATTTCATTCATTTGAGACATTGATTATGAAAAGAAGAAATTATATGAGTCTGCCTTATGTCACTGGGAATGTTATTCCATACCAGTTGACCAATATATTGAAAACATTTTCTAAACAATTAGTTTATAACGTAATTTGTACTTCTTAATGACTTTAGATGAGTACCATCAGCATCTCTTTGGTGCAAGATATTGCTTAGATAACAGGAATGGCTTTTATGGATACTTTCTACATCAATTTGGCCTTTCTAAGAAATATTCTTTCTTGTATTGTTAAAATCTTTATATTATTCATTGCATCTTGGAAATTGTCCATACATTGATCTAGAATTTAAATGGGAAACCATTTTTGAGTCTTAAAAGTGTTGTCATGCTTAAATTAGAGGTATTACTCCAATTATATTACAATAGTCCAGATAAGGCTGAATATAACTTCCATAAAAGATGACCCTATACTGAATGTATATTTTTATGTTTTATTTTCCTCAGTAGTCAAAGATTGTTATCTTCGAATAGACCAAGAAATTTATCATGAAAGGTCATATTAAGGCTCATGTTGTCAAACAACCTGGAGGTTGTCGCTATCTAGCCATGCTAGTTTTTGTTGCGTTGTAACTAGTAGGGCTTTCGTTTATCTGGATTTATGATCATACTGTTTTCCTTGCATCATACTTGAAGTCTGTTCAGAGCATCTTGTACGTCATTTTCAAGTACTGATTTGGTTTTACTCATCTCAGACAGTGTAGTATCATCTGCAAGAAAAGGTCAGTTGAAGAAACTGAAGTTCCGATTTTAAGAGGTAAGTCGTTGATAAACAGAATGAATAACAGATGTCCAAGGATAGGGCCTTTTGGTAATCCACAATTAATGTTTTAACTTTGAGAAAGGTAACCAATTAAAGATAAATATTTGCCCTCAATCGATTACGTAAGAAGTAAACCAGTTTGAGGAATTTTCACTGCATTGATAGAGGTTTAGTTTTCAAGCAAAAGTTCATGGTATACAAGATCAAAAGTTTTACGAAAATCAGCATAATAGTGCTCACCACTTCTCCTTGATTGAATGCTTTCAGCCATTTATCAATCAAAGATACATGTGAAATTTAATCTATCAAAAAGCCAAACTGATTATCACGAATAAGATCATAAGTGTTAAAATAGTTGAGATAAGAATCGTGTATATACTTTTAGTCTTACATTTTCATGCAACAAACTCAGTAAACATTTTCCAGATAGTTTTCAGGTTATTTCTGTTTTCATCCAGCACTTTTTTGTAGTGCGCTTGTTTGGTTTGATATATAATTTTATTAACTTTATTCCTCCAAACTCTATATATAGCTTGATTTCATACTTTATTTAGTTGGCCTCTTTGCTTTTTTGCTTCTAAACTTTCTAGGGAGATCAGGCCTGGCTGATGGTCTTTATCTATCCTGTGTGTTTTTAAGGCGGCATGTTTGTTCACTATTCTGATGAATACGATCTGTCCATGTATCTCAAACATTATCAATATCTTCAAAACTTTGGACTGTAGTCCATGGAATATGTTTCAGATCTTTCAGGAATTTGCCATTATCAAAGTTCTGAAACGATCTATAAGTAATAGATTTATGGATATTATTTTTTTAATTTGCTATTGATTCTAAATTGCAAGGTGGTTATTTATACCAATATTTTAAAACATTTCTTCCAAACATTATCTTTTGTATTGGGATAAATGTGGTCTATAAGCGTTTTCATGGTAAATGTTACTCTGGTGGGCACATTTACTAGTTGCTCAATACCTAACGAAGCAATAAAATCCATCCAATTCACTTATATCTGATCATTGAGAATGTCTCTCTTTATATTGTCTAGAATGTAAAATTCGTTCTCTTTGTTTGAAATTTTATCTATTTAAAGTTCAAAATATTCACGCCAATCAGTATGTGATTATGGGGTCTGTACACAAAACCAAGTATGTAGTGCTTATTTTTTTCTGGATTGTTCTGTAGCCAAATGGATTCCATGTCCTCTATTTCTAGTTCTTCTCTTATTTCCGTAACAGTACTGTTTCTAGCATGCATACCGAACACTCCTCCTGCTTTCCTATCTCTACAATAGAGTTTGTCATAGCGATTGATATGCACACAGAAAACTTCACACTGATTTGATCCTTTATCCGGTTGTGTAAAACATTCAACTCTACATTTCCAGTATTTGATACCGATACCCAACTTTGCAAGGGTCAACATTTAAACTACATTATAATAAGGAAAAGCCGCATACAGTGATTTTTACACACTGCAAGCGGCTGCTGCAAACACATATTAAGCTCTCTGAGGTTGTAATAAGAGTACTAATAATAATCATAATAATAAATTATTATTCATGTTGTTGCTGGTGTTCTTTTTTATGTAGTGGTTTTTGTCGTATATAGCCGACTTTCTTTTCACGTTGAGAGCTTTGTCGTGATATATTTACTTTGTTTTAGTTAAACTCTTAGATATTTTAAAATAAAGTTGAGAGCACTTACCTCCATTATGCTGCTACAACACTTTCTTTTTGAAACTTCGAAACATAAATTTTATTTATATTCCACTCCTCCATCAATCCATCCTTTCTTAGATCCAGCTTAATATTTATCTAATCATTGACTGGATGAAATAGTTTGTCCTATATCAGAGAGTGTCGTTTGTACAATTTACGAGAAAATAAAAATAAAAAGAAAGAAAATACATTTTGGGATTTTTTTAAAAAAAATAAACAATTACACGTGATAGAGGTCAGAAATAAAAAGATACTCACTATATCTCGCACTTTTCTTCTTGTACCTAAATTCCGTTCTCTTCATCATTAGGTATAATTTTAAATATAACGTAGCCGAGGCCTCCAACCAAATAAAACAGGGGTTGTGATTCGATTTATATTATCTTTCTATTTATTCGTTTCTTTTCTTTGGTATGGTTTTTTAAAACATAGCTTGCCACGTGTTCTTACTCATGATTTCTTTGACTTTCATTTTTTCTTCTCTAATTCCCATCTTCCTAAAGGTGTGTGGATGCATATCTACATTTATACAGGTGAATATGCCGTCATGTTATATCTTATGTTTCATAAAACTAATCATTATTAAATTTGCATTTGTCCGTATGTATGTATGTATGTATCTATGTATGTATGTATGTATGTATGTATGTATGTATGTATGTATGTATGTATGTATGTATGTATGTATGTATGTATGTATGTATGTATGTATGTATCTATGTATGTATCTATGTATGTATGTATGTATGTATGTATGTATGTATGTATGTATGTATGTATGTATGTATGTATGTATGTATGTATCCACAGACTGAATATCTACATTGTGGGAGGTGATTATTAAAATGTTACCGTAACAGCCAATAAGTTTCTTTTGGTTACGATGACGTCATCTAATTGACGTCACGTTGTTACCTAGACTGCCATTTGCAGCTGCGAAGTGTAACAAAGACTGTGAAATAGAAGGCACTATTTCTTAAATATTTTCGAGAAAAGTGACGTTGAAGTCTTTAAAATATATCTAATGGAGAGCATACAATTTCAAGGTAATATAATTTTAGCCTAATAGATTTGTGTTTTTCCTAAATCTATTAAATCCTGTTTATAGAATGTTCTGCACCACAGCTGTCACCAACAAAATTCCAGACGAAAATTATCGATCGCTATGAAATTTTATAATGGTCGTCATGTACTAGATTTGGTTAATAATAAGAGCGCGTAGATTGGAATTGTCACAGTCGAGGGTAGTACAAATTTATTTATCAATATGCGTTGTTTTCATTGTGACATCACAGCACGCGACATTAAATTCAGATTTTACTGAATCACACCTTTTATTTCATTTCATCCAAAAATGTCTACGAACCTTTAAATTGATATGCACTTCTCAGAGCATCTAAGTAATTTCCTTCCAAAGGAATATAGATGAATACGAATCCAAATGAAATGAATACTTGCCACTCAAAGGTATGTAGACAGAATATAGCCTTACAGTGGTTCAAGTTTTACTTAGTCAACAGGACACAAATTATATCTGCAAATGGAATACATTCCAGTGCAGTTGACGTATGTTGTGGTGTTCCGGAGGGATCTGTTATTGGACCAGTTCTCTTCATTCTATACACTCAGCCGCTCTCAAGTGTCGTACCAATTGTACGCTGATGACACCCAAATATACAAGTTCAGCCACCAAACTGAAGTTGATGCAACCATCCATGGAGTAGAGAGGTGCATTTCTGATGCGAAATCATGGATGACATGAAACAAGCTGCAGACGAATGATGATAAAACTGAGGCTATTCTGATCACAACACAAAGACTTTCTCAGCCACATCCTTTACCGCAGACAATAAATATCAGCAACACCAACATTAAATTCTCATAGTCAGTACGAAACCTAGGCAATACTCAAGACAGTACTCTCACTTTGCACCAACATGTCATGAATATATGCAAAGCTGCATATCTTGAATTGAGACGCATCAGTTCCATTCGTAAATATCTTTCAATTGATGCCACTAAAACACTTGTGTGTTCATTAGTACTTTCAAGACTGGACTATTGTAACTTAATTCTGTCTGGTTCGTCACAATATTTACTCCAGAAACTTCAAAAAGTTCAAAACACAGCTGCACGGATCATCGTTAGAGTACCTCGATCAGAGCACACCTCACCACTGCTTTGTACCCTACACTGGCTATCAATTCGATACAGAATCAAACACAAAATTCGTTCTCTGTGCTATGTTTCACTGACAGTCCAACATACCACCTATCTAGCATCACCCATGTGTATACACCAGCTAGATACTTACGCTCTTCTTCTGACAATCGTATACTCATTGTTCCCAGTGTGAAAACGAAGTCATATGGACAACGTTCTTTTGCATACCAGGGTGCCACGTGGAACGAATTGCCCATTGAAATTAGACACAAAGACACAGTGGTCCCTTTTAAGAATGCTCATAAAACTCACCTGTTCGACTGCAGGGACAAACTTAGAGACCTAATAATGTTTTGTATCTTATATGTTTTCAGCATGTTTTTATGTTTTCCAAATTTAATTGTTTTTGTCATTTGTTTTTCTGTAGTGTAGTCATATCATTATAGATGGTGTAAAGCGCTTAGAGCTTCGAAAGATTAGGCGCTAAACAAAGTCCTCATTATTATTATTATTATTATTATTATTATTATTATTATTATTATTTAGATTAACATTCTAAAATATGACACCTATTACTGAAATAGTCGGTATTTAATGCCTACATGATTCGTTGATTCGTGTGACTTTTACTATAGACGTTACTTTTATTTGACTATAGCAGGTTTTTATGAGAAGGATAACATCAGTGTGGGGGATACCAGACTTTCTACCCAGAATACAGAATATTGCATGTACGACTTCCAGGACAAGGATCTTGACTATAATTGGATCCCAGTCTACTACTCCTTTGTGGAACCCTGGGATTATGAACCCTACCTAAAAGCGAAAAATTTGATGTCTGTGTCAGTCGATACAAAGGTAAGATTTTACTTATTCTGATTCTTTTTCCTACCCAACTGTTTCTCCAGATCTTGAGGAAATGGAGTAAATGTGTGTAATATCGCTAAACTTATATTCCGTGGAAGATGAAGACTTCAAATGTTGAGATATGAATGGATGCGGGTTTTTAATGTAAAAAAAACTAAACGGTTTAAGTCATTATTCAGGCTGATTATAGGAACTTAAATTACAATATAAAATTGCTTTTTAATTCAAATTTAATATTCTTAACAATTTAAAGGTAACACAATCAAGGTAGGTAAGTAAGTAAGTAAGTAAGTAAGTAAGTAACTACTACTGTTAAAATTTCATTTCCCATAACTAAAAACTTCCACTTTTCTCCATTCAACAATACATTAATATGTTGTATCAGACAGTCTATTTTCTGGATGGCACACTGTCTTAAATATTCGGATTTGTAATGGTCAAATTTATACGTTAGGTAATTCATCTGACGGCTTTAAATACAAAACAATAATACATTTTATTTTCACATTCTCTCTTTATGTCAATACAATCGTCAGGTTAAAAAAACAATTTTCACCTATTATCTGTTCTTTTTTAAAAAATCTTTTTCATCGCTTCAGCTACAATTTCCTTCTTCTGTTCTCTTCTAACTATCGTCTGCATTTTTCAGTCTGTCAACACAGATCATAACGAGTCAGGGTCTAATAATGGTAAGTGTACATCATGGATGTGTTGCTATTCTGATGCAATAATATGTTCCAATCCCTGAATTATAAAATGATATAATTTACTTTAATTAAATATGGGTGATTAAAACATGGAAAATTAAAATTACATGTAGTGTACAATTTGTGACAAATTAGAGGCGCAATTTCGACGATCTAAGTAAATGGAAAAGTGTTTATGTTTAAATAAGAGGCGAGAAATGATTCTGCTTGCTCACTTAATTCCCTTATGTCACCCGTATAAAGGCAGGTGGTCAGTGAATATATTTGTGTAAAGAACACCACATTAAAATGTCTCTTTCTATAATTTATACAGGTGTTTTAAGAAAGTACAAGAAAACCCGTCGTGGTCACGCGGCTGGGAAGAGAAAGCGAATGCATGTGCTTAGACGTAGAGGGGAGAAACGTCCGAATGTTAACGCTGAAGTCACTGACCAGCCGAATGCAAAACGAGCTAGGGCGGAAGAAGACGGTTATATATGGGAGGTAATACTTGTTTCGCTACTTCACATCTGCGCTTACTGTGAATTCGTCGATTTTCGCCCATATCATACATTTGTTAAGGTGTTATTTTCGTAAGTGCTTTTAATCTTTGTTGGAGAAAAAAATTCTTTCTTTCTCATCATAAGTCTATCAGTTTTCATCTTTATTATTTGCGGTCCTGATTTTTGTGGCATATTTTCATATCTTATAGAGTTTACAGTGTTTTCTCAGTGCAAAATCGGGAAAGAGCTAAATTTACACGCCGATGTATTATTAACTGCTGATTCATAAGAGATAATGATTTTTCATCATGCGACAGAATAATCCATCTGATTTGCTAACCTTACTTTCGTTATCTCAGTCTGGTTCTCTCAATCACAGATCTATCTTTATAAGGAAGATAATAACAATATATATATATATATATATATATATATATATATATATATATATATATATATATATATATATATATATATATATATATATATATATAACTGAAAAAATACTTTATGGTCTCTGCAACTTTGATAACATTTCAGATTTTCATAAATGTGTAAAAATCTTGATGATTTTTATATAAAACTAGAGGCAACAATTGCATATGATTAATACTATATGTATTGAATCTGCTAACTGTATCGCATAAATGATTGGTTATTTTAATTGGAAAACATTTGGTGAGAAAGATTATCTAATCTGACCCTTGTGGGGGTCACAATGCAATAATGTAACTTGTTGTCTATGATTTTAGTGTCTCAGTGTCAACTCCAGCATAGATTATATTAATCACAGGCAATCTTGACGTGAAGTATATGATGACATCATTGAAAGGAAGGGAAATATAGCATATATGCGCTAGTTGTTGACATAATGTTGACATCATGTGACATAAGACACCAGTCCTGTGACGGAGGTATTCTTCACTGGGGTTCTACACATGATAGGCACAGTTAAGTGAGAAATAATAAGGACAGTTTCTAACCTATATTGTTCAATTAGTTGCATTTCTTAGGTCAGCTGATCAATCAAATTGTAGTTGATAAACACTAGAAGCGTTCAGTACGTGTCTGTATGCAATGCTTGATATTGGGTATCCGAGGACAACAATTTTTTTTTCTCTCTCTATTTTCACCTTTCGATTTACATTCATAATAATGTATACATGTAGTATACCATTAGTAACAGGAAATTCACTGTAAACAGTATATACATTTTAAGTTCATTGAATGACATCTTTGACAAATTAATAAAGTAAAAAAGTAATTCAAAAACGTTGAGAAAATGCACAAAAGTGATAATGTACTGCGTGTGGACAAACGTGGGAAATACATACTCATTTATCTGGATATCCACAGGTTTGTCGTACTTAAATAACGTAAACCTAGTGTAAATCCCGATTCCTCTGAAATCCGATTAAGCTGCCTTTAAATCAGTCCGAACATTTATTTAATTCTCAAAATTGTGCGAATGTATTAGAGCCAAGACTGTCACGATAATTCAAAATCTGCGACTCTAATCACTAAGATAAGATGTCCACGCAACAGGTAACAATGGAAGTCAAGATTAAATCACATACAAACACTTTGTTGTCTCTTATCTTAACTTATAATTATTTTGTTTCCAGATTGAGGAACATGGCAACATAGCCGCCATTTTGGATACGCTTAATGTTTCCCGTCAAATCGAGGAACCGGAAGCGGAAGATTCTGACTGTTTTAAATGGGAAAGAAGAGGAAGAGGATTTTAGTTTATTTTTGACATTGTGTCTGATAAAAAAGGAATAGAAACTCTGAGAACAATGTATTTTATTATAATATGCAGAGAGCAAAGAACAGTCCCTCCTGATGAAATAGACTTTTGTTTAATCACTCGACTTGTTTTTACTGATTTACCGTAAATTATGATTGTTAGCAGAGTCTATGATTCGAGCAAATAAAAAATGAAACCCTAATGTTTGTTGAATTAATTTTATTTATTGAGAATTTATAAAAAAATAAAAGATCAAAATCAACATAAATCATATAATCTTTCTCTCTCTCTCTCTCTCTCTCTCTCTCTCTCTCTCTCTCTCTCTCTCTCTCTCTCTCTCTCTCTCTCTCTCTCGATCTCTCGATCGACTCGACCCAACGGGGACAGAGTTGAGATGGCAGTGATCGGTAAAGGCAAGTCCTTGAGGCCACTCTACCCCCGGCGTACCCCATATATAATCTATGCAACGGAAAGAAGTGAAACCAACAATTTTAATAAAATTAAACAATTTATTGACCTATATTTCAAAGTGAACATTCAAAGGTACAAAACGTTCCAACTAATCCTAAATATACTAGGATACGTCCAAAAAGTATGGAATATTCCAAATGAACTCCAATAATCTTGAATATGCTGATGTAGCAATTGTCTAGGCCGAGACTGGGATGTGATTGAAAAACCTTTTCCGGTTCTTCCAGTTACTTCGTCTTTTTGAAGATAGCCGCATCATTGTTCCTCCATTGTTGATTCAAAGATTTAAGCCGCAATCTTGCGCAACAATGGTCAGTCGCCAAGGTCGTGGTGACATTCTCCACCCTAGGTAAGCAGTCAAGTTTGAAAAATAATATTTTAACTTTAAAATAATAAAAGAGATAAACATATTGTCATACATAAGGCTTTTGAGATACCAATTTAAAAGATTTAGTCGTAGAGGGCCAAATGAAAAGGATAACAAAATCTCACGGCTGCAAACCAAAATTGACGATAACGCAGTTTTATAAATATTTTAAATGCACAGGAATTGCTCTGACAGAAATTACGTATCAAATTTACTACTCTTTATGAACTAAAGTAAAGTAGGCGGAAAAGAGATATCTGAGCCCAAAACTTAGTTGATGTAACCGCCATCATTAATGATGTAGATCGAATCGAGAGTAGATGGTTTAAAAAGTGACCAGGATATTAAAAAAGTACATTTAGAAAACTATTAGAGAAGTTTAATAATAATAATAATAATAATAATAATAATAATAATAATAATAATAATAATAATAATCATAATTGTTGATTCTGTTGTCTTTGTTGTATAGCGCGTAGCTTTCTTTTCACGTTATCCTTGTTGTGGTATATTTTTTCTTTTTTAACGAGTTAGCTTTCACACAGGCTGCATTTTTCAGTCTAAGGTAGATAACTCTGGTTTCTTTATGCAGTTTATATCACTTACATCCCTTACATCGCATTTTCGTTGCCTTTTCGAAAAATTTGAAAAGGATATTTATTTACTTTAAACACATCCACTATTTCATCCAGCAAAAAATTTATCAATTGATTTACCTACTTACCAACTTATCTACTTACCTATATAATCTTCTACTTAATGAAATCATTTGTCCCATAACAGAAAGTGGTTTCAATACAATTTACAAGAAATTAAAAAAAGTAAAAACGCTAATGTAAAATACAAAATTGGTGGTTTTATTTTATTGAAATAATTACACTATATAGAAAACAATTATAGAATTAATAATATACACCAAACAGAACGTAGAGTGCTAATTAAAATTCTCTAACCTGAATGATACAGGTATTTATTGGCATCATTACAATTGTGTTATTGCTATCAAGTATTCTTTGCTACGCACGAATCCTATACCACCGATTATGTGACATCCTTTTTTTGTTTTGTTTAGTGCATTGGCGATATCCTATACCACCGATTCTGTAACATCATTTTTTGTTTTGTTTAGTGCATTGTCGATATCCTATACCACCGATTATGTGACATCGTTTTTTTTGTTTTGTTTAGTGCATTGTCGATATCCTATACCACCGATTATGTGACATCGTTTTTTTTGTTTTGTTTAGTGCATTGTCGATATTGTATAGGGGTTGGTGCTTACAGGTAAGGCGATGGGTCTGAGTATCTAAGAATAAGAATAAAAATTCTCTAACATGTTGATAAAAGCCTATTAGTGTTTTATTTTTCATATTATATATACTCTCACGCTGCACCAACATGTCATGAACATATGCAAGGCTGCATATCTTGAGCTCAGACGCATCCGCCCTATTCTCAAATATCTTTCAGTTGATGCCACGAAAACACTGGTGTGTTCCTTAGTACTTTCAAGACTGGACTGCTGTAAATCAATTATAGCTGGTTCGTCTCAATATCTACTCCATAAACTTCAAAATGTTCAAAACACAGCTGCTCGGATCATCCTTAGTGTACCATGATCAGAGCACACCTTCCCGCTGCTCTGTACCCTACACTGGCTATACATTCGATCCAGAAACAAAAACATACTTTGTTCTCTGTGCTATGTTTCACTGATGGATTCTAGTCCAACATCCCTATCTGGCCTCACCCATATGTACACACCAGCAAGATACTTACGCCCCTGTTCTGACAATCGTATACTCATTATTCCACTATGAAAAAGAAGTCATATGGACAACGTTGTTTTGCATGCCAGGGCCAAGCAGCGTGGAAAGAATTGCCCATTGAAATTAGACACAAAGACACAGTGATCCATTTTAAGAGTGCTCCTAAAACTCATCTTTTTCGAGAACAAGAACAAACTTTGGTAGTCATATCATTGAAAATGTCGTAAAGCGCTTAGAGCTTCTAAAGATTAGGCGCTATATAAAGTCCTCACTGTTATTATTTTAAAGATTAGGCGCTATACAAAGTCCTCATTATATTATTATTATTATTATTATTATTATTATTATTATTATTATTATATATATATATATATATATATATATATATATATATATATATATATATATATATATATATATATATATATATATATATATATATATATATATATATATATATCATTGCAACATTTAGTTTGTAGAATATGCACCTCTCCAAATACCCACATATATAATATCTGCATTGTTGGAAATGTTTAGTAAATTGTTACCGTAACAGAGAGTAACCTTTCTTCTAGTTACGATGACGTCAGGTACTTGACGTCACGTTGTTACCTAGACCACCATTTTTAATCGTGTAACAGAGATCGTAAAATCAAAGGTAGTATTTCAAGAAAAGTGACATTGAAGTATTTATAATATACATCATGGAGACCATATATTTTCAAGGTAACATAATCGCAGCGTTATAATATTATTTGTGAGTTTAGTTTGTAAAATGCTTCAATATTTGTTCCTAATAATTCACCCTGCCTACATTTTATGTCTACTGTGAAAATTCCCCTTGTTTTGTCGGTTCCTGAAAACAAACGAGATGAAAGCTGGTCTGTACGGTATAAATGAACCTAAACTTGTTTTGCTATAATATTCACTTATGTTCAGCACCATCACCAATAAACGTTGGCTATGTGCATCGGAATAAGAATTTCGTGATTTGAGAGAGAGAGAGAGAGAGAGAGAGAGAGAGAGAGAGAGAGAGAGAGAGAGAGAGAGAGAGATTGTACGGTTCTTTCAGGTATAAATCCTAACTCACTACTGTCCAGTATTTCCAAATAAATCAAAACTCATAGATTCCATCCATGTTTTTCAACCTCAAACAGTTAGAGAGAGAGAGAGAGAGAGAGAGAGAGAGAGAGAGAGAGAGAGAGAGAGAGAGAGAGAGAGAGAGAGAGATTACTCTTACAGTCTTTTTTCATCATTGCAGGATTTTATGAGAATGATTGTTCCTATGTCGGGAATACCAGTACGTCTGCCAACAACAACGAATACTTTATGTACGACTTCCAGGAGAGGGATCTTGACTATAATTGGATCCCACTGTACTACTCCTTTGTGGAACCCTGGGATTATGAACCCCACCTAAAACTGGACAATCTGAAGTCTGTGACAAACGATACAACGGTTAGGTTTTACTTATTCTTATTCTTTTTTTTTTCTAACCCACTGCTTCTGCAGACCTTGAAGTTTTGGAGCGTGTATGTGTAATATCTCACAAATGCTTTACAGCTTAAGATTTCATTTAATCCTTGGGGCAAATATATGAATTTTGAAGAAAAAAATGTTGCTGAAACGTTTAATTCTTTAATGTTTGTATTTAACATTCATAAAAATTTAATAATAATAATAATAATAATAATAATAATAATAATAATAATAATAATAATAATAAATTAACACCGTCATTTTTTGAGATAAAAATGTAAAATGAATTGATATGTTAGACTGGTGATGTCGATGATTTGATACTTTATCGAAATGGCACGCTTAATTTTCTAACTAAGATATTAAATAAGAGGTGAAATTATATTCATAAATATAAATAAAATTAAGAAGTATCCTATATTTGTAACTTAAATATATAAAAAAAAATACAAATAATAGCTTGAGTTCTTTGATAGTTCTTTCCTGCATTATGCTAATTCCAGTTTACATTTTCATTTCTTTTACTTATATTACTGTCCTCCCGTGTTCTCCATTCAAAAGTAAATGTATATATTGTGCAGAATTATCTATGTTATGGATGATACATTATCATAAAAACCGAAAAGGTTGGATTTATTTTGATCAAATTTGCGCATGGAGTAATTATTCATCCGAAGGTTAGAAATATCAGAAGACTATTAAAAGTTGTTGTTCGTGATATTTCTTCTGTCATTGCAAATCCCAAGAAAATAAAATAAAATCGTTATTCACCTTTTATCGTTCCATTGTTCTTAGTAATCATTATCCTTCTTCTGTTCTCTTCCAACTGTCGTCTGCTTTTTTCAGTCTGTCAACACAGACCATAACGAGTCAGGTTCTAATGATGGTAAGTTTGCATCATAGTTGTGATAATATTATGATGTAATTATACATTTCAACCACTGAACTATAAAATGATATAATTTACTTAAATTCATTATGAGTAATTAACACGTAGGAAATGATATTAGTTTACAAGCTGTGACACGTTAAAGAGCGATTTCAATTATTTGATTATCTGGAAAGATGTGCTTAATGTTTTATCCAGATATTAAATAGGAGGATTCCGTTTTGCTTAATGTCTTTCTTGACTCATATCCAATTCGATTTTTCTCCAGTCCACTGCTGTAAAATACGTCATTTCCGGTTAATAAGCTGCAGGTACAACCCTTTTTTTTAAATCTGTATTCTATTAGAGATTATGTTTCCTAAAATTGTGCTAAATGACGTAAAACGTTTGAAGTATCTAAATTGATTTTAGAGAAAATGCGACCCACGTATAAATATATATACATATGGTCAGAGACAATATTTTTGTAATGGCATCTCAATATGACTATTTTATACAGGTGTTGTAAGAAAGCACAAGAAAACCCGTCGTGGCCACGCGGCTGGGAAGAGGAAGCCAAGAGGGGAGAAACGTCGGAACGTTAACGCCGAAGTCACTGACCAGCCGAATGCTAAACGAGCTAGGGAAGGACAAGACACAAATGTAAGGGAGGTAATACGTGTTTCTTTTATTCACAAATGTGATTAATGCGAATATATCTTTTTTATCTTGGATATCATTCTTTTGGCAAAATACAATTTTCGTGGATACTACTATTCCTTTTTGGAACCAATGTCATGTTTACTTCATAAGTCGATACATTTTCTCCTTTTTGGTTCTATGGTAACTTGTGTGGTTTGTAGTTACCAGAGAAGCAGGAGAAATTGGTACCCGCGAATAAAAAGTTGATCCAGAATATTTTCTATATTGTTACGTGTTTTAAAAAAAAGAATCTTGCTTAAACCCCAAAAAGTTTGTAAGAAATAAAACGGGGGAATACAAAAGTAATAAAACACTTTATATATAACTGCATGACATTAATAGAATCCTTCATATACTTTGGTGTATAAGTAATAGAATCCATCATATACTTTGGTGTATAATTAATAGAATCCTTCATAAACATTGGTGTATAACTAATAGAATCCTTCATAAACATTGGTGTATAACTAATAGAATCCTTCATTTATATTGGTGTATAATTAATAGAATCCTTCATATACATTGGTGTATAATTAATTGAATCCTTCAAATACTTTGTTGTATAATTAATAGAATCCTTCATATACATTGGTGTATAATTAATTGAATCCTTCAAATAATTTGTTGTATAATTAATAGAATCCTTCATATACCTTGGTGTACAATTAATAGAACCAGTCATGTAAATCAGTGTTGGACTAATATAATCGTTTATGTACATCAGTGTGCTATTAATATAACCATTCATTTACATATGTGTTAGACTAATATAATCCTTCATATATATTGGTGCATAATTAACAAAACCAGTCATGCAAATCAGTGTTGGAATAATATAATCGTTTGGTGTATAATGAATAGAATCCTTCACAAACTTTGGTGTATAATTAATAGAATCCTTCATATACATTGGTGTATAACTAATATAATCCTTCATATACATTGTTGTATAATTAATAGAATCCTTCATATACATTGGTGTATAACTAATAGAATCCTTCATATACCTTGGTGTACAATTAATAGAACCAGTCCTGTAAATCAGTGTTGGACTAATATAATCCTTCATATATATTGGTGCAGAATTAATAGAACCCTTCATGTACATCATTGTGAGATTCATATAATCATTCATGCCCATCGGCGTGGAATTAATAGAATCATTCATGTACACACATCGATGTGGGATTAATATAATCATTCATGTGCATCGATGTGGGATTAATATAATCATTCATGTACATCGTTGTGGAATTAAGATAATCATTAATGTACATCAGTGTGAGATTAATAAAATCATTCATGAACATCAGTGTGGAATTATATAATCACCGATGTATATCTGTGTGGGATAGTAAATTCCACCCAAGACGTATAATTTGTGTCAGACACGAGTTTCTAGCTAGTATGTCTTATATTCTGATCCCGATAGTGAACATGTCCAACACAATACCTATACATAATGAACGATTATTTTTGTCGAATTCCAGGCTAAAAAGCATGGTCAT
This sequence comes from Unio pictorum, assembly GCA_030141615.1. NCBI lineage: Eukaryota > Metazoa > Mollusca > Bivalvia > Unionida > Unionidae > Unio > Unio pictorum. The sequence continues at coordinate 16,799,769 of JARLTB010000001.1, read as the reverse complement.
AAACATTGAATCCTAGATGGTGCAGATGTTGTATAACACGATACAAAATATATGTTAAAAATGTTAACGTATTGAGAGATAAAGGGTATTGTATTTGATAATTGCGATGGAAAATGAGGTTAACCCGCCGATTGATTAGTAACGAGAAAGATTGTGGAATGGCAGACAATCTCGACGTGACGTATATAATGACTTCATATGAATAGGTCAACGCGTCTTTGTGCCAGTCAAAACACTGTGTAAACATGTGGCACAAGCGAACTGTCATGTGATATTTTTCACTGGTGTTCTACATATGGACAAATAAATTATACACATACATGAATGTGAGAAACAACGATTATTTCTGACCGAGATCGTTTAATTAGTGACGTATCGTAGGTGAGATAAAAATCATGTTGTAACTGAGAAACACTTGAAGTGTTCCTTATATGTCTGTACGCAATGTCGGATATCCAAGAATTTTTTAAATTTACTTTTGTGATTTTTAGGATTAAACTACACTCATCTTTTTATCCTGCATAATGTTGTAGACATGTAGTTTATCATTAGTAACAGGTAATTGGCTGTAAAATGTCTATACATTTAAAGGTCACTGACATACAAATTAAAAAAAGGATTGAAATAAAAAAAGTAAGTTACAAATGACGATAGAATCTACAAAATCATTATCATTCCACCTTGTATATGCAGACTCGGGGGATAATCAACATTTTCCAAGAAATCCACAGTTTTTGTCATTCCAAAATACGTTGACGCATTGTAAATCTACATTCTAAAGTCAGAAGTAGTATTTTAGTCAGTAAGAAGTTTTATTTATTTATTGGAGTTGGTGACACCACTGTCAAGAGAATACAAACTTTGCGATTATGTCCACGCAACAGGAAACGATAGAATATGAAATCATAAAAAAGAAACTTTTGTTGTCACTTATCATAACTCATAATTATTTATTTTCCAGACTGAGGAACAAGACAACATGGCCGTCGTTTTGGGCGGGCTTGATCTTTTCCGTCAACCCGAGGCACCGGAAGAGGAAGTGCCTATATGTTGGAGCTGGGAGAAAAGAGGAAGAGGACTGTAGTCTATTCCTAGCGTAATATTTTGGAGAAAAGAAGAAAAACGTGTCTTTGTTTGCAGTGTACTCACCTTTTGCATATAAAAACATCGTACTTTCCCTTTTGATGAAATAAAATTGTCTCAACTAGTCGACTCGTATTTACTGTAAATTATTATTTTTAACCGAGAGTGTGATGGGCTCGAAAAAGTCAGCCCTATTTTGTGTTGAATCAATGCTTTTTATCTACACCTCTCACTCCCCCCCCCCCCCGAGGAATTGAGTTCATCACTCTCAATGTGAATCAAGATTACAAACAATTTTCACATCCAAACCCGGACCAACGCTAACTTGTTTGACGTCTCATTAGTCAATGATTCTACGCTGAAGAGTCGGATTCTCATACAATCAGAAACGATGCTGGAAATATTAAGATCTTTACGAAGTATTGGCATAAAATCTGAGTATCAAAGACAGGTTAAGGAATTGTATGGTGTCGGTACAAGGACAAATGCTTTATTTGATGATATAAAATATATCGTTACCTCACTTCATATCCCTCATTTTCAAGGACAATTCATTCATTCTGTACACCTCTCGACGTTATTGTGATTTTTAGGGAAAGATCTAATGGAACAATTTCATCGCTTTTGTTTGTCACTAGATATCTCTTTTTGACTGGTTCTATATTTCATAAAGTCGTGTTCACCTGAAACATTGCTGAAAGAGGGAACCAAAAATCGTATGTACACTTACTCTATTAAAATGATCTCTTTTTTAACCAGTTTCAATTGACGTTTGCTGGAGGCACCCGTTTCTGTAAATGATAAAATATAATTTAATATTTAGGAACATTTTCATAGTTTCCTAAGATATAATGTAAGACCATGTAGAGTATTGAGACTCTCCATATAATATTTTATTCTTGAATGTCAGCTGATAACCATCTTTAGGTTTGACTAAACAAGATGAATTGTTTCAATAAGACTGAGATAAATTTGCAATATATTTATGTAAAGAGTGTTGTAAACACAAGAAGGAACGATCCAACTTTAGGGTGTGCAGGTTGTTGTACTGTTTGTATAAATACATTTACCAATAAGGAATAAACTATAAATAATTGCTAGTGATAGATCTAAACCAAACTCACCTAACTGTTTCTACTTTACGGTGAAGACAAAACTCTCAATATTCATCTGGAATTGATCCTTTAGGTTTCCTGCTTACATATAAGAGGGACTCGATCCGTGGGACTGGTGGAATTATTACTAATGATAAGCTACCGCTAACTAAATAAAATACAGCACGATTTTAAGCTATTGTAATACAAGCCGATGGTGATGCAATTATTACATTTATACTCATATAAATAGATAAATAAATTAATTAATCAGCCATACAATTTTGTAGTCCTATTCATATTTAAACATTGCAATAAACACATAAACTTATTATTAATGACCCTACCCCCAATTCCACATCGTTTTCTATGTATGGAGTATTTTGAGGTTCATGGCTTCTAAGTGATTCATAAATCTTTAGCGCACGTGCCGAGTCCCAGTAACTTTTCTATTGACTCGTATCATTTCATGCCAAGTTACTAACAATATGTAAAACAAATTTACACAACGGACGACCTTAACGATCTCCACTTAAACCAGTTTCAAAGGCTTTTATTAATTCGCTGCAGTTCACCCGACTGTGAGGTAACACTCAGCAACATCATTTAGATTAGTCGCTAATGTATTACAAAGAACATAACCTTATGTGATATAAATAATTTAAACTAGTGCTAATTTTATATGAGTGCATTTGAAATTGGTTGAAGAATAATGCAACTCTGCATGAACCTTGTTGTATTAAATACTATCAAACTCGTTTCATAAATTTCATTTCAAATGATACACCATGGCTTTGTTTAATTATCTGAGATCACTTCCCTTATGATTTCATATAACGAATGACCTCCGAGACACAATCGTTCTGTTTATAGCATAGGCGCAGTTCAGGCATACATCAGGCATGATTTTTAAGATACAAAATATGTATTTTTCCAAGTGTACATCTGGGGCCATTGGTGTCTAAGTGGTCTAAGGCTCTCACCTTTACCGATTAATGCCACGTCACATCTGTGAGTTCGAGTCTCGTGCTCGGACAATGTGGATATGTGACAAAGTTGGCAGTATATTCCTGTGTGTCGGTTGGTTCTTATCGGGGTTTTCTTGGGTTCTTCCTCAACCAATTATCCTAGTCTCTATGTATGCTGCTTGTCCCCACCCAAGTCCAACCAAACCAAGTTGTATAGGGCGTAGTTATGGGGCAATTTGTTCATTTAGAAAAGCGACACTAATTATTGTATCAACTTTGTCAAAACAAAGAACATACCGAGTGATATAGGCATAATTGATAGTCTGTTATGGTTATTAAGAGTCATTTTGTAAAAAAAAAATGGTAAGACGTTATAAATTCGGCATCATGTTTTGTTTATTTTAATATTGTAGGAGAATTAATTATTTTAACATTTAAACAGCAATAAAAGGACTTTATTTCAAGAGTAAAATCTTGTCAGGACTAGTGTTTGTATTTTGTAAGGTAAGTTTATGATTTAATTTATAGCGGGGTAAAATGGAAGAAACAGAAATTATAATCCATGCGACCATTGTTTTGGCGATACTAAAAAAAGCTCTTATTGGAATAAATATAAACATAGATGAACGAGTGAATGAAGGATGAAAATACAGAGTGAGAAAAGAAAATCAAACGTATTGACATTAGTATAATCGAACTGAGACAAGGGGATGGAACTATACAATACACCCATTTCACAATAAAAAGATGATGTTTTAGATGCCCGTAAAATATAGTATTAACATTAGTGTTATATACCGTAAAATATCGTATTAACATTAGTGTTATATACCGTAAAATATCGTATTAACATTAGTGTTATATACCGTAAAATATCGTATTAACATTAGTGTTATATACCGTAAAATATCGTATTAACATTAGTGTTATATACCGTAAAATATCGTATTAACATTAGTGTTATATACCATAGTTAATATAATCTAAGCCTCTTCCTAATAAATGTTTCTCCCTATTTTCACAAAATATATATTCCTAACTTATTGATGCTTATATTTAGCCATTATGGTAAGTTAAAATAATTAAAACAGTATATATTTTTAGACTTCAGCTCTTTATACACTTATATACTTGTTTTAAAACACCTCCAAATAGTTTGAATTACTGTCAGTTTGCCGAGGCTACATCTGTTGATAACTTTTAAATTTTTCTATATAGCGTAGAAAACTTATTAGCATACAACCAAGAATAACCCCTTGATTATATTTGTTTTGTTTTTTTAGGGTTTAACGCAATTGTTCAGCACACGATAGGCTATACATGGCGGTCAGTATTATTGGTGGAGGAAGAACCCAGGGAAGACGCCCGGAAAGAGCCACCGACCCACGAGAAGCTACTGCAAGCTTTCTCACGTATCTACATTAGCCGAATCTTAGACTCGACCCCACGCAGACAGAGATCAGACGGCAGTGATTTAAAGCGCTTTAGACCACTCGGCCACTCGGGGCCCCAACCCCTTGATAAGACATCAAAACGAACCAAAGGAAATAAGAACCTGTTGGATGACGATTCTGATAATTTACTTTCAAAATTGTAGAATTAACTCTTTCTTATCTAAGACGTTGGAATCTGATTACAAATATTAATTAATTTATTTTTTGCCTACCAACTCATGATTATTCACAATTTAACTCGGTTGAATTAATTTCAATTTGGCGACACAATACTTTTTGATTACTAACCTAAATAATTTTAATATATTTTAAAATTTTAGAGAATTTCCCTCTCTTCTAAAATTTTGGCACTTTGACTGATAATGTAAAACAACTTAACAGTATTTTCCATCACGTCCGCGTAATACAAGATTTCAGTCCACTTTTTTACAACATGGTGCGACAAGAAAACTGAACACATTTTCACTCCAATATGCTAAGGCATATAGACAAACTGGAACAACAATCGCAAATCATGTACACAGGAGACAAAACACAAAACACTTAGATACTTTATTTTCAACATTAATTTTTAAACATTTGTCTTTTGATATTAATGTAAAAATTTCTTTAAATAAAATTAGGCTTAGATTACAGTGAACTGGATCTAGATCTAATAATAAAGATATAAAATATATTTGAAAATAAAACCATAAATATAAAATTTGCAAATAAAGTACATTATCAAGATGGTAAGAATGTACTAACTAGCGTTACCTTGTCTGCTGTTTCAGGTACAATCCATGATATTCTAATCAACTTTACTTAATATTGAAACTTTCCAAGAATCGTTTTTCAATTTATCGCTAATATCATTCATTTTCAACGTTAACATATATACTAGATTCCTTCTCAATGTAACAGTTGCTACATCTTTATTATCATGTACAATTTTCTCTGCTTGTAAAAAGGTGTGTGTGTGTGTGTGTGTGTGTGTGTGTGTGTGTGTGTGTGTAAAAATGTGTTGTAAAGTTTAGTGAATATCTTACGTTGGTCTAATTTGTGTCAAAGTAATAAATATAATTTCCTACAGATTTCCAATTGCATGAGACAGTAATGTGACGCATCAAAACATCCATCAAAACAGTATAAAAACAGTATTTAAAACAGTATTAAAACAGTATTAAAAATTATAAAATTAGAGGGTAGTTGTTTTCTTACAAATGTGTTTAGTTTGTTACAGTAACTAGTAAGTAACTGAATGCAGTTTTAAAGGTGTAACAGATTCGTTTCTCAACATGCTGCTACGCAAAATATGTAATTAAAGGGCAATCGAGTGTTTAAGCTGGATAAACCGCTCTTAATTAAATAGAGCTTTCATTAGCTTCAGCTTCCATTACTAATCTTGGGCAGCGACCCCTTTTTGACATTGCGCTATTGACGCTGAATTTGCTTAACTTTTGTTCTGAGGTAGCTTGGGTAAAACGTAGAGAAGTGCTATTTTGCCATAGTGTGTGTGTGTGTGTGTGTGTGTGTGTGTGTGTGTGATTAGTTTTGTAGCACATGATCACAAAGGGATAAACTGTTTTGAGAAAAGAAATTAAGACTGCATTCTACTTTTACACTGAATTTATTTTATTTTTGGCTTAGTATTCTGCCTTTTCCAAATTTGCTAAAAGGTGTTTAACCGGCATACCGTCTATGGACCCTGTCATTCCAGCATGTACATCATACTCGTATTTAACACCATTATCGCGATCAAAATCACCCACTGCTTTTTTCAATTAACATTTTCCCCAGATAACATAATCTGATATACTTCATAACTTTATAAACTATTGTCATCATAACTATCATCAGAAAGTATTTGATGAACGAAATCCATATCTGGGGATGAACCATACATGGAATCAACTATTTTGGGGTTTTCTAGGTAGCCCGTATGCATTCGTTTTATATAATACAATTGGGCATATGTGTCTAAAACAGCTGTCTCAGACTAATACTAATACAATATATACAATATATATTGTTCAGGACGCTCTGACCTCTAGTCCAGCGGAGTAGTGCCATATATTATGTGTTTAACAAACCTTGATTTATCCTTTTGAGCTTGTTTATGTAAGTAGCAAGCTACATCCTATACAAGAGCTGTCATGGTACCAAAACTTTTAGCAAATATGGGTAAATTAGAGAACTACTTCAGAACAGAAGTAGCATGTATGGGGGAAGAAAGGGTGCTAGTGGTACATCCCCACTCCCAGGCTGTCAGCTAGTAGATTTTACTAATATAAATGCAAGGTACAGTCAGAATTTCTGACAGCTTTGAAGGTAAGTGGCATCTCAATAGATAACACAAATGCCTTTAAAAAAGGTGGAAGAGGGAGGTATATACTGTACGTCAAGAAGAAGTGGACTGGATAGATAAAAAGGTAAAGGAGAACTTATTACTAATGCGCCACCAATTCACAGGAAGAACATCAGAGAGAGAGAGAGAGAGAGAGAGAGAGAGAGAGAGAGAGAGAGAGAGAGAGAGAGAATCCATAGACGAAAGGAACACAAGAAAAACGTAGAGTGATACAGAAAGAACAGACAATGAGGATAGTGGATTAAAGGAAAAAAGAACAGGAAAAATGAAGAAGAGAAATAAAAAACTACACTATCAACTATCAACCTCACTATGATGTGGTATTAGAAGAGACAGTCTATGACAGCCGATATATGAGACTTATTTAGTCATAAAAAAACAACTATCACCCCCCCCCATATATACTTTAACTGAAAATAAAACACCTTTGGGTAAATATAAAACTTTCATCAAATTTTCCCAATTTTTAGCTGCAGACGTGTAGCATGCTGTCCCACTCTTGTCACATTATTCTGACACCAGGCCGACCAGTCCTAACACTAACCTCCTAATGCTGAGCGCCTAGCGAGACAGCTGTTAGTACCAATTTTATGTCTTTTTTATGACTCGGTCAAGGTTTGAACCCGCGACCTCCCACATCCGTGGTGGACGCACTTACCACTAGGCCACCGGAGCGGTATGTATGTATGTATGTATGTATGTATGTATGTATGTATGTATGTATGTATGTATGTATGTATGTATGTATGTATGTATGTATGTATGTATGTACTAGTGTTTGTTAATTTTAAACTGCGAGAGCACTTCAGTAAACTTCAGACTACGTTGGTTGTGTCAGTTTATTGTTACGATTAGCAAGGTCCATGAATGTATTATTTAACTATTTTCCTGAATCATTCGTATCAAGAAAAAGGAGGCGTAATTGCTCCAGGCTAAGATTTAGAATGACTCGAGAGGGTAATTCCTAATCAGCTTTGATCTGTTATGATTATGTAGACGGTAATAGCCAAAGAAACGTATACACAGTAGCGTACGTGGGTGGGTGGGTAGACCTGCGGACTGACGAATGCCCCTGATTCTAGAGGTCTTGGGGCGACAAAACCACGGGCGCCAGAGGTCTTGGGGCGCAAAATACCCGTTGGGTCGACATCGCCCCGAGCGCCATTTACCCTTAGCACGCCACTGCCTGTACACATGTGTATAGGTATACATTGTTGTGCAACTTTTCAGTTGTAGCACAGGGGCTCGTTACAAAGCAAATTAGGAGTATCAGTCCATGAATCAGGGTCTAACCTGTAACAATATAATTGTTATATTGTGGTTGTAGAGAGTCACCGTGAGTCACGAACACGTTTGATAAAATTGGTACATACTAGGTCATCGTAGACTGCCCTAGTTTTCATAACCAGCAATTAAGAAAGAGAACGAATGTGCGAATATTACGCTGTTTATCTGCAGCTCATATGAGCTGACGAATCGATAAACAATTAAGACACTGCAGTGAAAGGATCGGTTGTTGAAGCTAACGTATGCGAATCACACAACATTTTTACTACAGCGGTTACTACTAAAGAGAGAAGATGGCATCACGTAAGTCTCTCTCTCTCTCTCTCTCTCTCTCTCTCTCTCTCTCTCTCTCTCTCTCTCTCTCTCCTGTATATGTGTACTGAGTTTTCTTTATGGGCGAATATTGACAAGTGAAGGTGACTTTAAATTATATTCCATCCCCCATATCTCGTTATTGATATTAATTTGTATGACTTCAGTCTACCATTTAGTTCATAATATAACAACGTTAGTCAAGACCATTTCTCCTTTGTGCGCCTTTGTATGTAAGCCTAAACGGTATATTCTAGCTCTAATTACAGTGTCGGTGCATTTGCGGATATAGGACTATCGTTCGGGATAGCGGAAACAAATCGACAGAGATCTGTGGGATGGTACAGGCCCGCAAGGGGGCAGATGTGGGTTGGGGGTGGATCGGTGGGGTGGTGTGTCGAAGCCCATTGAATCTTCACAATTGTAAAAGTTTCCTGGACATAATTTTAAGTATAATAGCTACAAAGAAATAAGTCGACGCTTGAAATCTTTCTTTACATGTAATTTAAACTGCATACATGTCCAAATAATCCACTTCGACACCATAGATACCATTATCCGATCTCATTCTCCCGTCATTTAATTTTTATTTGCTTAAGAGATCAGCCATTTAATGTCCATAAAGGTGTAGGGAGATGCCCGGGAATTTCATTCCATCCAATAAAAAAAGTGGAAGAGTACTTTGTTTTAACTGTTTGGTGGACAGTATCTTTTTATATATATCCAAACAGTATATGCTTCTCCCCGACCCCAGGAGAGAGAGAGAGAGAGAGAGAGAGAGAGAGAGAGAGAGAGAGGAGATGATACGGTTCTGTCAGGTATAAATCGTACTTCACTACTGTCCTGAAATTCCATACACATCAAATCTCATATATATATATATATATATATATATATATATATATATATATATATATATATATATATATATATATATATATATATATATATAATACTACATTCTAGAGATACATCTATACAGCTTTTCTATGTAATATACACGAAATACATATAAGATTACACTTTCATTCGATCTTACCAACTTCATACATTTGTATAATTTCTACATTTTAGAATATTATACAGATATTTCAATCTCAATTAAGTTCATGGTAGCTAATGAGTATTGTAATGCTTGGGTTTTGTAAAGAGAGGGGAAAATACATTTTTCTTCAAACACATGATTATTCTATATCATACAAACTATAACTGACTTGCGTTTCAGACTTACATCTAGCACCCTAACTGTCTTCCTTATCGCGTCTCTATGATGCTAATTCAGCGATGGGAAAAGTTCAGATTACCGTATAGCAATACGTCTAGAACACTATTTCCCTCCTTTTCATTCAGATTTAAAATTTATGTTTTTAAATTGAAAATCAATTCAGTATACTTCGAACTAGTCATAATGATAATAATAATACATATAGTATATTTCGAACTAGTCATAATTATAATAATAATAAACTTTTTAACAACAGAATTTCCCATAATATAATAAATTCATGAGTGCAATACAATTTGCGTTTTTGTTTTTTCTTGTTGATAATGTACAAAATGGTAAACTTAGAATTTTGTAAAGTAGGTTTACAATTATGACGGTTTAGTCATAATAATAATCTGGGATTTCATTGATGGTAGAGTTCAAATTGACTAAGTTAAACTAAACTGCCATTTGATGAGATGGCACGCTTGTTATTATTGCGAACCTGCTATAGCTGCAAGTTTACAGTTACGACATACTACAGTATTTATAGGCAAAACATCATACAACACAATATATGTGATAAAGCTTCTAAAGGTTATATTATTTTCCACACAAATAATCCTTTAGGTAGTCTGGCATTGTTCTGATTCGCGATGATCTTAATGCTAGGTCGGATGGTGGATATGTGTAACATCTATCTCCATCTTTCTTTAGTTTTATTGTGCTATATATCTGGTCATTAGATGGTGGAAACGGGTCGAATTCTTTACTGTCGTGAAGAATGACAAATTCCTAGTTATCTGATGTCTTCTCTTCTTGCTGTTATGATTGATCCATTTTGTTGACAATTTCATATGGTTTGGGGTCGAATGGAGTTAACAACTTGTCTCGCTTTTCTCGCATTACTAGAACACTGTCTTCAGCATTGAAATTTGACTTCTTAGCTTTTCTATTTTAATCTGCATAGCTCTTCATCTTTTGCTTTTCCTTAGTATCGGTTTTCCTAGTTTTGTTGTCGTCTGTTTATACTTGGGAAATTAATTCTCAGTTTTCGTCCCAATATAATTTCGGCTGGAGATTTGTTGGTTGTTGCATGAAGAGTAGATCTGTGGATGTGTAACAAGCTGTACATTTCTTGTTTCCAACATTTCTGTTTCCTGTCACACTGTAGGACATAAACCATTTGTAACTGGAATGATCGTGAGTTCGTGTCTGAGTCTTGTAAATGTTTCCAACGTTTTGTTTTGTTTGTAAGAATGTTTCCAATTTCCAATTAATAACTCGTTGAAGGTCCTGGTTCACTAATGTTACCGTCCGAATTTCTTCAATGATCATGACGTTTGGTTCAGCATTGTCGAATATGAATCGAACATAAACTTCTGCAACTTCAGAATCTTTACAGCATTCAGTTTCAGTCTTGGGATGTCCTGAAATATAATATGTCGCATTTGTTTTACCTGGATTTTATGCTACTTTGAAATTGTATGCTTGTAATTTCAATCTCCATCTCTCGATTCTTGCAGGGGGTCGTGATTTTGGATTGTTGAAATTAACTTTCAGGGGATTGTGGTCACAAATTAGCTTAAAGTTATGAGCGAACAGGTACAGATATAAGTGCCCACACTTCCAGACTATAGCACGTGCTTCACATTCCGTCAGTTAATATCGTTTTTCCACATCTGAAAGTGCGCAGACCTTTATTTTATGTGTTAATAATGCGCCTAGACCGACATGACTTGCATCTACAGTTAAATGTGTTTACTTATTAAGATCGAAATACACTGTTAATGTTTTTCAAACGCTTTGTCGTGTTTTTCAGTCAATTTCCAGTTTATTTTGCTTGGTTAAGGCTCGAAGAGGCTCATTGATTGTTGCATAATTTGGGATAAATAGTCCCACATAGTTAGTAATGCCTAGAAAATTGCGTACTTGTGAAGTGTTTGATGGAATGCTGGCACTTTTAATTGCTTCCACTTTCTTAAGATCTGGCGAAATTCCATCTTCGCTGAAAATATATCCAAAGTGCTCAATTCTGTCTTTTTTAAACACACACTTGTGTTTATTTAGTGCCAAGCCCTTTAGATTTATATGAGTGATTGTAAAATCTAGATATATGTAATGTTCGTCCTGAGTGCGACCAAATACTAGAATGTCATCGCTAATGTTCCTTGTGTCTCTTAGTCCTTTCAGTGCTGTACAGAGTGTGTATTGAAATATTTGCACTGCGAACGATATTTCGAACATGAGTTGTCTACATCTTCGTAGTCCAATATGAGTTGAGAATATTGTAATATTTCTTGATTTTTCGTCCAATTTCAGTTGATGGTAACCCTAATTTAGGTCAAGCTTGGAGAACACGATTGCACTGTTGAGATTACTATAATCCTAAGTCGTCTAGTGTTGGTGTGACGTGTCTCTCGCGAAGTACTGCTTCATTGGGTAAACGCATGTCAACGCAGATCCGGATTTCGTCGGTATTTGCGGGTTTTGGGAGCAGCCACAATTGCAGATACCCAATTAGTTGGTCCGTCAACCTTTTCGATAATGTCCAATTTGTCATGTCTTGCCAACTCTTTTTCAACTTTCTTCCGAATATGAAATGGAGTACATCGAAGGGATTGAGTTACAGTATCATCAGTTTGAAGGTCTAACTGCACGTCATTTAGTTTTCCAATTGCTTTGAAGATATCTGGGTACTTTTTACACAGTTCTTCAGACTTTTTCTTGACTGTTGAACAGATTCTTGGAATTATTTGCAACTATATGCTTCTTTAATACATCAGTAGGTTTCCAAAATTTCCTTTGGTTACATAGAATGAAGCTGTAGCAATCCTCTATTTTGGTTCATTTTTGGCTTGAAATTTGCCAACTATATTTAATTTAGTTACTCATCCATAGGCAAATACATCTGTGTCTGTTTTATTCATTTTAGGCTTAGGTTTCAGTTTCATCCTGTGTCAATCAATAGCTCTATTTTTATTTAATCTACTTCTACCATCGTGTGAGATTGTTTTGGTTTAAGAGCAATGAATTTATCTCGAGTTCGCAGGCCAAAGGTGTATACTTCATCAGAGCTCGCAGATGTACTACCTCTATCTTGCTGGCTTTCTACTTGATTAACATTGCTTTCTGCATTGAGCCTTGATCTACAGACTTTAGCAAAATGGTTTCTCTTCTTGCAGAAATTGTATTGGCTCCATTTTGCAGGACACTTCCTATTTCTATGTGGATATTTGCCACCACAATTTCAGCATGTTTCGTTTTTTATTGTTGGTTGTTGGTTCCTTTAGCACTCTCCATGAAATGCGTCTTGTTTCAACGACTACTCGGTGTCTTTTGTTTTGTTATGGCATTGGCATTTTCTCTCTTTCTGATTTTTAAATTTCTGTTCCTGGTCTATCAGAGGGGTCCGTGGTACTGGCAAGTGTACATATATGTGTTAGGTTCATCACTTCAAGAAGTGTACGACGTTTAAGAATTGCTGACAAACATATTTGAATTATTTGTGATTTTATTTTGTCGATATCATTGACTTTCGCACGTTGCCGAAAGCTGCCTTTGCTTGGTGTGGAAATCATCAATCGGTGGTCCATTTTGTTATTTATCTTGCCGAAATTTATATATTTAAAATTCGTGGTTCTTCTTTGGTGCGAAATAGTTTGTTACTTTTTCTACGGCTGTTGGATGATCTTCTATCTCTTGGAGGGTTTCAAAAAACTGTCGTGTATTTCTCTTCTGCAGTGTGTAAACCTAATAAACGTCGACGTTTTGTGTCTCTGATGTCCATTCCAATCAGAAGGTTATCAAGTCGTTTCACCCGCGTCTTTCATCGAACATCAGGTGCATTGTCATGGACTGAGAATGGTGGGAAAAATGTGCAAACTTGCTACCATTACAAGGGATAAAGACTTTCTCTACAAGTGTACAACACTGTAGTAGGGATGTAATCATTCTCTGAGTAGAATGACACAAAAGTCCTTATTCATCCCTTGTTATCTTCAGCTCGTTTCACCTATATCCTCGTCGCCATTGTAATGTTTGGGTTCTGTATTACCGTATAGTTACATGCGTTTCTTCTTTTTTGCGAGGTATAGGATGTTTGCTTGTGTCTTAGCATTTACACCAACTTATAAGTACTTTTTGCTGAATTATATGGACGTTCTTGCTGTCGTTGGTCGGCAAATGTTTGAGCCACGTATTCGTGTGTATATTCAGTTTGGTGTAACTGCCACCTCTAACTGTTTTTCAGTGGTTAGTGGAAGTGCTTGCGACCTAGGACCCTGTTTTAACGTGTGTATTTATGCAATGAAAATCTTTAGTAACTTCATAGATTCGGGTAAAAATTATTAAGATCAAACAGATTACCAGAGGCTCCTTGAGAACCGGCAAGTTCTCTGTATATCCAGTTGATCCATACATTTTTCAATTACTCTGTGTTGATTCTTTGGTTCAGCCAGGGTGTAAATAAAGTAGGGAGGAAATGATTCATCGATATATCGATTCACCGATACCTTTTCTGTAACGATACACATATCGATACAAGTGGTGAAAAATCGATACAAAGCGATACTTAACATATGCAAGATATTTTAATCTTCAACAGTCATCAACAATTGTATTAGTATTAGTCTGAGACAGCTGTTGCAGAAACATGCGCACAATTTTATTACTTAAAACTAATGAATGTGACAATACTCACTCGCTATTTTCCAAATAACACGAAATGTTGTTTGTAATATTGACCACCAACACTCCCCGCCAAATATGTGGCAATTATTTTATTGCAAGAGCTTGTACTGGGTAAAGTAGTTTGGAGTTGTTTTCTTCTGACCCTCGTCATCCCAATTGTTATATTTGGAAATTTGTGTTGGAATGAAGGGGCAGAACCTATTGCCTATCGAAAAGTTGGAATTCGCTAACATGGTCTCGGTATAGTGTGGTCATTTACGTGCCGCCATTACATCAGGCCATGCCTGCATGAAATCGATATGAGATTATTTATTTTCTCATAAATTGTGAGTATGACATTACGTATATCTTTATTCAATTAAGAGACGAGACGAAACTAAAGCATTGATGAAATGTGACATAAATGGCTATTCAACAAAACATGATTGGCACATTGTGCCCAGGAACAGGCATTATGACGTAATTTTTGAACTTGCATAATTAACGTTTTACAAATGCATGTTTGAAATACGGGCTACCTGGAAATTCCCAAAATAGTTGATTCATCGTCAGATATGGATTTCGTTTGGTAAAATACTTTCTGATGATAGTTATGATGACAATAGTTTGTAAAGTTATGAAGTATATCAGATTATTGGATGTGGTAAAAGTGTTAATGGAGAAACCAGTGGGTGATTTTGATCGCGATAATGGTGTTAAATACGAGTCCGATGTACATGCTGGTTGGACAAGAACAGACGGTAATCCGGTTAAACACCCTTTCAGCAAATATGGTAAAAGCAGAATACGGAGCCAAAAAAAAAAAATTCGGTGTAAAAGTAGAATGCCGTTTTAATTTCTTTTCTCAAACAGTTTACCCCTTTGTGATAATGTGCTATAAAAACAATTTTTTAGGGTCCCCGAGTGGTCGAGTAGTCTAAAGCGCTTGCTTGCTGTCTACGTGGGTTTGAGTCTAAGATTCGGCTAATGTAGTTATATGAGAAAGCTTGTCAGTAGCTTCTCGTGGGTCGGTGGTTCTTTCCGGGTTTTCCCCCGGGTTCTTCCTGCACCAATAATGCTGGCCGCCATGTATATATAGCCTATCGTGTGCTGAAAAATGGCGTTAAACCCTATAACAACAACAACAACAACAACAAAATATTCCCCAGTCGGGATAAACTGAAGAGATAAGAAGAATGAGCAAATGAAATGAAGAAGTAAAGGTATTTTGATCAAAATACATCTTTCTGGTGGCTAAATATGAGATTCGCATCTGATCAGATGGAACAGCCATACATGGCTTAAAATGTCGAATACAGATCACTGACAGGTAAGGTGTTGTCTGTTGGAAAGGGACCGTCATGTGTCTGCGACATGATGCCCCGGTGCTCGACATCGCTATAAACTGCCACACTGCAGACATCGTAGCGATGTGACTGAAAAATTAATGCCATGTTAAAAATCCAAATCTCTCTCTCTCTCTCTCTCTCTCTCTCTCTCTCTCTCTCTCTCTCTCTCTCTCTCTCTCACACACACACACACACACACACACACACACACTTATTCAATCATATGTGACCAGCATCCAATAGTTTCTGCAGTCGCTCTCGTGGCTTTCTTAATATAAATATAAATAAAACATTAAATGATATCTCTCTGCAACAACTCGCCGATAAGGATCTCATCCACGATTAGAATGCAATCAATCCAAGACTAGGAGAAGGAATTGCCCAGTGAATCACCAGTGACGTAATGAATGCCAGGTTGGCGCTGGGAGGCAAAGCCTCTCATGGAGAAGGTCCACTCATTGGAGATAAAGGTTACTTTATTGGTTTCTGAGCGGACTTTATTCAAACATATATTTCAGTCATCGCAGTCTTAAAATATTAATTTAGGTCGGTCAAATATTTCCGCCGGAAATAAATATTGCTTGTTTAAATCAAGAAAATAACCGATTTTTTAGAGTTCAGCAGGCAAAGATATGCTATTTTATTGACCGAACACTTTCCATACAGCTGGTTAAACACTTTTATGTAAGGCTAAAATATCGATCAGACTATTTCCTTGGCAACTACTCTGCCGAAACTGCCGTGTCTTTAACCGTGTACAGTCTTAGCTGCCTTTACCATTTAGAATCACTATCAGCCTTGTATTTATCAAGGGGTAACAGGCCAAATTTAAAATTCTTCTTAGGTTCATAAAAATATTTTTAAGAAGTTCAAAGCATCAGAAATAATCAATTAGCAAATAAAGTATACCACTTTTCATGGATTTTGCTCAAAGCATGTGCAAACAATTTTTTTTTTTTGCCTGCAGAAAACATTTCTCCAAAAAGTGAGCATTTTTTGTAAAGTGTATATATTTAAAACAAATCTAGTAATGGAATGTTTTTGGGGTTAATTAATGAAGCAGTCACTAGTGAATACAATCATACTGTTAATTGAGGAATAATTTATAATTGTATGTGGTATATAAAAGGAACTTTCGGGGGAATGTGCTACGGCCAATCCAGAATTTGCAGCTTTAATTACTCAGAATTTACAATTATGAGTGTATGTTACGAGTTTATGCTCTAATAAACGGCAAGAAAGAAAGAGATAAAACAATAAGCTCTGTAATATTTAACAAATAATTTATTTCCCTGGAAAAAGATTTTGAAAATGGAAAATAGAACTTACGTTTATATCATGTAATCCTAACATGACCCTGACGAGAACCAATCATTCCCACACACAGAATAAACTGTTGTTTACTTTTTTTTTTATTAGTTCTATCCTGACCTTAACAACAGCCAATCATTTTAAAATTAAAACGAAACCTGTTTACGTGGTTTATACTAACCTTGAATCAAGGCCAGGATCTGTAATTACGTTGTAATCGCAATTATATCACGTCCTAATTTCAAAGACGTTTACCATAGTAGTATAATAATAGTACTTTTATGGTTACTAGCCTAGTGCAACAGGCTTTGTTCCCCATCGCCTGTCCGCTTGTTTGGTCACATTCCCCTACATTGATTACAAGCCACGCGTTGATGGCTTTACATTGAGATGCATTTACGTGAAGCATTGAACCCCATAGATGACATATCCAACATCATTGCTTTTGTTTTTTTTTTTTGTTTTTTTTTATGGTTTAACGCCATTTTTCAGCACAATATATAGGCTATACATGGCGGCCAGTATTAGTGGTGGAGGAAGAAACCAGAAAAACCCGGAAAGAACCACCGACCCACGAGAAGCTACTGGCAAGCTTTCTCACTTAACTACATTAGCCGAATCTTAGACTCGAACCCACGCAGACAGAGGTGAGTCATTGCTTTTGTATCATATATAATGTTTCTTATTACTCTCAGCACAAAGAAAACTAATATACTAAAATGTGTGTGTGTGTGTGTGTCTCTCTCTCTCTCTCTCTCTCTCTCTCTCTCTCTCTCTCTCTCTCTCTCTCTGTTAAGCATTCATTCTTTCAATTCAATATACTTTAATCTTGTTTTATATTTTAATTTGTTTACATAATTTATTATGGTTTATGTGAGGAACTGGAATTTAAGTAATTTTGCGAAAATGTTTTAAAATTTTCCTTGTGGGTCTTCAATTCTTTAGATATATCATTTGAAAATATATGAAACAACCAGATAATATGTTACACTATAAATTGTCTTAATGTGATAGCAAGAAGTCCACAATAAGACCGAACAATAAGTATTTTGTTTCATCACTTTACAGCCAGTAATTTAATTATTTTTTTAAACGAATTAATGATTATGTTTCGTATGTCAAAATTTATAATTTATATCAACGAGTTTAAACCATGGATAATTTACAAGATCTTCAAAACGTATTGTACATTTTACATACAATATACTTGTGTATTTACTCCCATAAGTACATCATTTATCCTTTCTTCATATTATACTGCCATAACGTCTTTCTCTCGGAATCAATATTGCTTATCTCGATTTATTCCTTGTTTTAAAGCATTGCAGCATATTTATGCATCAAGCACGGTAGAAAAGAAATAAAATCAATTGAATCAATTGTTTTTACTTGTTTGCTCATATATTTATTCCATCCAAACATATATAAAAACAAATCTGTGTCTTGATACCGACATTATTGCTTTTGTTAAACTCGGAATGCAATATAAGGCAGCTTTTTATACCATCATTTGTGTCATGTAAAGAAAGATCGATTTAGTGTTGTGCTTATTCAGGTTGTACTTAGTGAGATTTCTACTATTGATTATCATGATTGTTCCAAAAATACTACCGTATCTATTCTTAAGATGGTCTTGAAAATTTGAGTGGTTCTTCGATGGTCATGTGTTCGCTATATTAAACGGTAAATCAGTTCTTATGTACATTGAATCCGTTTTTGTGTGACCATTCGCAGTTTTTCATTGTGGAAAATCCCCAAATGACACATCTTCCTGACTTGACATGTAATAATAATAATAATAATAATAATAATAATAATATACTTTGATTCTAGGTTTCAAGCTTGCCCTGGTACAGATGTTGGTGGAGGGAACAAAGGAGTTGAATCATATCAAGGCGAAAAAACTTATTCATGACGCAGCGAAAAATGGAGCCAAAGTAGTTGTCCTACCGGTGTGTTATTACACAATTTAACCGTTGTCTTTTAAAACCATCTTACGTGCTTATATTTCACCTGCTTATGTTGAAACTAGTTGTTATAGAAAGTGTCCAGTTTTTTACTTACTGAAGTTGCCATTGACTATATATTAACTTTAGATTATGAGCACCAATTAACCGTCAAGGAATTGTCAAATGATATTAGTACAGTATTAAACAGTTATATTGAATTGTAACAGGTAAACTAGATTTCATCCATTTTAAAATGCTTTTCAACGTACATGTAACATCTGCCATTTTTATTGTTGAAAACCCCTATAACCCAGACTTGGATCACTTAACATGTGCGACTCTGTTATAATTGTTTTGAATGCCGCCAAAAACCTAATTCGCTTGACCCCTGACCGCAATTTCAACCGCTGGGTCACTAACAACTAAATGTATCAATTTTTCTTCTTTTCTTAGAGACAAAAGGTTTACAATCGCCATATATTTATGTGCGTTAAAGCGATGTACATTTAATACCAGTCAATTCGTAATATTAATTATCTTTACAATGTTTAGTTTAATTATCATCTTGAAAGAAATATTTGCTATATTCTAATAAATCAGGAAGTTTGCCCTGTGAAATACGCCATTAAGTTCTGTAGACATGTATCTGTCCTATTAATCATATTTATATGAACTGGCTTTGTTTGTTCTCATGAAGAAGTCAAAGTTCTTTTCACACAGGTTGATGAAACACTTCATTCCCTCAAAATTAACAAGAAAATTGTAGAGTAATGCTAATTTGAAAAATGCAATATTAAACGGATCGTTTACTGCAATCTTGTAAAATTATGTTGCTTTACGAATGGAATCTCTGCAATAAGGGAACCAGTCAGGGATTCGTGTAAAGTTCGCACAGCGTCACGTGATATTGGAGCCACAATTGTATATGCAATGGTCAATAACTACACTCATCATGATATATATATATATATATATATATATATATATATATATATATATATATATATATATATATATATATATATATATATATATATATATATATATATAAAAGCATACGCGATTGCATTTTCATATATGGTGGGGTCTTGCTATTGTAGCAACAAATTTGAAGGCCATACAGCTCATAATAATAAAGACACACTAATAAATAACAAATTTGAAGGCCATACAACTCATAATAATAAAGACACACTAATAAATAACAAATTTGAAGGCCATACAACTCATAATAATAAAGACACACTAATAAATAACAAATTTGAAGGCCATACAACTCATAATAATAAAGACACACTAATAAATAACAAATTTGAAGGCCATACAACTCATAATAATAAAGACACACTAATAAATAACAAATTTGAAGGCCATACAACTCATAATAATAAAGACACACTAATAAATAACAAATTTGAAGGCCATACAACTCATAATAATAAAGACACACTAATAAATAACAAATTTGAAGGCCATACAACTCATAATAATAAAGACACACTAATAAATAACAAATTTGAAGGCCAAACAGCTCATAATAATAAAGACACACTAATAAATAACAAATTTATAGGATACATACTACAATCAATCAAGTTCGCTTTCCTTGTCGAATATTAATCTGCTGTGGAAGCAAAGGAAACTTGATCGTGAAGTAAGGGCAAGAGGTCTGAAAAGAAACGAGTTGTCTATAAAATATTTGAGTTTAGAGATTAATTGATAAAACAATTTACTGACACATTAGAGAAATAGACCAGAAAGGGTCTATATTAGTCACGTATATTATCAGTTTCAGATAAATATAGTTCAGTTCCAAGAATATATAAAATTTAATAAAAACTGATAATAACGGTGCTATATATATATATATATATATATATATATATATATATATATATATATATATATATATATATATATATATATATATATATATAGTAGCAGCGAGTTCTATCTTTTTAAAATATACCTGGTCTAAGAAAGTCAAAATAAAAAAGATGAGTAATCTATGGGAAAACCCCTGAATATATAGTACATAGAAGGAAAGCAAGGAATTAATTATTGGAGAAGGAACATATTTAGTATTCTTTCCACTCATTCAAAGAAAGTGTACGTAAGGGAAAGATACACTCAGGCTCATAAGACTATATTGTGGAAGTATGGAAGTATTTTGATGAAAATGAATTCTGAAAATGGGAAATATATTTTTTTAAACACTTATTGACGGACAGGATAAGTGTGCCTATCATTATGTGGACATGTCGCCAATCGAAATAAGTAAGGACAAAATATATCTAATGTATATACAAACCTATTTTGTCACCGTACAACAAATTGCTATGAAATGCATAAGCATAAAGTAGATGCGAAAGTTGGAATCTCAAGATATAAATCTGTTTTTCGACTAACTTTCAAATTTCACCAATAATTTTTATACTCAGCCAATTAATATTAGAATACTCTCTAGGATAGAAGGATAGAAGGCTTGATGAGTAAGAATATTGAAAAAATATTTTACGAGGTTCACTTTTCCCGATATGACAAGCACGATTATGTTTTCAAGACCTCATGACCCGCAACCTCCCGACCCCCCGCATCCGACGCTCTAACTATTTAGGCCACCGGAGCGGTAAACTAGTTTAGTAATTACATGTTAAGAATTTACATGATCTATATGGAGACATTGATCTGATAGACGTTTTATAAATTAAAACTATTACGTTGAACTACTTTATACACACGATGTACATTTTTGCAAATATAATGATACTGCAATGGAAATTTATATTTATACTGGCGGAGATAAGGAAATCAGAGAATATATATATATATATATATGGAATTTAGAACAATACAGTTTGAATATGCTAATAAGGATAAACATGGTAAAATTCAGTTTATCAGACTATCCCACTTGCAGACTTCACACGTCATCCATGATCGCAGAGAATGAAGTTGTCATAACTGATTGACTCTTTCTGAATGGAAAATATGCATAACCATAGCGGTGCTGATAAAATGGCTGAAGGTCAAATCTTAGTTGAAAAAAGATTGAAAAACAAGGAAATTCATAAGGCGGCTTGAAATGGATATAACTGTTTAAATGATCCACTATGAAGGTTCGCTACACTAATGATAATGCTTAGCTTCTAGTTACCTTATTATTTACAAAAAGCATCCTGCCATCTCATCGGTAACTATAGAAGGAGAGAGAGAGACAGATTAAAGGCGGGAACAATAAGAGACATCGACAACATGCAAATGGAACTACATTTTGTTTTTCAGGAGTTTTTTACTTGCCGCTGTGACCCCAAGCTCTTTATACAAGTTATGGAACCAGTTCCAAAAGGACCAACATTTAGTTTATTATCTGAGGCGGCCAGGGAGAATGAAATATTTCTGTTTGGAGGTAAGACATCCCACGAGACACTAAATCTTAAGAATATATTGCTTGAACTCGTGGAGTGACTTAAGCAGTACCCACAGCGCTGATGGTCTACATTATGATTGTGTTCGATACAGATCTTAGATTTCAAATCCAGATATGAAGTTCCTGGAATAAACCGAAGAGTCGAAGAATTGCAAATGTTAATGGAGAAAGTTGGAACTCTTTGGTAGACAGTTTTCATGAAAATGTATCAGTATGTCAGTAATAGATGTCATGCGTCATTAATGTTTTGCCAGTGAATGCTAAGAAAACCCCAGTGATTTGTGCAATTTGACGTATCTGCATATCGATATGCGAACTTACGATATCCATAAATAGTAATCCACGGACAGTATGTCCAAAGAGTAGTTCAAAGGACCAAAACACAGCGGTTATTCAAATGATTCTTTGCTGCAGCAAACCGTAGCAAATGAACGCCCTGTTCCCAATAATTTCTTGTATTCAAGCAGTATGACTGATTCATATTCTTCTTCTAATGAAATTTTTCTAAAACCCTTTGTCTTTCAGGGTGACAGGCAGAGGATATTACCTTTTGTATTCCTAATTCATGCCAACGTATTGGACAGTTTCAGACATAAAATTTGACGCTAAGAAGCTCATATGTACCTTCATTTTTAAAAAGGAAGTTGCTTGGCAGAATCACTAACAAGTGACACAGAATCTTTCAAAATCATTGCTTCATAATTCTCCATAATAAAATTTAACTAGGATTTATTTGACAGAATGAATGACTTGCTTTCAATACATTACTGTTGCCTTGGCTTCTTAGAATAAGATCATTTGCACAAGCTCTGTCTTGACTCTGTGTCTTTCTTTCTTCAATCAGTAGCATCATAAATGTGGTGCCCTTTCGGCTTTCAAGAAAGAAATAAGGATTCTGTTCCAAGATTGGCGAGTCGCACTTGTGGAAGATATTCTACACTTGCAATATCCCAGACAGCGTAGAGGGAACATTGTTTGCACGCTTTTTATATGCTGCTTGCTAAATAAGTAAATACCATGCGGGATAGAGGCTGTGACCTAGAAAAGTAATATAAATCCAAAACGTGAATTATCATACAACTAAACTAGAGAAATTATCAAAGATTTACAAGGAACCACGGGTGGCCTAAGACAACTTGGCTACCCTCGGCCTCTTGTAAGTTGAGCCTGTTAAAATTCAGGAGGCCATATTTCTGATACAGATTGTGAAGAAACGTGTAACAGAAGCTCATATCGTCAAGATCTTTAAAAAATTCAGCAATAATATAATTGATATTCATAAGATTCCCTGAGACTGATATCACTCTGGACGTTTTTTGATCCGAATTTGATCCGACTAGGACTAAATCTTTATATGATTATGATCTCACATGAGTTTGATAATGAGTGAGAACCACTGTTATCAATGAAGTGATATTTCATCGGACTTGTTGAATCTGATATCACTGTAGAAAATGTATTCCTAAACCAATTTTGGTTAAACTTGTTAAATACGTTTAGGTTTATTTATCAACGTGTACGGTCCTAAACTAGAACCACACATATTAATGTGGCTATCTTGTGAACAATTCAGTGACTATTTCTTATCATACTTTTATCAAAGGTTGTATTATTTATATTATGATTATATTCAGAGGGAGTTTTATGAATGGGATTTACGCATATTTATGTGACATCGCACCTGTCTAAAGTGAACTCTTTGACATTAAGACCCTACGTTAATCGGACATGGTAAATTGTCAAATATAAAAGTTTAATAGAATATTTATTTCAAACTTTTACCCGTATTGAATATTACTGGAGGCCGCCTTTTAAAAAAACAACAGTTCCTTATTCTCTTCTGATTGCTGACATCAGTATCATGGATACTGTGATTACATATTGGTCGTTCATTTTAAACACGGGTACGAAAACACTACATTGTGTTAACAGATGATCATTTTATTACTTTCTACATTGTTTTATATTATCACTAAAAATATTTAGATTTATGTACAAATCTTTGTTTTTGGTTAATCAGAAAGATTCTTTTTTTATCTATTAATAGTCAAATTTGGAGTTCGATTTACATCAGAAATTTATCTTTTTTAAACCAAACAAAATGTGAATACAAATATGGAATTTGAAAAGGAAGACAAAAAGAACACAGAGACGGTGTCGCCTACAAATTATGGATTGATAATAACACACTTCTCTTGAATTGAATCCGGCACATAGATATAACCTGGATCTCTTCATTGCAATAAATATAATGTTTCATAGCTCGTGCAATATTTGTCAATTTCTTTTGAGCAAATGTCAGTACTGAAATATTGATAACCTTTGATAGCTGACATTATATTACTTTTTCCGATTCTGCCGTAAAGCGTGTCATCTGGTTAAGATGCTAAATCTTTATACTCGAATTTTGCAAATTTCGGATAAAATGTACCTCTTGAACTATATAATCATATAATACATGCATTGAATATGACCATTCTTCTTCTCTGCTGACAAATTATTGACGAAACATAGACAACTGCTTATAGCTAAAATGTGTCAAGAGAAAAGTAAAAAATTCAGATATAAATAAAATTCACGAGCAGATGGAAACAAGCGCCGGACTACAAGTGTGGTTACTATACCCACGAGTTTTATGGAACATTTCTGCTATTTTCCCGATTGCTAAAAGGAAAGCCGATTTATTGATTTTATCTTAAAAGAATCCAAAGTCAACCTTCGGAGCAATGAATATCGATTTTCCAGACCAAATATTCAACATTCAATGTTGTGATCTCTCAGGCATGAAGTAGCTAATATCGTGGCAAACGAAGCGCAATACAACGTAATATCAAGATGGAATCGACATCCTCACAAAGACGCAATTTACATGTCTAACTTCCTATTTCCATAACTGAAATCGTTTTGAAATGAAATGCTGAAACCGAATGCTCTCAATGATCAATCTATAAATTAAAGAGGAATAATAATATATCACTTGGTTTGATAATGTTCAACTTACAGTCAAGACAAAAGGCAAATACAAGTTACAAATCACCGGACTCGCAGAGTTAGTTTAGATTCCATTCTCTCTTACGGTCGAGGCAAAGTGCCTTGCCTAAAAACGCAGCACGGTAACTGACCAGTTAAGATATGATGGTAGGATTCGAAAACGTATCCATAGTCTGATACTTTTACCTTTGAGTCACTATGGATCCACCTTAAACGAGAACGTGAGGTTGTGATATCCCTTGTGCCAGTCGCACTTTGATGCTGTTGATAGTGTTTCAGTCAAGATTTATTACACTTTGACAGCATCCCCAGAACCACTTGGCCGATTCTATGAAAGGTTGTTGGACCTGTCTTCCCAAGCAAATGTTTGCTTTTCGTAACAGCCATGAAGAAACTGTATTTTGGCCTTACCTTTCAAACTGTCCAGCTTGTTTGATCAAATATGATACCAAATATTCTTAATGCCTTTTACAATATTAGTTTTTGTCCATTGTCTACCTATTTACTTGATTCAACTTGGTTGAAAAGCAAACTGTTTTTTCACACACTCTTCATTACTACACGGCCAAGTTGAATAAATGGAATGTTTCCTGTCGGTACCTGAATGAAATCGATCACATATGTTGAGATTATATATTATTTTCAGCTACTATACTTGACAAAGTTTTAGATGTACTAACGGGAATGACACTCAGTTCTCCAAAGGTATTGACCATAAACCTCTTTTCCCCTTATTCTGTCCTTAGACACTGCATCGGTATCACCGACGTATTTTGCAGTGCAATAATAAAACGGATATTCCAATGAAGCAAACGCGTTTGCATGTCCCAGAAAAAGTGAAAGCAGTTAATTGCCTGTATTACTCTACACTAGCTAGGGAAAAAAAACCCATACATTCTTCATCGTTGAGTCTCAACATAGTTAACCAGTGGAATATAACTTTGTTACATTATTCATCATTCAGGATGACTTCAGGCCCCAGTTTTTCAAAACAGCTCACAATTTATTTCTCAAATTGGCAAAGTTTAGGATGCATCGGATATGAAAATATGGTTATAAAATCTAGCATTATCCTTAATGGAGCCTTGCCTTGTTTCTGAGAAACTTTTTCAGGATTTGAGTAACTACTCAAACCTTGAACTTTAAAGTAAAAAATGGTTTTGCATTCTTTTCCACTGTGGCAAAAGTTTTCAGATTCTGAATAACCATAAGCTTGATAATACAAAACCTCAAATTATAGGAGAAAAGTCAGATATTAAGTGTCACAACGTCCAGGATATTGAGAACAAAACTTTATAAGTGTTTATCTCCTAAACGTTAAAATACATGCTTAAAATCAAGCACTACAGTGCATGACAAAACTTGGACCCTCAGCCTGTCTTGGATAGTGAATCTTCATTGTCGTTCTTGTTTTTCAGGTACATACCCAGAAGCCTCTGGAAAACCGGAAATGTTTTTCAATGTGTGTAATATTTTTAACCCAAAAGGAGAACTCATAGGTCAACATCGGAAGGTAGGTAGTATAGTAAATGATATGAATTCCATTTTTATGAATGATAATTGTGTTAGTAATGTATAACACCTTGGCTATGACTCAGCATACTAATATTTGATACTAAAATCTAGACGCTAGGCTCAGCCACCTAATAATGTATCCCATAGATTGATATTTGCTACAGCATTCTTTTAAATATATTTTAGACTTACATAATTTAAAAAGAAGTTCGTACAAATATTTAACTTTGATTCCAACATCCTGCTTTGGGTTCTGAACCCCCAGGCTTGCTCATCCATTGTTTTAGAGCTCCTGGCTACACTCAGATACCCCTCACCCCCCCCCCCCCCCAAATGAATACAAAACCTGCGCCCACCATATTGGCTAAAGTCACTCTCCTGTAAATAGACATGAGGAACAAATTACTTTTCTACAGTGTAGAGGTCCCACCTCCTTCATGCAGATTCATTTTTTCCGTTATCGAAATATTGTGCCCCTTTGTGCATTCTATGTCATGTCTATCATATTTTATTTGCATGGCCTGTTCTGTGTGTGTTATTTTGCAAATACTCGATTTTGTAGTGAGCTCAATCAAACTTTAGCTTAATTGGGCTTGATTTACTTATTGCTTAAGAATTTGGGTGATGCTCAATATATTTTAGCAAGCAGCATAGGTTTTATTTTAGTTTTTAATTTTTAAATTTAATGCTTTGTATTTATGGGGAGGTATTTTATCTTCTTAGTATACGGTTACATTTGAGTAGAAAATATTTCAGGCAGAAACCTGGATCCGAACTCTTGAATTTTGGTTTATACATATGATGCTTTGAGCACGCAGCTAATTTCTAGCATACATCGGGATTGAATGTACTTCCCGTCTCTTAGCTAAGTTGGACAAATACATTATTTCAAATGATATCTATGGAGAAGCGGCTTAAAGTTTCCGTCCCTCCCTCGGTACTACATTTTATACCATACGTTTCCCGTCTGTTCATGCATACGCGTATAAAAAAAAATTCTTGAAAAATAAAAAATTTAAATAAAACTAAAAAAATAAAAAAAAATAAAATTAAATTTACTGTTACAAGAATAAAAATCATAAACACAACAGGGGAAAGTACATAGTGAGGACGCTATGGGGCTATATCACATGGCGCTACGCGAAGTGAGCAGTCCTAGGGCAGAGTTTGGAAAATATCACCCTAATAGCTTTAATTATTCAAATTCTGCACTTCTTCATTTCTAGATACTAAATCCATACTTTTCTGCCATGTCTATCTCCCAGACATGGTTCCCATTAAAGGGAAAAATAAACAATTTCGAAATTTTTTGTATATTAATTAAAATAAATAATTAAAGGACGGCCCTAATTGAGACAGGAACTGTACAACCAAATAAATTCGTACAGCTCCTGACTCAAGACAGACGGACCTAAAAGACTAAATATTATTAAATATAAATTGAAGCACACTAAACTTTTAACTAAAACACTTCAATTTATACAAAATCCAAAATTTAAATCAATTTAAAATAAATTAAATAAAGTGGAAGAAGTGTCATCCCATGGAGAAAAGACACAAAGCAAGACAACTATGTCAAAATTTGAACAGAAAATAGCTAATCCTTACAAAAACACAAAGTATAGACTTATATATAGCAACATACAAATAGCACCAACACAAATTGCAAACACAAGGATATCAGGGGACCACTAGCCATGGTCAAACAATATCAAACAAATGTAGAATACTAGTTGTGGCTAGATCAACTCCCACCTAGTAAGGATCTACATAAGATACACTAGGATAAAAAAAATATATAACCCCGATGGGGAAAAATTAAATGGGGAGTTAAATAAAAACTAAAAAACAAACAAACAACATATCGGGGGTACACACATGCACATAAAAACTTTTTTACTTTTTTTTAATGGGGGGGGGGGAGGCATCTGTCTAGTGCCCCCCCCCCCCCCCAAAAAAAAGAAACCATTGTCTGGTTTAAGATGGCTGAGTTAAAATATGAAAACTGTTGGAGGGTATTTCATTATTTTCGTGTGAAATGCAGTAGACTTGTCGAATATCATCTTTGGTGTAATAATTGTAGGGAGAATAGAATTCAATCTTCCAGCTAAAAGGAGACTGTCTCAGATATTTTGACAAGATCAGCGACTAGATCCAATGTGTTCATTTACCAAAACATATAATGAAATAACAAGATTTTAAAAACTATCAAACAAACAATAATTCAAATTAAATATACCTAACATATGCAATCATACGTTTATGAAACATAATTATATGCCTTTAATTCTTTAAGTAAAAACTATCTCGTCTTTCTTTTTCTGATTTAGCCTCACCAGGTTGGCATATCTTAACGAGGAAATTAATTCCCCATAATAACAAAGCAATTACTTCTCTAACAATTACCGTTTTTCTTGTCATTTTTTTAAAGTTCGATTTTTATGCAGTCTCTGTTATTTAAATTGGTAATTAATATTCTAAGAGTATGATCTCAAACTAAAAAAAATATTGTGTTCTTATAAAATAATTATTTTTGATTGTTTTATTCTTTCCTTTTCTAATTGTTGATCTCCTACAGGTGAAGTTCATAGCATTATAAATCCTTGATTCATAGTTACTATAAAAGAAGTAGTTTTATTATTTAGAACGAATTCAGTATAAAAATATTAATTCAAGTCTGGTTCACAATTTTTTGATTAAGAAATAAATGGAATGTAATCCTTGTTTGTTTTTATTTTAATATAATATTTTAATATCATATTTTAATATCATATTTTAATATAATATTTTAATATCATATTTTAATATAATATTTTAATATCATATTTTAATATCATATTTTAATATAATATTTTAATATAATATTTTAATATCATATTTTAATATAATATTTTAATATCATATTTTAATATCATATTTTAATATCATATTTTAATATCATATTTTAATATCATATTTTAATATAATATTTTAAAATAATATTTTAATATCATATTTTAATATAATATTTTAATATAATATTTTAATATAATATTTTAATATCATATTTTAATATAATATTTTAATATCATATTTTAATATAATATTTTAATATAATATTTTAATATAATATTTTAATATAATATTTTAATATCATATTTTAATATAATATTTTAATATAATATTTTAATATAATATTTTAATATCATATTTTAATATCATATTTTAATATAATATTTTAATATCATATTTTAATATAATATTTTAATATCATATTTTAATATCATATTTTAATATAATATTTTAATATAATATTTTAATATCATATTTTAATATAATATTTTAATATAATATTTTAATATCATATTTTAATATCATATTTTAATATAATATTTTAATATCATATTTTAATATAATATTTTAATATCATATTTTAATATAATATTTTAATATAATATTTTAATATAATATTTTAATATAATATTTTAATATCATATTTTAATATAATATTTTAATATAATATTTTAATATAATATTTTAATATAATATTTTAATATAATATTTTAATATCATATTTTAATATAATACTTTAATATCATATTTTAATATAATAATTTAATATCATAATGCCATTATATATAGATCTGTCTTGTATAAAACTGTCAGGTAAATGTGTTGAAATATGGCAAGTTAGTAAGAACTAGCCTGTGTTCAATTCAATTCAATTTGATCCCGTAGTTTCCATCCAATCAGCGTGTTCGCAGTTGATAGGAGACTGTGGGTGCTGCTCGAAAATTGCCCGTGCAGATGAAGTCAATTATTTGATTCCACCATTATCGGTCCCGCGTGGCATTTTCTCTGGCATGTGCCGAGGTGATGCCATAATTCGCCAGGTCTTTTTCCACTTGTTGGATCTAGGTTTTCTTAGGTGAATTTCTTGAGACCTTCCAGGTTTCCGGTCTGTTGCGCCACAGGGCTCGATACGGTAGACGCCTCTCTTCCATTCGGCAGACATGGCCGAACCAGCGAAGCCTGGCACGTCTAATCAGTGATTCCACCGTCGGTTGGTGAGAGCATCGGGCCCGGATTTCCACGTTTGGGATACTGTCCAGAAAGTTTACTCCCAGTATTCGTCTGAGGCAGCGCATTTGAAATACCTCCAGCTTCTTGAGGTCCGCGTCTAGGAGGACCCACGTCTCTGCTCCATATAGAAGTATTGGGAGGATGAGAGTGCGGTATAGACGCACTTTGGTCACCACCGAGAGGGCCTTTTTTCTCCATATGCACCAAGCTAGTGACTCGAACGCAGACGTTGCCAGTCCCAGGCGATGCGAGATTGGAGGCCGTTATTGATCTGCTTCGGGTTATGGACCCCAGGTATTTAAATTCCTCCACTTGCTGAAGATAGACTCCGTTAAGGCAGACGGTCACTGGGGTGTTGTCCGATGTCATGACAACTGTTTTGGCGGTGTTGATCTTTAACCCAAATCTGGCGGCTTCATCGGCGATTTCTTGCAGAATTTCTGTTGCTTCGGCTTCGTCCTCAGTGAGAAATGCACTATCGTCCGCGAACATTAGATCTGTGGCATGTTCATCGAACCATGCCCCAAAAGTGATCCCTCTACATCCCAGGAATATCTTGAACATGACACAATCGACCACAATGTTAAAGAGGCTAGGTGAGAGCACGCATCCCTGACGGACGCCCATTTTCAACGAGAAATCCTTCGTGTTTGCCCCTTGGATTCGAACTTGACTGGTTGACCCGTCATAGGTGTTGGTAAGTAGCCGAATGTATTTTGGCGGGTATCCTTCCGCTTCCAGGGCTTTCTACAAGGCCGGGCGATGGACGCTGTCGAACGCTGCGGAGAAATCAATGAACACCATGATTGTGCGTTTTCCAAACCGAATTCTTTCCTCGAGGATTTGACGGAGCGTGAAGATCTGGTCGCAGCAGCTTCTTCCAGGTCGATAACCGCCCTGTTCCTCTCGTGCCGCTTCCTCCCGCCGTTTGAGTACCCTTCTATGGATGATCTTCATAAATACTTTGCCAAGTATGGAGAGCAGGCTGATGCCCCGATAGTTCTTACAATCCGTTTTGTCGCCTTTCTTGAAGATTGGTACGATGATGGCTTTCTTTCATGCTGTTGGTACCGCTTCCGATCGCCATATCAATCTGAGCAGGGCGTGTAATCTTTCGACGATGATCTCTCCGCCGTATTTAAGGGTTCTGGTGTCACTTCATCAATGCCCGGCGCCTTGTTGTTCTTCAGGTCTAAGATGGCAGTCCGTATTTCCTTCATAGACGGTTCGGACTCATCGACTAGCGCCGATAACTCGTCCATGGCGTCCACCGATTCCATCGGTCCAGGTGGGGCGTCGTGGTTGAGGAGGGTGCAGAAGAAGTCCTACCAGCGATCCAAACGTCCTGTATTGGAGCTGATGAATTTTCCGCTCTTGTCTTTGATGTTGTTCTCAAACGGCCGCGATTTCCTGGCTAGTCGTCGAATGATTGAGTAAAGGGTTCGGAATTCGTTCCGGTTGGCTTCCACTTCCATATCGTTTGCGAGATCTTCCCAATACACGGCTCTATCCTCCTTCAAATGAACTCTGACCAGTTTGTTGAGGCGTATATATTCCGGTTGGTTATTGATTATTCCGTTTATTGATGAGAAACAAGGTCTCTTCTGATATCCAGGGCTGAACATGCCGCTTCGTTGATGAACACACCTCTTTGGTACTGTCTGTAATTGCCTTCACAAGCTCGTTTGCAAGACGATCAACTCCCTCCTGTGATTCATCTGCCTCCGATGTAGTAAGGGCTTCAAAACGATTCCTTAGGGTGATCTGGTATTTTTCCCGGACCGCTGGGTCTCTTAAGAGTGCTACATTCGGTTTGTGCTCCCGTTTGTTATTGGTTGCTGGACGCTTCAATCTTAGTCGAATCTTGATTCTGACCAGGTGGTGGTCGGACCCACAATCCGCTCCATGCATGGCTCGAACGTCTTGGAGTGAGGTTTGGAATCGCCGGGAAATCGCTACATAGTCGATGCACGCCCTGTCCCGTCCATTGGCTGATCTCCAGGTTAATTGGTGACGAGGCGGGTGGCGGAATAGCGAATTTCCTATCCTAAGACCGTTGAGTGAGGCGAATGAAAGGAATCGTGTTCCATTGTCTTTGATCGAGCCCACTCCAAAAGGGCATTGAACATCCAGCCACGCATGGCTGTCGCGCCCGGTGTGGGCATTTAGGTCGCCCAGAATAATATTGATGTTAGAACGAGGCAGAGAGTCCTAGACCGTCTGAAGGTTGTCATAGAATTCGTCTTTGGCCGTTTCTGGACTGACTTCGGTCAGTGCATAAACTACGACCAGATTCGTATTCATGATACCATGAACAGTGAGGACCGCTATTCGACTAGAGATGGGATGGAATCCAGTGACGTATTTGTTAAAGCTGCTGTCCACCATGAATCCGACACCCTCGATTTGTTTCGTGCCCCCGGAGTAATAGAGCTGGTATTTCGCATGATTTGCCGGAGAAATAACCGTCGTGATGCCCGACCCGGTCTTCCTTAACTCTGTGAGTGCGGCAACAGAGATGTTGTAGTTACCGAGTTCTTTGGCCACTTGTTCCCGATGTCCAACTGCGTGACCCGTACGGATATTCCATGTTGCCAGCAAGGTAGGCTGCTTAGTCGAAATCGCAGATGATGTCCGACGATCTTGTTGTCGTTTATCTGAAGTTTCTCTCCCCCTTCCAGTAGCATATTTCTCGGCGACGTCCTGGATTGGGGAACTGACCAGCGTCGACGCATCGGCTACCCCGGATGCGGTAATTGAGTTTGCGAGTAGTAGGGCTTTCTTCATGCAGGTTCATGCCTGGGTTTTATGACCAGTCGGCAGCTGGTCAACCCTCCTCCTTTTTCCGGACTTGGGACCGGCTGAGTTGTCCTCAGGCGGAATTGCTAGCCTGTGTTGGTGGTGTTGATCAAGAGAATATATTCAAATCACTGTTCCTTATACATTATTAGTAATTGTACCTTTTTCGTATCGAAAATGAATAGTTGGTTAAACATTTGTACTAACGATAATACTATCTTTATGTGTATAAATAAAATTAATTAACGATATACATCCTAGTGGATTATAACCAAATGTATCTTTTTAATTTCTATAATTGCATTTATCTCTGATCCTATTTCTTTGATTAGGTCCGTTGATGATGACTAATTGTGTAACATTTTATTATAATTAACTAATACTTATAAACTTATTAACTAATTATTCTGTTCTTAATCTGATAGCATATTTATGATTCTTTCCAAAGTCTTTTATATTTGGCCGTCTTTATACAAGTTGATTTTGTAAGTTTTCCAATTTTTTAATGCGGTTTGTATGTGCACTCTTATTTGAAAGTTAAATCGCTAGGACTTATTTAAAGGTTTGCACGCAATGTTAGTAATATTTCTACAATTATTTATTTAAAAAAGGTAATTTAAAACTAATGGATGAAAGGAACACATTAATTTGTGTAAAGAATGAGTAATTGACTTACATTTCAATCCTCATGTTTTATGATAACAATTTTGTTAAATGTCACAAAGTTTAAAATATACGTTTTTAGTAGCATATCGAGTCCAACAATACAAATAAGTAAACATTATTGTTTGTTTCTAACTATATTATTTTGATTCTTTTCTCGTATAATGATTTTTTAAAATTTCGTATGTTTCTTACTACAACGTCTGCTTCATATTTTCCTCATGAGAATGACTTTATTATTTACTTATGAGACACCAAAATATTTAAACTGTATGTATGCTGGGTGTTTAAGGTTATAAATCGCATGTAAACATGTGATCTTTATTTTGATAACAGAATACTCTTGTTTTAGTTAATGATATCTATTTTGTATTGAGTTGTGCGATTTCTCTCACTGAATACTGAGTCTTTGTATCTCTCTTCAATAATAATTTCTTTGTTAATTTCGTCTGCTTCTTGCATCTTAAACAAATTCATATGTCTTCTTTGTTCCTGTTTCTATCATTTGCTCTTTGTCATCAAAATCGTTTCTTATTTGCGTTATTGTTTGATAGTTTTCGATATTTCGTGTTAATTAGTTTATGGCCATATAGTCGTAAAAAAAAAATCGAGTGAAGCAGTCTTTTCTTTCTTCCTCAATTATGATCTTTCCTTTTCATGTATTTACTATCAACAATATGATCCTGATTTATTTCATTATCACTTATTGCTTTTTTTCGTAATTTCGTTAATAGTATTCAACTTAGTTATATAATAGCTTAGAAACTTATTATGTTTTAACAAACTTTTTTTGTATTTTTACTTGTTTTTCGTAAAATAGTTTGCATCAAACCCCGTAGAATTATATGTGTGATACGTCATACGTTATATGATTATGCCGGCCGCACGTATTAAACAAGCAGCTGTAGTAGCCATTCCAACAAATACACTTGTTATACAAACCTCTACAAAGTATAAAAATAATCTGCTGTTTTATACTTTTATCTTACACCTCTTTCGTCAACTGCATCGTTCTTAATTTCATATATTTTCATCAGCCTTAGTTTAATCTCAAGGTTGTTAGGTAATTTATTTATCTGTTAACTATTTGTTATGTTTTCTATTAGTATATTATGTGGTATTAGATGGTTGTAGACTGACAGATCGTAATAACCAATTGTTGTATTAAGTCCATACGCTTATTAACTGGAGAATCTATTTTAAAAGTAAACATCCTCTTCAAGAGCACATTGTAAATGCCTCACGGCGAATAGTGTTCACATGCATACACCATTCTGTATTTCACCCTAAGCGACACCATTAAAAATATATATCTTCATTCACATGCATACACCATTCTGTATTTCACCCTAAGCGACACCATTAAAAATATATATCTTCATTATGATGGTATGGTACATTAGATCTATCACACATCAATTACATTTATATAGCACATTAAATCTATCACACACCCATTACATTTATATAGTACTTTAAATCTATCACGCATCCATTACATTTATATAGCATATTAAATGTATCACACATCCATTACATTTATATAGCAATGTATATAGCACATTAAATCTATCACACATCCATTACATTTATATAGCACATTAAATATATCACACATCCATTACATTTATATAGCACATTAAATCTATCACACATCTATTACCTTTATGTAGCACATTAAAACTATTACACACCCATTACATGTATATAGCACATTAAATCTATCACGCATTCATTACATTTATATAGCATATAAAATCATAACACATCCATTACATTTATATAGCACAGTAAATTTATCACACATCCATTACATTTATATAGCACATTAAGTCTATCACACATCTATTACATTTATGTAGCACATTAAATCTATCCCACATCTATTACCTTTATGTAGCACATTAAAACTATTACACACCCATTACATGTATATAGCACATTAAATCTATCACGCATTCATTACATTTATATAGCATATAAAATCATAACACATCCATTACATTTATATAGCACAGTAAATTTATCACACACCCATTACATTTATATAGCACATTAAGTCTATCACACATCTATTACATTTATGTAGCACATTAAATATATCCCACATCTATTACATTTATGTAGCACATTAAATTTATCACACATCCATTACATTTATATAGTACATTAAATCTATCACACGATCTATTACCTTTATGTAGCACATTAAATCTATCACACATCTATTACCTTTATGTAGCACATTAAATCTATCACACATCTATTACCTTTATGTAGCACATTAAATCTATCACACATCCATTACATTTATACAGCACATTAAGTCTATCACACATCTATTACATTTATATAGCACTTTAAATCTATCACACACCCATGACGTTTATATAGCAATTTATGTAGCACATTAAATCTATCACACATCCATTGCATTTATGTAGCACACTAAATCTTTCAAACATCCATTACATTTATGTAGCACATTAAATCTATCACACATCCATTACATTTATATAGAAATTTATGTATCACATTAAATCTATCACACAGCCATTGCATTTATGTAGCACACTAAATCTATCAAACATCTATTACATTTATATAGCATTTTAAATCTATCAGACATCCATTACATTTATATAGCACATTAAATCTATCACACATCCATTACATTTATATAGCAATTTATGTAGCACATTAAATCTATCACACAGCCATTACATTTATATAGCACATTAAATCTATCACACTACCATTACATTTATATAGCACATTAAATCTATCACACATCCATTACATTTATGTAGCACATTAAATCTATCACACCCCAATTACATTTATATAGCATATTAAATGTATCACACATCCATTACATTTATATAGCAATTTATGTAGCACAATAAATCTATCACACCCCCATTACATTTATATAGCATATTAAATCTATCACACATCTATTACATTAATATAGCACATTAAATCTATCACACATCCATTACATTTATATAGCATATTAAATCTATCACACATCTATTACATTCATATTGCACATTAAATCTATCGCACACCCATTACATTTATATAGCACATTAAAAATATCACGCATCCATTACATTCATATTGCACATTAAATCTATCACACATCCATTACATTTATATAGCATATTAAATGTATCACACATCCATTACATTCATATTGCACATTAAATCTATCGCACACCCATTACATTTATATAGCACATTAAATATATCACGCATCCATTACATTCATATTGCACATTAAATCTATCACACATCCATTACATTTATATGGCACATTAAATCTATCACACATCCATTACATTTATATGGCAGATTAAATCTATCACACATCCATTACATGTATATAGCACATTAAATCTATCACATATCCATTACATTTATATTGCACATTAAATCTATCACACATCCATTACATTTATATAGCACATTAAATCTATCACACATCCATTACATTTATATGGCACATTAAATCTATCACACATCCATTACATGTATATAGCACATTAAATCTATCACACATCCATTACATTTATATGGCACATTAAATCTATCACACATCCATTACATTTATATAGCACATTAAATCTATCACACATCCATTACATTTATATGGCACATTAAATCTATCACACATCCATT
Source organism: Unio pictorum (assembly GCA_030141615.1). Taxonomy (NCBI): domain Eukaryota; kingdom Metazoa; phylum Mollusca; class Bivalvia; order Unionida; family Unionidae; genus Unio; species Unio pictorum. Next base: position 16,761,596 of record JARLTB010000001.1, on the reverse strand, counting down.
ACATTTATATAGCACATTAAATCTATCACACATCCATTACATTTATATGGCACATTAAATCTATCACACATCCATTACATGTATATAGCACATTAAATCTATCACACATCCATTACGTTTATATGGCACATTAAATCTATCACACATCCATTACATTCATATAGCACATTAAATCTATCACACATCCATTACATTTATATGGCACATTAAATCTATCACACATCCATTACATTTATATAGCACATTAAGTTTATCACACACCCATTATATGTTGTTTAGACCTATATTGTATATTCTTGGATTACATACTTTATTATATCGGAATGGTAGTGAGCATTCAGACAAGTTTCCTTGTCTGACAACATATGATAAACTTTTAATATATCGATGCCATTAACCAAGTCTTAAAGATGTAAAATCTCCCGTAAATTATTCCATATCCTGATATTGCACACCATAAATGTGCCTGTAATATAAAATTTTCATCATACAGACCCACTTGTTTGACGTCGACTTGGGTCCACGCTTACGAATAACAGAGTCACATAACATTATTCCTGGGAACAAGTTTACTTCTGTTACAACAGGTAATCATCCTAATTTATTGCTGTTTTTTCTTACCTTCGTATGAAACTTCCATTTACAATGACTTAGTCTGAATAGAGCTGTCAACGGATACCCGGATAATCGTCCGACCGTAGCGAAAAACACGGGCATTGAAAATTAATGACGAGTACCCGTTCACAAAAATAAGTTGTTGACAACACTATTAAAACTATTAAAATATCATATATCATCATCAGCATGTAGTCCGAGTTTCCTCTGATCCTTGCTACCCCATTTTTGATATTTGGACATTCATGTTGGGGTGTAGGGTCAGAGCTTATTTCCTATCGAAAAGTTGGAATTCGCCGACACCATTTGATATGGGCATGGGGTAGCCGTTTACATGCCGGCCCAGCAAACATGAACGATCTTTCATCGAGATATACCTGCATGAAATTGATAGAAATATGATTTATTTTCTCAAACATCGTGAGCATAGCATTTGTTATGCCTTTAAACCGCTGACAGACTAGACGAAAGTACATCATTGATGAAATTTGTCCCGGATCTGGCTATTTGCATTCTTAGTCACGTGACTACACAAATCTCGCAACTTAGGTCATACAGTCACGTGATATCGACAATAAGCAAATTTCCAAAAGTTGTACATATAATTTGGACATATTATATAGTAGCCCCATAAATAAATATAGTCTGTTCTCTCCTTATTAAGCCATACAGATGCTATAAATTCGAGGGAAAGTAGAACAAGGTTTGCTATAAATAGAACATGTTACTGTAGGAAAGTACAAGTCCACGGACAAGCGTACTCTTATATTGTAGTTACGTAAAGCGGTCTTTTCTAAAATACGGTCTGTGGGATTGTTAATAGAATGTTAATAGATGGAATGTTAATAGAAACGAGAGTTTTGGAAGGTGGATATACCGAGAAAGCGTAATCCATATACGTTTACGCGTAACGCGTAATTTAGTGGGAAAACAAATTTATTGGTCAAGGGTTGTACATGTCTTTCATGTTGTAACGAGTACACGGGTACCCGTTAAACGGCGCAACGGTTACCCGGGTAAGTTTTCCGTGGTTTTTGACAGCCCTCAGACTGTCTGAAACAGTGATTTTGCTTTGTAACCAATAATAAATTAGATCTTTTTGCACATTTTTATGCTTCCTTTAAAGTCCTAAATTTACTGAGATTTTAGTTCATTTGTATTAGCCCACTGATATGGGACTTTTTATAGACTTATGCGTTAAGTATTCGGTAAATATTTGTATCCACATTGCTTCAACATGAAAATGTCTACTCTACTGTTCGCACAGTGGTATTTCAATGAATTCCAACAATGAGCTAATGCTTTGTGAATAGTTTTAATTTTATTTAACCAGCGTTGACAAGACGTGGATCTATCGTACTGAACGCTTTGATGTAACTTCAAAATAGGGTTTATTATTGATAGATCATAGATTTTGTTGCTAAGTCATAACTAGCATCTTTTCTTGCGCTAATCACATGCTCAAAGCAAATTCTTCCAGGTCTGCGTCCATGAGTTAAAATTAAAGAAACACAAGAATAATGCTTACTTGTCGTTTGAGACTTTGTAAGTGCACCCTGTTTCTTTCACATAATGTAATCTCTCTCTCTCTCTCTCTCTCTCTCTCTCTCTCTCAGCAAATTAACCTAAATAACTACTCTTGTCGTGTAACTACAGATTACTGCAAAATTGGAGTTGGCATATGTCTCGACCTACGATTTCCAGAAATGGCGAGAATTTACGGACAGAGAGGTATGTTCGATTAGAGGGAAAAATAGAAATAGACTAAAACGAGTTTTGAGAAGTTATTTGATACAATATTTGTTTATAGATTGAGCTTGACCAAGATAGGGTTACGTAAACGCTTTTTGGCTTTCTGCTCTCAGTAGTTATAGGTTACTGCATTTGTATGGAAAATATGAAAGAGTTTTTTATGGGTAATACTACAGGACATTGTGAATTATGTACGAGTCCGAAAAAAACTAGTTCATATTTTCCCAAATGCATTAACCATTTTATTATATACTATTTTATTTTTCTACTTAAGGTTTAATAATAAAGGAATACACTACAAGAAACAAAGTATTAGATTTCATGCTGTATTTAAAACAAAAATAAACACCATTAGTAATATTATGAATTAGCACCGATCAGCGTCCTTTGAAAGCCGACATTAGTTTCAAACCAAATTTATCGTTTTGGTCTACTTACATTTGGAATGTAGTCATATTTTAAATGAATGTGCATTTAGAAAACTTTTCCAATTGGTTTGGAATAGATGTATTTTTTCTTTTGATCCTACTCAATTCTGCTTTTCTACTTATGATGGACTAGATTTTTTTGGGGTCAACTTACTGTAGTAAAGAAAATGATATCAGTTCGAAATATACAGTTTGGGTGTGTATCAGGTTTTCCATGATATAGGTCATGTCATTCGGATTTCAGACTATGAATGTACATTTTGAAGAAATTCAAGGTGCATACATATAAATATATTTATTCCCCACTTACATTCTCGCTGTTGGAATGACACCAGGTATGGCCTGTATCATACAGTGTTATTTCTTCTATCGCTAGCACAACATGAATTGTTAAGTGGTGAAAATTGTAAAGCAGCTGGTAGTGACAGTCCGATTTGTCAGCGGAAATACTACTTTTTCCGCGTCTGGACTTAAAAACTCTGGGGCTCTTAGTTCCCTACCAAGACTTTCTGTTCCATTGTTTCTTTCTCGAAATAAGTGTTTTGACTGACTTCTATGGCTTATCTCAGATATGTGATAACCCTTGACCTACATATGCTTTTCTGTTTTATTTTTATAGACCGTAGAGGGCGCTGGTCGAAGTCTGAACCGATCTATTTGCGACATGTTACGAATATTTCTCCTAAATAACTGTTTAAAATATCATACTGGTATTTTCAATTACTGCGTCTCTCACGTTTGTTGATACCATTGTGAGTATCATGTGGATTCGTTGGCTTATAAGAAAGTGTATTTTCTGACTCAGTGAACTCATCCACGTCGTTAAGTTTATCTTCTCTACTTTTCAAATGGGCAAAACGTCTTGTTTAGTTCATCCACAAACAAAATGTACTAAACCAAAAGCTTAAAGCATGTGTGAAATGAGTGTACATTGTTTGTTTACAAAGTACTTCCTAATACACTACACTATTTTGCGACCCATGTGTTACTGTTCTTGTAGGGTTTAACGTCATTTTTCAGCACAAGATGGGCTATACATAGCGGCCAGTATTAATGGCGGAGGAACAACCCCCCCACCGCCGATAGAACCACTGACCCACGAGAAGCTACTGGCAAGCTTTCTCACATACCCACATTGGCCGAATCTGAGACACGAATCCACGCAGACAGAGCAGAGGTGAGATGTCAGTGATCCGTAACGGTAACCGCTTTAGACCACTCGGCCACTCAGGGCCCCTCGACCCACGTGTCGTTCAGTATATAAAGTTTACAGAGCAAAATTGTTCATCTAATAACGGATTTTTTAAAGACATCGGATTGGTTCTATCTCTTGGGAGATTGACAATTGTTACTCTAACTCAATGATACTTCAGCGAGACTTACATAGCTCTGACTGAAGCCTATTTACGGATCGCTAGAATGTCGTTGAATGAGACTAGACAGTTGTATGCATCATCCAAGTGTGAGCATTGAGATGATGATTGTGATTATTATTATTATTATTATTATTATTATTATTATTATTATTATTTAGGCTGCAATTTGTTAATCTATATGGGCGCCTTCAGCAGAAAGACTGGACCGGTTCACTGGGATGTACTGAACAAGGCGCGGGCGGTGGATAACCAAGTTTACGTGGCCTCTGTCGGGCCCGCCACGGATGAAAGGTCCCCTTACGTCACGTGGGGCCATAGCTCGGTCGTCAATCCATGGTAAAGTACAAATTTGGATGTCATCATATTTCTCCTTTTCTTTATGATAGAGTAATTTCGTATACTCCATCCATAATAAATGTATATGTTTTGAGACTATCACTTCGTCTAATATATGTTATTTATTCAGATAAAGATACCCAATGAGTTCACCCACATAATCACAAATAAATTGCAAGAAAACATGCACACACACAACAAAATATACATAATAATGAGTATTAAAAATAGATAATGCTATTTTTTTCTTCCGGGCTTGCATTGTTCAACTGTTAGAATCAGTCTCGTGTGTTTTTATATTGTTGAAAAAGCTCGCAGAAGTCATTCATATATATTATTTTGCGACCTAATCAGTATAATACCAGTAATTTGTTTTGGTATTTTCCCTCTCATTTCTGATGTATTGCAAGTGATTGGAATAGTCTGGACTGCCGATATCAACACACACACAAACACACACAGACATACACATTTATATATAACTGGTTTTATATTTAATTAACTAAATAACCCAATATGTTACACTTATTGAAGATATTTTCCTTTTTTTCTTCACAGGGGTGAAATTGTAGCTTCATGTGAATCAGAAGAAGCCATCGTATATGCCGATATAGGTATATTGATATACGCACTTCGTTTAGTACCTACCGTTTTAGTTGTGTAATGAAAACACACATCATCTCTTTGTCGAATTCAAGACAGTTTTGCAAAACTAACTTAAAATTGTTTACTTTCCTAGCTACCTACTTACATACCTGCCTCCATACCTACCTTCGTACACACATACCTCCATACCTCCATACACTGTCTTTGTCTCTATGTTCAATGGGCAATTTGTTCCACGTTGCCTGACCCTGGTATGCAAAAGAACTTTGTCCATATGACTTCGTTTTCATTGTGGGAATAATGAGTGTACGATTGTCAAAAGAGGAGCGTAAGTATCTTGCTGGTGTGAACACATGGGTGCGGTCTGATAGGTACTTGTGGACTAGAGTCCGTCAGTAAGACATAGCACAGAGAATATATTTTGTGTTTAATTATGGATCGGATTGACAGCCAGTGTAGGGTAAAGAACAATTGCGAGATGTGCTTTGATCGTGGTACTCTAATGATGATGCGCGTAGCTATGTTTTGAACCTTCTAAAGTTTCGGGAGTAGATATTGAGACGAACCAGACCGAATTGAGATACAACAGTCCAGTCTTGAAAGTACTAATGAACACACAAGTGTTTTAGTGGCATCAACTGAAAGATACTTGCGAATGGAGCTGATGCGTCTCAGCTTAAGATACGCAGCCTTGCTTATATGTTCATGACATGTTGGTACAATGTGAGAGTACTGTTTAAAGTAACATCTAGGTTTCGTACTGACTGTGTAAATTTAATGTTGATGTTGCTGATTTTTATTGTTTGAGGTAAAGGATTTGAATGCGACAATATTTGTGTTGTGATCAGAATAACCTCAGTTTTATCATCATTCATCTGCAGCTTGTTACATCTCATCCATGATTTCACATCAGAAATGCACCTCTCTAGACCTTGAATAATATAATCAACTTCAGTTGGTGGCTAGATTTGTATATTTGGGTGTCATCAGCGTACAATTGGTGAGACACTGTATGATGATCTATGACATTTAAGAGCGGTTGAGTGTATACTGAAGAGAACAAATGCAAGAACCAACCCATTGGAACACTACAACATAGATCAACTGGGCTGGAGTGTATTACGTTTGCGGACACATTTTGTGTCTTGTTGACACATGACTTGAACCACAGTAAGGGTGTATCGTAAATGCCAAATACATGTTGGTGACGGTAAAGTAATATATTTTTTTTCTATTGTCAAATGCTGCGAAAAATATCAAGGAGGGTGAGGGCTGTAATTTTTCCTCTATCCAAAGCAGTGAGAATGTCATTAGATACTTTTAGAAGATACATTTCAGTAATTTCGCAAGGGTGATATGTAGACTGTACTTTGCTACAACGTTTGTCTGATTTCAGACTAGATTGGGTTAGAAAATCTTTCTAAGATTTTGTATATGTAATGGAAATTGGAAACTGGGCGGTAGTTCTTTAAATCATCATGGTCGAGTGTTGGTTTCTTAAGCAGAGGCTTTACAATGGCGATTTTGAAAAATGATGGGAATTTCCCGGATGAGAGAGAGGTATTAATAACATCAATTAGTGAAGGCAATACTGGATCTAAGCACTTAAGCAGCAGTGATGTTGGAATTGGATCAAGTTCACATGACTGGTGTACTCTTTAACACGATTGTACGTACTAAATCCATAGAGACAGGTTCAAATATTGCTAACGATTTCACTAAAATTCTGTACCGCAACTGTATGGGGACGATGAGTCAATTGAAATTGTGTTGTCAAGCTTATCTCTGATGGTTTGTACTTTGTCACGGAAGAAATTTGCAAACAGGTCCGGAGGGTCGACTGGAGAGAAGGTAGTTGGAAGTGATGTATATTTGTTCCTTGACATTAGCTTGTTGGTATTCTCAAAGAGCTCTTTGCACCTTGAACTTTCCATGATCTTAGTACTGTAGTGGGATGATTTCGCTGCATGGACTATGTTTGTGACGTTCTTCTTAGCGGCTTCATATATTTGCTTATGAATAATGAGTCCGGTGGATAGCCGGAGCCTCTCATCTTTACGGTGATCTCTTTTAGGAATGCAAAGCTGGTCCTTAACACTGCTGTTCCATGGAGAAAACGTTTGAATTGATACTCTGCACTTGGTGGCTTGGGCATACTTTTCCGACAATGCACGCAAGCAGTTATCGAGTTGTTCTGCTGTAGTAGGCAAGCAAGTTGTTATGTTTGCTTGGATGCCATGCATTAGTTTGGTTCTATTTATCATACGGAGGTTTCTCTTAGTAGCACATAAAGGTGGAGGGTTTTGAACTGATACATCGAGATGGCATATAATACAGAGGTGATCTGATGTAAGTTCGTGAGATACTAGGGAGGACCGTAGAATATTATCATTGGGTTTATGAAGAACCCAGTCTAAAATGTGACCATGTTTATGGATAGGTTGGTTAACGGACTGAGGTTGAAAACATGAATGGAATATTGGAGTTTTGGAGTGTATGTATTTTCAGGACAGTCAAAGTGAAAGATGAAGTCTTCAAGAATAATCAGGTTGCCACCTATCGAAATTCCATATTCCAGGAGATTCGGAAACTTCTCCAAAAAGAGTGGTTAATTCACCTTGGGTTTTTTTCCACTAGGAGGAGGGCAGTAAAGGCAGAATAATGGACTTACCTTTGTTCCAGTGTGAGTGTTCTTTGGACCAGTTCAAACGATGTGTAGTAAAATGGAAGGTTGTGGTGTGGTTAAGACGTTTTATTATTGAGTAATTTGTGATGACAGCAATTCCACTTCCACGAGAGTGGCGGTAGAACGACTTGATGGAGTAAATGGTGGATGTTACATTCGCACATTTGGGCTTATCGCTTGATGGTTTTAACAATGTTTCTGTCATGAAACAGATGTCGATATTCTGATCGTTGGTGCGCTTTTCCGGTGGTCCTACTGATTGGGCATTGAAAAATGCAATACGCAGTGGTATATCATAGATTGTTGACACAAACGTTGGCGATTTATTAAGGATTTGAATCAGATTATATAAATTAACGGCTGAAGTTTAAATTGTCAAGCCGGAAAGGGCGAAATGGAGATAACTGGAATTCATCCTGTTCTACGCCGGCCGGCATTGAAACAATGTTTCGTTATTCGCTTTTGTTTACATTTAAGTAATGTTGAATGTTCGTTAAGTCTAGAGCACAATGTAGCGTGGAGAGCCAAGGAGTGGCCATTTAAAGTCATTAATGAGGGCCCATCATAGCATAAACAAACAGGTTGTTTGGCGATCAGGTGATGGCGGTTTCTTCAACAACAAAGGACGTTGTAGCAGTGGAGCGAGGCAGCTGAGCAAAGGTCGAATTGTTCTTGTTTGCACAACAAGAAAAGAGTTTGCAGAAACATATACGGACTGAACAGACAATGCATGATGAACACAATAACGTAGACAAAGACAGACAACAGGTACGTATATCTTGAAAAACGGAACAATAAAAATACTGAATAGCTGCTTCAATCCGGTTAAGCGATAGTGGCCAGATCCATCCATCCATCCACCGACTAATCCATCTATCCACGAAAAAAAGATTTAATAAAGTCCAATCGCCTTTCTTCGTTTGATTTTTCTTAATCGGACGTAAGCAATTTCATAATGGTTTAGTCTTTTGTGTATATGAAGAAAAAAACAAACAAACAAACGAACACAACATCAAACCTGGCTTATAACAAAAAACGAAGACAGAAAACATACTCAAGTTCAGCCTCTTGAATCTTTAAATTGTTTTATGTCCTTTGCAACTAAAGATAGTTAAAGAAGAAGATTCGAACTGAACTTCATTATCTCTAGTAAATTATTGAATGCAAACAGGTCTACCAAAGTAATCTGCTAGGCAATGTTTCTGATTCATGTACCACAGAAAATGGAGAAAAAAATCTCTGGTTATCGAAAATGTTATTTTGCTTAACTTCATTATATGCATTACATATAATGTAATATATAATGTGTGTTTCTTCATGTATTATGTTTCAGATTTTGAATATTTGAAGGAAGTGAGACGAATGCTACCGATTGAAAATCAAAGAAGGAACGACTTGTACAAAACCGTCGATCTTACAAATGGCACACCTGTCTAGTTGTCAATATAAGTGTCAGATTAATTATTATACTTGCAGATGCGATAGTTTACACTAATTACTACACATTCTGGTTGAAAGATATCTGTGTGAGCTTAATATGTCAGTATTCTAAAAGAATCGATCTCTAATAAAATCATCCATTATTGTATCCTTCGTGCTTGGATGGTAGCCGTCCAAGCCTTTAACATCTTTTATGAGCTGAATGTTAAAGCATATTTGTTATAAATATATTGTTATGTTGTATAGATATATGTATAGTGCCATAATTACTGTATTATGCCTGTAGCTACATGATTAGCGTACTAAAGATGAGGTCGTTGGCATTACCATTTATATATGTTGCCCATACAAATATCAACATAGATTTCTCCAAGAAAAGTAAGACTGTTTATGTTCACTAGCACAAAATCAGATGTACCCTCACTCAAGCTAACTAACTCGAATATACGTCCAAGTTTGGTAAAGCTTATTTTCAGAAACACCATGCATAAAGAATATCACTTGCATAACTAGAAGTTTTCAAAATATTAAAGCATGAATTAACCATATGATATATCATAATTTCGAATCATACTGAAAAAAATCAGTACAACTATATTAATATTTAGAAAATGAAGGTATACTATCAATGTTACCAATTTTGAGAAATGTCCGAACCAAACATGTACATCTAAATAACTCGCTTTCTATACAACAATCACAGACATGTATGAAATGTTTTGAAAATATTATCACGATCCTTCAACATTAAGTTGCCGTTCTTTGATGACTTTGAAACACTTCCTAGCTTTTTGTTAGTTTTTTTCCTGATCGAAGTATATATGCTTTTCGATAAGGTCACTAGCAGACAATATTCTGCACATTTTACCTGGACGATAAGTGTGATTCAGTGAGAAACGATATATGATTTAGTTCAATCCGCTTTAAGATGTTTTACGTTGAGGTTACACTGCATTATTAGTAAATTGCCAGATATTTTTATTTTAGTTAGTATCCACAAGATTGTAATACCGGTAATTTTATTTTACATTTATGTTATATTATTATTACTAACTTAGAGTGTTACTTGTTATATTGCATTCTATATTTGTTCAGTTAATAGTAAAGCTCATTCTTATACATCCGGTGTGTTGTGTTCGTCATTTTATAAATCGTATTGAAAGCCTAACTTCGTTGTAACGTCTCTCTCTTAGTAAAATGTGTAGTTAGTTAGATTTAGCTACGTTATCTAAGGAATGACCTCCCTAGATGTTTTGACCCGGTGTGAGTGAAAATATAGACTTTCAACATGGAACTGTGCAAGATTATTGGGAAGCAATAATGCAATACAAGGCCCCTTAGACAACAGAAATAACAAATTTAATCAGTAGTCATAATTTCAATTTAACTTAAAATATATCAGCATTCTATCTAATTTAGATTTATTTCATTATTATAACGAGTGGTGAAACGAGCGTAATATCCACAACTGATTGCAGTCTCACAACTTTGGTTCAACGTTTCCTATCTCCTCAAATCTTCCTACTTGGACTGTTTCATCTTTCTTGGACTTCTTAGTCCTTTGCTCTGAACTCATCACTTTTTCTATTTCCGGACGCCCTTCTTCAGAGTGTTAAGCCTCACTCTCTCGGAAAGCTGTTTCCTTAAAGGACAAAATTATTCCTAAATCTCTATAAGTACCGCTATCTTGATGTACACAAAATCCATTCACTTACGTTACGCAGAACACACTGAGTAAACCTGATTTATACGGTAGTAACTTGCCCTTGCTTCACAGCGACAGGTCATAAATTACACACGAGCTCTCTATCGAAATATACCTGATGCTACTACCTGTTCGATACTATTGCATACAATTCACATATTTTAGCTTACTTCCAGATTAGTTAAACATTACAAAAGCAAATATAATACGTAGTTATCGTTAACTCACGATAATCAGGGTGGTCCTAAATTAGTTCATATTTATTTCATATAACCCTATAGAATTCTACCCTCATGAATATTTGGATAGCATGCAATCGATTCTACCAATGAACTAATAACTGTAAAATTAAAAAGATACATTACATAGCAACTCTAGTATCAATACATTTTAATGAAACTGAAAAAAGATAAATTGCATAACAACTCTAGCACTAACACATTTCCATGAAATTGAATAAACGAAACATAATATGGAACCTACTCGTATAAAAATATTTGCATAAAACAATTAAAAAAGAATTTTACGTGACATTAAACTTGCCTTAATGCTGTTAATAAACTTGTGCATCAAGCACTTAAACCCTGTATTTGTCACAAGACAAATACCTGGTCCTCTTCTCGTTTAACGAAAAAAGCACTATTCTTTTTCTTAGGTTTCCTCTGAGTCAACCGTCTGTCTCTCAGAAACTTTCGGACTAAAGAATTTCGATCAAGGTTGTCACTTTAAATTGACATTATTTCAAGGACGTGCGCCTTAATTTCAGTCTGGCTAATCATAAGCAGTGGTTTCTATAAAATTCCTAAGACAATCATTTCTTTCGTTAGTCAGAATCTCTTAATTACGTTTTATAACTTTTCCGTTTGAAGAATGATTATTTGACATGGATCGGAATTTTAGCTGTCTCTTTCTGAAAACCGTCTTAAGATATCCGGTTAATTTGATTGAGTCGGAGGAACACTGGCCCGTTTGAAGTTTTAATACTGACATGGAAGAAATGAAGATAAAGGTTGAAGTGACTCTTCACAAAGACTCCACCGTTTTGAATACAATTCTAATGCTAAATGAATTCAAATTTAATGTTCAATGCTTATTAAAAATTCGACGCTTCACGCTAATGAACATGGAATGAAACAAAGAATGGTCTCACGCAGCAAAGAAACCGTACGAATACATAGCAGAAGATGGATGCACTATGAATGGTCAGTTTATACGGAACACTAAACAAGTCAGTGGGTGCACCTGAAGATGGTCCCAACTTTGCGAATAAGACAGAAAGATACATAAATAAGGATTGTAATGGAAGTATAGTGTGTGTGTGTGTGTGTGTGTGTGTGTGAGAGAGAGAGAGAGAGAGAGAGAGAGAGAGAGAGAGAGAGAGAGAGATTTGGATTTTCAACGTAGCTTTAACGATGTTTCAGTCATATCGCCATGATGACTATAGTGTGACACGTTTTAGTGATATCTTGCACTGGGACATCATGCCGTTGATATTTAGCATCATGCCACCAGACTAACCTCTTAATGCTGAGCGTCTAGCGAGGCAGCTGTTACTACTATTTCTAAAAGTCTTTGGTATGACTCGGCCGAGGGTCAAACAAGCGACCTCCCGCATCTGTGGCGGACACAGTAAACACTAGGCCACATGAGCGGTTAATAAAAGTACGTAAATTTACACTCTTCTTATAAGATGAAAGCAAACGTGGTCTCTCGCTATTGTCGAGAATGTGCACGAGCAAAGAGGAAACAGTTAATCAGAACAAAGGTGGCAAGATAGCCCAGTGTGTCTATAAAATCGGCGTACGCTAGCAGTTGTAAAGAAAATAAGAGACCCAGTTCACAAACAAGTGATTAGATCAGAAAGCCGAAAAAGAGATTGAAAACAAAAGGTGAAACTCTAGAGGTATTGTAACAGTCAGATCTTCCAGTGGATACAACACATACTGCCATACGAATACAATGAGAGCAACCTGGAATGCATCATAAAACGTCTGTGACATCTCCTGAAATGTAAAAACAATAATAATAAAGCTCTGGGAGAAACTCGAAAGTTTGGGAAAGTGAAAGATCATATGGACACAGGACACATCATAAACAAGCTGTCATTTGTATCCAGTGAAAGATTGACACATGTAGAAATCAGTTGCTATGGCAAATCTAGCCGATGTTAAGTCAGTAAACATCGGGAAGAAGAAAATAAGTAACCAACTTGATGTCATTTGAAACTTGCTATTATGTTCCGAATGATCGTTAGCTATTTTTTTTTACAAACTGGATTGCTATGTATTATTACAAAGGATTTGATTCAGTTTCTTTAAATAATGATGAACATTGATGTCCACTAATATGTGCGTTGCTTAATATATGTACCTTGCATTCTCTCTTTGTTTTTTCCTGAATAAAAATAAGTTCTAAATGGTTACAAGTATATTACTGGTAAATGCATTAATGTATACAGTTTAACCTCAAACAACACGAACTTATAAAGAAGATGTGCATATAAATTACACTATCTCTTTTGTTGTACCACATGCAACATTTTCCAATTTGGTACAGTGTCACTTATTCTCAAGTTTTAGTTTATTTTCTTAACTAAGTAATAGTACTTTTTTCTGAAATGCATTGGTTTGTTTAAAACATTTCTTAAAGTACAGATATAGAGTGCTAGAGCTGCTACAGCGTGTGTAAGTGGATAAGATGGTAATCCATTCGAAAAAGAATTCTGCATAAGAATATCATGGAAATATCTTAACCAATCAGATTCACATAAAGTAATATGTCAGTATGTCAACATGTTAACATATCCGAATTGGGCCAAATCATCCCTTTCTTGTCTCCAGAACATGTGCTACATTTGAAGATTAAGTGTATCTAAATCTTGTGTGATGGGTCATATCTGATTAACATTGTGCTAGAGGTAAAACACTTGCGCAAATAATGCACTCTTGCTTACATCGAGAGCTTCCGTTTGGTTTGAAGCGGCAATAAGTTGACATAGTTTTATGACAGCCACCCACCCCGGCGACTGTCAGGTGAGAAATTATAAAAAGATGAATTAATTTACTAAGTTTTGTGCATATTTATAGCATTGATGCTTTTCCTTTATAAAATCGGTTGAGATCGGGTTTTACAAAAACGTGAAAGCATGCGAATACTGTACCTCTGGATCAATATTCGCTGCAATAGGATACAAATTATTTAGCACTATCTTTTACAAGGTAAAGAACAAACGGTCAGAAGGAGGAAGTGTTTGAAAGGGTGGACTAGCTATATGATTACAAATGTCTAAGATAAGCAACCACCCCACCCCACCCTTTCCAGGCGCTTGAATTTAATTAATTGCACATCCAAGTATTTAAACTGCGTTAATACTATTGTTATAAGGGATCTAACTCTTACAGTTACGATAAAGTATAAACTTGAGTTATTTCCCATTGACCATTTCTAATTGACCATAGTAGCATTATACACTGTATATGCTGATTTTGCTTTTAACGCCAATTATTAGTGCTGTTACTGGAATAAACGCCAACATTTAAAGCAGATAAGAGAAGTTTTAAATAATTAAGAGTGTGCCAAAACCTGTTTTTATATTGATAATATTTTAAGAAAATAGTTAAAGACAAATACGGTCAGTTCATACAGCAAGAGTGTATCATATCTGGTTATGTTCCAGACACAATATCATACAAAAAAAAAAAATAATACTGAATATATAAAGTAAAAATTTGTTTTGATGGAACGATATGGCCGCATTGGAAGACTATTGGAGACTCGTCTGGCTGTTTAATTCCGATGACTTGCAACTGTGCCAATGGTTACGCTTTCAATGCTTTAAATGTAACAGTGTTTCTACGAAAGCATTAAGATAGGCCAACTAATTCATGAAACCCTTTAATGAACAATAACCCCCTCAGCCTTTAGGAAAGTTTACAATGATGTTTTAATGTCTTTCAGAACATATGGCTTCCGACATCAGATAAATACCCAATCTCATCTAAATAAATTAATTTCCCCAAATTCCACCGTGGGATTTATAATTTTAAATTGCATAGATTACGTGCAATCTTGCAGACATCTGCGATGACAGTCTTTGTAGGATTTTCTACAGGCCTTTCCGGTTTTAAACCATGCCCACACAAGCGAATAAGAATTTATAACCAGATCAATGTTTATGTGGGTATCAAGACCCACTATCAAACATGATCTATTGACCTCGTGAGCCCTTGGAAATTGTTTTTGGATTGTCATTAGAGCCTAAATTTATCGATGCGTAATGGAATGGAGAGAATTTCATGACTGGTCGAGCATGAAATTCATGACCCAGCTATTCAAATGATAATTTCAGAAGCTTATAATCACGATAATTGAATTTAAATATTTCGACAATAGATTGAGGTCTTTCATCTCTCCATATTTTCACAACTTTTCAAAGAATTTCACACTCCTTTTGGTAACTCAATTGCAATCCTAATCAATGTTATAGAAGATATAATGCCTTGTTTGTTTTATCTAGTCTTTGAGAAATTCCATTTCAGTAATGAAATGAGATGTAACACACACACACACACACACACACACACACACACACACACACACACACATTGTAACCGGGATTAGGTGGATTGTAAGATTTCATCACAAATATTGAAGTGTCAGTTTGGTTTGTGTGATTGAAAGTAATGTTTTATCTGCCTAGACAAGGAGATGTTATACTTGAAAAGTTATAAAGGCTACCAATAAAAATCAACGCGTTGTTGCATCTGGCTACGTAGTTGTACACGCAAATGCGAACTGATCCTTACACAACTGAGCGATAGTCAAGTTCAGATCCTACTAAAATCCCAACATAAGTTTTTAACTTTTGTTCCTGATTAAATGTCTTTCCACCAAGATACGTTTTGTTCTTCAAAGACGTGTTTCCCCCATATACAGATTTTGCTCTTCAGCATGCGTTTCCCCGAATAGACTTTTTCTACAACATGCGTTTCCCGCAATCTTCAGCATGTGTTTCCCCCTGAGACTGTTTGCTCTTCAACGTGTTTCCCACAGAAACGTTGTGTTCTTCAGCATGTTTCCCCCCAATAGAGGTTTAATTCTTCAACAAGTATTTTCCCCAAGAGACTTTGTGCTCTTCAACACGTGTTTCCCCCAAAAGACATTTTTGTTCTTCAAGACGTGTTTTACCTAACTCATTATTTTGAGCGCAGTTGGTCATTTGTCCCTGAGGTATATCCTGTGAAAGAGAAATATAAGTTTATGATAAAAATTAAATTCTCAAACCTTAGTCTTCTCCAAAGAAGGAATGAGAAATCCACCAAAATAGAATTTTCGGTCATTGTGAAATGTATGCAACTGATAAAATTGTATACAGACCGTTTTATATATAAAATATTTTGAACCCGCTATTAGAACTATTTGATAGTCCTTTATAACTACCTATAATGCTTTCGTTCAGTGAGATGCATCATTTATAATCTATGGCAGATCGAAAATTCGTCGATGTATGGTGGGCATTGAGTCATGTTTTGAGACATTTAAATGTGTTGATAAATTGATTCTAAAAATGTTACCGCCTTGTCGCACACGAACATACCAATGATGTTTTTGTCAGAAAGAACGATACCTTCGTTAAGTTGGTTATCTCTATATTTTAAACAATTAGATACAAATATTAGCTGGCGTTGGCTGCAGTTGCCTATATGTGTTTAGGTAACAATATATATGGCTCCATAAATAAACTAGCATTACATTACGTCTCAAAAGTGAGAATGATTCCAAAAGAATAAAACGTGTACTATTTTCTGCATTACCATTTTGTTGAATTAGATAAAAGGGTATCTGACATGATACACTATAATTCTAAATGAACTACTCAAACAAGAAATACGCACAAGAGGCAGATCTCTTCAATGTTATTTCTAAAACGAGCACATCACTTACCCTGGATTAACATATTTTTAATGGTTAAATATAAGACATAATTGGAATTGAGTAAGAACTTTTAGAATCATGACAATGTAACAATTTTTTCGGTTTGAGAATTGTTTGGATTTTACACGAAATGCCTGCTTTGGTTTAAAAGGTTCTACTTGAGACACGAAAAAATCCATTTATACAAATGATGTAGTCATATAAAGGTGCAAATGCACATGTTTACATTAATACAGTACTGGATTATGTTGCAATAATTTCAAACATGTTTACTATGGACGTTAATTTAGATTAAAGTATCCACGTTCATTTCTCTGCCAAGATGTATTAAGAAGCCAAAGAAAATTAAAATGTATGTTTTTAGGTTCCTGAAAAACAATGTCGCAAACCCTTCCAAATGTAAGTGTCAAATCTCTGACAATTAGAGTATACTTCTTTCACAGGAACCTTCAACCTTAAAATGGGAATGGATTGGTTGACATGACTTTGATTGGAAATTATTAATAATTACTAGAAATCAAATACACATATTGATGACAATATCACGACCACTCATAGAACAACAAAAAAGACGGGTTAAAAAGAATGCTTTTTATAGTTCGTCCCCTTTGTGACCTCATTGTGGACATAAATCCGTCCAACTGCTTAGTTCTTCTACGTACGTTTAACAGAGGTAGAAAAGGAGAAAATAAATGAATGGTCAATACATGTTCTCAGATTTTGAGGTTCAGTCAATAGTGTCAATATCAACATTACAATACTACAGCAACGAACTGGATCACAAGTATTCGTGCATCAAATGAGGTCAAAGGTCGATATTTAAGTTTTGATGGTTAGGGTTATATTACAATTTGGCAATCATAGTTATTGCTAGTAAATATACAAGCCCTAATGCGTGCCATGTCTTAAAAATGTCTTTTTTTTTAAGATTACAATGACATCTCTAGCTTTTCTCTTTCGTCTTAATGCAAATGCATATTTTTCTTTAATTGAAGACATAACGTAATTAAATGATAAATCGTGAAGTTTTTAATTTATCCAAGGAAATGATAAAAAGAGTTAACATCGCCGTGTGTTGTTGATAATAATACTACCCGGAGTTGATATACATTCTACATTAGACTGATTGATAATTTTGATTGAATATCATTGATGACAGAGGTGAGAGAGGGCAACAATCGTAATGGTAATTGACAAAACTATCTTAAATTTACTACACAATTGCGTCGGCTTGAATAACTTCTTGAAGTTATTGGAATTTATGAAGTGTTCCTATTACTTAATATAACTATATTAAAATCAAGCTACTTGTCCCCTTAGATGCCTTACCGTGTGAAGTATTTATTCACTATCGTAGAGTTTTATTTTGACAATCTGAGATGGATAGTTTCCTTAAAAGTCGATAAATCTTTTCAGAGCTGATTGACCGATCAATTTGTAATACAGAATGTCTGAAAAAGGATCATCTAACGATATCTACCACCAGTGTTTCTTGAAGTGTTTTATTCCAAGCAAGAGCATTGATGATAGTCTGTTCAATTGTAGCGATAAAGCTAATCAATGTCAAACCCATAGTCGAGTGGTTGAATACTTGTGATGGACATTGTTACAAGCAGTTGATTAGACTCAAACTCATAATACATCAAGAGTTACACGGCTGAAAAGGTTGATTTTGTAGATACGTTGAGTTTCCATGAAATGTCTAGGCATAAATAACAATTATTAGTCCAAATTTTTTAGTTCACTGTTTCTCTTTAGCGGGAAATGTGTTTACTGCCATATGCATTAATATTATTTGGTTTAAAATGATATTTCTTTAGTAGGAACATTGTTCACTGCCGTATAATTGGGTGTGTTTTGAATTGAGGTTACTTTAGTGGTAACATCGTTCACTAACGTATAATCGGGTTGTGTTTTGAATTGAGGTTACTTTAGTGGTAACATCGTTCACTGCTGTATATTATGGTGTGTTTTGAATTAAGGTTACTTTAGCGGCGACATATTTTACTGCCGTATACTTGGATGTGCTTGAGTGGAGCTTACTTTAGTGGTAACATCGTTCACTGCCATATGATAGGGTGTTTTGAATTGAGGTTACTTTAGTGGTAACATCGTTCACTGCCATATGATAGGGTGTTTTGATTTGAGGTTACTTTAGTGGTAACATCGTTCACTGCCATATGATAGGGTGTTTTGAATTGAGGTTACTTTTGTGGTGACATCGTTCACTACCATATGATAGGGTGTTTTGAATTGAGGTTACTTTAGTGGTAACATCGTTCACTGCCATATGATAGGGTGTTTTGAATTGAGGTTACTTTAGTGGTAACATCGTTCACTGCCATATGATAGGGTGTTTTGAATTGAGGTTACTTTAGTGGTGACATCGTTCACTGCCATATGATAGGGTGTTTTGAATTGAGGTTACTTCAGTGGTAACATCGTTCACTGCCATATGATAGGGTGTTTTGAATTGAGGTTACTTTAGTCAAAACTGCGTTTAGTTCCATACAAAATGATACGGTTTGAAATGAGATTAATCTCCATTCTTCTCTAATTTACAATGTGTATACCTATCATATCATAAATATTTTTTATGAACAACGAGAAAGACTGCGAAAGGTGTTTGCTACTTGTACCACCTTGACATTCGTTGATATCTTCATGTACTCCAAAATTATAGTAGCTACAAGACAATATTTAAAACGCATTCTTTATTTCTAGATTCATCGCTATTTTATTTGTTTTCTACCAAAATCTGACGTTCTGCCTGCTGCTGGATTGTTTTCGAAATATTTAATCAAAACCTCTCCCTCACGCTTATTATTTTAATTACCATTTGCAAATACGAAGAACATGTCGTTTTCTTGTCTAGTTAAAAGTAATAATATAAAAATATGAAACACTACAGTTAATTATAACCATTATCTTGTCATCTTTCATATTTTCCCGTTTGCTTGTTCGTCTTCTGGACATTACAATATGATGGACATCCGGTCATCTGATTATCGTTAAATTAAAAAGAAAATTCTTCATCGTTTGAAACAAAAGAACAAAAAAATGAATTACACACCAGACATATTTAAAAAAATGCGATCTTATTTTTTGTAGTCAGTTAATAAAATTCAACTATCTAGTTCGTTTTCTTCATGAAAATGAATTGTACATTGTCCTGTGTTACTTTTTCAAATATTTAATATAATTTGATAAAGGCAGACCATATAAAATATTGTTTTTTATTCATCGTTTCGCCTTAAAAGTGTATAAATGGTATATAAAATGGAAATATTTTGAAAGCTGTATTTGACACTAGGAGAAGAAAAAAAAATGTAGTTTAACAATTTTTTTTAAATTTTGATCTGTGATACTGGCTATTCAACCAAAAATAGTCTGTAGCAGATCTTATTTGTTGTCATGGCCGTTGCATCTAACTGGTATTCTCATTTAGTGCATTTGAGAATGCAAGGCATTTATGACAGAACTAAACGAGAATTCGTATATGCATGCGAGATAGAAATTAACTCCCCTATGTTTTTACACTCACATTAACCATTTCCAAGAATTTCTCTTTTAATTTGCTGCGGTTCATTTTAGTCAGATTACTTTAAAAATTAATGTCTTCTTTGTTAGAAGATCCATTTGATTATTGAGATATTACCTTTTTTACATGGGCATCATCAGGGTGGTCTGATAATTCTTAATACATTAGTCCCGTCGTTAACTGATTAAAACGAACTTAGAGTGCTACATGTTCATCCCATAGCAAAAGAAAAACAATCATCCACTATAATTTCCTTCGTTAACAAATGTGATATGAAAATTAAGTACAAATTTGAATAATTTTTTACGTATTTTTGCTGGTGTTTTAATTTTATTTCGATTTATTTTTTCACTTTTTGATTGGATTAATCATATTAGATAACTCGGCAAGAAGAAACACATATTGGACTATTAATGGCATATTTGTAGAGGTCCTCGTGGACTAGTTTGATGTTGTGTGCTCCCAGTATTATATTTAATTATTACAGAAGACCCAACCTGGCTCGTTTTTGTTAAAAATTGAAGTAGTGATATAGAGATGCAAAGCTTCGAGCCCCCATTCAGCGATGCCGACAGTTAAATTACTCAATACACAAAAGGTGAAATTCAAATAAACAACAATCTAATACCATTCAATAACAGATAGTCATTTCTCAAATGAAATTCAATATTCAAAATCATATCACTTGTCTTTCACTCAACCAAGTGACGGCCTATTTCATCATCTGACTTAGTGTGATTGATTTTCCTCCTGTCCTGTGTTCCTACTCATCTGTATTATTCTTTCTCTTGACTAGTACTCCAGTTCCCCTCCTGTCCATCCATTTCTGCCTCCGCTCTATCCTTGTCTTGTCTCCCAGAGATTCGGGTCCAACTGTACTAGGGTATTTCCCTTCTCTGTCTCCTACAGCTCCTCCGATCCCTAAAAGCTCCATTATCATATTCCTCTAGATATCTAGGCTCACAATAAACAACAAGGTTTCATCAGATAAGCCATTACTTTCATTGGTCACGCATTCGTGCACATCGAAATGCCCATACTTTCTGATGGGGTGCACACGGTATCAACTGTTTATCATGTATGTATGTGTATGTATATATATATATATATATATATATATATATATATATATATATTGTGAAATATAGAAAATTACAGGCAAAATATTTTTCATATTTTGTTATTCCTATATTTTCACATGTGAAAATTATATCCTTGTATTTTCACATGTGAAAAGATTTTTCCCCACGATGCAATTTAGCTCTTGGACTACTTTTTTTTTTTATAACAAGAGTTATTCCCCTTGCTTATTGCATACAACTTGTCTTCTGCTGATAAGAAATATGGCACAAGCTGATGATTTGGTGCTTATGGAATTAGAAATGGATATAGAAGTAGATGAAATGCTTGCAGATGTTGACTTTAATATAATAGAATCCACAGAAGATGCGCCTGTGAATCAAAACTCCAGGTTTAGGAAACTGACAGAGGCAGAAGTGCAAATTTTTTGGATGAGCAGGAAAACAAGAACACAAGAATCAAAAACAGAAAATGATGTTAAACTGCTCACAACATATCTCAGTTCAATTGGGGAAATGAGGAACATGGAATTGATCCCACCTTCCAAGCTGAATGACCATATTGGGAACTTCTTTCTGGCAATCCAAAGGAAAAATGGAACTTAATTTGAGCCAACAACTCTCAGGAGCTTTCTTTCCTCATTTGATAGGCATCTGAGAAAGAAAAATTATGGATTTTCCCTCATAAATGATATTCAGTTCAGCAAATGTAGAGAAATGCTTAAATTGAAAATGAAGCAATTGAAAGGGATGGGAAAATGAAATCTCCCAAATGCAGCAGAACCTATTACTGATGCAGAAATTGATGCTTTGTATCAATGTAAACAACTAGGACCTGATAATCCTAAATCTCTTCAGAACTAATTGTGGCTTATATGTATCACATATTTTGGAATGAGAACCGGCATCGAGACACATGAATTAAGATGGGGTGATATTGATGTCAGAAGAGGAGTCGGGTGAAGAATATCTCATTTATACACAAGAGCGACAGACGAAAATTCGATCTGGGACAAATCCCAGAAATGTAAGAAAGGTGAAACCCAAGGCATATTCTATTCCAGATAATTTGGACCGTTGTCCAGTGGCCCTCTGTAAGCTTTTTAAATCCAAGCGACCCAAAGAGATGCTCGAGTCGCACAGTCCATTTCTCCTGACAGTGAACATATTGGCTCCACATCCTGGCCAGGCATGGTACAAAAATCTACCAATGGGCATCAACAAAATATATTCAATAATGAAAGAAATGAAAACCTATCTTAAACATACCGGGAAGAAGCTTGTGCCATACAGGTATAATTTTGTGTAACCCAAAAAGTCCGCAAACATCTAAAAATGCATATTTTTCTTGCAAAAGTGACTAATTAAATACAATCAGTTCAAATGATTTTTTTGGTTTCTTCTTCTTCAGGAATTACTGTATTGCAAGACATCCCAATTTTGTACATAGTGTAACAATAAATTTAAACAAAAACATTAATAATGAATTAAATTGGACTACTTGATTATCATATTTCATCATTTTTAAATGTAATTTCTACTCCTTAAACTATTGAGGGTGGTCGATGGAGAACAAAGCATTGAAACCGTGATCAGGATTTGAACCTGAATCTTCAGATTGTAAAATCTGATGTTTTTCCAATTAAACTATCACAGTGTACTTTCCAGCTTTTATTCTCCATGTGTTCCTTTTTTTTTTCAGTGCCAGGAAGCATTTATTACAAAAATTTAATGACCATGACATACCAGCAACGCATATTATGCAAATAAGTGGACATAAAAATGTTCAGAGTGTAAACAGTTACTCCAAACTCAATGAAGTTCAACAAAAGTCAATCTCGATCAATCTCGAACATATTATCAAACAAAGAGCGACTGCTGTTACCTACAGGTGCCTCGAAAACCCAAACCCATATAACTACGTCTTCTACACTTTTACCTTCATCTTTTCCTCCAGACCAGAATGAATCTCTTGACCACACAGGAAATGAAGGAAGATTCAAACAGCATGATTTAAGCAGCTTCTTTACAGGAAATACAATCAACGCTAACACATTGACAATAAAAATCCATCATCAATATGCAACTTCACATTTGGACGGCGTGCAGGGTGGGCAGTCGTTAATACATGCTAAAGGGAGAAGAATACTCCCCTTAGCAGACACTGATTCACAATAAAGCCTACGCAAAGCTAACATTCTCAACTTTTTTAAGTTCCACATGTTCAATATTGTTCCATTTGTTTGATTTTTACATTTGTTAAAGGAGTTCAATGTGTCGAATCGAGCTAAAGCCTTCTGATGAAATCACGGTTCAGTGTACATATTCTTCCGCGAATGATGTGTAAATACAAGACCGACCGTTGACACTCACACATTGAAAATGTTCTGCTGGTTTGTGTTTTTTTTTTTTGTGTATGTAATAAGTGGCATTAAAGTATTTATTTCATTGATAAACCAAATAATAAATTAAATGTGACAAATGAAAATGAATCATGTCTCCTTTCTTGAGAACTCTTTGCAGTCGCTCCCAACACTATACTTATAGTAGTTAATGTTTTTGTTTTTTTCATTTTTTTTTTAAGGGCGCTACTAAGAAGTGACTCGTTGGGTTCTAAAACAAACAAAAAAAAAAAGTATATAATAAAAAGAAAATTTTCTTTACCTACGTTAATACCGGATATATTTCATCTTGTGGTACAAAAAACTACATATTTTAACTCGTGGCTTCGCCACTCGTTATACAGAACAATATCACATAATCGGACGGATATCTGTACATTACATTTCTATAAACTGTACACAGATATCCACATAACCATGCGCTGATATATCCTTACACATTACTCCTACAAAGTATACACAAATATACAAATATCCCTATTAACTAATGTTGCACGCTGCAACCATTATACCAAGTTATAATTCAATTCAACATTTGCAAATCTAGAATATCACATGAATAAATGCCCGAGGTTAATACGAATTAACCAAATAGCAAATTACAATATCAGTTCTTTACGTAAACATTGCTCATATCTCAAAATATGCATATATATAAAAAACTACTAATGAATCAAACACTACAAATGGTAATTCTACGTACTAACGATTCTAGTAATGAAGTATACATATTGCACATAATTAAAGTACAATTAATTTGCGGTAATATATTACAACAACCGAGCAAATAAGCCACTGACCTGTCTGAAGCTTCTTTGTAATTGCCAGAATAACAAAGTTTCCCGCCAAATTTTGAATGACGTTGGAGTAACTTATAACTTCCCGAAGGATGGTTTAGCGACTACTAACGTTTAGTTTTCAAGATACTAGATTTAAGCGTGCGATTCCAATGGTGGCCACGCCTTTCTCAACTATGAGTGAATGTCGATTCACTCATGGTCTACAAAATTAGCAGAAATTTTCTCCTTCCTCCGGCAGTCTGTAAAGTGTGGATGTACGACCAACACTCGATGTGTTCCTTTGAAAACCAACACTGACAATTCAACACTTACCTGTGAACCATGGTATGGTCATGTTATACACACTGGCTTCGACATCTCATTGTTCGCATTGTCTAGCATATACATGTTGCAATCTGGTTATTGTTCCTGACTTAAAACGTGACAATATTCAATTACTTTGTCTCTGGTCATCTTTGTGGTGGTTGTTGTAGTGGTGGTAGTGGTGTTGATAATTATGATTGTTTGTGATGATAGGGCAATCATGAGATTTCTAAGTAAAGTGACAAATGTTTAGGTTGTTTCTTCAGAATAGGAAGGCCTGCATGTATATTTATGTATATCGAGACAGAAAACAAACTGAGTTTAATGCACTGAGTGTTACAGAGGATTGCATATAATATTAGAGCGCAGATCTGATTTCCGAAAACAAAGAGAATTATGGATTCTAGGAAATCCCAGCTTGAAGCTGTTAAAAAATCTTTAAATTTCTTCCATTTTGTTAGCAAACACTGTCCATTGGTATATACAGTTTCCCATTGATTGTACGCTTTCATACTCCTTTTGTAAGCCGCTTAATATGAAACGTGTTTTTCGATTGTGGTGATAGCTTCAAACCTTGGGACAGATGCAGTAACTCTGCTGATATATCATCCGATTCGCAATACAAAAGGTCCCGGTTCACAGCCGGCTCTGATCAGCTTTGGATGGTTGCATGTGTGAGGCCCTTGAAACGTCATTATATAGCCAACCTTGTTTTCAAATTACAGGTACAATAAAATATATACTGGATTTGTTTGTCTTTAAAATAAATTATTATGTAGATTAACAAAGCTATAAATGAAAGTTTATAAATCCAATACAAAAAGTAGTTTGAAATTTGCTATATACGTCTACCCAATACTGTCATCTCAATACTCTCATTTGCAACTCATTTTCCTCTTGTTATCTATTGAACTGTGTATCAAAAGACAAGAGACTGAATACAACTTCAGTATTTTCAGTGTATAGTTAAAAACTTTAATTATGTTTTCAGTGATGAATGTATAAAATGTTCAAGCGGAGAAAAAGCAATAACAACAAAATGAAAATCGCACAGAGTACAATGACCTGTCAATTCTACAAAATAATATATAGATTTACTTAACTTATGTTCAGCATTTAATCATTTTAAAACAATCTTTAAACATGTCGTATGTCAATATTACTGAAATTGTTTCACATGCAATATCTAAATTGTAAAAGCAAATTAATTATGAGTGTCAACCTATTTCCAATGACTTATCCTACTATCTTGTGCCTGATATCAGAGGTACAAATGAATGCCAAAACCTGAAACACTGACCCAAAAATATTAAATAATTAACAAATCAGAATAGTTATTTTTTCCCAAATATATGTAGGTGTAATCAATAGAATCATGTATATGAGATGAAAGGCTCCTTTGTTTAAATGGTTTTGCATTGAAAACGTGTAAGCGGAATACGTCGTCAAAAATAATGTAATATTCAAAAAGTATTTGCTTCAAAATGGATTTAACACATGCCTACAAGATGTGTTCAATATCATTTTCATCAAACTAGCCAAAAGAAAAGACATACAAGACGACAACATGCTGCCATTACATACATTGCAGTTGAACATTAAAATAAATTTGGCTGCATAAAGTTGTCAGATATTGCTGGTGCCAGCATACATTTAACTTTAATATATTACAATTTTGAGAAAATTAAATTTTTATATGATGCACATCAAATGTTGCCTAGTACTAATTTACAGTGACGCAGGAAACTCCTTATCTGCCACAACCATAATCGTATGTTCATTTTAATATGCAAACGAAACAATTCAGCGCCGCACGTAAACGTACAATAGGATTCCCAAAGCTTTAAACGCCATACGGTATGAAAGAAAATGAACCCCAATCCTTACACCCGCTTGTTTATAATTTAAAAACTTATACATTGCATGCAACCGCCATTGTACGGTATTTTCTAAAGTTACTGTGTTGGCCATAAATTACGTAATAGCACCTACTAAATATGTGACTTAATTCTGTGAAATCAGCTTTTTAGTGTATCATGAACATATGGTTATGTATGCAGGTTACGCATATAAGCGTCTGTTATAAAATCATTCAATAAGAATTTGGGGCTTATTTGGACCAATTATTCTTTTATATTATAATTCCATTTGTAGATGTTAATACTTTGGTTAACTTCAGGGATTTTAAATATATTTTATCCCATGACTATTAACACATCAATGTAATTAGATGGTAACCAAATAATAATAATAATAATAATAATAATAATAATAATAATAATAATAATAAGGAGGAGGAGGACTTTGTATAGCGCCTAATCTTTAGAAGCTCTAAGCGCTTTACAACATTTATAATGATATGACTACACTACAGAAAAAAAAAAACAAAGAACAAAAACGCTGAAATTGGAAAACATAAAACATGCTGAAAACATTTAAGGTACAAAATATTGTTAGGTCTCGTATATAGGAATTTATTGTCTGAAACTTACAACATAAATATCACGGACAATTCGTTCTTTCCTATTAATTTCAGCAACCTCATGTATATGCAAGATGCCGCCTCTGTAGTAGTTCAATGTGAACCTCTGATTTAGCGAAGAATTATGCACTTCCATATCATGGCATCATTAACCGACTTGTACAAGAATAAGCTGCAGTGATTACAACATCATTTTATTTAATGAATGCCCCGGAACTATGACTGCAACCTTTCGATGATGACAAGAAAATGATGCAACGAAAATAAATTGCACTGACTTTTACGAAATTAGTACGTTATTCCTGTCAAATCCTATCGATGTTTAATCAAAGACAGATGCCAACGATGTTGCTTCCAACCAGCTTTTAAATCAAATAAACAAGGTTATTTTCTCGTTTGAAATGCAAATGAAAATAATGTTCTTTATAAAGAATGATAACAATTGTGAGTGGAATACTAAAAGTGTGAGAAAAGGTTATTTATAGGCTAAATAATATTCAGACGGATGAGAAGATATAAAATCCACTCCATTTAAGAACTTTCGAAATTGTCCTGTGGAATAGCTAATGTATATGACAAGCACAATTAGTTTATATTCAAAATAATGTATATGTTCGTTGGTACATCGATAGCATAAAATATATTAGTTTGGAAACAACACACACACACCTACATATTATGTTTTGTTCGTAGGCATGTAGAAGAGGGGTGCAAGTTATTGACAGAAAAAAGTGAATGAAAACACCGGATTCTGTAGCATTAACTAGTTTGAAAACACTGGATTCTTATAGCATTAACTAATTTGAAAGCACCGGATTCTGTAGCATTAACTAGTTTGAAAACACTGGATTCTTATAGCATTAACTAATTTGAAAACACCGGATTCTGTAGCATTAACTAGTTTGCAAACACTGGATTCTATAGCATTAACTAGTTTGAAAACACTGGATTCTATAGCATTAACTAGTTTGAAAACACCGGATTCTGTAGCATTAACTAGTTTGATGAGATTGTAAATAAAAGGTGCTTACGCCAACTTATTCGTTACGACATAAAGTCGAAAGGAAGATAGAGTGTGAAAAGACAAAATGACCTAGGTAAGTCGTGCACATATTACAAAGTCAAACTATATAGGTACATCTTTAAAACAAAGACAAACGTTGTTTTCGATGCTGGCCACTTTCGTGCCTATGTATTGAACACAAATGATATTAGTGAACCAAACTATGTATTTACAACATAACATAACTATTTGGGCAAAGCCTCTAGAGTAAACGTGCAAAGAAATTGAACAATGAGAACGTGTATAATACGTATGTTTTTGTGAAGCTGCAACCGCCAAAACAATGAGGCAGCGTATAATGCAGGTGTGTTTTGAAGTTTCAACCGCCAAAGAAATGAGACTGTAGAAGCAGTATAACCTTGCAAGAGATGACTGCGGATGCAACCGCTTGAAATCTGAAATGGAGAAGAAGAAAAAAACATAATTAAAAAAAGAAAGATAAAATATAACATTTATATTCAGGGAGGTATAATGGTATGGAGGTGGGGAAGTGATATTAGTACTGTAGTCGGATGATTTCGCTGCATGGACTATGCTTGTGATGTTCTTCTAAGCGGCTTCATACATCTGGTGGAAAGCTTCTTCGTGTTCTACGCCAGCCATCTTTGAAACAACGCTTCTTTTTTTGCTTTCGTTTACATTTATGTAATGATGAATGTGTATTAATCAAGGTGATTCCTGAAGGAATTTAATAAAATTAAATAGAATAAAATGCTGAATGTTTCATTATTACTTCTCACCCAGAGAACACGAATCTACAGCACCACAAAATATGTTAACACAGTTAAACAACAGCTGAATCTAATGTTTTTGCCTTAGTTGCAAAATGAAAATTAAATCTTTAGTCTGTTTTAAGCACATTTAGTTTTTTCTTGTTGATGAGCGGCAAGGAAACAGACATGACATTTAATGATATTATTACACACACAAACACACACACACACACACACACACACACACACACACACACACAGAGGCAGTTTTATCATGAACTCTTATTTAAAAACAGGGTTTACATGTATAATATAAGCGTGCATATGCATGCTCTTGCTGATTAAACAGGAAAATAATCACCATGCATCCAACTTTTGCTCTCTAAGTTAACGGATTTTTTCCCTAACTGTCGCCGATTAGATCCTTCTCCAGTTCCTGAATCAAGTTGGAATGTGTGACTGGGGCACTGCTCACCTGCCTGGGTGATACTTGTTTATCAAGAAAGCAGAAGATAAGTTATATATTGTGTTATCGCTTCCAGTCTAATTGTATGACTTGTCAGCCAGTTATACATTGCATTGTTCTTCTAAGGATAAATCTTTGACGCGCCAGCCAATTACATAATGTTTGTTAATCTGAAGCCATTTCTTGCCCACTGAAATTATACTCTATTGTCCCTCAAGCTAATTTACTGACTTCCTAGTTATTTCCGCCGACTAAGACATGTAGTGGAAGGTTGATACAACATTTCACGTTTCTAAATATGATCGTGGAACATCTTCGCCGATTTCATGTTATTTTCAGCCATTTTAAATGAATATTTCATATTGCCATATGAAGCCTACTCTGGCTTTTGCTAAGAGAAATAGTTCAGAAAGTGTACAAATCTTTTCATTACTTTTCGTTAAATCACAGCGTAGCTTTTAGAATACGAACCAACACCATGCACCATATCCGTATTTAGATTTCATTGAGATACTATAACAATACTATTTTTTAAAGAATTTTTCCATGTTTTAATGACACTAGTATAAAAGTAGAAAATTATCAAAGCCGTGTAATAAAAGCATTATCATGAAGTATAAAATTATAAAAGCGCGTGTTATAAAAGCATTATCATGTAGTATAATATTATAAAAGCCGTGTTATAAAAGAATTATCATGAAGTATGCAATTATAAAAGCCGTGCTATAAAAGCATTATCATAAAGAATAAAATTATGAAAGCCGTGTTATAAAAGCATTATTATGAAGTATAAACTTATATAATCAGAGTTATGTAGTAGAAATTATAAAAGTTGAAATATGAGACTTTTGATCCAGCTTATCATTTTCTGCCAAAGTATACAAACATAAATCTATCATCTATCATAAATTACAGCCGTATTCACGCCATTACATTAAAAATAAATGGTGCGGATTCTCTTGTTTTTATCGTACAGCTTCAGAAGAAGATGGTCTACCTTGGTCTTTAAGGTTCATGTTCGCAATGAATTCGCACAGCTACACAATAACTGAATTAGTGATGCCTGGAAAGAGCATAGGAGCTTCGAAAATATGAAGCAAACCTAAATATGTTTATCTCTATTCGTAACAATACTGAATGACTATATGGCTAAAACGAAACAGGTATACGCAAATTATTCAAGTTCAAGTTTCCCCAGGAATTATAAAGCTGAATAAGATAACTACGATTCAAACGATTGCAATAATTTATCTGATGCTGAAATCGCCAGTTCGTAATAATCTTATTCATGTGATTAAATTTGTCTTTTCCCCTTAAGGAATCCTGCCTTCTGTAATTCAGTGTCGAGCGATTAAGAAAATTACAGCAGAAAAGGAAATGATAAACAAGTCATAAAATCTTGTGCGATATATATAATTATCAGTATAATCATACATATAGAACATCCCTAAAGAACAAGCATCCCATCGGAGAATATTATTCTTTAAAGATGGAGGTTTCTGTCTTAAATTGGAAGGATTATCGTTTCTAATTTACCACTTTTTTATACAAGCAATATCATTATGTAAACAGACTTTTGTTTTATATTTTCTACATCCAAGTTTAGTACATTGTTTCTCTCTTGATGCACTTAGTTAACTTTATTGCAATGTTCCCATTATAAATTGAAAATAACTAGCTTTTTTCTCCATTAAGGAAAGCTATTGGCATAGAAGTTCAGATTCAAGGAGACAAGAAGCTTGTAAAGATTAATGGAAAAATGAATATTCGTTCATTTTCAGTCTTTGGGATTGGTGCGGCATACAATGTTGATTACCGCTTAGAGCTTCTAAATATTAGGCGCTGTATAAAGTCATCATCATCATCATCATCATCATCATCATCATCATCATCATTATTATTATTATTATTATTATTATTATTATTATTATTATTATTATTATAACATTTATTTAACAGGTACTAGTCAGGTCATTATTACGTTTGTATTCTTAATTTATCCTGGATTGGCTTGGTCATTCAGAATCTTTGAAATAAATAGCCATTCAAAAGACAGGGGCTTTGACATAAATAGTAATTCAAAAGACAGGAGCTTTGATATTTTTTATGCAAATTTTTAAAAATAATTTAATAACTCATAACAAAATTCGATGAATATGACTGACTTATTCAGGTACTAAATCCAGCGTTTCTGTTCATCCTCTCTCTCCTTCTCTCTCTCCCTCTCCCTCATATATACATATGTACATGTATATGTATATACATATACATAAATATAGCAAACATAAAAATTTATTTTAATCCTCTTAACCTAAAACAATAATAAAAGAAACAAAGAAACAAATACATGAACCAATGTCCAATATCTAACGTCACTGCTAATAAATGCCACATTTTGTCCATTTTCATTTATCTGTCCTAGCGATCGAGTTAGCACTTGGCAATGATTTATACTTCATTGATCCATTAAGTTTCTTTTTATCTTTATTTTCATTCTATTTAGAAACCAAAATACATTAAAGACAAATTTCAATATATAGTATGATTATCATAGACTGCTTTATGTCTTGAGTTTCAGAAAAATTAAACCTTGAGAAAATGTAACATAACATGCTAACTCATAAATATAGTTATGTAAATATATATATGTATGATAATGGTCGTTTTCTCTATCAAAACTTGTAAATACAGGTCACCCATTCAAATTCCTTGATCATAAAACATGATAATCTATGTATTGTTTCCAGCCTTCTTCTCGGTCTTTTGTTCAACATTGAAGTCGAGACAGCATTCCTCATAACGGAACTAATATTGAAATATTTCTGGGCTGTGTGGAAGTTTTAAATTGTATCGTACTCCTAAACTTCCTTGCGCTAAAGTATATGCGTGTTCGCTCAATCTCTCTAGTCTGGTATTTCCGATATCCTATACACCGTCCTTCCGATTAATCAGTGGACCGGAAGTTGCTCTCATTTGTAACTTTTGCGCTCTATTTCCAGACTGACATTACCAACGGAACAATGAGATTTATTTGGTAAGAGAAACTATGCTCCTAGATGCAACCAATCCTTTCGCCACCAAAGCTTATGACGATTATGGATTGTTACGAGATCATTTTCCATGCACTGCGATTATGTACGCTTCACTTACAACTAGTAATCACCAAAAGACAGCGTTTATTTACATTACGATTGTCATTAGAGACGTATTGTGTTTCTGACAAATATATTGCTCATATTGGTGAACAGATTTTGTGTCCTTGAATCAAGAAAAGATTCTTCAACCTTAGATTTATTTGGATTGCAAATCAATGTCTGTTTAACGATTACATTCGAGCATTAGGCAACTCATCGTGTCTGAATAGATTTAGCTGCGTAAGAAGCGTCATTGTTTAACTGCTGGATAGAAGTATGGGTTAGTACACTAGTATATGTGCGTGATATAGCAAAGATGCTTGTAACATGATAGACCTGAATGGTTGCTTTGATCAAATGACAACACAAGGTGATGAAACATATATATACACACACACACACACACACACACACACACACACACACACACACGTCTCATTCAATCACTATATCCAAACATTTACATATAGGAAAACGAAAAAAAAAAGATTCATATATTAAAATGTATAACGGTAAAATTCATAAAATCTCATGTAATGAGAGTAAGATTCGTACGATGAAAGTGAGATTTAAAATAATAAAATGAAAATTAGATTTAAATAATCTCTTGTAATCAAAATGACTCAAATTGTACTCACCAATCAATTGGAACAAGCATTTAATTGGTCATTTGTACAACTGTATGATTGATAAACATTTGTAAAAAATTGCAAATGTGTCCACTGACAAACCATACAGTTCTTAATCCTTGGGTTGTCAAATTCTTGTATCACCCGCTCACATCCGTCTTTGTATGGCCTTGATGGTTACATCATTTTTCATATCCATATAGACGCACAAACGGCCAGACAGACAGCTTGTTATACCCGCACGTACATAAGTACAGACAGTATACACAGTTATCCTTAATTGGGTCACTAACTTGTATTGGCCACGCCCACCCTTCATGGATCCACCTAGAGCACAGACATACGTACAGACATACGTACAGGCATACGTATAGACGTCCGTATAGAAAGCTACAGACAGCTACAATGAAACCAAACTGGTCATAATAACAGGTACGGTATTAAAACTTTTAAATACATGCTACTAAGCCAAACCCATGCTATCAACTGTAACAATTCAAAAGTTCTCAACGTTTCAAGTCTACGCAGTAGGAAATGCATCATTTAACGATCCAACATTAAAAACAGGATATATGCTTTATATATCAAATAAAATACAAATGTAATCATACCCCAATGGCTGGAGTACAAAAATTGAAAACTTTCACTCCTTGAAAAGATCCAAAGACCAGTTTGTCAGTTAGAAAAAGACTTGCTTTCAATCTACAGGAGAGTGAGTATTAGTAAGAGTAAAATACCCGTGCATACAGTGGTTGCAGTGTCTCTCGCCGCAAGCAATTAACGACGAGATACATGCTAGTTCAGTTGCTTAACTATAAAAACAATTATTCACCCTACGTAACGTTGTAATCATGTACAACAAAAAATGGTCAAATCGTTCTTTGGCGAAACCATGTTATGTATTGCCTTATTTCTGTAACAATGTTCTGCAATTGTTTTTTTCTCAAGCTGTTTTTTTCCCTTAATAATGTGCGAGATGATAAGACTTCTTTCTTCCTACCTTCCTGAAGTGAATCTGTTTCGGACATTAACAACTGATTATACGAAAAGAAGAATATTACTAGATAAATGATCCTGACATTGTAAAATAATGATCCGCTGATATAATTTGATAATATAAACACTATATTCTAATCAGACAAAACTAATAAAATAAAACAGAAATATATTTGTGAATGTTGAGATTAACTTTACTACCTTTAGATCCGCAATAAAACATTATCATGAACAATCATCCCAATCGAAGAGACCTTGTTATACCGTCTTATTACAAACAACGCAAGTAATCCATTGGCTTTGCGGAATTCAACACAGTGAATTGGATTTGTTTTCATTGTAATCACATTGGTTGATAATATAACACATCTCATTATTTCAACATCAGGAAGATTCACTCAGATCGCGTTGTTAAACGTGACCTTGATATGAACATAGAACGTATGACCCTTGTTAGCAATTCTTTGAACCCAAATGTATTGGAAATTCTTCTCTAAAAGACGTATTATGTAGGGGTGAGGTGTAATTTATTTCTCTCAATGCAACACCGACACGCTGGACTGTAATTGTAGATTTACCCCTGTTAATGCGATGTAAATAGTTTCCTGTCAACAATAAAATCATTTCATTCGTAAATCTACGTTTATTCTATACTCATCCGAAAAAACACTAAATTTGACCTTCTGTGACCTATAGTGTCAATATCATATTACACTAAATTTGACCT
Source organism: Unio pictorum (assembly GCA_030141615.1). NCBI lineage: Eukaryota > Metazoa > Mollusca > Bivalvia > Unionida > Unionidae > Unio > Unio pictorum. The sequence continues at coordinate 16,726,383 of JARLTB010000001.1, read as the reverse complement.
TCTGTGACCTATAGTGTCAGTATCATATTACACTAAATTTGACCTTCTGTTACCTATAGTGTCAGTATCATATTACACTAAATTTGACCTTCTGTGACCTATAGTGTCAGTATTATATTACACTAAATTTGACCTTCTGTGACCTATAGTGTCAGTATCATATTACACTAAATTTGACTTTATGTGATCTTTAGTGTCAGTAATATGAGGTCAATCTATAAGATTCTTTCACTGTCGAAACCATGGAGTCATTCGTTTTTGGAAGCGGAAAGAGTGAAAATCAAACCCTGCATAGTCTGTTCCAAAATTGAAATATGATCTGTAGCACCAGACTACATCTGAAGCTCAAAGAGACATTCTGTACTTCTTGTTGTTCAACTGCTTTCGATTCAGATATACTGATGCAACTCTTGTACCAGTCTTTCTTTTATCTAAATAATGTATTCCGATCAACTACAAACATCGTTATGACAAAGTAGCTTTCTACTTACGCAGACAGTGTAGTATGCTAACGCATTTAGAATTTTTTTTAAAACTAGAATACAACTAGAATACACATAATCAGATTATATATAAATGGATGCACAGTGAGCATTTTAATTGTACGTGCTCTATCAATTAAGAAATTTTTAATATGCAAAATTGTACCTGAAGCGACTTCTTAAATTCTCTATACCACGTTTATCTCATTATAGTCAAAACAAGGTCTTCATTAGACCTGCAGTTCCATATTATCTTTTAAAAGAGAGAAAAGGGAGAGCATCTCATTTAATTTCACAAAACGTCTGCTTTCATACTTACAAATTCTCCAAATTTTCTACTACCGTTTTGATTATGTATTCGATACCGGTTGTCTGCGGACCTTGCTGACACCGTACTGGCTTGCTGGGCCATGGCAGATGAACCCCAGGTTAAAGGCTAGGGCCTGTTTGCGCAGACTGCACTCCACCTAAAAGCCCCATAGAGCAGGCATAAAGGAACTAACATGGCTGACTTCGCCATAAATATTCCAGAAATTCTCGACTTGTTTCCTAGCGTAACCATTCATAGCTTTTGACGTGATTCAACTCTAATGCTTTCGAGCCCTCAGTCAAAGCCTAGGTGAAGCTTCTTTCTTATAAGACATGCTTTCCGACAGCATCAACTTCGTTAGCTGCACGTCCTTTCTGATGGATCCAAACTATTGCTAGATCTTTGATCTCGGTCCTTCTCATACCACCCGGCAAATGCAAACTGTTTAACAATTTGAAGCAATGCCTTTGAAGTTTGCTGCTTTGTCTATATAAATAGAACAGTTTTGACGTTAAAGGATTACTGGAGACGTAACGGATCTTAAAGATCAAATAGGTATTCTTGTAGACGATTTAGGTGGCAATTTATCTTTTATTATAATGACAGGACTCTACGAAACAAACCGTTGACAATCGCAAGGCAATGTGCTGGTGGCATTTCAGATTAAACTGTGGCGCGAGCCTGGATCTGGCAGTTCATTTTGAATGCTTAGCAATACAAATTATGCGTGTAAGTATGAATAGCGGATAGTGTGTGAAAATGCATGGGTTTGTGTATGTAAGTATGAATAGATTATCTATATACGTAAGCATAGAGGCTATGCATATACGCACGCATATAGGTTTATGTATGTACGCATGCATAGAGTTTATGTATGTACGTATGCATAGAGGTTATGTATGTATTTATGTATGTATGTATGTATGTATGTATGTATGTATGTATGTATGTATGTATGTATGTATGTATGTATGTATGTATGTATGTATGTATGTATGTATGTATGTATGTATGCATGCATGCATGCATGTATGTATGTATGTATGTATGTACTTACGTGTGTGTGTATGTATGCATATATGTATCTCTGTATCAATGTATGTATGGATGAAAGAAGGGATGGATGGATAGAGTATGTAAGTATGCATACAGTTTAACTGCGCATTGACAAAATCTGGTCATAAAGTGGTGATATAAGGTTACACTGTGGGTAGCAACGTCTTAAACGTATAAGACGATAAACGTTTCAAAATAAAAGTTAACACAATGTCATATGACTTAGCATAATAAGATAATGCAACTATTATTAAGAAACATAAAGATACAATTTATGCATATCAGATTTAAAATCCTTAATGGAGGAAAGATATTTTATTGAAATCGATTCTTCAAAACAATCCAGAACCAATGTTGAATTTGTATGCGTAATGCCGGCTTTAACACCGAAATATTTGAATTTTCTAACCGTAAATTGTACTAAAAACACACGTTCGCTGCGCACATAATCTTTTTTTCTGCAGTCAAGTAACATGATTTCTGCAGTTCGTCTTGCAGAGAAATAACTTAAATTTTATTTGCATGACAAAGAGGTTTGAAAAAGCGGAGATAATTAATTTGATCTGAAACAAGTGCAAATGCAAATCACGTCTTGGCAGTATTGGAAACACAGTGTATTGTTCTCAATAGAGCTAATACAGAGTCAAACACTTTAGACACAAAACTGGATGTATCAGAGTATAAATACACATCGATACTATACGGACTGATATGGATTGAGATGGATTAAAGGATTTTGCTGACAAGAAAATTGACATTGATTTGCCCAATTATTCTTGTCATTAGATAGCTAGAAAAAAAAACAGAACTTTCTTTGCAGCATTTCCATGGAGGTTTCGAGGTGCGTTATTTTGACTCAAATACTTTGGAGAAACTGCTCCAAAGCCAGCAAAAGTGTAAAAGATTACAACAAACAATTTAAGCGACATACATGATCGGATCTAAACTTCAGAATTGTCAGATTTCGAATCTTCAGACCTTGTGAGAGCTGAAACTTTGGGTTTGAAAATATACAAAATTAAAAATGAAAAAAAAATTAAATAACAAGCGCGCATTTTATGCAAAGATAAATGATTGATACTTCATTTTTTAAAACCCGACAGTACATCGGTGATTTTAGTGTTCAAAGAGAAATCAATCAGCAATACACCATCTTCGAATTGTTTTCTCGAAACAAAATCTCTAGCACATTTGACAAAAAGAAGATTTATTACTGATTTTTTTTTCTAGAAAGAGCTACATTCTTGTTTTAAAATAAGGTCTTGGTTATGTTTTATGTTTTTTGCTTATGAAGCATTGTTCATTCCATAAATATTATATAATACAATGACATAGACAGCCTTACCACCTACTTTGATATTTAACTTTCAGGTAATGTAGTGATAATGGTAAAAAGCGATCTAAAGTCGACATTCGTCTTTTCTTAAATGTAAACGTAAAAAAGAACCATTCTTTAAATGGCGGCCGGTGTACAGCCTTTAGAAAAAAATCCAGTTATCTCCATTTCATTCTTTCCTTCAGGGCATTTTGAAAATTGTACCATTAATTTCGAAAACCGCATACCAAAACTTCCTTTTAAATCGTCAAAATCGACGTCTGATCAACCACTGCTCATTGCATTATTCAATGTCCAATCAGTAGGACCACCAGAGAGGCGCAAAGAAATAGTTTATTACATCAACGGTCATGATATTGACATCTAAACAAAATCAGGCGATGAGTCAAAGTGTGTGGATATAATACCTCTGTTTACTCCATTAAGTCGTTCCCACCGAGGAGGTGGTATCGTTGTCATCGCAAAGATCGCGATGTGTCGTAGATTCAACCATTTTCAACCTCAAGCTCTGACGTTGTACACCCACACTTGTTAGATTGGATTATTCATACACTTTATTATACTATTATATAGTCTTCAATTTTGTCCCATCCATGAACTTGCAGCAAAACACCACCACGCCATTGCTAACTCAACGTAGCACTCCCTACCCATACATCTATGTTTTGCTACAAAGAAAAATAACTGGGTATGATACATAAAATCCAAATAATGCACGACGTCCAGACAATCCTAACAACGTCGTTTCCTCCTACATTAGATACAGGCGATTTTGCCTTTATTGCTTGTCAAACTTACTCAAGCAACCAAATACGTCGTATCAATTCAAAAGTATTCTCCATGGTATAACAGTGTTAGGGACAAGTTTCAAACGCTAAACGAGAACGCTGCAAAGCTGAGATGATTTGGCTTTCAACGAGCCTCACTAATCATAAGCAGATCTAAGAAGCTGCTCAGAAGAATTTAATAAACAGAGTTCATGCAGTAAAATCAGCCAATTACAGTATTAAGATCACCGAAAGTTTTAGTTGCAAATAGCTCATTGAGGTTACAAACAGGCTAATGCCAATGAAGAAGTGTACACAACAACTTTCTACGACATTCGACCTTCCGGACCTGTTTTAAAGTATTTTCCTTGTTAAGTCTATTAGAGACAAGCTTGATAAAGGTTTCAACTGACTCATCGACACCATTCAGTAGAGATGCAGAATATACACGGCAACCTTTAATAGGATTTAAACCGGCCTCTAGATTTGATTCATTAACTTTGATGAAGAAGGCCCCAACATCAAGTGAACTTAATCCTATTCCGCTATCATTGCTACTTGAGTGCTTATATTGAATATAACCTTCACTAAGTGATGTTATTAATACTTCTCTCTCATCCGGGAAATTCCCATAATTTTCAATTACTGTCATTGCTAAACCTCTGTTGAAGAAACCGACACGTGATCCGAATGATTCAAAGAAATACCGCCCTGTTTCTAACCTCTCATTTATTAAAAAGAATCTTTAAAAACGTTGTTTAATACCAGCGTCTACCTCATCTGAATTCAAATATTCTTTTCGGCAATGTACAGTCTGCATATCACACTCGCCATAGTACTGGAACTGAAATTCCTTCTGCCTTTTTGGATAGTGGAAAAAGTACAGTCCTCAGGCTCCTTGACCTCTCTGCGGCATATGGCAACATATAGGCAATATGATTAGAATCTCCAATGTTATACGTGAGGATCTGACCGCGTTTATGTTCCGATGACCGATGTTACTACCATTTTTGCAACTCTGTTTCAGCCAATCAGATGAAGTCTTATATCTTTGAGTTTGAAGACTAAGCGGTATGAAAATCATCAATGTGTGCCGAACGATTTGATTTTCTGTTAGACTTCACAAGAACTTACAAACTTAATTATATTGACTTCCTTGTATAATCCACATGTTTTCGTTTTGTAATTTCTTGGTGTTTGTTTTTGCAATCTTTTTGTAGTATATGATTGTATGTATTATCTAATATTTTAAGCGTATAGAGCTATACATATTATGCGCTGCACTAATTCCATATTATTATTATTATTATTATTATTATTATTATTATTATTATTATTATTAAGAATGGACTGTATCATGTGTTCCAACTCCGTCGACTGATTTGTTCATTCTGCATGTTTGTGCTAAAGGGACAGGATATATGTTTAGGACGAGAAAAATTATAAGAAACATCTGAAGTTCTATTAGTGCAATTACTATCCTACCATACTTTTACATATGTTTTGGTTAAACATGCTCCAAAGCTTGATAACCAGAAGCCTATTCTGAATCTTGCGCCTCTTTAAAATCATGAAAGAAATATTTCTTGTTGAATACATACCTACTAACGCAGAAATATGCAATACAGTTTTAATTTTGAGAGAACTTAAATACTCTTCTGATAGATTCCACGACCCTTGAACTGGTCCAGATGATATCCAATATTAACTTCTGAAATACTTATATGAGCAAACTCTCATTATATTAACAGTTTCGATAAAGTTTGGAAAACTGGTGAATTCCAACCGTCAAGGAAGGTATGTACCTTAATACCAGTACATAAGCATATAAATGACCATACCAATATCTCGAACTATATCTCCATTGCACTGACAAGCTGAATTTGAAAAGTCATGATAGCACAGTTGATCATAAGCAATGGAGGCAAAACTGAACATCCAGTCAGACTGGAAAAATGTTTCATCAAAACTATATAAGCTATCCGACTTATGACAATTCTAACGGCCAAGCCACATCTATAATCCCACACATATCGGTCTAAAACCAGTGTAATCTGGACAAATGTATTTCACCATCAGCATTTTGTCTGAACTCAGTATTCCCTAACATAGACAATAGGATTGATAAACAATATAAAATAGGTGTAAGGCTGCCAATATTTTGTAAATGATCTCGCGTCACATTTTGTAGTAGTCAGCATGACACGTGACAATTTCATAAAAGTAGTATTTTTCCAGACAAGTTGTTAATATTATCGGAAAAGAGAACATTATTCAAACTTCTATGCGCGTGCTAAAGGTTTGGCGATTGTTACAATTCTATCCAGTTCTGTTATGAAAATGAGGGGTGTCTCTTTCCCAGACAAAATTCAAGTTTTTAAGTAATCACCATCACGAAATCAGTATGTGAAAAGCCAAGACACAGACTCCGAGAACAGTAAAAAGTACTTTTCACGTTAAATTGTCCAAGGGATGGGTGCCTGGTAGTTGATTGACATATAAAAGAGAGTTTCGGCTTCATACTAAAGGAAGATCGTCTCGAAAAAGCAAAAGGCCTAGTCTTAGTCACCTACATATGTTCATTAATTTAAGTTTGTAATTATTTGTTGCATTTCTTTTTAAAATTCACACATCAATTGTTCGTGAGTTTGGACGTTAATGGTTTGCATGCATTTGTCTCGAATGTTATTTGACTCAGGTATGTTATGGATTTCATGCATTACTTCTAATACAAATTGTGTTAATAGGTGAATTTAATATATATATATATATATATATATATATATATATATATATATATATATATATATATATATATATATATATATATATATATATATATATATATATATATATATCATGTATGTAAATTTGATTTTACTCTCGAAATGTTATGTCATATAATTGGAAGTTAGCATGTAATGCAGTTAGGACAAGGAGTGAGGTCCATTAATTAATTCGTGAAATTAATGAATTCATTTCAAGCGAGAAATCAGCGCATGGTTACAGAGATAGTCCAATTAATAATTTATATCAAACAGAGGTGCAGTGTTATTTACTAGGATGTCTAGTTATATCATGGTTGTAGTTAGGAATGCATCTAGTATCTAAGAAAAATACATTAATTGAATGATTATAGGTTTGTGTGTATTTCAGGCTGTGAACTGACCATATTATCTTTAGCTTTTTGAGTTACGATGAGACGAGATCTAACATAACAACGAGAGCTGGATTTTGGTTCTACGCCTGGAAAAAAAACCTGACAAATATTTAGGTTGCAAATTATTAGTTTGAAGGAAAAAAATAGTTGAATATCTGTATCATGCAGTGGAAGTTACGGTTGACGACCGAAAGAGGCTGGAGAGATAGATAGAACAGGAAAACAGATACCGCGACACAGATTTTGAGAGAACCGGAACAACGACGTTATCCCAGAGATTTGTAGAAACCCACTAGGACTGGTATAGCCTACCTCCACAGTCCTCATCTCGAGACAGCTGAGATCCATGAGGTATAGATTCTGTCTTCGAGTCGGAATCACTCTCCCATTTCCGTGATAAAAATGTTTCGAGGATAATATGATAGGACAAACACATTCAGTACGAGTTTCGTCACAGTTAATTACTGTTTAGTTTATTATTTGTCTCTTTTATAACAGTTAAAGTGTTACATAACCAATAATATTTATTAATACTTATGTAATATTAATATTATTAAAACTTATATAATAAACCAGAGAGACAAGTTTTAGCCTCTGACGTCACATTACTAACATGTGACATCAATACGAATCGCGTATTGAAAAGTACAAATGTTGCCCTTTGCCCAAACATTCAACATTAACATTGTTTTGCCATATTATTTGTCAGAATCATGTGTCCAAGAAAATGTTGAACTTAGTACATCGTCAATCTATTCATCTTCATATCAGGTATAATGTCTCATATCACTCATATCATCTCCATCGAAACTTTACCCATACGACTGCTGTCTTCGATGTCAAAGTATATTAAATGGCAGACGATAGTTGCATGGGAAAATATTGACGAACATAGACTAAATTAGAGTAGTAACCTGCATGCATAGTAATAACATGTGTTGATATGATGATAAATATCCAAGCAATAGACCTCTGCAAGTTATAAGTGTCCATAGAGTCTTGTTGCCGACAAAAGGGCTGAGACATGACTCCCCATTTTTGGACTTTTCAATAACCATCTATCTCTTGGGTGACCCAAAGATCGAGTGACTTCAGAGATTCAGTTTGCCAGAGAGATACAGGGTGGCATCAAAACTGAATTGCTCGGCTGATGGAAGTTTGACACGAAAATTGCGAGGTTTTCTACATGAAAGACTATGCAAGCAACTGACTTTGACTCTAATGATGTCTTGATTGGTTGAAAGTCTACTTGTCTGGTATTATCTTTGACTCTTTATGCCAAGCAGCAGAGAGGGTGAATCCTACAACCTTTTTTTTACTTTTTTGATTATACCCTAGACCCTTCTCGCGAACCAGAAAAAAAAATGACAGTGATTGTATTCGCGTTTTCGTTGATGAATCATAAATGTCGCAACGTCGTTGTCACTCACCCTCTCTGCTGCTATGGGTTACGGTGATTTTAACCGAATATTTGATCTAGTCCGATACGATATCGTGTCCCCCTTCAGGACTTTACAAACAGACTAATCGCTAACACCTCATCTTGTAAATCAATCAGATTATTGGACTGGTCAGTGAGTTTGAAATTAATTCTGGTTAATGAATTATTATGACATCGCATATAGACTGGATTAGTTGGATCCTCAATAATTAAAAATCCTGGAGGAGCTGTTGGTGCAAATGAATATAAAATATATCCCTGCTGAGCTTGATTTGATCGTTCTAAATTTATTTGATAGCTTCCTTCGATAACATCACATACTAAATTGATCGCTATCACCGATGAAATATTCACATTGAACGGAGCGATATGCCTGCCGCCGCCATCTGGGTCATTATTATGTTTGAGGATTTTTATTTCCTGTGATGTTGTTTTTTTCCACGTATCATGAATTATTTTAAAACCAACATCGATGGCATCACTGAGAAGTTTTTCTAGTTCTGGTACGTTATATCCTGGTAGTTTGGACGTTGGAATGTCCTTGACGGGGATGCCCCTGCCTTCTGCAAAAATTGTTCTTGTTTTAGGATTACTGTCACCTAATACTTCTTGAATAATTTGCGCATTAAATGTTTCCATATCATTGATGATTTTGTTACATGTTTCTACGACGCTGATAAATTCATCTCGGGTAAGAGAGCCGGATTTAAGAGGTATTAACAACAGTGAAAAATCATTATTCATTGCCTTGAAATTATAATTCATTTTAAGTTCGTCAACAACAAGAAATTTCCCTCCCTTATCTATATCGTCAAAGATAGCAAAAAAATCTCTAGCAAACCTGTAATCACTATAACTCCTTACTGGATTATCAGATTTTATCCTGTCTGTGACATAATCAGTTTTTTTTGGTTCTGGTAAATCAACGGTTTCCCTCCCGGGTGGTAATTCAGGCCAACCTAACACTGTTCTTATTGAGCTTTGATAGATATCTACGACATATCCTTCTGTGCTTATTTCAATGGCAGATGACAGTGTTGGCACATGAACTGTTATAGCGATTTTTGATTCTTTTCCAGTAATCGATTTTATTCTACGCGCGAATTCATCATTGATTTGTTCGATTTGGTATGACCCTGTTGGTATCGAAACAACGTTCCAGTCTGGGGTACCGTCGGGTTTATTCTTATTTGCAAACACTAAAGAATTATTTGGTTGTTGACCACCAAATGATTTTGACCTAATATTAGGCCAGCTATGATACACTCGTAATTTTGCTAGCGCTATCTCCTTCACTGGGACCGGAGAGGGGAAATTCACACTGAATTCTGGATTCGTTGAGGTTATTGAGATCATGCTGGTTTGTACTGGGGTTGTGTTCTCCACTATTTGTTGAAGTAATTCCTGCGGTGTCGTCATCGTTGCTATACTCATGATGTATTTCTAATTTTGATACTGCGGAATCATAGACACGTATCATCACTGAGAACTCACTATCTGATATCGTTGAGGTTATTGAGATCATTCTGTTTTTTTCCAATTCCATCGGTGTTGTCATCGTTGCTATACTCATGTTTTTGTATTTCTAATTTTGACATCGCAGAATCATATATATCTACCATCGCTGAAAACTCACTCTCTGATATAATTGTATCATCGAGAGATGACGATATCAATGAGGATAATTGCGAGCATGCAGTGGACACAACATGAAATTGAATTATGTAGTCTTGTAATTTTCGTTGGCTGCATGATGATATTTTTTTTGTGATTATTGAAATAATTCCAGCGATTGTTGTTGCCGCAGAAATGCAAATCGGAACAGCTATCGGAGCCATCATTGTCACTGAAGATAGTATAATTCCAGCTCCGGTGATTACACCACTCACTGAATACACAGTAATATCAATTGCGGTAATTCTCCTGCGATATTTTTTAATTTTCATTGCATACTCCTCAGACAGGGTTTTGAGTCTAGTTTGAAATTCTCTGACCTGATCATAACGATATTGCGATGATGAAATCATTTTTTATTTTAACAACGCTAGCGTTTTCAATTACGATTTACTTAAATCCGCTACGAATTCCACATACCACGTTGTTGTAACCCTAACCAAATTTTTATCAGTAGCTATTAACGTGAACTGTTCAGTTGTATCCTTGTCGATGATCGTTGAAATCGTATTATTGACCCCGGATGAACTTGACGATGAAATATTAAATTGAGTCGTTCTCAATATTGTTAATCGATAAATACCTTTAACGGTTGCAGTGATATCTAATTTGTTGTTTGTAGGTGTCCACTCAAATGATCCGTGTTTGATTGTGTATACTACGTTGTTGGTTTTCTCATGAGGAATTTTTGTTTTTTCAATGACTGTTATCATCCTCGAAATATCACCTTTGACGCCTTCGATGAAGTTTTTGGTCTCATCGATGGATTTTTTAATATCAGGGAGTTTTAGTTCAATTTTATCGAATGCAGTTCCAATAAATTTATCAATGATATTTCTACGAAATGCGGTAAACTGTTTTATGTGTTCTTCGGTTTTAGATTGAAGTGTTGCTAGTTCCAACGCAGAATCGTTGAGAGTTTTAAATCGATCTGTAATCGTCGAAAAGAGTACACCCGGTTTGAGTTTACCCTGATCGGAAAATAACGCGATAGTATCCTCGATTGCGTTTTGTTGTTTAACTAAAATATCATCCAACGACACATCACTGGTTTTCAATTTACCCTGATCGGAAAATAACGCAACGGTGTTCTCGATTGCCTTTTGTTGTTTAACTAAAATATCATCCAACGACACATTACTAGATTTCAATTTACCCTGATCGGAAAATAACGCAACGGTGTTCTCGATTGCCTTTTGTTGTTTAACTAAAATATCATCCAACGACACATTACTAGATTTCAATTTACCCTGATCGGAAAATAACGCAACGGTGTTCTCGATTGCCTTTTGTTGTTTAACTAAAATATCATCCAGAGAAATATTACTAGATTTCAATTTACCCTGATCGGAAAATAACGCAACGGTGTTCTCGATTGCGTTTTGTTGTTTAACTAAAATATCATCCAACGACACATCACTGGTTTTCAATTTACCCTGATCGGAAAATAACGCAACGGTGTTCTCGATTGCCTTTTGTTGTTTAACTAAAATATCATCCAACGACACATCACTGGTTTTCAATTTACCCTGATCGGAAAATAACGCAACGGTGTTCTCGATTGCCTTTTGTTGTTTAACTAAAATATCATCCAGAGAAATATTACTAGATTTCAATTTACCCTGTTTGTCTTGAAATACAACTATCTCATTAGGATCAACATTTACTAAATTCAACGTCTTAGCGATTTCATCTTTAATTTTTTTTGTTATATCCTTGATAGAATCAGGGGTTGCAGTGTCATCAGGTTTGGGTTTCAAAGATCTCCCCCAAATATCAATCATGTTATTGTAAAACTCTTTCTCTCTTTAAAATCGTTTCGATTTCCAGCGACTACTAGTGTAGTCATTTACGACAATGTGTGGTGGCTTTCTAGATGCTGAAATAGCGTTAAGGACATTTAATACTTCACTGCCGCATATTGGTGGGTCATTGATTTGTTGTGTTGGTAGCGTAGAATACCAAGTCTTCATTGGAAGGGTTTTTATATAACGCAAAAACTCTTTTGGCGGGGCTAATCCATATGAATCAAAATAGACAATCCCACGTGGATCAATAGCGTATGCAACCCAGTGAGTTCCAGGTCCGGTGCTGTTATCGAGATTAATAATACCTGTTTCAGTTTTGTTTGGTGGATGTGGTAATTGATCTTTCATAAAAACACCTCTGAAATTTTTTATGGCTAGTTTTTTAGCAGCATCCATTAAATCAAAATTGGACATGGGAACCATCGAAGATTTGGGAACCATAGGTTCCTCAATTAATAAACCGGTCCTAGTCTCAGGCCTGATCCGTGAACGGATCTCCCGCTGTACCATGAATACGGGGTTCCTGGTAGTCTCAGACCTTTTCCGCTGTACCATGAATACGGGGTTCCTGGTAGTCTTAGACCCTTTCCCTTTTTTTATACCCTCGACCTTTCTTCGGTTCATATGATTCAGCAATGCTCTGTACCGCTTTTGTCCCCAAGCCTCCAACTACCCCCAATGCGGCCGCTTTTGCGACTGCTGGGGCTGCTGCCGCAAACAATGCTGGTAACGCAGCAAACAACGGAAATATACCACCTGTTTTTATCATATTTTTGATAGCAGCCGCAGAGAGTGTGATCTGAACTCCTTTTTTATCCTTGAAAGCATCATTGAAATGTTTCACTTGACGAGTTGTCAGTGGCAATTTATTTGCCCCGCCATTCATTTGATTAGGTTTCAACGTGATTGTGGTTCCACATTGTTTAGCGGATTTTGATTGCAATTTTTTTAACTGACCAGGTGTCAATGATACATTGATATTACTATATGACATTATACAAATACAGATTGATCTAATTGCTATCAAAGATTTTCCACTGGTGCATCAATAAATCTCATTCGTCCACCAACACCTTCAAGTAGCATTGATTTATCACTGAGAATGACAGCAACCGCTCTATAATTAGCAATACCACCAGGACGGGTTACACGGGCTCTGAAGTGTATATCAACGACAGATTGTCTCATCAAATCAAGATGTTCCAATGAAAAGTAATAAATCGGATAGAGGCTTTTAAAATCCAATTGTGATATTTGCAAACCAGTATCCACATTTAGATCACGTGCCATAAACGACAACAGGTTATGATAGACACGTGAAATATGATTTTGACCGTAATCAAGTTGTACATCTTCAGATGGTTCCTGCTGTCCGTTTATTCTCAGTGAGACCTCTCTAACACCTAACTGATCAAATATCATATGACTTCGTTGTTGATTACCAACTCGCGCAGCATTCTGTAACGCAATAAATATATGACGTGGAGCTGAAACACCTTGTTTTGATGCCAGATGCCAAGTAAATATATCATCAACATTATCCAGTTTAATATCCGTAGTCACTGATAACCAACTCAACAATGATTTTCCTCCTTGGTTCATAAATGATAACAATTTTTCTTCTGCTATGATTGATGGAGTTAACACTGGCATCCACAATGCTAGTTTTGTTAAAATGACTTTACCATCAGCAACACCAGCATCATGCCATATTGCATCATTATCAGTACCCTTTCGTACAAGCGCTACTGTGTGTTTAGCTCCATAAATAACTTTTCGGACGTTTCTACAGAATCCGAATATATGATGCAGTGGAATTGCACATGAAAACTGTCGACGCTGTCCTTGCAACGTTGCTACGCGTGTTGCAAATCCTAGGTTGAAGTTAATAATATTATTTATGACATCAAAATCACCAGCTGGTCTTGTATATCCGTCTGGTGCTGGATTAACTGAAGAAGCATGTGTTGCCTTGACTCTAGAATACTGGTTGTGTTCAGGGTGATCAGTAATATCCTTAGAAAACATCATAGATGGACCAGCTGATCTTGTATAATCATCAGAATATCTCGCTAACCCTATGATGGTTGTAGCCACATCAACTTCACGGTCAATGGATTCAATTTCTTTTCCATCAATGAGATATCTTGCACTTTCAAATAACGCCATGATGCCATTATTGACAAAACCAACTCGGAGAGTTGGGTTATTGTCATATGGTGTATTAGCTGCAACATTGGTTACAAGTTCTCCTTCTACTTCAATAAACGCTTCACAAGGCAAAAAGTATTTACTGGTATCATGAACTTGAAGTTCAATTCGTGATCGGAGATCTGGTTGTACTGCGTGATAAGAATAAAATTGAAAATCGCGTACAGAATCATCTTTACGCACTGGGGCCTCCATATCAAATGCTGGATCAGGTGACCTTTTGAACATTTTATTCTATTTATCAGAGTCTAAATCGGATTTTCCATTTCATCGTGAAAAACGCTAGCGTTTTCTACGCGGTTTTTTAAAGCCACTTCCTGCTATCATGTTTGCTATCATGTTATTTTGGTCACTTGGATTCCCCAATGACGCTAATTTTTCATCTACTGCGTTATTTATTATTTTACTAACACTTGCAGGCATTTCTGCTGTAGATGGCAATGGTACCGGTTTCTTTTTTCGTCTCACTAATGATGTTATTTTATCCTTTGCTGCAGAAAACGCTTTCCCGGCAAGATCTCCAGCAGCACCAATACCCTTATCACGAATAACATCAATGGCTTTCATTCCTAATTGTTTAGCTAACGGCATCACTTTTGGGGCCATTCTTGTAAATAAACCTGCAATGGTATTACCTAAACCATCTCCATAGTATGCTTTATAAACTGGCACCCGTGAATTTACCACATAGACGGGGGTTGGTTTATCATGATTGTAGTGTATAATCATCTTGTTATAAAACTAGTAGTTTTTTAATTAGTGATCAATCGCTGTAATAACCATGGGCATCTTTGTGATTTTCAACTAACTCAGCAATGAATTCTCGATATACATTAATGTCCATGATACCACCGGCAAATAATCGTCTACAGATATCAGCTGCTTCATTAATTATTTCTGGAGAGTTATTTCCGGCTCGTTTCCCTCCGATGAGGACTTCTAACCGTGATATATCACTGAGAATGTTACCAGGACATGAAACGCTAGCGTTTTCACTCTTTGAGTTTCCAATCCTTGGATTTTGCAATCCACTTCCGCTATAACCAGCTGCTTCATCTAGTTTTTCTAAATCCGTAGTTTGTAAATAATCATCATCATCATCATCATCACGTGGTAGTTGTTGTTTTATAGGAGAAAAAGATATTTTCTTTGCAGGTTGCTGTCGCTTTCTTTGCAATCTTGGCGGTTTTTGTTGTTGTTTTAGTTCTTCATATTGATTATACACGTGATCCACCATCCTGATATATTCAATGTATGATGCACTATCTGTCTTTTTTTGACTTTTTCCAGTTTTGATTTTGTAGAATATATCAGCCCAATGAGTGAAATTCTTAACAAACTTGTGATGTTCTGGTTTCAACATTTTTTTTCTGTTTTCATAAGTCTTAACAACAAGCGCAGGAATTTCTGTTGGATCAGTCTCATCAATTGCTGCTAACCCTTCTTCGTTAAATCTCACGCGTAAATCATCTACTGTTCTTTTTGATTCCATTTGTTTTGTTTGTTCAGTTTTCGCTGCTATTTTTTCAAGTTCACCAATAACAGATTTTCCCGTCTCGGGAACATCTCCCAGTAAAGCACGCTCAGCCCCTTTCGTTGCTGTGGTTACTGGTTTAAACAACTCTTCAGACCCCAAAGCAAAATCCGTTTGTAAACTCTGTCGTTGTTGCAGTTTATTCCTGACAGAGTCACGAATTGGTACAAATCTCTTAATTGCATCTAATCTTTCACGAGCCAATCGGGTCGTTAATGCTTCATTGACCATTATTTGAAATCAGAAACCATTTTTCAATTGCAAAACAATTTTTCCCATCGATGATTCCTTCCCTTAATGGTCCAATTTTTTATTGCTATGAAATATTTTTATTTTTTATTGCTATGAAATATTTTTATTTTTTATTGCTGTGAGAAATATATTCAGTGATTTTGACTGTTTTTGACAGTTTTGGTGCCATTTTGTGCAATTTTGGTGGTTTTCAGTTGAAAATCTCAAAGAGATTTTACAGTCAAGTAGTCGATTTTACATGGGATTTTCCATAAGGAAAAGCTGTTAAAACTCATTTTTGATGATTTTTAGCCATTTTTCATCAATTTTTGCCTGTTTTCAGTGATGTTTGGTCATTTTTCATCGATTTTTGGTAAAAAACCTCGTAGGGTCAAGTAGTCGATTTTGCATTGGATTTTCCATAGAGAAAAGCTGTTAGGATTCTATTTTATTTTCGCAGTGTGAAATATTTTTCAAAAAATGCTAAAAAAATGAAAATCTCAAGGAGATTTTACTGTCTGACAAAATCTTTTAAGGGTCGGTCAATCAAAATAGTTCATTTTCTTGAATTAACGCTCGTAGGTTTCTAATTTTAGAATTAACTTCCTTTTTCAATTCATATTCGTTACCTAATTCTTTTCGTATTCCTTCCACGATAGTATATAACGGAACAAACACACCTACTTCACTGGAAAATGCAAGAGAGTCTCGAATAGAATTCTGAATTTTTTTGATGAGTGCATATTTCTTTGGTAACATATACTTATTGTTGTTTACTCCGTATTCTATATCCTGAAAATCTGACATAATTTGATCAGGATTTAACCCATCTGACAATTTAATATCCTGGCTTTTCAATTTTGCAATTTCAACTATGATGCTATTCATATTTTCAGAATTCATATATGATAATACATATTTCTAATTCATTTTTCAAAAATAAAAGAGCCGTTAATATTTTTTAAAATTAATTCTGTATATATAAATATATTTTTAAAAATTAATTCTGTATATATAAATATAAATGCAGACCAAAATAAATAACAACCATGATGAGCGGTTGTCAGTCATTTGGCCCCCTTGATATAGTCCGCTGTGTCTTTCATAGGGTTCTTTCTTTCTTGAGTATTTTTCTCAAATTTCCATTTTTTTTTTCTGAGATTTCTTCAATCTCGATTTGACCCTATGACCGTTTCTTTTGGCCGGTAATTCATTTTTGAACACCATACGGGGCTACCCAAATGTGACGGAGAGCTAATTACATCCATGGATGTTATTTATTTTAGGTCATTTATATTTACATTCACCGGAAACATATTCCCCTAAGAGTGAATCTAACTCGTCAAATAACGGGTTAGAATCACAAGAGGGTATGTTTACGTGAAATGACCTAGATTACATATATATACGACAACACATCTTTGGAACTCCTTGGTTGCCTTCACATCCAAGTAAGCCCAAAGGAAACCCGAAACATACATCTCCGGAAGGGAGGCCTAACGTGGCAAACGCCATCTTAGACCGCCCAGAAGATATGCTTGGGGTGTGACGTCACAACATATACTTAATTAAGGACAGCACAAATACCGTATATATTTCCACTCGAGTGTTGTGGCAAATTGTAGGTATACATATACTTAATTAAGGACAGCACAAATACCGTATATATTTCCACTCCAGTGTTGTGGCAAATTGTAGGTATACATATACTTAATTAACTTAATTAAGGATGGATTATAATTCAATGATAATGGGACGGCACGACGGGGCGGATTTTCTACGGCCATCCGACCAATTAAAAGCAACCCATGAAATTAAACCCGGTTGCATGATTGAGAAAAGTCAACCACGCACACGTGTCAATGGCGTGGGTTATTTTTGACTGGTCGGATTGGCTTTCGAAAGCCCCAGCTTTAAACCTTTCATTTAGTATATAAGGTGACTAATACAGCAGCGTCAATCCACAGTGTGTTATTTTATTTTCTTGAATTACTTGTTAATGGTGTTTCACAGTATTTAAATGAGACCACATATTTGAATTAAACACTAGAAAAAAGAATATAATTGTTTAAAAACATTTTATATTTTATTTCTTTTCTTACAAAACAAATAATTTATTATACCCCCGCCACAGCATCACAATTTAATGGGAGATAACCCGACACAATCTAAGGGAGAGAGAGTATATAAGGTAACTTAATACAGCAATCCACAGGGTGTGTTACTTTGATTTCTTGAATTACTTATTAATGCTGTTTCACAGTATTTAAATGAGACAGAATATTTGACTTAAACACTAGAAAAAAGAATATAATTGTTTGAAAACATTTCTTTTCTTACAAAACAATTTCCCGCCGCTGAATCACAATCTAAGGGAGATAACCCATAAACAAGTTAACACAATCTAAGGGAGAGAGAGTATATAAGGTAACTTAATACAGCAATCCACAGAGTGTGTTATTTTATTTTCTTGAATTACTTGTTAATGGTGCTTCACAGTATTTAAATGAGACAGAATATTTGCATAAAACACTAGAAAAAAGAATATAATTGTTTGAAAACATTTCTTTTCTTACAAAACAATTTCCCGCCGCTGAATCGGAATCTAAGGGAGATAACCCATAAACAAGTTAACACAATCTAAGGGAGAGAGAGTATATAAGGTAACTTAATACAGCAATCCACAAGGTGTGTTATTATATTTTCTTGAATTACTTATTAATGCTGTTTTAAGGTATTTAAATGAGACAGAATATTTGACTTAAACACTAGAAAAAAGAATATAATTGATTTGAAAACATTTTATATTTGATTTCTTTTCTTACAAAACAATTTCCCGCCGCTGAATCACAATCTAAGGGAGATAACTCCCTTGGTTCATTTGTATACTAATACTATTTGTATAATTCATTAATAACATCACTGGAGAATCTTTCAATGTAGTCTTGGGGGTTTCTTATGATTTTGTCGCTGACTTTGTCAGTGTGAGGGTCAGAATTTCTGATTGATTGTCCATTTTTTATTCGTTTGTCATAATAGCGTTTTAGTTCCCTGTATCGTTTGCCGCCACACCTGAAACATAACTGCGATTTCCCCCTGACCCCAATCCCACATCGAATACAGGGTAACGGACCAAGGCTTCCACGACGAAAGCTTTGCATATGATACCCACAGAATTCATTTCTGCATGATTTGTTACACGGTGTCACTGATCCAATCATGAGCCATTTGCAATGATTCATTATACTTAAATCTTTCATTTAAATGCTTGTTTTAATTATAGTATGGAGGAGTTCGAGAGATTATCGAAAATTAAGCCCTGGAAAAGTGTTCAATTCAATCTTGATAGAGTTTCTGATACACCAAAGAATAAAATTCTTGATAGAACCTTGATTAGTAAAATCAGAGACTGTTTTAATGAATTCAAGCGTGATGGGGCAGCTCATTGTTGGTCAACATTTCGAATTGATGGTGTTGTTGACGCTACCATGAATGATGAAAAAGCAGCAGTGATAATCTCACGTCTTGGGGAAGAAAGAAATTTTTTTCGAATAAAATTCCTTATCCGTGTGACTCAGGATTCAAAACCAGGAATTTTGACTGGAATTGACAAACCATACTACGAAAAATCTTATCCTGTAACAGCAGTTGTTTACGGGATATATCCGCTCAATGACAAACCTGATATTGCAAAACTAGCACCCATGAAATATTCTTCGTCAAGGCTCAATTGTGTAGCAACAAGAATAATGGAACACTTCACAAATGCGTCCCGGGGAAATAAACTAACTGATCTAAGACGAAAAAAAATAACCGAATGGGAACTGACAGTGAAACAGCATGGGGCAACAATTCAGGATATAGCTAAATTAGAAACATCATTGAGATTTCCAATAACGGTAAGGACAATCACCGGTGAAGTATTATACGAATCGAAATATAATAAAAATGGAGCCCCAATTGAAATTATTGATCATAATGAACACGCGTGGTCATCTGCAGTAACAATATTCCCACGGGATAGAACCGTAAAATATATTTTCCAAACAGGGTTGGGACCTGAAGAATGTTTTACCGAGCAGAAATTATTTGATGCTATTTACCATTTGAGTAAAAACGATCCTGTGTCAATGTGGCTATTTCATAGTGCTTCAGACGAAGAATGTAGATTTGATCAGTTTGTAAGGCCCAACGGAGAATTATATCGTACCGAAGAACTGCATAATCAAATGAAACAACTAGCTAGTGAGTTTTCTGGGGAGGAAATCGAAGATCAATTATTAGCAAACTGTTTTACAGTACCATCAATTGCAGCACATTTTGCTAGAAAGAAAAACGCGTGGAAACCAACACGAAGTGAGTTCTTATCAGATGTCAAATTGTCCTGTCTTGAATACAGCCATGGAGGATTATGGAATACAAAATACACCGCTGATACCGTTATTTCAGTTGATATGATTGCATGTTATCCAGGAAGTTTTCTCGGGTATGGAGAATGCGAGAAATATTTCAAACGATTTGGACACCCTACACACGAAATGACCCGTGTTGCTATTAATGGACCACTGCCACATTTCGATTTAACCGGATTCGCTTGTGTGGTATCATTTGAAATGGCTACAGGACTTCATCCGTGTAGTTATCTTTGGATTGGTAAACACATGTCTGAAAAACACTGGATGCCAATAGTGTTATTACGGTATATGCTTGATTGTAAGATGTTAAAATCATTAATTGTCAGTGAAGCAATTATATCCTATCGAGCACAGAAATCAGTCTGGTTACCACAACCTGATCTAGAAAAAATAATTAGCGAAGAGCGAAAACTGTTTCCTGATTTTAATGAACAACAAATCATGGATTGGTCCAAACAGTTATTTGAAATCAGAAACAATGAAGCAAAAGATCTTGGACGAAGAATAATCGGTAAATTCACTCAGGGTGGTAAATACGATAATACGAGATATTCTTCACGATTGATTATAGACAATGCTGAATACGATTTTGCAATCGCGGATTTAACGAATAAAGGTCTATATGTCAATCGTAAGGACGCATTTATGTCCGATGGAACCAAATTGGGTACAATTGTTACTTACACTGATGGATACAATCCGCAGTACACACATTTGAGAGCTTCTATGCTTGGTTATGCTTCTATTAATTTATTTTCAATGATCAATAGATTTCCTACCACCGCAGTTAGAGTCGCCACTGATTCATTTTACATAAATAGCAAAATGACTGATTTTAAGGCTACTGGCAACGAGAATTGGGGGTCATGGAGAATTAAGAAAGAAATGATTCATGATTATATTCAATCAGCAGATGTTACCATTGAGAATAATTATTTAGAAAGCAATCAGTGTTCAAAATTTTCTAGTGCACCACCGATTTCTGATCCAATCTGTAGATATAAAACAGTTTATTTAAACGGCTGTGGTGGGTCAGGAAAAACAACCCGGGCAATTGAGTTATTTCGTGGGAAAAATCCAAACATGATTGTGCTAACACCCACACACAGACTTGCAAGAGAGATGATACAGAGAGGAGTTAATGCCTGTACCTATCATAGTTTTTTCCGATGGAAGGGAGATAAATGGACTCCTGAGCGCATGGGAGAGAAATTTATTCCTGAAATTATCATTTGGGATGAAATAGACACAGTGCCATTAGATGTATTAAAAATATTCCTTGAGTGGTTGTTATTGAAAAATACAAAAATCGTCATGTGCGGTGATCACGGCCAACCACCACCATTTGTCGGTGCTTCCCCACATGAATGGCTAAAGGGTTTTGTAGACTATTATGAAGAAATTGATACCGATCATAGATCACTTGATAATGAATTAAAAGAATTTAAGAAACTAATTAGATTACAACCGGATAAAATCCAATGTGAAATAGCGCGTGAAATAATTTCAGAAACTCCAATGAATGAGTTTTGGGAAGCATGGAGACCAAATGATTTGATCATTGCAAGTAGAAAAATAGTCAGAGACACACTTCAGATGAAATTATTTGAATTGCATAAACAAAAATTCGCAACACTTCCAGTGCCCCTCTGTTATAGGCCATCAGATACACGAAAACAGAACATTGAAGTTGATATTCCAGGCCCAAAATCCGAAGGATTTCAAAAACAGAATTTAGTATTAAATGATATTGTGCTGGTTGATATCAATGTCGTTGAAGATGCATTGCGTGCTAATAAATCCCCGTGGACGCTAGGATACGCAGCAACAATACACTCTTCACAGGGATTGACTATATCGGATACAATTGTTTGGATGGTAGATAATCGCATAGAATGGTCGAATTTAGTCTATCTTTCAGTATCCAGAGTACGAAAAATAAATCAACTTAGAAGAATTGTCCTGACAGAGTCAGGCGATGATAATGACACCACAATAGATGATATTGATATTAAAATTATTGATAAAAAACTCTCCGGTTACAAACAACAGGACAAAAAAAAAACAGCGAGAATTTGACATTGATGCTGAATTAATAATCACTTTGAAGAAACAACAGAATAATCACTGCGCAAGTTGCAATTGTATAATGCGTTGGCAGTATTCGGATAAGGATCCTCGCCAATTTACCGTTGACAGAAAAAATAACAATCTCGGTCATGTCAGAAATAATGTGATGTTGACTTGTCTTGAGTGCAATAGACGCAACGGTGCTAGTTAAGCCCATGCGGTGGTAATTGAGTATCCTCAGGTATCACTTGTAATTGCTGTCTAGTAAATCCTCGTTGAGGGGCAGTTGAATCCAGTTTATAGATTGGAAGTCTACCCGTAGATCGTGTTATACTAGATATCTTATGTGCAGTAATACTCCAAATAGGATCAGTAGCCCTTTTTCTGCCACCCTCAAGCTCTCCTGGTTCGTATAAATACCTCACAATGACATTACTACCAAGAATTGGTTCTTTGAAATCTTTTTGAATTTCCATTTCAGGTATTGACTTCTTTTTAATCGCATTGATAGGTTTCAAATTAATTGTTCTAGTAATCTCATTATTCAGTGCAGTAATCACAGCTGGTAACCTTTTAACCCATTCACGGGATCTTTTTTCTTGGATGAATTCTTTTGCGTATTGATATCCAAATAACCGCTCAGCAAGGGTTTTATTAAACCGTTCTACAATTGCCTGATCACGATGTAGCGCAGTATGTCCTCGTCTGATAGTGACATTATGATTTTTCATTATTGATAACACTGCACCCTGAAATTCCTTGCCAGGATCAATTTGTAATAGATTTGGCCAGTGCAGATGACCTCGTCGATAAATCCTTTCAAATGCAGAAGCCACTGAAGTGGCTGATTTTGTTTTTAACGGTTCTGCTTCCTTGTATCGACTTGCAATATCAACTACGGTTAATGCGTACTTGTAACCGTGGTCATGTGGCAGAAATAATATATCAGCCTGATGAACTTCATTGGGTCCGGTCACATCAAAATGCGAGAATTGAATTTGTTTAGGCGGTGGTAGATAAATTTGCCATAGTGCCTGTTTAGATAACCAATGAGCCGCAGTGGTTTTTTTTCACTTTTGCAGCGCTAGCGAGTTTATGGATTGCTGCCTTGCCTCTCCAGTATCCTTTTGGAGAATAATAAATAGATTCCATGTTGTTATTAATTACCAGCACCTAACATCAATTTACTTTTCATAGCCGATTTTATCAAAAAGGAAGCCAATTTTTCTTTGAAAGATTTATCAGGAATAGCATTTAACGCATGA
Organism: Unio pictorum; assembly: GCA_030141615.1. NCBI lineage: Eukaryota > Metazoa > Mollusca > Bivalvia > Unionida > Unionidae > Unio > Unio pictorum. The sequence goes on along the minus strand of JARLTB010000001.1, from coordinate 16,702,623 downwards.
ATTAATTTCACATCCGCGAGATGCCTGTGCTGCAGATTGCTGCTTTTATAAGCAACATCATGAAGGTGACAGGCCTTATCAATGGCATTTATTGGTTCTTCACCGGGTCGGGGCTGATTTTGATCATTGAGTCTGATATCAAGTCTTGTTCCCGGTCCACAATAACTATATCCTGGAAGGTGCTTTTCTCCAGGGTATTTTGCCCATGGGGTTCCAGGGAGTTTAGTTAGCTTGGCTGCGATATCACCTCCTCGTTTTTTTTAAAGGTTCCTTGGGTTCCTTGGGTTTAGAAACAAATCTAAATTTCTTTGTACTACATTGTACGCATTTACCAGAAAGCGCTGATCGGTTATTTTTAGTTGTAATCGTCGTCAAGTCATCTGTGCCAGTACGTTTTTTACACTTCACACAATATAGATCCATAATTTATATATAACGGCATGAATATAATTGATTATTCAGCTACCCGACGACGGGAACCTATTAAACATCATGAAATGTTGCCGAATTCAATTAGAATGATTATAATCGGACCATCTGGAAGCGGAAAGACACAACTGCTACTTAATTTGATAACGAGATGGATGAAATGGAACAAATTGTATTTAATAGCCCCGAGTGTAGACGATCAGCGATGCTATGAAGTGCTAAAGGATTTTAACGAGAAAGCAAAAGAATTTCAAATCGATGATGATATTATTGAATTTATTACTGATATAGAGGAAGCCCCTTCCGTGGAAGACATCGATGGAAGTATTAACAATTTAGTGGTATACGATGATATCATGTTAGATAATCAAAAAAATCCTGCTAGAATATTTTCCCGAGGCAGGCATAAAAACACTGATGTGATCTATGTCACTCAACGGTACACACAAATACCAAAAGTGATCAGAGATAATTGCAATGTGTTGTGTGTATTTAACGGCGTTGATACTCATACGCTACGAAATATTCATCAGACTTGGTGCAGCGGTGATATGAATCATAATCAGTTTAGAAATTTCTTTAGTCACGCTCAGTCAAAACCACACGGATTTGTGACAATAAATTTAGCAGACCCGAGGACACGATATCGTATCGGACTAGATCAAATATTCGGTTAAAATCACCGTAACCCATAGCAGCAGAGAGGGTGAGTGACAACGACGTTGCGACATTTATGATTCATCAACGAAAACGCGAATACAATCACTGTCATTTTTTTTTCTGGTTCGCGAGAAGGGTCTAGGGTATAATCAAAAAAGTAAAAAAAAAGGTTGTAGGATTCACCCTCTCTGCTGCTTGCCAAGATTTCTTCATGGTTTCGGTACACGGAATACAAAATCAGTCGCAGGCCATCGCGTGATTATTTTGTTCTGTCTCAAGGCGTTCATACATATGCTTTAAATTTATGTTCGTTACTTGTTTACTTCAACTTAAGATAACCCTAATCATCAACTACTCTTGGCATACGTCTGATTTTTACTTCGCGGTAAATATTCAATCGCTTTTCTTACTTTGTTTGAGATTATTATTGTATTCGTTTATTAATACAGAATAATAATATATTTTATTTTCATTGCAAGGAAATTATTTAATTAGTCTAGATCGATGACAGAACATTTCTGGTACTTGTCACTTCTCTCGAAACGAGCAACACTATAAACGCTTAAGTGTATAAACAAAAAATTGGTTGAACACACACATATGCCTACAAAACGCATCACTATATGCACGCACGCACGTACGTGTATGTATGTATGTATGTATGTATGTATGTATGTATGTATGTATGTATGTATGTATGTGTGTGTGTGTGTGTGTGTGTGTGTGTGTGTGTGTGTGTGTGTGTGTGTGTGTGTGTGTGTGTGTGTGTGTGTATGTATGTATGTATGTATGTATGTATGTATAAAATAAAGACGTACACTTATATTGGCCTGGTTATTTTGTTTTGAACTACGAGAACAATATGTGGTTTAGCAGTACCTAACAATTTAACTTTTCTACCATCATCCGACAAATTTGACTTCAGACAAGGGAGGAAGAATCGCGTAATCGAATGCCCTTTGATGTCTGATCCAGGTGTCCAAAATGTTTTCGTTGTAAAAACAGTTAAAATGTACGTTTGTGAAAATAAAGTCTACTCAGGTGTCTTATTTACAATCAATTTATTAAAAGATAAACGGAAACTGTAATTGTCACCATGGCAGCTACAAACAGTTCTGGTTCGTATGAAACTCCATGCCCAATGTCAGAGCTTCCAATATGCATCTAGTAGGAACAATACTTGGGATTATTTATATTAATCCGAAGTTTCCAAAATGTGAGCGCAACTAAATAATTGCATCTAATAAGACAATACTGTTAATTTGTTATTGTCAATTTCTCTTTGTTTTGAATCCATCACGTTTTCAAACTGCAATTACACTAAGCTTGAGGTTAAAGTGGTTGGGCAGTTAAGTCTTCTTCGGAACCATCATGATTTTAAACCCATTAATATCTTTGGTTTCTGCTAAATTTTATACTAGCTTGAAACTAGCCAGAATATTATCTTATATATCCAGTAAAAGTCAACTGAGTGACATAAGTGGGTACGATAATATTGTATAATTGTTTTCTGAGAGCCAACACAATGTTATTGTTGCTTATTAAGAATGATTCGCGTCATGGAAAATATACTTGTTAAAAGTCGTGGCATACTGGTTTAGATTTACACCCATACCTATGGAAGCACCTCCCCTTATACGAATGAATCACAGAAATCTCAAACTGCATACATCAAAAGATACACTATATCTGTTCAAAGTTTATCACGCTTGTTTGGGTACGGTGTTGCCTATTCAGTGATTGAAACTGTCAGTAAAATTGTCTTTTCGTACGTCTAAAGATAATGACCGGCTGACGCATTTACACAATTTTAGCGGAGTGTGAATAAAGTAAGAAACAAAAAGTAAGAAGAATTTAAAAGTGTTCAACACTTGTTGTCTTCTGGCGTCTTTTTCACAGGAAGTAGGTTAGAATCATAATTCAAATCAGGTCGTTAAAAGTCAAACTGGTGTGCCCTGCGATATCACCAATCCCAAAATATCACGTACTTTATGAACCAGATAGATCACTGATATAGATTTAGAACAAGGTCAATGAAGGTCACTTACCACCACTGCTGTTACCTGTGAGTTACCCAAATAACTTTTTTAATACATCATGTTCACGTATTTTGTCAAAATTTCAATCAGTTTCAAAGTCCTATGTTACACGATCTGGATGAAAAGCATTGTTGTTGGTAGAGTTGATGTTCTTGTTGTGTGTAGAACGCCAATTCTCAGCACATGATAGACTATTCAATGGCGGCCAGTATAATTGGTGGAGGAATTAGATCGCAGTTATCAGTAAAGACGAGCGCTTTAGACCACTCAGCCATTCATAAGCCGGGGCCCCAAATGTTTTCGTAGAGATGGATGCCAGTAATGCCAGACAAGATAGTAAACCGTTAGAAATGAATTGCAAAATAAATTGTATTACAATGCTTTCAGTAATGATTCATTGTGTAACTATAATGATTACGGCTTCTACTGTGTATATTTAATCTAATTATTAGGCCTTTCTCCATGTGAGATCGATCTATTCTGTTCAATATGACGCCAAAAGCAGTGATTGTGACAAGGACAGTGAGTGAAACAAACTATCAAAGCATACTACAGGTTCTTCAGCTATTCACCTGGAACAATTGCAATATGGCTGAGAAGTATTAAATTATTCGTACCGTACACATTTCAAACCATCTCATGCACGCGATATAAATCAGTACGTCTACAATGAATACATCTTACAAGATAAATGTATAATAAACGAAAATAGATGAAATCATAGCTATACAAATATCTGTTTCTTAAAAATGCCGTGCAAGTATAGTTCATATTATTTTTCTTTGTTATATTCTACTCCAAACATGTGCAATAAATGCAAAAGATAATAAATCATATTTGGATGTTATTTAGCATGTCCGCAAAACATATAACTTCAACAGAATATGCAAAGCAGACATTGAAATAATAATAATCATAAATATAACAGCAATATTTATATAATTTGTTTTCAAATTACAAAGGTTTGCGCAGACGTACAATTGTTTAGTTTGAAATTGGTATATTATGAAGGTATTAAACAATTCTTAGCTTGACTGTAATTGTGCCAGGTAAATATTTTCAAATATTAAATGTGGAATCTTAAGTAAAATATATTGCCTGAAAATACTACTTCGGCTTGTGATAAAGTTAGAGAGGATCATAATTATGATGTTTTAAACACGTTATGGATGTCCGTTTAGGGCTTAACTGTCAACGTCAGTGAATAAGGTTTAATCAGCTCAGGTTATTGATAAACCTTTTATACTTGTAGATCTGTAACTGATTGCAGCTTTATGATTTGAAAGAAATACATAAATACATGAACGAGAGCTTGGACTAACAGATCGCATGACTCCCTCCCTATATCGCAAATGATTTATCAGTTTTATTTTCATCTGCGTTGCTAAACAAATAGCGAAAACTGTTTATACGTGCCTTCCACGATCTATCATTAATATATTCACTGGTACTAAATACATGTGTCATGTGAACTCTTATCTGAGTAGATTCAGCATCTGAACCATGTATTGTTTTGTAAGTTATATGATCGAAAGAAATATAAAAAGTGCCATTAGAGGCTGAAACCGGCAATGGTTTGAAATAAGAAATAAAACTTAAGGGCAAATCGAAATCGGAAGCGACAAAGCAATTTTCAATCAGCGTTTTTAAAGAGAACCCAAGTGCCGTATTTTAATCTCTGCATTAGAAGTTATATCCAATTGTTACATTAATAACTTGAAAGTAAAACAAAATAGGGCTTATTCATTAAAGGAATTCATCTTAAAGCAGATGGGACCTAGAAATGCATTATGTATGTATAATTGCTTTTATATTTCGAAAGCTACTGTTTCAGAACTGTAAGAAATATAACCTACTTATAAATTCAATTAACTTTTATTTGATTATTTAGGGCGGAAGCAGTGACACTGCTAATCACTTGAATGGGCCGGAAGGATATACTTCAACTGTCACCTTGATATGGTCCTATGTGTCTGTCTAGATAGTTCCTGGCACAATTACACAGAACAACTGAAATCTGATGCCCATTATAAAAGTATAAATTCATGACTTCATTTGGTTTTTGCTCCAATGGAATGAATACAGTCAAAGAAATCAAAACGAAATTTCAAATCACGGCTACCTATTATATAAAGGTGCCCCGAGTGGCCGAGTGGTCTAAAGCGCTATCCGTTACGGATCACTGGCATCTTACCTCTGTCTGCGTGGGTTCGAGTCTCGGATTCGGCCAACATGGGTATGTGAGAAAGCTTGCCAGTAGCTTCTCGTGGGTCGGTGGTTCTTTCCGGGTGTTTTTCAGTGTTCTTCCTCCGCCATTAATTCTGGCAGCCATAGTAGCCGATCGTGTGCTGAAAAATGGCGTTAAACCCTACAACAACAACAACCTAATACATTCCGTATGTGTTTGTTTATAAGTTAACTGCAAACTGCAAAGTGCATAGACATAGATCTGCCGGCGCATTTTGAAATGGCCGATCTGAGTCTGTTCAGTTAGATACGAGGAATCGGTGAAACACTTAGCATAGATGTATATCAGCATGCGCATTATGCTGCGACACATCACGAGCTTTGTTGTTGCAGTTTGACTCTACTTATGAGCGAGTAAACAGGGCGTGTTAAAGATGTAAATAAAGGTGAACGGCATTTTAAAATAGTATAATGACATAACTGATGAAGGTTTGACTAAAAGAAAATTGCGTTTATTCAATTAAAATTGATGGACTTAACATTGCAAAATATATAATCACCACTGGTCTAATCTCAGAGTACAGTCGTTCCAAAAATATTACTAATTACGAGCATGAAAAATATATGCGATATATATCTACGCAAACAACAGATCATTCTCAATTATGATGAAGTATATATTTCAAGAATTACAGTAACGCTTAACACTTTTAATATTTACAATAAAATCATTAAAATCGTCTTCATCTTCACTTCCTTAATGGAAGGGTCTTCAGATTCTAAATTTGAACATAATACATTGAAAAATCGATTTGCATCCATGTAACCGGCAAACTAGTGCTAACGTTTTACTTTCCACATGCAGGTTTGTGGTATTTCGCAATGAAATTAAAACTGGCCTATGAAATTTCAGTTTATTTGTATGAGCGAAATAATATCATTTCGATCATCTAAGGAAAAAATCGAAGATTTGCTATGAGTATCATTCCTTTCTTTGAAAGGGTCTGATCTTGTGCGATACAAAAAAGGCACATTAAATATATATATATATATATATATATATATATATATATATATATATATATATATATATATATATATATATATATATATATATATATATATATATATATATATATATATATATATATATATATATATATATATATATATATATAATAGAAAGCCTGAAAGCGATTTTATATTCTTATATATTTAAACGTAGCTATGTCTATGATGTTGGTGATATTAAAAATTCATACTACATTACTATTCGTAATGAACGACTCATTTTGACATTGTACAATCAGTTGTTACTTTAAAATGCATCCAACTTCTTCATTTGATTCTAACCTATAACAAAGCTGACTACAACAATGGTAATATATACCATATATACACACTACAACAATGGTAATATGTACCATATATACACACTACAACAATGGTAATATATACCATATATACACACTACAACAATGGTAATATGTACCATATATACAGACTATACCATGTATACACACTACAACAATGGTAATATGTACCATGTATACACACTACAACAATGGTAATATGTACCATATATACACACTACAACAATGGTAATATGTACCATATATACACACTTGGAACTTTGGTCCAAATGTGACATGCATAGACACAGCTATGCGTTTGTATCCTGCTTCGGCACTCCTGTGTAGTCTGTTAGGAGTGATCAGCAGACAAACAACATAGACCTTGATATGACGGTTCCTTATGAGATGGCATCAGATCGTTGTTGTTCTCATCTTGTAGTTAAGGCGAATATATACGGTAATTACAGTAAGGTTAAAGACCAAACTTTTCATCTTTGCTTGATTCTCATGGTGATGTAAGTTAACATTATATTAATACTTTTCTGAATAACTGTAATCATTTTAATCAGTGCTATATATTCATTCTTAAATATCGAAATGTTTCTTTCTCTCCAGGGTACTATACTATTTAACAAGGTCGAACTATAATAAAGTAGACATTTAGTTTTCTATCTACGTCAGTTGCTGTATTATTTTTTTTTATTTATTCTTGATTTATGCAGCGTATTTGTTAACTGCATGTACAATATGCACCAATAAAGTTTTGATTTGGTTCATTCTTACAGTATGTATGTATGTATGTATGTATGTATGTATGTATGTATGTATGTATGTATGTATGTATGTATGTATGTATGTATGTATGTGTGTGTGTGTGTGTGTGTGTGTGTGTGTGTGTGTGTGTGTGTGTGTGTGTGTGTGTGTGTGTGTGTGTGTGTGTGTATGCATGCATGTATAAGGTTTCCTACTACAATATTAGATAAGTGCTAAAACACTTCAACGTGTATATGATATAGCTGATAACAATATAAAAATTTAACAGTTAAAATCCTCAAAAGATAAGGTCCATATTTGTTATCTGAAGGACATTCTTTTAAAGACATAACATTTTTATATATAAAAATTGGGAAATCATCGAAAAGCTTTTAACTGAGTTTACATTAGAAACTGCCTTCTCACTGAGCGGAAGTCGGTAGGCTGCACACGATTTTATTCTCAGTGGACACTGGCAAGATAAACAGTCTGCTCAAGATTTACGTTTCAGGAGGTATGCACGGATCATGTGTGTGTGTGTGTGTGTGTGTGTGTGTGTGTGTGTGTGTCATATGCACAAGTGCCACAATACCCTCTCACCTCTGCGATTTGGTTTATATTAGGGACGCTATTCTCAGATCATGGGTCCGTTGTTTGCTTCTGAAGGTTTCCTTCCATACATTTTGCCAACAATATAAGTCATGCAGACTAATACAATATTGGAACCAAATATATGGAATCTTTGATTTATAAATCTGTTGGAGAACTAACGATGTCTTTACATTTTTTTTTTTAAAATTACGCTTGATATATTGTAACTAGACAGCAAGCTGTACATACTATTGTTTCCATACGTCAAGAGTAAGTCATGATTCTTTAAGATGTCGGGTAATAACGCTTGTCGATTTTAAAGTTTTGAAAGAATTAGTATTTGGAGAGTTTTAGAGGCAGCTATAATATCTGAGTATGGCAGTAAAGAGATAAAGTTGTATCTATTAAATCTCTTGAAATGGTGCTATCAGGTGATACGTATGGCACATAAAAGAGTTTCATTGAATTTGTTCTGAGAAAAGAGATTATTTGAGGAGAACCGTTTGAATTGACAAAGCTCAAATATTAATTTGGTGGGTTTTAATAACCAATGTCGTAAAATGGTTAATTCGTAATATCGGCAAGATTAAGTTTTGCTGTTTGTTGATGAGAGCGAATTCTTTTGCCAAAAAATGGAATGCCGTCTGGTTTCCTATCTTATATAATTTGACATTGGACCTAGGGAAGATTTACAAATACGGTATTAAATTGATTATAGAGGATAGCTTGGTAGTTTGCTGAAGAGCCAATTTCGTTTGTCTGTGATAAAATGATGGTTCATTTGCCTCAGTACATTTTCTAGTTACAATAACTGAAACTGCGTAAGATACGAAACCGGTCTTAGTATGATGGAATGTTTAAGAGAAATGGATGAAAACATTTAGTTGATTTCCAGATGCGATATATTTTTCCGAAATATATCTGAGAACAAGTGAATTGGATGCAATAGTAAGGGTTAACACTAAATCCATTGTCATTTTCTCGTTGTCACCACACGAGTATCCATGAACTTAGACGGCATAAAAGTACTCGGATTGAATATACCCAAACGATTTCTCAGTCTATTCATGTGTTCAGACGGCATAAAAATACTCAGATAAAATATGCCCAACGATTTCTCAGTCTATTCATGTGTTTAGACGGCATTACAATACTCAGATAAAATATGCCCAAACGATTTCTCAGTCTATTCATGTGTTCAGATGGCATAAAAATACTCAGATAAAATATGCACAAACGTTTTCTCAGCCTATTTATGTGTTCAGACGGCATAAAAATACTCAGATAAAATATGCCCAAACGTTTTCTCAGCCTATTTATGTGATCAGACGGCATAAAAATAATCAGATAAAAAATGCCCAAACGATTTCTCAGTCTATTCTTGTGTTTAGACGGCATAAAAATACTCAGATAAAATATGTCCAAACGATTTATCAGCATATTCATGTGTTCAGACGGAATAAAAATACTCAGATAAAATATGCCCAAACGATTTCTCAGCCTATTCATGTATTCAGATGGCAAAAAAAAAATACTCAGAATATGCCCAAACGTTTTCTCAGCCTATTTATGTTCACGAATAGGTTGCATTATGCGTAAATGTTTTAGATACGTTTACTTACAGCACCATTTTTTGGTTAGGTGTTTTTTTGTTAGGTAGGTGTTTTTTGTTAGGTGTTTTTGTTAGGTGTTTTTTGTTAGGTGTGATAGATAATGCATTTATCTTAGAAGAGATTTATGAACTGATATGCAAATACAATGTTTAAGAAAGCGCCTTTATAAAGCTTGAGTGCGCTCTAAAGTAAATTATATTTTAAAAAATTTAAACAACTGAGCTAATATTTTATAACTTTTCTTTCCTTATATGTTCCCCTAATTTTCAAGTATTTCTCAGAAATTTCCTTGTTTTATCGCGGTTGGACCTCTCATCACCAAGATTACAATAACATTATCGGTCAAAAAATCCTTTTCCTTTTATAATTTACACATATTTTTAAAACTTGAAATTTAAAAATAACTGATTTAGACTGCTCGGTTTATTAAAGATGTCGAGAAGAGAAGTCTATGAAGGAAAGATACAATAGGATGTTAAAAAACGGACACGTCCTAGGTCAAGGTCGATCATTTATAGCACATCTCTCAGACGCATATTATCCAAACACTCATCTTTGAAAGAAGGAAGACAGTGTAATGAATCTCATTTTATAATAACACGTTCGTTTTTATAAAACGCAAAGAAAAATACTGTAAATCAGCTAGGGGCCTATGTAATGACAACATATTACTTCCTTTTGCTAAATTTCGGCTTCAATATGCATCTTGATTCATTATTCATTTTGATTTCTCAAATATTTTGTCAACGTATGATTACAGCGCACTCACAAAATAAACACATTCTATGACATCTTCAAAACGGCAATAGCGAGACATCTGTGCTTGTACAGGAGGTATCGAGAAAAAATACTTTTGACCAAGTATAATTATTGTGGAAATTATTTCTCAGTCACCTTAAGTAATTAATTTGGGAGTTAAAGGACCAGATTATGTGTGGTGGAGTACTGTATAACATCGTTAAGAGAATTGCCTGAAATTCGTTGCAGGAGTTTTTAATGTGATTCTCTTCGACAGAAACATGAGTATGTTTGAATTGAAGTCAAAAGTAAATTTGAAACATTAAAACATTATCATTTTATTGTTGTCGACGCACAGGACCTAGGTAAGTGCCCCCACCCCGCACCTTTTTTATGACGCCTATGAGTATCCATATTATACTTGTATTTATTTAGCAACAGTCAGTATTGGTCAGTAAATTCTATCAACTAAGCGAATCTTTTTTTTTATAAAAAAAATAAAACCCGTCCACAAATTAGTGTTCATGTATGCTAAACGATGTTGCAAGGCTTTTTTCGGGAGTGTGACACGGTTTAAAACCCGCTTGTAAAGTCTGTCCAGAATTGCATCCGTCATTTACAAGAGTAATCAATCGACCGAAAGACACGCTCATTTGTTGGCAGTAAGTTTCCCTCTCCTGCGGAAATTGCAGATGAAATGTTCATCGCTTTCCTTCAAAGTTAAACCACCATATATAACGTGGTCCTTTTAGTCTATTATTTACGGCGGAACATTCTTGACAATACGCAGACAGATTCGAGAGTAATGAATCACACTTTGAAATGCACTAAGTATCGATAATTATTGATGCTTTTTTTGATGTCTCGTATGTCTGAGCTGGTTAAGTCTGTTTGGCGCAGAATAACTATTTTAGACCATTATACTACAAATGGCAGCAAATGAACTGCCTCGATCTTGCCAAGAAATGACACAAGTCATTCAGATTTTGCACCGATTTTTAAAGATGTTAATCTTATCAAAAGTGCGCTATGTCTCGACTGTAAGAAAACACAGATTTGAAAATGAATTATTCCTGGCTGAAAAAATATGGAGAGAGAGAGAGAGAGAGAGAGAGAGAGAGAGAGAGAGAGAGAGAGAGAGAGAGAGAGAGAGAGAGAGAGAGAGAGAGAGAGAGAGAGAGAGAGAGAGAGAGAGAGTTAATAGGCTTAATAGGGTACATAATACTGAGGGCTTAATAGGGTTCAAAATATTGAGGGCTTAATAGGATTCATAATACTGAGGGCTTAATAGGGTTCATAATACTGAGGGCTTAATAGGGTTCATAATACTGAGGGCTTAATAGGGTTCATAATACTGAGGGCTTAATAGGGTTCATAATACTGAGGGCTTAATAGGGTTCATAATACTGAGGGCTTAATAGGGTTCATAATACTGAGGGCTTAATAGGGTTCATAATACTGAGGGCTTAATAGGGTTCATAATACTGAGGGCTTAATAGGGTTCATGATACTGAGGGCTTAATAGGGTTCATGATACTGAGGGCTTAATAGGGTTCATAATACTGAGGGCTTAATAGGGTTCATAATACTGAGGGCTTAATAGGATTCATAATGCTGAGGGCTTAATAGGGTTCATAATACTGAGGGCTTAATAGGGTTCATAATACTGAGGGCTTAATAGAGTTCATAATACTGAGGGCTTAATAGGGTTCATAATACTGAGGGCTTAATAGGGTTCATAATACTGAGGGCTTAATAGAGTTCATAATACTGAGGGCTTAATAGGGTTCATAAAACTGAGGGCTTAATAGGGTTCATAATACTGAGGGCTTAATAGGGTTCATGATGCTGAGGGCTTAATAGGGTTCATGATACTGAGGGCTTAATAGGGTTCATAATACTGAGGGCTTAATAGGGTTCATAATACTGAGGGCTTAATAGGGTTCATGATACTGAGGGCTTAATAGGGTTCATGATACTGAGGGCTTAATAGGGTTCATAATACTGAGGGCTTAATAGGGTTCATAATACTGAGGGCTTAATAGGGTTCATAATACTGAGGGCTTAATAGGGTTCATAATACTGAGGGCTTAATAGGGTTCATAATACTGAGGGCTTAATAGGGTTCAGAATACTGAGGGCTTAATAGGATTCATAATACTGAGGGCTTAATAGGGTTCATAATACTGAGGGCTTATTAGGGTTCATGATACTGAGGGCTTAATAGGGTTCATAATACTGAAGGCTTAATAGGGTTCATAATACTGAGGGCTTAATAGGGTTCATAATACTGAGGGCTTAATATGGTTCATAATACTGAGGGCTTATTAGGGTTCATAATACTGAGGACTTATTAGGGTTCATAATACTGAGGACTTAATAGGGTTCATGATACTGATGGCTTAATAGGGTTCATAATACTGAGGGCTTAATAGGGTTCATAATACTGAGGGCTTAATAGAGTTCATGATACTGAGGGCTTAATAGGGTTCATGATACTGAGGGCTTAATAGGGTTCATAATACTGAGGGCTTAATAGGGTTCATAATACTGAGGGCTTAATAGGCTTCATAATACTGAGGGCTTAATAGGGTTCATAATACTGAGGGCTTAATAGGGTTCATAATACTGAGGGCTTAATAGGGTTCATGATACTGAGGGCTTAATAGGGTTCATAATACTGAAGGCTTAATAGGGTTCATAATACTGAGGGCTTAATAGGGTTCATAATACTGAGGGCTTAATAGGGTTCATAATACTGAGGGCTTATTAGGGTTCATAATACTGAGGACTTATTAGGGTTCATAATACTGAGGGCTTAATAGGGTTCATGATACTGAGGGCTTAATAGGGTTCATAATACTGAGGGCTTATTAGGGTTCATAATACTGAGGGCTTATTAGGGTTCATAATACTGAGGGCTTAATAGGGTTCATAATACTGAGGGCTTATTAGGGTTCATAATACTGAGGGCTTATTAGGGTTCATAATACTGAGGGCTTATTAGGGTTCATAATACTAAGGGCTTATTAGGGTTCATAATACTGAGGGCTTAATAGGGTTCATGATACTGAGAGCTTAATAGGGTTCATGATACTGAGGGCTTATTAGGGTTCATAATACTGAGGGCTTATTAGGGTTCATAATACTGAGGGCTTATTAGGGTTCATAATACTAAGGGCTTATTAGGGTTCATAATACTAAGGGCTTATTAGGGTTTATAATACTGAGGGCTTAATAGGGTTCATAATACTGAGGGCTTAATAGGGTTCATAATACTGAGGGCTTAATAGGGTTCATGATACTGAGGGCTTAATAGGGTTCATAATACTGAAGGCTTAATAGGTTTCATAATACTGAGGGCTTAATAGGGTTCATAATACTGAGGGCTTAATATGGTTCATAATACTGAGGGCTTATTAGGGTTCATAATACTGAGGACTTATTAGGGTTCATAATACTGAGGACTTAATAGGGTTCATGATACTGATGGCTTAATAGGGTTCATAATACTGAGGGCTTAATAGGGTTCATAATACTGAGGGCTTAATAGAGTTCATGATACTGAGGGCTTAATAGGGTTCATGATACTGAGGGCTTAATAGGGTTCATAATACTGAGGGCTTAATAGGGTTCATAATACTGAGGGCTTAATAGGCTTCATAATACTGAGGGCTTAATAGGGTTCATAATACTGAGGGCTTAATAGGGTTCATAATACTGAGGGCTTAATAGGGTTCATGATACTGAGGGCTTAATAGGGCTCATAATACTGAAGGCTTAATAGGGTTCATAATACTGAGGGCTTAATAGGGTTCATAATACTGAGGGCTTAATAGGGTTCATAATACTGAGGGCTTATTAGGGTTCATAATACTGAGGACTTATTAGGGTTCATAATACTGAGGGCTTAATAGGGTTCATGATACTGAGGGCTTAATAGGGTTCATAATACTGAGGGCTTATTAGGGTTCATAATACTGAGGGCTTATTAGGGTTCATAATACTGAGGGCTTAATATGGTTCATAATACTGAGGGCTTATTAGGGTTCATAATACTGAGGGCTTATTAGGGTTCATAATACTGAGGGCTTATTAGGGTTCATAATACTAAGGGCTTATTAAGGTTCATAATACTGAGGGCTTAATAGGGTTCATGATACTGAGAGCTTAATAGGGTTCATGATACTGAGGGCTTATTAGGGTTCATAATACTGAGGGCTTATTATGGTTCATAATACTGAGGGCTTATTAGGGTTCATAATACTAAGGGCTTATTAGGGTTCATAATACTAAGGGCTTATTAGGGTTCATAATACTGAGGGCTTAATAGGGTTCATGATACTGAGAGCTTAATATGGTTCATAATAATGAGGGCTTATTAGGGTTCATAATACTGAGGACTTATTAGGGTTCATAATACTGAGGACTTAATAGGGTTCATGATACTGAGAGCGTAATGAACAGTTAGATTAAATACTAAGCCATTCAAGGTCGAAAATCGTATCACACTGAAATAACTTTTGGTGAAAATGAGTTACTGCATTTGAGATGATTACCTATACCAACTTTGCGTGTGTATGTGAGCTTTGGTCGAACGAATGGATAGCTGAAAATTCAAAAGTCAAATAAACGTGAAAGCTTGGTCAAATGTATACCTGCTTTTGTTACAGCTGAACATGTTTCATCGTAATATATCCACCCACCCAAATTAATGAATATATTCTGGGCTATAATCTATGATATTGCAGATATAAGGAAGAAACGGATGATGTTACGAAAATCACTCAAGTGTGTGAAATGAGTCATTGTTACATAGTTTTAGTATGCCTGTGTACTTCGTTTTGAGATTACTCAAATACCAATATTCTTGTCTCAGGGTGCAATAGAGTCAAATATAGAGAGTTGTTGTAGCAAAAGAAAGCTGAAAATATAAATGCCACTCAAGTGTGAAATATGATGTCACTTCGTAGGAATGTTAATTTCCTTGAGCTTTAGTTACATAATGTTCAAGAGAGTGAGATCATAATGAACAATTAGCTGAAATCAAGAGTCCAACTTAGGTCACGATGATCTGATTTTATCAATACAATGTATCAAAGTACCCATTTTGGCATTTGTTGGTGAAAAAGGATTTAAAATAACGAATAGTAAGCTGAAAAGACTAAAATCACCTGATCTTGAAACTATCACACGGTATCTTATCTATATACCATGAACAGTTCTGAATCTATCCCACGGTATCTTATCGATATATGATGAGCAAATATAAAGACGCCACACTGCATCTTGTTCATATATTAAGAACAGCTCTGAATATGCCACTTCTGTTATAAATATATATATAATTTCTCAGAAGTCTTACATGTGCTTGCCGGCACGCGAAACTGTAATCATGTAGGCTTGTATGCTTGATTTATGTTACAGCAACATCTCATCAATATCTAGAATGTAACGTCCATGGATGTTACACAGAAAATATAATGTTGTGCTATGATCAAGGTCAACATATGTGGCTTGTTTCGTGACTAATAATGATAAAATAAATCGAATTAAAAAAAAGTTGTTGAACTTATATCCCAGGTGTTCAGTCACGTTTAATTACCTACACAGCATAATTAATTGATAGGACTTTAATTGCAAAATGGATGTTTATGGAAAGTGCATATATATATATATATATATATATATATATATATATATATATATATATATATATATATATATATATATATATATATATATATACATATATATACATATATATACATATATATATATATATATATATATATATATATATATATATATATATATACATATATACATATACATATATATACATATACATATATACATATATACATATACACATATACATATATACATATACACATATACATATATACATATACATATACATATATACATATATACATATATACCTATATATATATATATATATATATATATATATATATATATATATACATATATATACATATATATACATATATATACATATATACATATATATATACATATATATACATATATATATACACATATATATACATATACATATATATATATACATACATATATATACACATATATATATATACATATACATATATATATATATATATATATATATATATATATATATATATATATATATCTATCTATATATAGTAATTAAGTATTTAATCGCGGTTTAATAACTCAGTCACAAAAATGCATGTCTTTAACATCTTGTACAGTTATTTTCACTATTCAAACGAATCACATCTCTTTGATAGTGAGCATGGTAGAAGACGGTTTGAAACCATCTTTGTTTGTTTGTTTGATTATGATTTTTTAACGTAGTTTAAAAAAATTTCAGTCTGCAGTGAGGCAGTTGATAGTGATGTCTAGCACTGGAGCGTCATGCCGCAGACATGTAGCATAAAACCATCTTTGGTTAATGTTCTTAATATTAATAAATCACTCGCTTTTAGCAATCTTCAGATTAATTTTCACGTGGCATCAAGCTAACCTCCAGAAAATTTGTAACATTATATAAAAATGTATCCATCTTAGACTCCAAATGACATTGATGATTTCCTTGATCAGAAATTTACGAGTGATTTTAAATTAACAGCGTTTACTAACCTATTTATTTACAGTCATTGATGATTAATCACGGGACACTAAGTGCGTTTTTTTCTTCATAAACGAGTATTAAATCTATATCATATAGGCAGAGAATCGGTCTTCCAGAAAATTGTACAGGGTCTTTTGATATCATATTGTGAAAATGTTTTGAAAATAGCAATATTGTTAACGTTATAATTTTATAATTCGGATTGAAAATTGACATTGAATATAAGGTATTTTTCTATATATTTTCCTACAGAATAATGGTTGTAGTACAATTCCTTCTTTTATGTTCCAGAAGCTAAAATAGCGAATCAATTACACTGAGTAGTTTTCTTCAGCAGCATCGAGACAATTATCCGTCACAGACAAGAGCAAATACAATGATTATTTGCAAGAACCTTCGAGTATGTCAATGATGGAACAGAGATTATTCTGAATCCGGCGTTAATGTTTGATATAATCTACCGTCAGTGCCATAATCCAAGGATTTATTTTTCTTGATCGTTTGTTCATTGCAAAATACTTGCAGGATGATAATAATTCATTTAGAAAGTCAGGTTCGTAAAGGAAGATAACTTAAGTCTTCGGTGATTCTAGCGTCCCACATCCCCCCTGGTAAGTGTAGAGATATACACAAATGATTTGAGCAAACATAGAGGTCGTGATTATATTTTAAAGGCAAAGGAAATGCATGTGTATACAATTATTATCAGACAAGGTTGAACTCCATGTCAAAGTCAATGGCCAGGGAATGCTAGTCACATCTGACCTAGAATAAATTTGGACACGTGCTATCTTAATATAAAATGTTGAATAAACGATTATACCTGAATAATCTAAATAATATAGAATGTAACTGAAGACTTGTATCATCGATCTTTATCATTAACATTACCACCACGACAATAATAAGATAACTTTATTTAGAAACAAACACACATATAAGCATACATGCATATACACATATTAAGATAGGTGGATTGATTTAGCGATTTTTTTTATGATCATGCAATATTTGTATATCTATATACTTATACAGTAACAATTCAAACATTCTAGACTGTAGACTTTGAAAACTAGTGAAGCGAACACTGAGATCAAATATTTTTTGAACATAAGAAATAATGTCACAAAATTATACTGTATTCATTGAAATTGTTTTTTTACGAGGTTTGTTGGATATACTTAATTTTAAATTTTTAGAGTTTGTTTAATTCACTATATGATCTACGTTATATAAAATTGTACCTTGTAGCTGACCTTGTCCGAAATCATGTTCATTGTCTACCTGACTTAGATTTTTAAAAATTCTGTAAACAGCTAATGCTTATCTAATATTATTCTCTATGGTTTTTGGATCATTATAAGATAGGTAAGCATATTTATCTTGGTTACAGTAAAGGACATTGTGTTTATGATGGTCTTTATTATAATTGTAGTTATAAAACGTGTCTAATTATAGCTTGGATTACTCTGGAAATTAACTTTTGTCCAACATCCAGAATTTTCGTTTGTGCCTCAGTTTTTTAATACATAATCTTCTTTGTCTAGAACGTATTCATTCGAACTATAAGATCTTCAGATAGAATCGTTTCTTGTGCTCAGTATTTCATTTGGGCTGGACATTATTGATTTAAAAATTATTCTCTGTAATTACAAAGTGCTCAGTTTTTACGTATATTGAATTTACATATTTTGTAAGGTTGTTTAAATTTTCTATTTTTTTATAAGCAGTGGGAACTGAAAAATGTATCTAGTTTCTGACCTCCAAAATCAGCGACAGGTTTTTTTTTAAAAAAAAAAATAACTTTTTCTCAGAGTGAGGATCATTAGCTTAAGTAGAGTCAAGGACCGTGTATTTGTTAATAGATCTACTATGCGATAACTCTCATTTGTTTTATTGTTGTTTTGGTGATGGACATTCTAATTATATCTAAGATTCTTCTAGAACAATATAATTTTTAACCTCATCCGGGCTCTCCTTTAATGTCTAGTTTAAAAGAAAAATCTCGTTTATTTGAAAATTAGTTATGTGTGCTTTAAAGTCGTAGCAGAGTGTCAATCGTATCACTGTTGGTTCCCGAACTTTATTTGGGATGGAATTTATTTATTCAGTTTATTGAGTTCAAATGATTCTTCCCTTATCTTAGGAAGATATACCAAGTGATTAGAATATAACTATATTATCTGGTAATGGAGACTCCATATAAACTACTCAAAGATAATGCAAAGTAATGTTTAAACGTGGTAGTTTGACGGAAAAAGATACAATTAGAAGATAAGTTGAAATAATCGCAAACAGAGGCAGCTCGTTCATATAGGCGAAATAGGCTATTGTCTATTTGTTTGCAGGTTCTTTATAGGAATTGCGACTAAAACATGAAAATACCTTAACTTTAATCTTAAACGTTTTTTGATTCAACACATGCACACATATATCATATGTATCCATGGCATTATTGTTCACATTAGTAAATATATATTTGTGTTTAAGTTCGTCAGAAATGTTTAATTCCACAAAAAAAAATCACAAAATTAAATAAAGCAACAAGACAGGACATTTTCGCAAAAGAATTTATAACGCAATCATGTTATAACCGTTAAAACTCGAGTTATTAAAACCAAGATTATTATTGGAAGTTTCGAAATATTTCTTTAATTTGAGACTAGCGTTGAGAAAAGCTATTAGCACGGGCACCGATGATAAATCAGTAGTACTTATAAAAACAGGATAGAAAAATCTTAATATCGTTTGCAAAGTTTGATCAACAAAAAGTCATCAATGTCAGCAAAAGCGTAAGACAGGGATGAATTATGATCTAAACTTCCTAATATTTGGGAGATTAGTTGCGCTTGACGTGAAGTGTAATTTGCAGGTTCAGATGTTTGCTAGTATGATTTATCGTTGTATTATGTATAAAATTTGAGTGCACGTCAACACATTCCACACTATACACTTAAGTTCCAAAAGTGTTAGGAAAAAAACATAAAACGTTCGTTCATTTAATTTTTAGATAAATTCTTCTAAACAAATGTAAAAATGTAACATACGATATGATGTTAAACTTCTTTGAAAAGTTTATAAAATAGAGAAAATGGTAAAAATAAATATTGGAAAAATCGCTGAAAAATAGGGTAACTCAATCTTTTTAACCGAATTCTCCAAGATTTTAAAAATCGGTGTGTCATTACAAAAGCTTTTAAGTTAACACGAATAATTTGTGTGTTACCGGTTGGATATTGATACACTTAACAAACATGGGTTCCATTTTTAGTGAAATACTGGGTATAGTATGCAAAATAAGTAAGGCTCATCCCTCAATAGATATATGCATAATCGGCGCAATATAACTCATATCCCGTGTACAAAAGGAACAATAATCTATTAATACGAACCTTTTCCTAAGCTCGCAGTACATTTTATGCACTTGCAATATTGTTCAAGCGATATATTTTCAAAGATCTGTCCTATGTTCTTGTCGAGATAAAAATTAAAATGAGACTTAGTTATAAAGCCAGTTTGGTTATAATATTCTGAGTTGTTCTCATTAAAATAAACGTCGTAAAGAACAAACAAAATACTAATTTAAGGAAGAACGGAATCAATAATTAAAACTCGTTATATGTTACTGAAATGTTAATACTGAAATGCTAGTGCTGAAAATGCTAATACTGAACCATTGATGCTAAAATGTTAATACTCAAATGTTAGTGCAGAATTGTTAATACTGAAATGTTAATGCTGACATGTTAATACTGAAATGTTAATGCCAAAATAATATTTACCGTTTATTTTTCACACCCGACACTAGTTAGTAAAAAGCAATAAATACCGAGGTAATGACTGAATTTATGTAACTCACTAAACTATTGTAAAGACTTTTGATCCTGTTGTCTCAGTTAAAAATTGAATCGAACTCAAACAACTTCGAATTGTTTTTGAAAGCCACATCGGTCGAATTTGACCTTCACATAACACCTAAATCCTCTTTTTAAGCAGAACACTGCAGATTGTTCTTTGAATTCATTTTTGCGTTTGGATGCAATGGATAGTGTAACGTCTGTATCTTGGTAAGGAAACAAAGATTACGCTTATGTTTTCGTTATAAAGCAAAACATAATGTTAAATGGCAAGGCTGTTTACATGGCAAGTCAACATAATGTTATTAAATAATGGCAGGGCTGTTTACATGACAAGTCAACATAATGTTAAATAATGGCAGGGCTGTTTACATAAGTCAACATAATGTTAAATAATGGCAGGGCTGTTTACAAGTCAACATAATGTTAAATGATGGCAGGGCTGTTTACATGACAAGTCAACATAATGTTAAATAATGGCAGGGCTGTTTACATGACAAGTCAACATAATGTTAAATAATGGCAGGGCTGTTTGCATGACAAGTCAACATACTATTTTATTTAATAAAACGCATAACAAAACTAGTTAAGACAATTATTTTAACAGTATATTCACACGAGGTAGCATCCATTTACATGCGTTAAAGGAGATCGACATATCACAGTATGACAGTCTGAAACTTGCATTTCTGTCTAGATGTTCTTTAAATATTTTCTAAAAGAATGTAGAGAAACATGCTTTAAATACAATTAATAACTGACAAACACATTATTATAGAATTAAAATATAATCATAAGTGTATGAATTTAAAAATAAATAAATAAATCATTATAAAATTAATGAATCAAAACAAATATAACAGTTCTGACATGCAATTAATTGCGATATAATGTAACTCGCGAGAAAATTAGGAACTATAACTTGTCAACAACGATACAAACCCTTGTGGCTAGGATTGTCGACGATATACATATTATTGAAAGGTAAATCTTAATCAACGATGTGAGCCCAGTTGGTATAACAACACGATGTATACAGAAGATAAAACATTCTAATGTAAATTTTGTGATGAAACGTTGAGGCAACTTGGTGATTTGAAGAGACACACCAGAATACAAACCGAAGAAAATCATTCAAATGTGAAATATGTGATAACATGTTTATCCAGGATTGTACTTTAAAGTCGCACATGATGGTATATATTGGAGGATACCCTTTCAAACAACATAAATGCGAACTTTTCAATAAAATCGTTTATTTACGATAATAACAAAATCATCGGGGTTTCATTTTTCACGTTTCATGCAAAGTTGAATTTTTAAGACTGTGTTTGGCGAAGAAATCATATAAACTGACATATGCAGACACATGTTGCTATCTAAATTCGATGCATGTTAGAAACGCGCAGTTTAATTATTATAATAAAGATAACAATATTTTGCCCAAAACGCACTTGCTTTGCTTTCAGTCCCCTTAAAACGTGTCAAGCTTATGTTATAAGAAGCCATACCGGTTTTGAAGCCTATAAACTCATCCGAAGTTTTTAATCTACTTGGCTGGTGTCTTGGCTCTGTTAAGCATGCATTACTGTCATTTAATGTGCTGATTTCAAAAGCAGATATCTACTTCGGTAAAGTGCTTTTTATTAATTTCAGTGCGTTGCCTCAATGGATTAAAATCAAAGGGTGATCGCTCGTGAGTATCTGTGTTAAGCAAACACAATATAGCAGGATGTTTAAAACACTTCTAATCAATCATTAGAGGCGTTATCTTTAATATATTTGTCTCTTTGGGCATCTTGATGTTCGAATTCTAAACGTAAACGTGTACTTCCTTTGTTGGACTGTCTCTCTCACACTTATGCAAATAAATATAATGGACTAACCGAATACAGTAACCGTCACACGCCCAATCAATTGACTAGAGCACCATAAATATATTGAATTAATTCTCAACGGTTTTCTTCGTTGAGTATGAGCGGTTAATTATGTGCATCATTGCATCTAGTTACCAGAAGTATTTCAGTAATTTGGAACGTAAAACTAAGCTCTCACACTTTGATGACATATATTTCAATACAGATTTGTTTACGCAGTCTGGTTTAATCCAGTATTGTTCTTACCGTCGAATTTATTTTAAAACATTGTGCTACGTTTTCGTAAGGTCATTAATTACACGTACATTGAACGAATTCGATTAGCTATTACATATGTTTGTACTCTTATAGCACTATATCATTATATTTCTTGGACTGAATCTGTTATTTTCCAGTTTTTGTGTCTTTCAGGCACCAGTCCCAACTCAACTGGTTTTTCTCACTTGTCTACTTCCGTTATTTTCGCAAAATTTATGCAGTTTAAAAATAGTAAACGTCGTCACGGGTCTTTGCAACTCTTGTCGTCGGCATTAAAACATGTTAATTGCCCAAATCATACCCCAGACTGTAAGAAATAGTTGCGTTTACATCACAATAGATGAAAAACAAAATGAACATGCCAAATATTAATACGATTTGTTGAATACATTATCATCATGGACTGATACATAGTGAAATCCTATATTTGAATAACAGCTCCTAGATTGATCACGTTGCGAAAACTATACCACAAAACGCAATTTATCGTATAGAAAATAACGAGCGGTTCATCGACAGTACACACCGGAATTTACCACGCTACATACAAATGGGAATGTCTTCCGGGTTGAGATTAATCGGAAGAAAGGCGGATGTGATTTTGGAGAGGTCTCCGTTCAGTTTGCACGAATGTCAATGCACGCAACAAATTGTTACTTACATCAGGAAGTTGCTCATAATGTATTAACTCTGATTGGAAATATTGTTATTGGACGACTGTAATATGAGTGAAGAACATTCTTTTATACAAGTGCAAATTACAACGGATTTCAAATTTAAGTCTTATCATAAGAGTTTTACAGTTGCCATGGAGAATTGCAGATTTGGTGAATGCTTTCTGAGTATTTGAGTACGTTAAAATTTCTTTTAGCAATCCTAAGTACAAATGCACAAATCTAAAATATTAATATACATGATCTTTAACTTACGTGATATATATTATAGCTTTATGCCTGTATCTAGTATCGACAAATGGGTTTTAGCAGCAAGTATATTCAGAGTTTACAAATCACAAGTCCTAAATTAGGCCTTGGCAAGAGGTAACTTGTTATTTTCCTTGTTCTCTTGGATCAAACCAAAATGAATTCATTATTATTTACAAATTGGTTTTTACGGGAAATATTCCAGTATTATTTAGGCGAGACAAATGATTTTAACGTAATAACCAAAAATGTTAAAATTATGTCGCATATTGTGCCACTTTTCTTTTTATATTTTTGTCTGATATGTACAAGTGACAATTTAATACGTTGTGAGTTACTCTCCAGTTATGATGCTATTTGTTAGCGATATCATTAGAGTCGACTAATTCCAATTTTAATTGACCTTCGTAACAGATTTAAATGTATTTGATGCTAGATTTATAAGTAGTTGAGACAAATTTCGAAGACAATTTGATGTTTTTTTTATTGTTTTACTTTTCATTAAAACATGATCATCTTCAAAATATTGAAATAAATTGAGGATCAAAACAGGACCGTAAAATAATTCTAAACATAAATAATATAGATCGATACTAGACGAGTCCTCTCCTTTTATCTAAAAATTATGAGAAACTAAATCATCATTCACAAAATATTGATGGATGCAGTATGGATCCCATGTATATATTTTGTATTTTAATTAATTTTCTCTGGAATAATCGATAGCTTTTGTAAAAGGGTAGTTCCACTAATCGATTTTATTTAGATTGCAAGTTGTTTTAGTTTTGTGTTTCATGAAGAACACCACCGATTTCACCAATGCGTGAATCTTCGGTAACTAATTATATAGGGGTCAGAAAATGTTGGTCGTTTATGTAATGTTATCAACTTTTGCTAGAATGAATAAGATGACCAATGTCCGAGACAAAATGACAAAATATATTTCGACATGACTCGGACCAGGATCTGTTTTGTCACGGTGAATATTTCAAGCTATTATGGATATAACTTTAATCTTTTTCATGAAGAATGTTTTATTATACTGGAATTATTTTCTGGGGTTGTTGATCACGATCAATACAATTATGGTAAAGTAAACTCAGAAAAGCACAACTGGAAGACTCTCAGACCTACTTTTTCGGTTCAAACTTTAATAACCACCTGAATGGTTTGTATCACATATGTCACAATTGGAATGTTTGATATTTGATTTTTGCATGAATATAACTACTCTTTAAATTACTCCGATCTGATTTGAGAAATGTTAAAGGTTGAGAATATTTGATAAGCCATTGGTCTTGGAATAAGTTTGAAGTAAATAAATAGATGAAATTTTAAACATAAGTATGCAATAGACCTGTAGAATATGAATAAATAAAGACACCATTTTTGTAAAGAAAAAACGAACACTATCAGGGAATTAGGCTTCTAAAACGATTTTAGCATATAAATGATGTACACTGGGAAATTAGGCATGACACGGGGTTGGAACCAACATATTTTTTCTCTTTTATAATGATTATGTGTTTTCTCATCTGTTGTAATGGAAATCAATTCTACTGGCATGAATGATGCCAATAATAAATTATTATAAAATTAATTCAGAAACGTAACAGATATAAATCTCATAAGATATTATTTTAAGCAAGCTGAATACAAATTAATATTAATAATAATCATGGCAGATGGCAAGTTTCTCAGAAGGGGAGGGGGGGGGGGGCGTTTCAAATTCCTAAGAGTAAAAAGTCAAAAAGACAACCAGGAATGTGTATATGAATATTCAGATATTCAATCAAAGCAATCAGCGCACGATAATCGGAAACACTGCACTTTAGTTTACATACACTATGACATGCATGCCTTACGAGATTTGTAAACTAGTGTTACCGATCTAAAATTGGAAAGCACGCTTTAATTACTCTGTAGGCATGTTAAAAAGAATTTGTTTATCACATTCACGCATTAACTATTGAACACTTGTTTAGACGGCGAATTTAGAATGTTATGATACAATTGGTGTGTTGTAACTATCGAAACATTTCCAGCGCTAAAAAAATCCGATAGCCCGACGCTCGAGGCTTCCTAAATTTAGGTTGGGCCCGCCCTATTGAAAGTGAGGTGACCCTCGGGCTTGTCGAAAAAAAAAATAGTTTTGCCCTAGGAAACGTTGATCGCGGTGATGACATAAGTAGATGTACTTTCAAGATGTTGACATACATGCGATAATCAAAACCAGTTTACCACTGTCCTACGTGAAATTGAGATCTGATTTTATTCAAATAGAAGCTTTGATAAAAATATGATTTTGTACTCCGAAAACCCTCTGACACAGTCTTGTTTTGAAAAACACAATTTTCAGTAAATATATAACATAAACACAAAAATTTAAAGGAGCCCCGAGTGGCTGAGTGGTCTAAAGCTCATCTCCATTATGGATCACTGCCATCTCACCTCTGTCTGCGTGGGTTTGAGTCTAAGATTCGGTTAATGTAGTTATGTGAGAAAGCTTGCCAGTAGCTTCTCGTGGGTCGGTGGTTCTTTCCGGAGTTTTCCCCGGGTTCTTCATCCACCAATAATACTGGCCGCCATCTATAGATATAGCCTATTGTGTGCTGAAAAATGGCGTTAAACCCTAAAAAACAACAAAAACAACAAAAATTAATATATGCCCGTGTAGTATGTATAAGCTGTAATCTGTAATGATTGAAACTAATATAAAAATATCCCTTGGGCAGATTAAAATAGCGTCAGCAAAAGTCAAAGCGGGCAGGTAGGTATAAAATCCAAGTTTTACATTAACTGGCTGACAATAGCTAGTAAGATGTGTTGAAGGTTGGAGTAAGTAACCCATTGTGGAAGTGGATCAACCCATTATACCCAGAGATGAGAGATGCGTGTGGAAGTACAAAAGTTATTACATATTGCCTTAAATGACAATGTTTAAGCCGTTATGTATTACATTTTTGACAAGTTTGTGAACAGCAGCACCGTTTCTTTGAAGTCGGATTTTACTGCAAAGCATAATTATTTCAGTTCTTGGACTGGTTTGATTAGAAATTTTAACGTAGCTTTTAACAATTTTTCAGTCGTATCGCTACGATGTCTGCAGTAAGGCAGTTTATAGTGATGTCTAGCACTAAGACATCATGACGCAGACATGTAGCATGATGTCTCACCCAGTCACATTATCCTGACACCAGGCTGACCAGTCCTAACACTAACCTCTTTATGCTGAGCGTCAAGCTGTTAGTACCATTTTTGTAGGTCTTTGGTATGACTCGACCGGGGATCGAACCGACGACCTCCCGCTTCCGGGGCGGACGCTCTAACCACTAGGCCACCGGAGCGGTTCTCTTGGACTGGTGTTCAAGCGAAATTAGTTTTTATTAAATTTATATTCGCTCTGTGCCTACAGCAACGTTGTGTGACAATGTTTAAGAAAGGAAATTTTGGACATGTAGAAATTGGTGTCCGGCATAGCTATGAACTTTTCAAAACCCAAGTAGGGAGAATAGCAAATAAAAGAGAGATTTGGACCTAAAAAGGGGAAGCTTTTATGAGGTATTTTTAAGCGCCGGTTTCCATAGATATTGACCAATCTTACAGATCAACGGTGAAATTCTTCGAGGACGCACCAGAGACGAAGACAGTAACTTTTTTTTGGGTGGGTGGGTATGGGACACGTATTGGTTAGCCATTACATTTTATGGATTTAGGTCAAAATATTTTTAAAGGTGAATTTAGGGGAAGCATTTATTACCCCACCCTACTGTCCCAATGTTGCGAGCGCCCATGGGACGCCACCATTCCTTCTTGTGACATGCGATATTTTTCCAACGGACAAGCCTCATTTTTCATATTTTGGTCATCTGTGGCTAAACTGCAATAATAGCTAAAGGTTAGACTTAGGTATACAAGCAATAAAGCCAGTGTGAATAATTAACGGTGAATTCTTATCATTGCATTTATCTTGTGGAAAGGAATCTGCCACCGACATACTTAAAAAAACAACATATTCTACAGTGTGTATATAAGCGCTAGCAATTGTTGATGCATAGGACTTCATTTTAACATTTCAAATATGCCGTCACACGTTACCATACATGTGGCAATTATTTATTGCACGTTTTATACCTTAGTTCCTTAGGTTTAACTCTTAAAGCATGAAACACTGTTTACGAAATAAAATATTAACTCTAAATTAGTTCTTTAGGGCACGTGCTGCGTGGGATGTTTTGTTTAATTCCTTCTTTTAATGTAATCATGGTAATTAAAGTTTATATATAGGTTAGAGAAATGCCAGTTGTTTACATGGCTAAGTTTCATTGGCGAAAATGGAGATGCGATTTTGTTTCCAGAGAAAATTCCGCAGCATTCATGGGAGTGAAACTAATTTTTGACAATTTCATTGTTTTAAAATGTTTGTTGTACTATAATACTCTTGTATGGGTTTTTAAAAATCTATAATTTACGTCAATTTTGCTAATCCTTAACAACATATTTAGTGAATTAAAAAAACGTTGTAGTGTGATATTAATTGTTGCGTCACAACAGTTTTCACAAGTCATACAATATAACATGACATCTGTGGATTGCATACGATATATTTATTTATGTATGGCTTTTTATCTGAGAAATGAAAGTTAAAGGTCATAAAATAATAAATTGAGAGTTCTCTGCGAAACATCGCGAGATATTATGAGATCGGGGGTGGGGGAGGTAGGTGTGGAAATGGGCATTAAGAAATGGAAATTACTTTCATCCATATATACAATTGAAAATCAACGTATATGTCATACCCGTTGTCTAATTGTCAAGTTAAAACTAAAGCATTGCCATTGTAATCAATCTGTTCAATAATTTTCTTTACAAAGAAATTAAATAAATCCTTGTTAAGTTACTATCTTTACATTTACTCCCTGCATATTGTACGTCACCATTCACTAGTGACATAACAAATTCATGTTTAGTATAGCTTTCTGGTTCAATGAATCAACGCATGTACACGAGTATCAACACGCTAATCATACAAACAAATGACTTACTTGCAGACATACTAGATCTTATAAATACTAAATTAGTGTAATGGGAAAGAATTTGGGACCGTGAAATTAAAACTGGACACAGTATATATTGTTGTGGTCAATCCTAAACTTCGCTCGTCAATGACCTCTAGATGGATGCAGATGTCTCACCATTTTTGGGAACATAGTCTCCAGGGATATATAAACTAAATTGAAACCAGAATTGATGATGTCGAAAGATTGCCATCCCAATTTGCTCCACCACTAAACTGAAACAAGAAAATGACATCTGGGAACATTATACACCCAGAAATACAGAAATAGTTTGTGCGGAAAATAGACGAATAGACGAAACCTTTTGAAAGCAACATACAATCGGGAGGCTGAATTTGATTAGATAAAAGATAAACGTACTAGCCGTCCAATATCATCCATATCAAACAATCTAGAAACAAGCTTACACTTGATGATATGAAGTTGAACGTTCTTCTATTTGTATATCTGAACAGTATCATAATCGTTTTTGCTTTGGAGTTATCGCAATATCCACTAGCATCATGCTATCACAGAACGAAGTAACCCAAAATTGCTGTATCGCTACTACGACTAATGTGATATCCAGCCTAAGATTAATTACTCCAAATCTTTTGTTTCTTT
The DNA here is from genome assembly GCA_030141615.1 of Unio pictorum. Classification (NCBI taxonomy): domain Eukaryota; kingdom Metazoa; phylum Mollusca; class Bivalvia; order Unionida; family Unionidae; genus Unio; species Unio pictorum. The sequence goes on along the minus strand of JARLTB010000001.1, from coordinate 16,673,016 downwards.
CACATTCGGCTAGGATCAACATCCATTAAGGAAATCTTCGAATCTATTGCAACCGAGAGAATTGGTCGTCTTCCTGTAATTATCCTTTTAAGGTTATTTATCTTATTCTTCTGTGTTCTTTTGTCAGTAAAATCTGCCTTATTGACAAATAAATGTCATTTGGAAACCGTATACACGATATAGGTCGCACCACTGTTTTGCTTTAGCTGTGTCAATTGTAAGTGTTCTGGTGTGACTTGTACCTACGAATATAGGGTCGCACCACTGTTTTGCTTTAGCTGTGTCAATTGTAGTGTTCTGGTGTGACTTGTACCTACGAATATAGGGTCGCACCACTGTTTTGCTTTAGCTGTGTCAATTGTAGTGTTCTGGTGTGACTTGTACCTACGAATATAGGGTCGCACCACTGTTTTGCTTTAGCTGTGTCAATTGTAGTGTTCTGGTGTGACTTGTACCTACGAATTGGGCTGCTGAATATAGCAGTTGTACCAGTTTGTCGAGATGTTATGCATTTTGCCCTTATGCTTTGAAAACAGAATGGGTGCGCTATGCATGGAATACAATATATAAGAAATATGTTTACTTATGACTGAAAGAAAGATCCGCCGAAGAGTAAACAAAGCTTTGAGATTTATTTGTCATGTAGTCAGGTTCTTTTCTATGAAGGAAATAATCTCACGACTCGGGAGACAGTTAATCGTTTTGAAATCATACGTGTTGGAAGGCACATCCGGTCAACCGCGTGAGTATGGTGTCAATGAAAAGTTCTTTAGATATGTAAAAATAAAGAAACTGTACAATGTTTGAGGAATATAAACCCCTACAAAATTTAAACAATAAGATAAAAGATGAAAAAATTCTAAATATTTTATATAAAATAAGGTAACAAGTTCATAGAATCAATAATATAAAATTTCATAAATTTGCTAGAAAAACCGCATTTCCTCAAAAGCATATTTATAACACATCATCAGAAAGTTTTTCAATGCATTTCTTACGAAACAAATTCTGTCTTGCAGGGTTTAAGTCGATACGCTTTAGTGGACAATGATAGATTATACAATCTAGTCGATGTTCACTCTTGAACAGTAACGCTCAATTCTGGTACGCGTGTCCAATGCGCATTTGGCAAACACAGTTTCATCTTTACGATATGTTCTATATTAGAGATGTCATTCTCGAATGATGTGTTTTATGTAGCGGAATATTCTTGCCGCATATTTTGCCAAGTATACAGTGTGTCGTTTTATATGCAATTTGAAGTCAGCATATGGAATTTCCCATTTAGAGAAAGACGACTACGTTAAATACCATTTCATTACCCTTAATACCAAAGTTAGCCAACAGTACGGAATACTTTTTTCAAGAGTGTGTGAGGAAATTAGGTTTCAGTAAAAGCTGTCATGCTAGTGGATTGTCAGATATAAGGTTTTAGAAAGCTCTCATCGTGGGTAGAAAATGCATGAAGATCATTGGCCAAAAGAGTCAGAAAATGCTACCGTAAACTTCAAATGAGAACGTAGTTCGTCTGATCGATACGTCGACAAATAGGCGGAGGTTAAACCATAAAACAAAAAAAAATACTACATTTAGCCAGCCTAATGAATACTAAACTGTAAAAAGAGACTATATAATTTGAGAATTTTGTGAATCTATCTATCTATCTATCTATCTATCTATCTATCTATCTATCTATCTCTCTCTCTCTCTCTCTCTCTCTCTCTCTCTCTCTCTCTCTCTCTCTCTCTATATATATATATATATATATATATATATATATATATATATATATATATATGGCAGTTTTATATTTAAATTACTATACATAGAAAAGGCAATAACACAACTTTTATATTAAAATTATATTTCATGCTTAGAGTGATTTTAATTTCGTTTGCAGTTAAAGTTTATATTTTTGCAGAGTTACACACACACACACACACACACACACACACACACACATATTTATATAAATATATATATATATCTTAGTGTACGATAATAATAAGACCACACGATGAAGAAGATGCGTAGATAACCCGTTTGAGCGCCCCCACGCATATATATATATATATATATATATATATATATATATATATATATATATATACGACATTGTTTGGAAAATTGGCAGCTAAACCAAAAGCGCTGATTTATGTTTTCTCATTATAGTCCAAAAACGTGTTTCTGCATCACTTTCCTGCGATATTTACACTAACGGAACTCTTTCATAAAACCTAATATAGGTACTGATAATTCATACTGATATCTTGCATTGATATTTAGGCATAAAACCTAATATAGGTACTGATAATTCATACTGATACCTTGCATTGATATTTAGGCTCTGTTCAGTGACAGATTAATAGAATGAATGGTTTGTGACGGTACGACAACATGTAAAAGATTATTTATTACCGAGGCAATAGCAGTGATGTTTCGTTCCTTGAGAAACACTTTTGACGTCAACCCGAGTGGACTTTGACCTAGCAACCACTGATTTCATGTTCGGAACACAGCTCTTTTTGTTTACATGGTATACTAAAGAATCTTAACCTTAATATAATTCATTCTGACAGACTTCACCATTCTAGACAAATAAGACACAAAGGACGTGTAAAATATTTGTCTTTCTGACTTCTATTGATATTTTATCTGCATATTTTGCAGTGAAATGTGCTTTTACGGATACATTCTCCAAGTATTGGGACAGATTGTGAAATCATTAATCACTGGTTTTCTTTAAGGCAATTCAACTGTTATGTCTTTACCTGATATATTGGCTAAAACAACGTACTGTCTGTCTTTGACGGAACTGATTCACGATCAGGTCTAAAGTCGTAATTAAACATTGAACTTTGTCAAGATATTAAATATGTCTGGACCAAATTAAGTTTGGAATTGCGTTTGAAAAAAAAGGACCTTGCAGATTAAATAACGCAGACCCCGCACAGTCAAATGTGAAACGTACTCGAGCTCGAATCATATTAGAATCGACATACTAATTATAGCGCAATCTTTACTTTATTGGCATGAATGTTATTTTTGATAGATATTGATAAAATCAGTTGTTTTTACAGTATAGCCGTTGAAGGATCGAAGACGGTCAGAATTTAATTTTATGGGACTATCTCGGTGATATGTTTGAACCGTAAGATACTGTTTTAGGTTGCTACCATCATTTGAGCGTTTGAATGGCTAGAACCAATCTTTTAGAAACATTGTCATCCAAAGAACAACTTTAAGTTTTCGCCAAAGCATGTTTCGAGAATGAAGTATCTTATTTTAAGTATGAATACATTTTCACATATCATTTTAATTCTTATTGTGACATATGCTAAGTCCAATGTTCTTTCTAAGCCTATTTGATCAAAGTCATTTCTGGTTAAGAAATGGAACATCGTAATATAAAGATGAATATTAGAAAGCAAACATTTAATAAATATCTACCTAAGAAGTTTTGTCGTAGATTAAAATACTAACGAACGGAAACCTTATTTCATGTATATGAACTGTTCAGCACCAGATACGGGTAAAATATGTTGGTAACAAAATACTGTCTTTCGCTTGAAATAATATATATTTGGCAACTATGGGTGATTTTGTAGATGAAACTTAGCATTAATTAAAAGAAATTATTTACACTTCATTGTCTAGGCACCCAGTGATAAAAAGTTACGTAGATTAATTATTTATCATTCCTCTTTGTCACTCGCTGCCCCCTCTGTCTGTCTCTGTCTGTCTGTCTGTCTGTCTGTCTCTCTCTCTCTCTCTCTCTCTCTCTCTCTCTCTCTCTCTCTATATATATATATATATATATATATATATATATATATATATATATATATACGGGGGAAATGATAAGTAGAAACATTTTATTATCACATCGGGGATTACCGTCAACTACAGCAAGCTAAATCATTTCGAGGCCTCATCTGTGTAAGATTGAAATCAGTTAATAAGTAAGGCCATCTTACTTCAGGTTTAAGTTAGAGACGTTTCACATTATAAGGCAGTTAATTATCGAGATTTTCAAAATGATTCAGCTGGGTGTCATTTGTTATCATTCAAAAACAATCTATGCCGTTAGTGCGAGTAGTACTGACAAGAAGAATTGTTCAATAAGAACAATAACATTCTTCTTTAGTCCGAAACTCGGAGTTGACATTTCAAATCAAGTATGAAACATTGTCATAGGGTAGCGCAGAATGGGATGTTACACAAGAAATGACTAAAGTTATAAAATTTTATCTACAAAATATGTACTTTTACACAAGATGAATCAGGATTATGTTTGAAGAATTGAAACAGAATTTAAAAAATAAAAGGTATTTAGAAACGCTCATCTAGTTACACTCGTTCTTGGACATTCCTGCCAGCAAGGCATTAAAGGCCGTACAAGTGATCAATTTCAGCGAAATGTAATTACATATATACCTGCTAAATTTTAGTTGATTGAGTCAATTATTTGTTTGATTGCCAGGGTTTACAAGGTTTGACAACATTTTCAATCCCGAAAGGTTTTTCCAAACTTGAAATGTTATAGTGGAAACAATACTTTGTTGTCCTCGGTATCTTAATAGGTTATCTCCTATGCATAAAAATATGCCGATTTAATGTCTTTCTTAGGTGCTTAATGCAAAAGCCTGCTAACAAGGTTTTTAGGAAGAAGTTAGTTAAAAAAGGCAAATTTTAAAGTGTATTTTAAAAGATGGAAATTGCGTAGTTGACTTTAAATCTATTTATTTCATCTTCAATATATTAAGGCCACTTTTATATATGCCTACCAAGTTTTGTGTTTACGAAGCCTCTTGGGATGTGTATACAGGCTGACGAACATGACCAAATCAAGGATCTTGTCTTCAGGCAGTGAGGGCATGAGGAATCATACTACGGTATGTTACGTGTTTAGTCTCTAATAAACAACATAGAAAAAGTGAAAATAACAAGCTTTGTAAAATTTAACAAATATTTTGTTTCCCTGGTAATATATTGTAAAAATTGGAAAAGAACCTACGGTTTTAAGAATCAAATAAAAAGACATCCAAGAATAATCCACGCATTAAATGACAAAAGTCCTAGTAATGAAATGTTCTAATAGATTCAAGTTCGAGTCCTTCTGGAAAATCCAAACTGGGAGACGATGACATATAAGGAAGTCTGTTTTGTACTTATATATATTTCCTTGTAGAAACACAATATTTAACACTTTGAAATCTGAATAAAATCTTAATAAACTGTCTTCGTCCAAGAATTATGTATGAGCACATTAAGTATTTCCAGATATACGAATTAATCCTTTAAAATTCAAATGAATTGAATAATAATTAGCATAGATTCAACAACTGGCTATACAACAAAAGAAAATGACTTAACGTCAGATGTAAATGACCAAAACTAAACTCTATTTCACTAAAACAAAGATTATATCGTATTCTAAAACGCAGTATCGAAAAAATCCCCAAATTGCGAACTCACGAAGGGAGGGAGAAGTAGTCAAGTGACCGTTTATATCACGTACATCTAACATGACTCTGACGATGACCAATCATTTTTACTTTAAGAATAAATCGTTTACGTCTTCAATGGTCTCATCTTGATAACAACCAATCATTTTAAAATAAAAATTAAACCTGTTTACATGGATCTAAATCAACATTACTTGTTTATTACCAAAACACAATTCAGACCAGCCGATGTTCTGAAAATACATCATCTCTAGTGAATAAATTTACATCACAATATCATGTAATGAAAAATAAAAAAAAAACAGAATTTAAAACTCACAAACAATATTAAAATAAAAACAAATATATATCAAATCAGATATACGTAACATGTATTAAAATTGTGTTTAGTGTGACTCATGCAATTTCTTATCATACTATCAATTAGCCTAATCATATATAAAACATATATTCTATAAACAGTCAAATGTAGTTTAGAGGGCACCTCTAGTAAAGTCGCAATATGCAAATTAAATCTAGATAATATCCGTTCTCTTTGATTTGTTTGTTTGTTTGATTGGAATTTTTAACGTAGCTTTAACAATTTTTCAGTGATATCGCTACGCTGTATGCGGTGAGGCAGTTTATAGTGATGTCTAGCACTGGGGCATTATGCCGCAGACATGTAGCATGATGTCCAACCCAGTCACATTATCTTGACACCAGGCCGACCAGTCATACCACTAATCTCTTAATGCTGAGCGTCAAGCGAGGCAGCTGTTAGTATCATTTTTGTAAGTCTTTAGTATGACTCGGCCGGGGATCGAACCCATGACCTACCGCTTCCGCGGCGGACGCTCTCACCACTAGGCCACCGAAGCGGTTCGTTCTCTTTGAAATTACCTTTGGGTACCTTTGCCTGGATATCAATGGTCAGTCGTTTATAACGGCCATGTTTTCTCACTTCCACGATTGATGTTTACCGCTGTAAATATTAAATTATTATTGTTAATTTATGGCAGTTTTATTATCATGTTTCTATTACAATCTTAGACACGCAAAAAGATGTGCCGTATTTAATAAGTACAACAGAGAATCCACAAAAACTCGATACAACAATACTTAAACAAAAGAGTACATTTTCTGGCGAACAGGTGCAGTATACTTCCTGCACCTATTACGTCTCTTAGGAATAACGTTCCCAGTAGCTTACGAGGTTAGAACATCCTCCTCGGATGCGGAAGGTCGCTGGTTCGAACCCCGGCCGAGTCATGCTAAACACTTGTAAAACGGTACAAGCAGCTGCCTCCCTTGACGTTCAACATTAAAAGGTTAATGTTAGGGTGGTCAGCCTGGTGTCAGTCAGAATAAAATGACTGGGTGGGACATCTTGCTACATGTCTGTGGCATGATGCCCCAATAATAGACATCACTATAAACTGCCACACTGCTGACAACATGGCGATATGATAGAAAGACGGTTAAAACTATGTTAAAACTCTAGATCACACACATAAATATAATATTCGATTAGATTATCTCTCCTTCTGCGGATACAAGAAAAAAACATAAACGCCAAAACGTTATTTTGCGCAAGAAGTAAAAATACAAATATTATTTTTTCTTCTTACAAAACGCAAAAATAGCAGAAAGCTGTCAAATTTTGAATTCAAGAAGAAATGAAAATATCTCACGAGTTTAGCATGAAGCAGCTTTGCATCTAAGTAACCAAGATATACTGCTACTTTTTACATGTTTGGAAGGAATAAGAGTATGTTTAAGCTTGTTTTGAAAAATGGAATCCGAAAGAATACAATTATTCATTTCAAAGTTTCATAATGACCTCAAAGGTTATCTACAATGTTTAACACCACTCTGGTGGCCAAGTCGTTAGAGCGTCCTCCTTAGATGCGGGAGGTCGTGGGTTCCAACTCCGGCAGAGTTATACCAAATACTTATAAAATTGGTATTAACAGATGCCCTCAGCATTAAGTGGTTAGTGTTAGGACTGGTCGACCTGGGTTTCAAGATAATGTGACTGTGTGGGACATCATGCAAAATGTCTGCGGTATGATGCCACAGTGCTAGACATCACAATAAACTGCCATACTGCAGATATCGTAGCGATATGACTGAAACATTGTAAGAGCTACATTAGAAATCAAAATCACACACACACACACACACACACACACACACACCAATGTTTAAAAAAGATCGATGTTTATTGATTAAATTGAATTATGATAGCATCTAGAAAGTAACATAAACCTTTACAGCGAGATGGGTGAAATGGTGCAATATAAAGAAAGAGTAAATTGTGTAGTTTTGTATTCAGCTAAATTTTAAATGTTACAAGGCTAATCTACAGAATCAAACGAAAAGAGAGGATACAATGAGAACAAATTAATTTTGAAATAGTACATAGACACTCACTATGTGAAAAATCTGCTATAGAAACAGTTATAGGAATGGAACAAATGAATATAAATGACAAAACATTAATTTAATGCGATTGAAAAACATTGCAAGTTGCTGAAAATGAAAATGTAATATACTGAAATAAAAAATATGTAACTTAATAATATACTTAGATATTATTCAAACAATTCAACAGGTAAAAAATGTATTTTTTTTCCAAAATGAATTGTTTATTTAGAGTAAAAATGGCTAAATCGCGATGCTTTTAGAAATACCTTCATAGGGCGAAAACGTGAAAAAATACAGTTTGGTGAGAGAAAAAAGTATTTTTTTTCTTCAGTTGGTAAATTTAGGATTTGCCTAAAACGAAACACGTACAAAACGTGTCATCCTATTTAGTGGAAATACTGAATAAAGCCTTGAAGATTAGAACGTGGAATGGATTCACCCACACAATCAAAAACAAAACACGGACTGATGTTTAATCAAAGCTAATTGTGGACTAAAATAGCACTTAACAAAAATCAATAGTTATGAATACGAGTGGCCGAGTGGTCTAAAGCGCTGTCCGTTACGGACCACTGCCATCTCACCTCTGTCTGCGTGTGTTCGAGTCTAAGATTCGGCAAATGTAGTTATGTGAGAAAGCTTGCCAGTAGCTTCTCGTGGGTAGGTGGTTCTTTCCGGGCTTTGTCCGGTTTCTTCCTCCACCATTAATACTGGCCGCCATGTATAGCCTATATTGTGCTGAAAAATGGCGTTAAACCATTAAAAAAAAAAAAAAAAAAAATGTTAGTTTGTCAATATGACAAATGGAAAACGGATATTTTTGACAAACTTCATTTCCTTTGTAATTTCTCATTTAACTTTCTTTAATTTTTACTCATATTCCATCATTAACACTTAAAATATACAGCCATAATATATTTATCTTCTTTTATTTTAACCACCAAACTTATTTCTGTATCAGTGCAGACGTTCCAACTTCATATGCACATGGACCAGTTTACTTATGCTAGATACGATGCTCTCTGACACAAAAATATTCCCAACAAATAACAAATCTATGGTGTAATTTATTCAATGCCCTCTGTGTGTGTGTGTGTGTGTGTGTGTGTGTGTGTGTGTGTGTGTGTGATTATGATTTTTAACGTAGCTTTAACAAACTTTCAGTCATAGTGCTGCGATGTCAGCAGTGTGGTATTGTTTAGTGATGTCTATCCTTGGGGCATCATGCCGCAGACATGTAGAATGATGTCCCACCAATCACTTTCTCCTGACACCAGGTCGACCAGTGCTAACACTAACCTCTTAATGTTGATGAAAATAACTACTATCGGGGAAATAAATAATAATAATAATAATAGTTGTTGCTGCTGTCGTTGTTGGTGGTGGTGGTGTTGGTATTCTTCTTTTTATTATTAATAATTTTGTTGTTGTTATTGGTATTATTATTATTATTAATTTTGAATAAAATATTTAGAAAACGGTTTTCCTTATTTATAAAAATGTGCGTTTCATTTACATATCGCTTCAGTCACGTGTTCTGCAAATGATTTGGGGCATTTGTTCCATGTTCCACATGACGAGAGAACAATCTTTACGTACATATGATAAGAATGAACCATAAGTTCCTTGTCCCTAAAATATAACGTTTTGAACTTGCAAAGTATCCTACCTTGCGAAAAACCATGACCTTAGTTTTAGAAAGATTTAACGTACCTTTCCAAAGTATTGCATAAATCTATCTGCATCGGCCATTACTACAAGATCAACTGCACAAAGTCGAATAAGTTTTTTTTTTCGTTCGAAATAGGTATATATTACCTGTAAAAGTTTTATCATCTTTATATTTATGTCACAGATATCCAATTTATATCAGAAAGGTTTCCTATCAGTTCTTTCTAACACTATTTCAATGCTCTCTTTTTTTCTTTGTCAAATATTTGCAAAATGTGTCTTCAAAACATACATGTTATCTACAGAACTTTGACTGTTTTCTGTTATGTAGAGTATGGTAACTTGTGTTTGTGTTATGAGGAGTACTGTAACGTGTGTTTGTGTGTGGTGTACAGAGTAACTTGTGTTTTAAAGTGTTATGCAGATTACAGTAATGTGTGTGTGTGCGTGTGTGTGTGTGTGTGTGTGTGTGTGTGTGTTTTATGCCGAGTACAGTAAGTGTTGTGTAGAGTGCGGTAACATGTGTTTGCATGTTTAATTCACAGTACTTTAACTTGTGTTTGTGTATATTATTCAGATTACAGTAACGTGTGTATATATATATATATATATATATATATATATATATATATATATATATATATATATATATATATATATATATATATATATATATATATATATATTAAGCAGAGTACTGTAACTTGTGTGTGTAAGTCTTATGCAGAGTACTTAACTAGTTTTTCTGTGTATTATGTTGAGTAATATAACTTGTGTTTCTGTTGACTTGCAGAGTACTGTAATGTGTATTTGTGTGTATTATGCAGAGTTCTGTAATGTGTATTTGTGTGTATTATGCAGTGTACTGTAATGTGTATTTGTGTGTATTATGCAGAGTACTGTAATGTGTATTTGTGTGTATTATGCAGAGTACTGTAATGTGTATTTGTGTGTATTATGCAGAGTACTGTAATACCTTTCTTCTAAAGATGTTTCTTGAATTCCTTGCTTATTATTTGGAAATCTAACACTTCATCATTATTTGCGTGGATACAAACAAATTGGTTTAAGTGTAATGCAGCAGGGTTATGAAACAGATTATTATAATCCACCGTTTCTTTCATGAGCTTTAAACATTCACCACATATAAAGAATATTTAATTGCCGCATTTTGCAATTACCAGTCTGCATTCGACATATCTAAATATTGATACATATACTTTGCCGACAACACTACAATCGCATATTTTGAGTCAGAAACCTTTCCAGTACAGTTGTCACCAGTTCATATGCCACCCAAAAATCTGGCACATTCAACTCTGTTAAATCGATGCATTTCTCTTCATGACAAGAAATGACGACACAAAATTACTTTAAACTTAGTTGTTAACGCATCTTACTCTTTCCGGTAATGAACGTTGAATCTGCGCTCATAACAATTTGCATCCCAAGAGAAATCAGAAAATTTTACTACCCGTGCCGTTGGGCTTAATTTAGGGAAAAGCTGATTTTATTATATGATCATTTCACATTTACCGCTGCTTTAAATATCGTCTGTGAAAAAGAGATGTAGCGGTGTCTCATTAAAATTTTACTGCTGTGCTCCTGAATGTGAATGATTGAGGATTTTTAATGACCTTTAACACTGATTGCAAAATAATCTTTACATTTAATAAGTTTCTTTGATATGGCTTTAATTTTGTAACTTTCAGTATCTGAATCAGTCATAAACTCACCAAAAGTATATGAACTCTTGAATCTATTAGGCTTTTTGTTCAAACAATATGCATCTTACTTCTTGGACTAAATCAATTTACGAAAGCCCATTTTAAGTTGACCAGGATTCAAAAGACAAATTTGGTAAAGAATTATTGCTGAAAATACACAGAATATTGGGATGAGTGGTGTAATCGAGATATGAATATTGGGATGAGTGGTGTAATCGAGATCTGAATATTGGGATGAGTGGTGTAATCGAGATCTGAATATTGGGATGAGTGGTGTAATCGAGATCTGAATATTGGGATGAGTGATGTAATCGAGATCAGAATATTGGGATGAGTGGTGTAATCGAGATCTGAATATTGGGATGAGTGATGTAATCGAGATCTGAATATTGGGATGAGTGGTGTAATCGAGATCTGAATATTGGGATGAGTGGTGTAATCGAGATCAGAATATTGGGATGAGTGGTGTAATCGAGATCTGAATATTGGGATGAGTGGTGTAATCGAGATCTGAATATTGGGATGAGTGGTGTAATCGAGATCTGAATATTGGGATGAGTGGTGTAATCAAGATCTGTGTGTTTGAAAATGTTTCTAAACAGAAACTGTTACGCAATTTCAGTCTTTAAAAATCATAGAACCTTTATTGATTCATATAATAGCCGTCCTTGAAGTAAAGAAGAGTATGTATGTATGTATGTATGTATGTATGTATGTATGTATGTATGTATGTATGTATGTATGTGTGTGTGTGTGTGTGTGTGTGTGTGTGTGTGTGTGTGTGTGTGTGTGTGTGCGTGCGTGCGTGCGTGCGTGCGTGCGTGCGCGCGGGCGGGCGGGCGGGCGGGCAGGCAGGTAGGCATGCATGCATGCATGTATGCATGCAAAGCATGCTTTCATGCAGGTAGGTAGGTATGTTTTTGTAGACTTCAACGACAATTCAGCAAACATCAGCTAAAACAAGCCCACGTACCATATAGTACATGCAAAAACCGTGCTTTCAAGAAATAAATCAATTCATATCAGTTAGGTTTTACAAATATAAAGTCTTCTCCACTCTAACTACAGTCACTGCTCTGACACACCTTGCCATTTCAGAACAATCGATTTCAATATATAATTTGATATTTTATCAGATGAGCAAAATATCGGTTCTTCATGGGAAATAGTTGATTAAATCAACTAGACATTGCTATTAATCGGGAATGCAAAGTACATACAAATAAAAATAATAGAAAAACTCTCGTGGCGTTGTTTTGACAGAAAGTGAATCATGGCTCTTCACTAATTTGATGAATCTCACATAAAAGATAACGGATAAATTGTGGGGTTTTTTTTCCTTTTTTGCAAGATAATTGAAAAGTCTCCGGTGTTTTTTCTGATAAGTGGTCCGTCATATTACACGTCCATTAGACAGCTAGACATGAGTATATCTCTTTGATTTTGTAACTTGATGAATGCTTTTCTCACCAAATGCAACTACAATTAAAATAAATGTCATTTGCTGTATTGACTTTTAGAGATACGCTAATACTAACTGTACTTCTCAAAGACAATCCACGTCGGTAAGGACAGGATGTTTGGCCCACGATTATCCAAAATGAAAAACTATTGAACAGGGTTCATAATTAAAAGTTTCAGCTTCATTTTCTCAAAAGAAGTTTTAAACATTCAAATATTCACAACAATGTACTATCCGGACACAGGCAAGCTAGGATAGTCTTATGTGCTATAGTTAAATGGAACGTGCTTTCTTTAAGTAATTCTATTGGCTAATACATTGTTTGTTTATATATTTTTTTTAAATGACAAGAAAACTGTTTTTAAACCAATGGTCTCAACATTGATCCGTTGTCATTCAGCCAGTTTTAAAGTTTCGTTTTGGCCAGACGAGTTTATTAATGTTTTTATGGTGGATAAAATTGTTTCAACATATAATTTTATTTCGACATTTAGAGTCTGTGTAAGTATATATGAGAGAGAGAGAGAGAGAGAGAGAGAGAGAGAGAGAGAGAGAGAGAGAGAGAGAGAGAGAGAGAGAGAGAGAGAGTCTCAATGTATTATTTTAATTTGAAGAACATAATCGATAAATTAAACGAATCATGCCGAGTCATTGAATTGCGAATGGATCAGTGGGGAAATCGTCGTTAAAATGTTCTCGCTTTTCTCATCATTCTGCAGGGAACAGTAACTGATGTCATATATGAAAAATTGCAGACTCGACATTCGTTTAAACTGCTACGGTTTCGCAATGCTAAATATCTGCAGCCTCTAACAAATTCCATGGATAGTCAATTAGTCATGAAATCCTGTGTCTCAGAAATTTATGTTAATGTATTTCTAACCCAATTATTAAGACAATTCAGGAACTATTTTAGCGTCCGCGAATTATTTTATTGTAACGATGCAAACTCATTGAAAGAGACGCCTGAGGAAATCACACAAACTTTTGAAGGTGGTAATTAACACAAGGCTTTTTTGAAATCACAAAGCAACATCTATTGCTTTTTGTGATAATTTTAGGAATGACCGAGTCAATCAATGGAATGAATTTTGGAACGTGCTCTTTGCAGGATTCGCCATGACTGTATTTCTAAAAATAATTGCAACAAGGCAGGAGCCTACAATCAGCTAGTGAAGAGATAAATATCATGTTATAATGTCTAAGCTGCAATCAATGTCGATCGGAAGAATAATGTGAAATGTAATGGGAGCATTTTGGCTTGATATTGTTGTTTTCCTTTAATTTTCTATGATCTTAAAACAATGGATGCCGCAATAAAACGATCAAGAAATGAACTAGCACCACAACTAATTTTCCTAGTATACAAGTTTGTTTCAAATCCTAACGTAAGACAAACGCCTATATCCACTACATACTTTACTACTTTCAAATAACTTGGTTATCTATGATGAGATGAATGCAGACAGGTACTTCACTGCATTGTGTTGCAATCGAAGTCTAAGCCCAGTCTGCTTTCTTGATTTCCACTTGCCAGTAACCCTTAAAAATGTCGTGACATATATCATCCCACACAACGAATCAAGACTATAATTCGAGGATGATGATACACATTTTCACAATCAACCGAATTCGGAGGTCTGAGGTCCACTAATTATCATTCTTGGCATCTCTTCCTAGGTATTCAATACCCTAAGAGCTCTTCTGGGACTTCATTTTTCTACAGATCACAAACTTATGAGAAAGACCGGGGTTGGTGAAATATTGCCAAGCTTGAAAGGTTTTATCAGACTAGTTGTTTCTAACATAAACTGTATCAATACTACAACTAATTAGCTTAATTGTCTCTCAAAATAACTGCTGAATTACTCGAGTAACTCACAGACGTGTGAATGTAGATTGTCCTTCGAATACTTGTGGAACGCAGTATATTTCTGTAGATAACGTTGCAAAAAAGTAAAAACCTAAAGCCATCCTACAAATTTTATTACACTTATAAAGAATTCTATAAATTTTATTTGCACGGTTCCTTTCACTCTGTCGCTTTAACAACTGTTAGCGAGATGAAATGTTGATGAATTAGCAATTTTGTAGAGATTCCAATATACAACATTCAGTATCCATCCTTGTGTGATAACTTCCATTACTTTTAGGAAATAAACTGGCCCATAAGTTTAAATATTATTTGGTAACATATACGATATGAATGTTAACGGTGATAATATATGATTCATACAGTTGCTTGCAGAAGACAGAAACACTGGTGTCCCGATCTGCTAACAGCGAACTCTATTACAGGAGCTAAACATTGCAAGTACAAGTTTAATTTATCTATCCTTCCTAAACCTACCAGGGTCGGGGTTTACTTTAAGCTATGTTTAATTTTGTTTTTCTAAAACCACCTTTAAGCTGACCGTTCTCCCTCCACAGATCATTCTACTTTTTTTTAAAAAGGATTATAATGTTTATAATGGATCAGATTATTACATTGCCTGATACAGGTAGGACGCTGCGTGCCGTCTCCTTCTTTATTCTCTTCACTCAGTCTCTTGTTTTGTCCCATTAATAGCTCTTTTGTTTACTTTAAGCTGTTTGATTAAAGCTGTGTTGTCGGATCTTCTTACTTCACTTGGTGTTTCAGACGTTGCAAACGCGTTTGGTTTACACTTGGACGTAAGTCAGACTTCATTTAAACACTAACTGTGAGTGCTTTGTGGACTCGTCTAAAACTATATTGACGGATATCATGTTTGAAGTCTTCATTTACAACGGTCAAAAAACAATCGTTCGCGCCAATCACTTTTATCAAGTGAGTAAACATGGTTTGCCAGTGAATCATGTCTATTATGAGTTGTGTGAAGTCGGAAAAATGCTCTGTCTCTTCATCTGATGCGTCATCAAAGGTTTTCATGTTAACAATCGTCATGTTGGCGAGGTTTGAACCGCGTGCATATGCTAATTAGAATGACCTAATTAGATTCCTATTGAGAGCTGCCTATCGCGTGCTGAAAAATGGCGTTACACCCTAAAACAACAACAACCTATTGAGAGCCATTTAGTTAAATAATCGCAATTACATATCAAAGTTGCAGTTCCATCGCTAAATTATATATGTCAGCAATATAACGCTTTTCAAGCATGCATGACCATATCTGCTCAACTGTAAATGGTTTCTAAGATATTTACACATATTTGATCATACAAGTTATTGAACTGATCACATTTTAATATTATACAACACAAAAGAACTTCAAATTACGAGCTCCTATTCCTTCCATTTACCATGTTTAAAAACATGAATTTCTTTCGATATAAAGCTATCGAGTTTAAGACTGTCGAGTAGAATATGAAATATTTCAAAGTTTTCCAGCTTGCCGATGCTTCCTCCAGAAATGATATTGCAAGAAGTCAATGTTCCTAAGGCATCTTGCGATGTATAAATAGTATAACAACCGCTTCCTAAAAGTACGTTATCACCA
Organism: Unio pictorum; assembly: GCA_030141615.1. Taxonomy (NCBI): domain Eukaryota; kingdom Metazoa; phylum Mollusca; class Bivalvia; order Unionida; family Unionidae; genus Unio; species Unio pictorum. The sequence goes on along the minus strand of JARLTB010000001.1, from coordinate 16,656,800 downwards.
AGCAGGAAAATAGAAAGTAAATACTTAAACCAACAATATCAGTGTGCGATTTTGCTTCATCGCCATGGATCCTACGACAGAAGGATGTATCACTGAAGGATTCTGAAATTCGCTAACTGCACATACACTTATCCACCATTGGAACTAAAGACCAGATATTCACGAGAGTCCAATGTCACACTTGTGCTGATTTCAGTAGTTAAAACTGTTATGATTTATCAGTTAGATATTTTATGCCGTTTATCAATTTGTACGCATTACGATATATCACTGGACATACCAAAACACAGGATTTCATATCGAATGCACATGTTTGATCCTATCTCTTTTTACCAATATCAAAATATATTATTATATCAGGAACTTTGACCGCAGCCAATTTACAAAACTATCAATCTATCTATTTGTTGTGTTTCTGCGTGCTTATGCAACTCCCAAACATATGTATTTAATTGGAGTTGTTTCCTAATCGTTTGAACATTTAAGTTCACCAACCAGGATCCATAGTGACCTTTGTGTTTTAAAAAGAGGCTGAATATCAAGACTGGGTTCTCTTTGCAAATTAGTTTGCGATAATTCATCGTAAACCAAGCCATTTAGACACAAGGTACGTATATAATATAACATTCACTATCATTCTAATCGTCAAACCTAGTGGATAATTGGGTCGATTCCGTTACAAAGTAACACTTACCGCAATGTTCATCGATAACCAAGAGGTTGGGAAGCTTTTCAAATCACTATCTACTTTTCCCCGCTTTCGTAAATGCTTGACAAATGCACCCATTTGCTAGTCATTTAGAACGTCTTTTAGAACGGAACGGAGGTCGAAGAGAATGGTATATCATCAGATTCTTTATTTTTTTAGTCTAGAATAGTTTGTTTTATGCGGACGTAGCTGGAAAGATCGATCAGACAACCTATGTGCAATGTGCGGACACCTCCAGAATCACATTGCTGATTTGGCTTATTACAAATTGAATATAGCCTTAAGAAATTGCTAAATCTACCAATCTGTCGCAAGCGAAGCTTAACATCTCATACAAATTAAAGAAAAAAAATTACTAGTTTTGACTCAAGCTACTTAGGGACATGCAAAACAATTTTATAGACACACTCCTTACTACTTGAGAAGTAATAAGGTAATAATAGAATTAAACGGTACGAGCAACTCAAGAACATTTTATCATTGTAAGAAATTAATGTCATATTAATTCGGCTGATTTGTGTTTTATCTATTTATTAGCAATGCAAATGGTGAGTTTAATGTTTGAGGGATACATTCATTCTGATTAACATCTAAATTGCCTCAATTGTCGAGGCTATCATTATCTGTCTCAGAGACGCTAACGTGTAATCGCTAAGTCAAAGCCGGTGTAATGGCCTGAGTAGGAATAATTTGTAACCGGTTTCTCCAACGTGACTTTAAATATTGTCATCCAGAAATTTACACCACAACACGAATCATTGATTTTATATCCCTAAAACGGAATAGCTGCGAAGTAGTAAACTTTCCATATGGTTTGTCGTCCATACAAATACAGTATGAGGTGTTCTCTGCTTTAAATACGTTTCTGTGTCGTTCCTGCCGGTGTGTGACTCTACAACAATACTTAGCATCAAATTGGTAACCTCAACCTTTGTTGCCCCATGTATCATTGGCAACTGTATGTTTCTGACGGTTTAGAGGCCTTATATGTTATTTCTAAATTTACAGCTTTGTGCAAAACTATAAAGGCTAAGCACCTTTAGGATAAATACATTCATCTGAGAGGGATAGAAGGAAGAGTAGGTTAGATAGCGTTGCCAAGACTTTCAAAACGTTTTATGAGTTCAGTGGCATAATTAAGCTCATTTAAACATGATATGTATGTATATATGTAGGTAAGTAGGTAGGTAGGTATGCAAACATGCGTGTATATCTCTCTCTCTCTCGATCGATCGATCGAAGGAAACAAGAAAATCGTTGAAGTGAAGCAGACAGTCAGTTCTATATTTTATCATAGCTGAAGTCAAACCAGTCTGAATAAGCCTAGTCATGCCAAGGTAAAATGTTTGATGAGTCATATCACATGTTTGTCCGTACAGGACACTCCGAATGGTTGTATATCTATTTTAAACCTGTGACAACGTGTTAAAGAAAAACGCATTTAAAGTCCATGGCTCGTTTAAAAGCGAAGTCGAGAGTGAGCCTAATATAGTTTCTCATTTTCGTGGACATCACTGACGACACGTTGTGTGAGATTTCTATTAGTTTTGAATGAGTTATCATTTAAAAAACGATATTTCTTTTGTCAGATAAATTCTTCGATGACACTTGTCATAGAGAACTGTATCATTAAATGTTTCAGTACCGGAATTATAGGTTCCGTTAATTCTGATTGCTTTTTAACACGGTTATTCTAAAAGTCTAAAAGACATTAGGGGCCTGATCAATGCACATAACACATAACAGCTCCTAATGATTACTTCGCTGTTCAATTCTGATTAATATTCTATAAATGACGAACAGTGAAAGTTGCAGTTTAAGTTAATGGCTGACATTCAGAGTTTTCATGCCATCAAGCACTAAATTCGAAGAATGAAAATAACATTATTTTAGAAACTTGGACCTTGTTGAATTTGAAGGACTAAACATATATTTACCTCAGACGAATGAACAATATAATTAAAATATTCATATCCAACCTGCCCTACAGCTAAAATTAAAATATGAATGTGGCGTCCGATGTGTATAATTAAAAATATATGTCCAGTCTTATCTTAAATATAACCCAGAATTTAGACAATGCTGGATGGAGTCTACTGGTATTAAGATTTAAATAATGAAATCTGTCCAACATCAGTGCAGATATATTTTGTTATGTGCATTCTATATCAGTTGTTTAGTTTGTCAATAAATGGCTTCCAAATTGAGACACAAGACTCTGTCTTGATATTTTTATGTAGTTTCCAGGTATTGGAAATCAGATTGTTGAAACCGGCTGAATACAATAAAACTTGATAAATTGTATTTAATAATAAACACAAACATGATGGCACAGATGTGTACGCAACATCCATGGCCAGTGGTGATGGTGATTGTCTCAGTGAAAACTAGCAAGTACTACAATTATTATATGTCCCTTGAAAAACAAGCATATTTTTCAAAAACGAATTACGACATGGACCTCTGCACTCCATTATATACTCAAGTCATATGTCACAGAGAAATATAGCACTATTTTTAGCAACTTTATTATGTGACACGCTTATCACACCAAAACATGTTTCCAGGGTAATATATGTTTCATACACAGATATAAGATTAAGGTCATTACAAGGTCTTAAAGATTCACATGTCATTATATTCCAGGCAATATCGTAAAACTTGTTAAACTTTATTGATATTTCCTACCCTCAAAGGAAGACATTTTAATAATTAAGAAATTATAAGTTTTTTAACGATATTTAATGTTATTTCCTTGAATACACCTGAAACGTGGTAATATATTTATGAATAATTTTATTATTAGTAACTGTAAACAGGTACCTAAGCATATTTTATAGATCTTGTGCAATATTAGGATCATGAAATCTAAACATATAACCTATGCAAGTACGAAATTTCAAATTAAGACAATCACTACAATTTACTGCCATGAATAAAATTGACAGAAATTATAGATATGCATAACAATAAAATCTACGTCGCTGAATGTTCACCACTGGGTTTAATTTAGATTTATTTCTGCAAGAAATTTAAGTTATTGTGGTGTCTTGAAGTACTTTAATAATCGGTAATTTCATACTGACAGAAAACGTTTCATGCTAAATACATCGCGGAGTTGCCTGGTAATTATGCCTTTTGTGACTTTGAGGTTTTAGGTTATTATTTTAAAAACAATTTATATTTACATGATTAGCCACCAATTAAACATTTAAATAAGCGTATGTCTAATAGAGTGTTAGCCAGGAGATAAACATCTTATATTGTTGGTTTGAGTTAAGAAGTAATTAAACATTTAAATAATTGTATGTCTAATAGGGTGTTAGCCAGGAGACCAACATCTTATATTGTGGGTTTGAGTTTAGATGTACGTAGCTTTTACTTTATTTTACAGAAATATGCTACATATTTCCGAAAACGATTTAATTATTAGTTCATTCTAAATAAGCGTAAATAATGACATTATATAGTTTTATATGGTTGGCCGTAAACAGATAACTGAATGTTTAATACGAAAACGTAGCATTAATTGCGGGGTACGCTGAAGCAAGGAACGCACTAATATTGTACTACTATATACGCTGGATTACATTTATCTTACTTTACATTACGCTCGAACTAGGGTACTACTATTATAAATCTGAGCTGAAATAGCGACGTCATAACAGTTCTTGTTCTACTCTCAACTGAAGTTATTCTGTACGACGGCAGCCATCTTAATGTTGCATTAAAAATCAGAGATTATAATATCCTACTTCAGCTGTAGCCTGCGAATAGAACTAAACGTTGTTAACATCTGATTTTATTTCATCCTTTATCGAATCTGACAGGGACTATGTTCTTATTTGTAATGCTTAATGTATTTATAGAAACACGTTGTTGTGCCTCATTTCATTTAATGAATTGTGATCCCAAATGTTAGTTTAGTGTCTCTACTGAATTAAAAAAAAATATGGTGAAGGTTGCCGTGAGTTTTCGTAGTCTGACATTTAGCGGAGCATAACTACATAAATCTTTGTAAAATTCTAAAATGTTGTTTACTATTGAGCAATAATTATGCAGCGTTCTATATTAAAATGAATCACTACATAGTCATTTCCATTTTTAATGAATTTTTTTTTTACAATTTCTTCCGGATGGAAAGATATTTTAAAGACTTACATCAAACCAAGTATGTTCAGGTCTTCGGTAGAGAAGTACTCTTCCTGAAATAAACGATTTTTTTGTAAACCAATCTGTTATATGCTTGCAGGATTTTAACAAAATATTTCTATTTTCAATAAAGTATATCATCATGAAGAAATTCTCTGATAAGTAGTTTTATGTGGTTTATGAAACTATTAAAAAGGTTATCACATTTATTTAAAAGGTCTTATTATGTTTAGAAGGGCACACGTATTTAATGTAAAACTGTTAATATACCTGACGTTTGTGTATTCAGTATGCGACTTGAAACACAGTGCAACACGAAGCTAATTACAGAATGACAAATCACTGATACCATTATCGTACACAGTTCATATATACTTAAATATGTCAAAAACCCATGAAGTACAGTTCATTTAAGGAAAAACTTGCCTGTTTAATATAGGCTTATAGATTGATTTGTCATAGATTGAGTAGAGATTGCACCAAAATGATCGCAAACGCTCAAATACTAAAATATCCAATGTGTGACTTTCATCAGACGCCGAACAAATAAATGATAGTTTTGATAAGAATCGTAAATCTCTCTCTCTCTCTCTCTCTCTCTCTCTCTCTCTCTCTCTCTCTCTCTCTCTCTCTCTCTCTCTCTCTCTCTCTCTCTCTCTATATATATATATATATATATATATATATATATATATATATATATATATATATATATATATATATATATATATATATAAATAAACAGATATCCTAGCTTAAATGAATTCCAAGAAGTGTCATCTTTATAATCGTTGTGGCTGCAAAAATTTCCATTCTACTCATCTCACCCCATCTATCATGTTAATTCTAAAACGATTACCTGTAACCCTCTATTTTTATTTTGAAGAGCTTTCAAATCGAACACATTTTGATTCATTTAGATTACAATAATGCGTTGAATATAAACGAAATCCCTAGTTCATGCGTTCAAGTTGTATAATTTTCATCACATGAGATACATTTGTGTTTCTTTAAAGCTCGAAATATGACTAATTATATTTTATGAATTGGATCCGGGTCTAATTCTCTCACCTAGAAAGACTCGTAGTTTATGTTGATTATTTTACACCTTAACCTACTTATCGATAAATGTTGGAATATTTTAAAGAATTATGTCAGTCAGCTGGATGTAATATGAAGGGGGTGTGGTTTATGGCTTATCATTTAACTCATAGTTTGTTTGAAATCAGATCTGGATAAAAGTATATAGCCTCCGTACATTTCATGTTATCCATCTCTAAGCCAACGACTATACCAATATCACAAGCCGGGAATACAAAAGAGATTAAAATACCAGACAAAAACAAATATCTATCAGAACAGATGACAAAATACTTGACATTTCTGCCGAGCAATTAATTTGTTGTTGAATAACAAGTAGATACAGCTACGACATATAAAAACTAGTGATTTATCAGCGATGAAAACTAGATATAAATGATATTTGCCCGTTAATATTTGCCACAATTTTCAATTTTCAGTGTCATGTCCAGACCTTTTGGCGTCCATGAGCTAATTTAGTTTAGTCTACTTTAGCCAGATTTAATAAGCTGTGTGAATCAGCACATAGATAAGACAATGTTGACCCAATTGTGCCACCTCTGTGATACTAGATGAATACACATTGTTTACTGCGTAAGCGCTTTACTACGCTTTCATGCATAACCCAAGTTGATTTTAGTGTGATTCTCGGAATCCGCCGGATGTAGACGAGATTTGACAGGAATGTTGATATGCATACGTGAAAGAACCAATTATATTTTCAGGGGTATTCTTTTACAATTTTAGCTTCCTTCGATTTTAACTCTTCTGACAACATCATTATCATCATAATGCAGAAACCATTAAACCTTTGCCAATGAAATTTTGTGAAATTTAATTTTAGTAGTATATAAAAAGGATCTGAATTCCACGATGGCCGCTATCGCTTTACTGGTTTATCAGTATATATGTGCTTGTGGTCTATCTTCGTCTACGTTATTGTTTTTCATCATGCATTGGCTGTTCAGTTGGTATGTGTTTTTTCATCTCCTTGTTTTGAAAACGAAAACAATCAAACAATGTCTCAGTTGTCTTGATCCACTGCGTTTGTTCTTGAATAAACCGCCATCACGTGATCGCCAGTCAACCTGTTTATGCTATGATGGACTCTCATTAATTGCCGTAAATGACTAATCCTTGGCTCTCTACACTACATTGTGCTCAAGACTTAAAGAACTGGGACTACATTCATAATCACTTAAATGTAAATGGCAGTGAAAAATGAAACGTTGCCCGGCCTAGAACAGGAAGAAAAATTCCAGTTTTCTACCTTTCACCCTTTCCGGCTCAACATTTCAAAGATTCGGCCATTGATTTACATAACTTGGTTCAAATCCCTATTAAATCGTCAACCTTTGCGTCAACTATACAAGAGATACATCTGCGTATTGCATCATTTAATGCCAAATCAGTCGGATCACCTGAAAAGCACAAAGACAGTTAATTTTATCAACGAACAGAATATCGACGTTTTTTCTGACAGAAACATGGCTAAAAACATCAGGCGATAAACCCAAATGCGCGGATCAAACACCCACCGTTTACTTCATCTTGTAATTTTCACGCCACTCTCGCGGAGGTGGAATTGCTGTCATCACAAAGAATTCCATGGTAAAATGTCTTAACCACACCATAACCTTCAGTTTCTGCCACATCGTTTGAACTAGTCCAAACAACACTCACACTGGAATAAAGGTCAGTCTATTTTCCTGCCTTTACAGCCCTCCTCCTATTAGGAACAACAAGCTAACTGAATTTCTCTTTTTGGAACACTTTCCGAATATCATGGAGTATGGAAACTTAATAGATGGCAACCTGATTATTATTGGATATTTCAACTTTCATTTTGAATGTTCTGGAAACCTATACACATCAAAACGTCTAGATTCCATTCATGTTTTCAACTTTGAAAAGTCAGTTAACCAACCCACCCATAAATATGGTCCCATTTTAAACTGGATTCTTCGTCCATGTTTATATGAAACAATATGCTATTCATTCAATAGTTCGAATCACCGTTGAACTTAACTGATGTTCCAATTTTCATCATGTCGTATCTTTAGCCGACGTAAGTTCGGCTTAAACGTAAGCGTACAATTTATACAGTATAATGCTTTCCAAATAAGCCCTCACGGAACAAAAGCCGCCAAACTAGCATTATTACATATTTTCTAACAATATTGGAAAACGCGTGGAAATAAAATTCTTTTTTTTTTTTTTACAAAGAATAAAGTCAAAAGTATTACGTGTTTACGCTCTAATAAACAGTAGCACAGAAAAAGTGAAAACAACATGATTGGTAAAATTTAACAAAATAATTTATTTCCATCAAAACAGAATTGATAAATAGAAAAGAAATTTACGGTTTTAAGGATCAAATCCAAATATAATTTAAGAACAATCCGAGTGTTAAATTTTAAAAGTCCTTATAATGAAATGTTCAAATAATTTCAAATTTGAGTCACGATGAAAATCAAAGATGGAAGACGATGACGTATGCTGTATCCTGTAAAGTGTTGTTGTCAACAGTTGCTTGTAGAAACACAAAAAATAACACCCCGGTGTTGGAATTCCGAAGCAAATTGTTTAAGAAATGTCTTTGTTCAAGAATTCTGTATGAGCACTCAAATATTTCCAGAAAAGCGAATGAATTTTTTAAAATCCAAACAATCTGAAAAGAATTTAACATATAACTAAAACTGGCTATAACAGAAGAAAACGACATGACATTGCTGACAAACTGAGATTATTTCTATAAAATAAAGGTCAAAATAGGTACCCGTATGAGTGTCACGTGATCATGTTTACATCACGTACTTCCAACATGACCCTGGCAAAAACGAATCATTTTACTCTAAGAATAAAATAAAAGAGATTTTTGCTTCACTGGAGATTTTCGAATCAATGTAAAAGCTATTTACAAGTCAGCCTCTATTTCACTAATATGATACAAATTAATAATAAAAGCATTGTTTACTTGATTCTCAATCAAGGTCAGGAACTAGGTCAGCATTAATATACAAAGTTCTGTTTTAGGACAAAACAGTCGGGTCAAACTAATTTTGTATCAAAACAAACCAAATAAAATAAAGTAGATTACATTATAAATGCATGTATTAGAAATTTAAAGCCGATAAAGAAACAATGAAATTAAAATAAATAAAATTAAATCAGATATACGTAACAAAAGTTATAAATAATAGTTGCAAATGTATTGTTGTATCATGTACAAACTACAGACAATCTAATATGTTCTTCTTATACGCGCAGTCTTAAAATTACGACACGTAATACTCATTTTATGTCCTTTTAATTTACAAAATGTCGTTTCGATACACAAACAATTTTATTATAGCTTCTAATTAGATTATTAATCAGAATTAGATGACCTTTAACAAAAAGGCACCCATTGCTAAGGAAAGTCTACATAACATTAGAAATAAATAATATAAACATGGGATTATTTTTAATCGTTTCATTCATTAAAGGTAATTCGATTGGTAAACAGTCAAATCGAGAAACAACACTAATGACCTGTCTTTAAAAACATGTGGAGTGAATCGATTGCATGGAGATTTCAGTTGCGAACTAAATAACAATGTTATGGTACATTTAAATTGTTGTATATTAAGTAATAATTTACTCCCGGGAACCATAGTGCATAGACCCATAAATGATAGGCTTCAGCCCGATGGCTGTTACATGGGCAATATATGTGCCAAGCTTGATTAATCTGATATTTGCTGCTTACGAGAAATTATGTTTACTAATAGAACGAAGCCATCACAATATCCCCATGATAAAATATAGAGATAATTTACGAACAACACGTGAGTGTGTCAGTAAATCATGAGTGTGCCTATCAAATTGTTTCAAATAGTGTTAGGTGTTGAGATATCATGCTTTTTCTCATAGAGCAACGGCCAAAAGTAAAAAAAAATCTTTGAAAAGGATAACAAGATTTCATGTTATATGTTTATTTGTCAAATATTTTCAATGAATGTACACAACGCTCCCGACTTCTTAGAGAACAACAATTGTATTCCACGGTATTCGGATACTTGACGAACCTAATATTGTCCAGATTAGATGGATATTATAGGTCTAAACCATTTGATTTATTCACAGGCTGTACATAGACGATTGCCAGTCAATAACAATAGCATGCAATGTCTGCCTTTCTTCTCTAATACATAGTGTATATGTCAAAGAAAAACAAAAACAAATTATCAGAGTTTTGGCAACGTGAACCGTGAATAGTGGTTGTGAAGATCAATTCATCTCTTGTCAATTCCCCATCACCAGGAGCTTTCAACAGGAAAGGAATTACCGGTAATAGACTTGCGATTTGTCTTACAGAAAAGGACGAGCGTTAAATCGGCAATGCTTTTCTCGAAATGAACCGCAACAATGACCAATCAAGATGCTTTTGGATAACTGGTGCATTATTGTGGATGAGAATTTGAATAAACATGACGTTTTTCACACATACATTTTACTATCATATGCAAAACACCAAATATCAAGGTTTCATACAAATATTCATTGCCGCTAATAAGGGCATATTTACATTATCAAATTAACATCCAACTCTAATTCGATTTCGTATTTTGCAAACTTATATTTTAACCTTTATTGAAATGTGCATATATTTCAGACAGTAATACCATTCCAGTAATGTCAAGCAATGTCAAGTAATGTCAAGCAATGTCAAGTATGCAAAGTCGTGTGTATTCCAATCAGGACAAATCTTGTAAGTAGTTACCCCCAAAATAGAACAGATTCCGTCGTACGTCACTTGAACAACTTACGTTCCCACACATACTGTGATTAATACACTAATGGTCATTCACACCTAATGACATGTAGGTCATTCACACCTAATGGTCATTCACACCTAATGACACGTAGTATAGTAGCCATATTACTATTCATAACTAATCAGGATATATATATATATATATATATATATATATATATATATATATATATATATATATAGTCACAGAATTAGACGAAAATTGAATTTATTTTCTTCTTGATTTACAAACTAATCTCACCATTTTCTTTGTTTCGTCGTACATGCATTACCTGGGGTGAATAAGTGGTTTTTCCCAAGATAAGCGGCGTGTAACGATTTGCATGTGCCTGATTTTGAATTACATGAAATCCGGAACACTAGTATCACGTAGTGCACGGTAATCTTGCCGTGATTTCTGCTCACCTATTTGAGGGTATATAAGGCAGAATATTTATGATCAATATTACGGGACCTAAAGTATCTAATCACAGGATAGATAAGCTCGTCTTTCAATCTCCAGCCAAAGGGGTGAGTGTTAAATTTATATTTCGTTTTATTGTGAATTTTATTCAGTTTATCATTTTCATATAATGATGCCTTTATTGCAATGCAGATTTTAAACGTGAATATTTGGAATTACTAGTCACTATTAGACTTTAAATGCAATAGCGTGATCTAAGGTTTAGATTATTTTTTGAGACAACTATTATTAGTCTGGTTTCTTTATTGTAGCTGATAACATCTCTGATAACGCATCTGATAGCATCTCTGATAACGCATCTGATAGCATCTCTGATAACGCATCTGATAACGTCTGATAACGCATCTGATAACGTCTGATAACGCATCTGATAACGTCTGATAACGCATCTGATATCGTAGCTGAAATTGTTGCTGATTTATTGTGCAATCGAATTGAAGTATCTGACTGTCTGTCTGTCAGATTGTCTGTCCGTCTACATCTGTCGTGACTTGTAAATATCCGGAAATCTAGAAGTCCGAGTGTCGGAACTGTCTAGAGTTGTAAACATCCGGGGCGACATCTAGGGTATTGAGGAACGTTAGTTCTAGTAGATGTTGTATGCTGTCTGTACGTATAACTGTGGTGGATCCGTGAAGGGCAAGTGACCGATAAAAGTATTGAGTCAACCCTAGGTTTTCGGGGAAACTGGGCGGCGATTCAACTGTTAGTGAATCGTACGGTTATACAGGGTCGAGACACATATGTGTGTTGCAATTGTAGTACAATTGAATACATTGTTGTATTTACATGGTTACTTCAAATCGCAATAGTATTTCAAGGCATTGCATGATTCTCAATAAAAGCTAGCAACTTGATTGAATACATGTATATGTTCGTGCTAGTTGTCGCAATCCATACGTGCGATAGTATAGTTTGATGTTTATGTTTATTATCGTAATTTATACTTGCGTTAATATAATTTTTGTAAAGGTTCCTTGGATCTGTGTATAGTCCAGGAGATTCCTTTGTATCTGTGTTTTATTTTGTATTAATATTTCATTTATTCATGTATTGTGAATGGTTGTGAGTGTAATTGTGGGTTGAACGCATGAGTTATTGTGTTGATACATCATTATTTTTCATTAATAATTTATTTCATAAATTTCTTGTGTTTGTTGTTCATTTAATCCACCATCCTCTCGGTAACAATTCTGTTACATATATATATATATATATATATATATATATATATATATATATATATATATATACATATATATATATATATACATATATACAACTTGTGAATGTATGGTAACAATGAATGCTATAAATGTTTTGATATATTTTCTCTACATCTCAGTTCTGTATGACCAGGACAAATAATACTTATGCATGCTGGCCTTTGTAAGATTAACGTATGCTTAGTGTAAGTGAAAAAACGTCTATCTCAGACGATTAATTTAGCATGTAAATATTGATCGGGGAGATTGTTCAGATAAGCGATGCATTTGATGCATGGTTTATTTAATCAAATGTGTTTCGGGCAAGTGTCCCTAACGAATATTTATATTTGATTCTTTTCCCCTCCAAATATTTCTTGTAAATACGATATACGAAACATCGAAGAAATAAATGTATCAATGATATGAATCTCGCATAATTTCGCCCATGTAAGATGAGAATCTTGTTCTTAGTGAATTGGATTATTTAATGACCAAGATTATGTAAGCTACAGGGTAAAACACACGCATTACACACTGAAATTGCAGTTAAAATATTGTATATCCCTTTTGACAGATATGAAATATAGCTTGCGTCTAAATCAATTGATCTTCATAGAAGACTGAACAAGCTTTTGCAGGAGTAGTGAAAAGATTCATATATTTCATTGATAAGAGTTCCAATACACCAAACTATCACCAGACTTATACACATGTGTGCATCTCTTTGATAAGAGGCCCATTAATCGAAGCAATCAGCAGACATACATGCATGAGTGCATCTCTCTGATGGTGTTCGTTTGTTATACATGGATATAACTGAACTGAAATGTAATGCCCTTTGATATTTAGGATTTGCTTGAAGATAGCTGAGTGAGTACATAAAATACTTTGTATTAAAAATTCCCAATAGAGCCATATTGTATGTTGTAGTTGTTTCTCCTCAGGTTAACGTGTAACAAACATACTGAAACTTTGGTTGGAAAAGATCTAATAAATCATATTAAAGTTGCCTTGACCGCCTTATCAGGTAGTACAACACGTATATCAATAAAATTAGGTTCATATATATATTTAATTTGTAATGTCTATTGCCTTTATTCCCATGATTGTATGTTTATGTATGTTATTTATGTGTATTATGTGTGGCTGGCCTAGGTCAGCAATATATAGTTTAGGGTCTCCTCGAGTAATATCTTGTTATTTTGTAAATAACACATTACAGAGCTAATACGTGTCTGTGATTTTAGATTAGATATTAAGATCATTATTAACTGGAGGTAGCCAAGTGTACGAATCTTTAGTTTAATGTTAAGTGCTTTTAAACTCTTAAAATGGGTCTACCGGTAAATTACTGATCTGGCATAAATAGAGCAAAAACCTCGTGATTATGAACTTCCGAGTGAGGCTGAATAAAATTAATAAGCCAAAGAAAATCAGGCTCAAATGCAACCTTGAATAACTAAAGGACCCTGACATTTGCAAACCATTCCAAGCCACAATTGGAGGAAAATTTGCTCCACTCCTTGTAATGGATGTTGATGTTAAAGTGATGACAGACACTTTAAACACAGTCATAACAACAGCTGCCAAAGACATCATTAGCCTACATCGCGCAAAGAAAACCTGTGGGTTACAGAACAGATTCTGAATCTGTGTGATGCCCCGAAGAGACCTCAAAAACAGCAGACACACAACAGGGGCAATGGAGTACAGAGAAAAAAACAAGAATATCAGCAAAAAACCCTTAAAGAAAGCAAAAGAAGATTGGTTTGGACAAAAGTGCACAGCAAAAAGGCATTCCACATTGTGAAAGACCTCACCAGACAGAAGCATCCAAGAGTCAGTACCATCCAAGACGAAAATGGAACATGCATCACAGAAGCAAGTGACATAGCAAAAAGATGGACTAAGTATTGTAAAGAACTCTACAGCCATCCGTCCACAGGAAACCTAGATGTGCTTGAAGGTCCAAACACCACAAATTATGATGCTTTCCCCATTCTCAAAGAAGAGGTGGAGTAGACAGCAATAAGAGCACTGAATAATGGGAAGGCAGCTGGAGCAGACAACATCCCAGCTGAACTTACGAAACATGTGGGGTGGTGGTGGTGAATCAATGATAGAGCTACTAAGAAAACTTTACAACAAGATCTGGCAGATAGGTGAATGGCCAACACAGTGAACCCATTTACTGATATTAACACTCCCCTAAAAAGGCAATCTCCAGCTGCGCAACATTACAGAACTATCTGTTTGATCAGTCATGCTAGCAAGATGATTCTGAAGATCATCTTGAACCGGCTGAAACCACAAGCAGAAGAAATAATCTCTGAAGAAAAGAATTGGTTCCATAGTGGAAGAAACACAACAGAAAAAATATCCAATCTCAGGGTTCTGTCTGAAAAGTACTCGCAACATCAACAAGACTTTTATTATGTGTTCATAGATTTCGAGAAAGGTTTTTGACAGAATGTGGCATGATGCATTGTGGGCCACAATGAAAAAGTACAATATGGGTCAAAAGTTGACCAATACCATCAAGCAGCTGTACGCCAATGCTACAGTGAAGTAATTGCTCAAGGGTCTGTGGGGGACTGGTTCAAGACAATAGTTGGAGTACATCAAGGCTGTCTCCTGTCATCCACATTTTTCAATATCTACTTACACTAGTCATCTCAATTTTTGTATTCACACGAGGCCTAGATTCTGACAGCAGAATTACAACGAATAATCCAGGCACTTGAAATGAGATGCTACAGAATCATCCTTGGCATCACTTACATGGACCACATCGCAAATTTAGAAGTGCGTAACACCATGAGGAACAAGGTAGGCCATTATAAGACGTCCTCACCACTGTCCAAAAGAGAAAGCTGAAATGTTATGGCCATCTCATTAGAGCCAACAGTCTATCCACAACCGTACTGCATTGCAGCGTCCAGTGTAGCAGAAGGAGAGGTAGACAGAGAAAAAAGTGGACTGACAACATCACAGAATGGACCAGTAAAAGTTTTGTGGAGAGACAGGCCTTGGCACATGATCAATACAAGTGGAGGGAACTGGTCAGATATTCAGCAGCACAGTGCCTCAACGATCACACTAGCTCAAGATACCGATGATGATGGTTACATTACCCTCATCCTGGTTCTGTTACCTTATCTTAGATTTTTATATAATTGCTGTTTACTTCAGAATTACCCATTCCTATATAAACATCCAAAGTTGATTCAGTCATATAGTTGTATTCAGTTTATACTTTGAGAGAATTTATTTATTAAAATTTTCACTGGAATTACAACGTACTCAATATTTCGGAAAAAGTCAATATTTTGAGATTATTTTAAATCCATTTAACGACATTTTGGATTATACAATTGTGATACATCATTGCATGGTACATTAGAACATTTAAAAAAAAGATTTGGCCTTCGCAAATCTGTTCAATCTGATTAGGGTCCAGATGTTATGTCTGGAAATGTATAGCAAGTTATGCCTAAATTAGGCATCCAACAGTTTAGATCCTATGTTTATCACCCTGACGAATTAGAGACTTTAAATAGATTTCATCAAACTTTGAAGAATAATACTCATTCATATTACCTTGGTGAGGTAAATGTCTGAGGCGGGGGTCCACTTACAACCGTTTGCTGGTCCATTTAGGTTTCTAATAGAGAAATGTTTTCCAACTGAAGATTCAGAAATTAAATGTTTTACTTGTTTATGATTTCAAATATAATTTGTCAAATGAGTGTAAAGTAGTAAGAACTAGTCTTTAATATACGCAGTCAAGCATGACATTAGGGTATAAAAGAAATACCAAAGGGAGTTTTCAGCCTGGTGACTGGGTTCAGGGTCTCTTTCTCGTGCCTCAAAATTCTCTTCCTTGTCATATATGTGCAGTACAAATTGTGTGAAAAAGGTCACGTTAAACCTGTATAAGTGAAGGTCAACACTATGTCTGAGTTACATGTGCCAGTTTGTAAAATGCAACTGATGCGATGTTTTGGAATAGGATATTATTGAAATTTTTGCTCGAATTGTTTTTCTGACCAATATGATGAGAAAAAGAACCAAGTTTCATTGGTCTGATAAATGTCAGGCGGCATTTGATAAATTAAAGGCCATACTTCAGTGTGCACCAGTTCTTTAGGCTGCACATTTCTGGCAATCGTTTAAAATGGCAGTAAATGCAATTGATGTTGGAGTTGGTAGAGTATTAATTCAGGAAAATAAAAATGTTGTGGATCATCAAGTGTTTTATTTTTATAAAATAAACTAAACAAGCACTAAAGAAAAAATATTCTACAACCTGTACAGAATATTTAGCTTTGATGTGGCTTTGCAACACGTTGAAGTGTATATTACTTCAGCTCCTTCTCCGATTATAGCATCCATTAACTACAACCTCTTACGTTCATTAATTAATAGAGGAAAAACACAAGTCAGTTTTATTAAGATGTATTCTGATATTTAAGGAATATTGCATTGGCATTAGGTACATCAAGGGAAAAGTTCATGATATAACAGATACACTTTTGTATAGAAATACTATGGCATTGGCATTAGGTACATCAAGGGAAAAGTTCATGATATAACAGATACACTTTTGTATAGAAATACTATATTGTTTCATATATACTTTGTTGTGTTCATAAAACATCATCTAAAGTAATTTTAATTTTATGTATAATTCTCAAATATGTACCAAGAAAACATTTTCCTTAGGAGTGAAGGTGTTGTGTGTATTTAATTGATATCGTATATTGCAGTGCATAGAGAGAACAAAAGTCATCATAAAGTACAGTAATGCCAAGGATGGAAAACGTAACTTAACAGAACTTCATTAAGTGAAAATGAAACAGAAGAACCCAGTGACACACATACCTGACTTACGATTAATACACTAGTTTGAAATATAGACCAAAACATAGAGGCCGAACTATATATCTGAGCTAATGGAAGTACCAATATTAAGACGCACGCCCAAGCGATTTCAGACGTAGTTTGTATTTATTTTGGGCTGTATTGTTAAATGGTTTATTACTTTCTCGCTGGATAGAAACTACGCATACACTTAAATTTCTTGGTGCGAGAGACTGGGCATTATAGTGAATTAAAAAGCAAGTAAAATCATGCGAAATTATTGTGATTGAAAAAAAGATGGTTGGCATATCATTACTATTCCGTAAATCAGAGGCACGTCATCACTTCCAGCGTTAGATGTATTTTGGAATACCAATACCGTTTATTAAGAACTTTAAATATCAAGATTTGTTTTAGAAATCCTCGGATTATTTGTGATTTTTATCGCAATACCGTAAGTTTATATATATATATGTATGTATGTATTTTGCTTTGTATTATTATTTGTGAATGCTAGAAAGCTTCGTACTTCTCACTCTTTTCTCTTACTTATTTTAAGACCACGGAGTCATAATAAATTAGTCTCCTGCTTCAACTCAAAATTCTGACCTCGTAAAAAATCTATTTTAGAAAGACCAAGTGTATTTAGCATAAACCTGCATTTAAAGCTGTCAATGGGTTAACATCAAATCGCTGACTAATCAAATACCAGATTGTGCGATTGAGTTGCGTCTATGTTTGACGATCAAAATGTGTTTCTGTAATCTAAAAGCCGTGTCTCCTTTCAGTCATAAACGCGCTATTTTGAGTCATCTCGAGTGATTTATGATTATCATACCAATTAAATGATTTCAGAAATATTAAATTTGGAAGAAATTTCTCCTTCAATAATGTCCAAAATTAAGCCATCAAACAAATGGTTGCTAATCTCTTCATGCTTAAAGAACATTTCGATATATAATGATACACTCGGCACACTAACGAATATGAATATATACTCACATTCATTTCTAGCACTTTGTATCCATTATTTGCATGGTTTGCCAATCGATCCGAAGTTACGAGAGAGAGAGAGAGAGAGAGAGAGAGAGAGAGAGAGAGAGAGAGAGAGAGAGAGAGAGAGAGAGAGAGAGAAAGTATATTGATTACCTCTTACTAAGGAAAGCTGGTATAGTTTGACACCCTTGCCCTCAGTTTTATGTTGCTATGCATGCCATTGATTTCTTGCCAAACATTATAAATTGTTTGCTTCATATTCATATACTTGGAATTATAATATGTACTATGTACTAATTGTACTATTGATTTATAGAAAGACTACATTTTCTACAGTCTATGAGATTAACATGTTACATAATGTCATGAGCGTTAAGAGTTAATTCTGGTAAAGGATTCCAAACATACTGAAGCTTGGTTAATACAAAAAAAAGCAGAACGTTTGACTCTTTTTCATGTTTATACCGCTCAAGAGAACAAATTTATGCAATGCATCTGTTACAGACAGAATAAATGATATCAGATATTTATTTTTTTAAAATGCATAGTTTAAATTTTTGTAAGAATGCAACCACTTCCTCTTTCAGCATCTTTCTGTTTGAACGTAGCCAAAAGAGAACGAACAAGAATGATTGTTCACTTTTTCACAATTTCAGCAAGGCGTCCTTCCGTAGAAGCATGGAATACTGATATTTAGGATTCACAATGTCGTCCTTCATACCATGGCTACACCTGTCAGAATGATGACAGTAAATTCGTTCTGGTCAGAAAGACATTTATAAGTATTAATTCCATTTTCAGGTAAAACATGATTCGTGTCACTCACAGGTAATAATATTTGCAGTATTAATGTCAGACAAGAAATGTTCCATGGGTATCATAAAATGGTCCCTATCACAGACACTTGTTTTCATAGCTATTAACACTGAATCATTTTGATGTCTTGTCCATTGGCTTCGCCGTAGCAATTAACTGTGTAAGATCAATCAATGAATAAATTAAACAACTTAACCCTCCACAGATTGGTTTATCAGCGTCTCATAAAACTTGTAAACATTTATCTTAGTCCTACGATTGTTATGGGATAACATAGTCACGGGTGACAAAGACTATCTCCGAATTTGGTGTTTCTGGAAAAGAAAGCGTTACTTGCAAATTTAGGACTGATTAGCTATGAAGAAAATTCAAACAAACTATGTTATATATATATATATATATATATATATATATATATATATATATATATATATATATATATATATATATATATATATATATATATATATATATATATATTTATATAATGTGAATGACAGCACGGTTGTTCCAAGGAATAATCCAAAACATTCCGATTGTATTCGCCTTAGAGTAGATCTTTTCACACGAAAATCTCCGATAAAGATTTCTACTTGAAGTAACGAAATCACTGTAATATCATAAAACTTAGGCTTCTACTCAACTAACAGGAATTGTTTCCACTAGATAAATTAAAATGGAATATGTTTATTTCGCAAAAATGAATTAGTTCCATTTCGTTATTGAATCTCTCCCTTATTTTGGAAGAATAGACGAATGTCATTATTGTTAGTGTTACCTTTAATAAGCCTTCTTTGGAGCAGGTGTGTCGGCCTTAAAGACGAAGGCTTGCCACACGGTTCAAATCATCTACCTTCTCTTTTTCTTCTAACGTCGTTTCTGACAGTGTTCACTACATGATAAATACACAAGATTTATAAGGCTTTTGTGTGTTTCTAATAAATGCTATTTGAAAGTATATAAATTATTTACTTGTTTTAATCGTTAAGTTAAAATCTAAAATGTACAATGCTATATAATTTTAACCAACTGCAATTTTCCTTTAGTATATGTTAATACCAATAGCAGTTTATTTAGTTTTGTTTTTGTTGATTTTAATGGCACTTGAGGCACAAATATTGGTTAGATCAGGAAATGAAGTGAAATATCTTTGGTAAGTGTACAACGAGGCAGCTGAACTGTGATGACCTGGTTGAGAATCGCACCCGAGATCACAAGTCGGACGCTCTACTAACTGTACTTTATCAGTGATATATAAGTTAGGGATTCAAGCATTGTATTGATTTCTTTGCAATTTGTTTTGGTTCAAAGTATAAGCAAACACAAAAAAGAAGTTTTTAGATAAATAGGTAGCAACAAACATAGCTTTGTAATTCATAAAGCAAATGTGCTCACATGAAAATATCTTAGACGGATCTTTTTGAGTGTAAGTATTTCAATACAAACATATTTGGTTCCTCGTTAATGGGAAACATGAATCCTACCTTCGTAGAATACCTCCTTTGTCACTGTACAGTTCTTTATCTAAAATGAAGGAAAAGAATTAATCATTTTCGGACCAGGTATTTTGTTATAAAAAAATCATTGTGTCCTTAATGTTCTGGTAATGTAGTTGTATTTACTGTGGAAACAACTTGTTTGAATAGTTTTACTTCATTGTATTTAATCATTTTTAAATCGTACTTAAATGCAGTCACATGGTTAAATATATAAAAAAATACACGAATTTTAAAACTCCTTCTAATTTTGCAAAATGTGACATGATGCGATCTTTTAAAGTTTCACACACACACACACACACACACACACACACACACACACACACACACACATATATATATATATATATATATATATATATATATATATATATATATATATATATATATATATATTCAAAAACACCTTATTTTCGTATTTTATGTTAGTCCGTATAACTCTATTATTAAGGGGCATTGCCGGCCGCACGTTTCCTTCGATAAGAAGTTGTTGATCACTCCCTCCTTTCTGGTTCAGCCTTCTCAGTTCCAACATCTGAAAGAAAAGCATGGCAATCATCCTGAAAGGAGGACATCACATATGTTTTATTTGAATAATTAAAGAAATCAATATAACTGAAATTAAGTTGATAAATATTATGGCATACTATAGACACGTCATAGAATCGTTCAAGCATCAACAATGTTTACTACCATGACTGTGCCTATAGTTCTAGCTGCACTTATTTTTTTGTAGCATAGACTTTGAACTTAACTCATAGAACTTCTCCTAGCAGCTAATAAACTAATAACGAGGCGCATCGTTGCCTTGTTATACATTATTCCACTGAGATTTATCTGATTACAGTAGTGTAATAGGCAATCGAGATACACGTAGATTTACTATCTGAGGAAAAACTAATAATTAGAACACAACAACAAAGACAAATGACATACAAATTGCATCACAGATTTCTATTTCATTTAATGCATACTTGTGTCTCATTTGAGTAACTCTCAATGGAAGCTCATTCATTGATGTAAGTACTACTATATATGTGTTTGTTGTATTAATTTAAGGGCAGTAGAAGAGATGCAAACCATATCTACTAAATATTCGTTAAAACTATGTGCTACAAATTCTGACCAAAACAATTATTTTTTTTTTATAATGTTCCATCTGTATCTATACATAGATTAGTATACATCAGTTATATTTGTATATAACTGCCTAGATAGTGTTACTGGAGAAAATCATTGTTAATGTTTTTTCTTAGCTAAAAAAGATAAATCAACCACGTATTCAAGGAGAGAGATATACAATATATGTAGTTTCAAGCTCATATCAACAATATAAACTCACAAACGTTTCCAAAGATTGAGACCAACCTGTTCTTTTAGTACATATATAGGCTTATTGAAAATAACCCACGTGACAGTCTCCTGACATCCGGGTTGAGTAGTGGACCCTTCATATGTCATGTACTGTGTTGTGCGGGGCAGCAAGATATTCAGAGGAAGTCCGCTAATCCAGCTAGATTGTCCTGTGTGGATAGAACATTAAATCATTTTACAAGAAATTTTGTGGAACTTATTTGTGTGTCTGTACAATTTGTCATCAAACATATTAAATTCAATGACTAATTTTTAAAAAACTTTAAGACAATTTTTAACATGGTTATGTTATTTATATGTTCCATTATTTGCCTACTAGTTTAATATATATATATATATATATATATATATATATATATATATATATATTCAGCTCACCAGAATAATAATTAGAATCTTTACTTCGAAAATTAATAAATGAGGCCAGATACACAAGAGTTTTAAAAAAAGCATCATCACGCAGTCATCGGATGGCCTTCCTTCAGACAATATTCTACACATATTTGGATTTGTTAGTAAATATGTATGTGCGATAACAGTCAAGAAGTTCACAAGAACGGCAAACCCGGATTGCATCTCAGACCGAAACCATATTTCTAACGATCACATATTAAAGATTTCAAGGGAAAATTAAGAACTGCATGGAAAGTGGTGGTCTTATTTTTATCTCACAATTAGTTTATCACAGTTTGCGTAAACGTAATAAGATAATAACATAATCCAAAATTGACTGGCATATATCAGTCACGTTTATGGTTCAAAAGCGAGCTCAAGATACGAAATTGTTTGTCATATTAATCCGACTTCCTAAAAACATAATTACCAGAATGTTTTCAAGGCCAACGAACCTATTGCTGTTGCAGAAAAATATGGCAGCAGATTGAACATTATGGCTGACGAAGCATTATTTATTGAGTCAAATAATAATGTTATTTATTCTTATTTGTCTCTTTGGATTCAAAACGCTTCAGACCAAGATTTTTACAGTGAGCTTTAAGCTAATACTATCTTCCAAGTTTAGCATAAATCTCTGTTTAAAATCACGTGGATTGTATACCTTTAAAATGCTTGCAGTGAAAAATAATATACATTTTAAATCTAATTAAATATGCTGTAAATCACACAGAATTTGATTTTTTTATGTGCAAAACGTGTTGTCTTCAGAAAACTACGTTACAACGAGACAACAAGATACAAATATACCAAATATGGGTTTTGACAAATTAGTTTTTTTTTAAACAAAATATTTTTTATAAATTGACTGCAAAATGTAACTGCTCTATAATATGAAGGGACTTGATACAAAAGTATAGTTAGTGTTGTTCATGAAAACTATAAACAATTTAATTTGCTTGTATAATTTTACTGTCTGCTTGAAATCACTAACGCCATCACTCAGTCACTGTCACATGCATTTCCCGTTCCCTCTCTCTCCTACTGTATTGATCTCAGATTATATATGTATCTGTCTTCATGTATATATTGCTATGTCATAATCGTAATAGGTAAAAAACAAAGTTCGGGGAACACTTAGACCTTTCCAATTAAGCATGATACAATATAATTGATATGGCTTTGATTTTGGAAGAACCCCATTGAACATAAATATATTTAGTATAGAAAAGCTACACAGACGGCCAGTCTAAATTTTAAAAGTCTAATCTTTGCGAACAATTATTGGTTGATTGCAGTCATAGAAATAAGTTTAGGAGGAACTATTACCAAAGCATCCTAATCACGATATGCTTTTCAAATATTTTATACTTTAGTGCTTCGCGGAAATGGTTGACAAATGGTCCAATTTACTACCTTGTTAAAGGAAGATTGGTTTAGGGGCGGGATTTCTTTATTTCATTCGTGTCTGCGAAGCAAGGAATTGAAAATTAATAAAAAAAGGAGGGGACATCTATCAAATAAGTTATATACGATGTATTTACTTTTTCGTGGAAATTTTGTTTATGACACTTTGTATGTCGTGTTAGGACATTTTGATTTGCAAACAACTCCTAGACTAGACTATATATACTTTCGTAACAAAACATACTTTTTGGCGTTACTTAGTATTTACTAATGTAACCGTGAACTAATATTTCATATTTCATGAAACGTATTGAAAATATATAATCTGATACTATCTATTTAAGAATTTAACTTACAATGAAGTTTGTTTTGTTGCCTTTAAAAAATACAACTTTAATACGCGAGACGCGACATTAAATAGAACTAACACGCCTGACCTTGGTTTAAGGGACAAGATGATTCATCCAGGCGGGATGACAATATATATATATATATATATATATATATATATATATATATATATATATATATATATATATATATATATATATATATATATATATATATATATATATATATATATATATATATTAAAAGCGGAAGGAAATTTAACGAAAACCTTTGATCAAAAGGGCAGCAGAATATATTTCATAGGTAATAAGAATGATGTTTAGTATTATAATGATTCCTTCCATGCATCAAGAAAAGGAGTTTAGTAAATATTAACTACCCCCCACCCCAACCCCAAAAAGAAAGATTTTGCCCACATTTCAACGCACATTTTCTATAACTGTAAACCCGACTCTAAAGAGTCATCGTAAAATGGATTGTCAACGCACCACTATGTTTCAGATTTACTCTCAGGGTAATAAAAAAGTGAGATAGTAAAAAGATGCAAATGAAAATTATAACTTTAGCTAAAGCTTAGGAAAAGCTATGATGTTGACCATGAGACAAGGTAAAAAAGGACAATCAATCGTGTCGTAGAAAAGTATGTTGGAACTTAGCAAATATGCATACCAAATATGATAAAAGAAATCAAAGGGTTTAAAAAGTCTTTGCAGATGTAAAACCATAACAAATCTTAACCAATTGTTGACGCGGGCGCCAGAAAGTGATTGTCATGTATCTCTTCCTTGTAGGGTGAGTTCAAGAGAAGCTAGTCTCATCAGTGAAAATAGTATGTTTCTATACTCATGCAAGAAGCATGAAATTACATGAAGGAGATTTGAATGACACACAGAATCAACATGGGCATCAGGAAAATATTGAAAATCAATGAAGTGTAAAATGTCAAGAATCAAATTAAAGTTTCATTAAATTCATAACTGTTATTCAAATGCAAAATTCTTATTCATATTCTAACCACAATTTAATTATCTAACTTTATTTGGTTTATAATATATATATATTGTTGATAATATCGATTTTGTCCATGTACACTCTTATGGTAATATTTCTACACTTGAACTAGCATATTCGCTAACATGCCTCTTGTTTATCTGTTCATAAAGCGTGTTATTTTACAACGTTCAGCCATAATTGTCCGGTTCAAGATGTTGAAATATAATCAATACTTGGATAGCACTGTAAATAGTCTGCAAGTATCATTCAGTTTTAGTCCTTAATATTTATCAGCTTGAGATCGGCCTATTGTTGCACTGGCACCTAACGAGTACAAATCAGTACGGCATGATTAATTACCTTTCTCGAGTTGATACATTGTTGTTACGGAATGAAAAAGTTCGCGGCGTAACTGTTATATTCATCGCCTGTTTCTTAAATTGACTTTGTTCTCCAATTTTAATGAACAATTTTACTAATTTGTTGAAATAAATGAAATTGTAAAGAGAAGGAAACTGTATATACAAAATAGCATCATCTGCACTTGAACCAATGTAAACATATTCTCTCTCGTCACTCGCTAAGACCGCTCGGGTGGCCTAGTGGTTAGAACGTCCGCCTCGGACATTGTTTTGTATCTTGGGAACATTTCAGTATCGCGACAGGATTCAAAAATGACAATTAACTGATAATTCAGTTAAAATATGCTTCACTTCTGTCTGATTCCAGTCATCACACCACATATTATGGGTACCATCTTATCGCTCTGTTTAAAATAGTATCTACTAAATCGATAGGGATATTCGTTCTGAGACAGTCGTGTCAATAAGTATTTACTAAAACGAGAGGCCATGCTCTTGAATCAAGAAATATGAGATGGGTGAATGTCCTTTTAAGTTTGTGTTAATTATAAGCAAGCATTAATTATATTAACGATCGAATGCATCTTGAGCTGCTAATGAGCATGTTTTTGCTTTATATGTGTACATGATGGATATTAAAAGAAAAACAATAGTTTCTGCTTCTGCTCAATATTGTAATGATTGATAGAATTTACAAAAGTGGGAATTATGTCTTTGTAAATTCGAAAAATTCAGCTGCAGCAGGAAACCTATTTATTAGTTTTGAAAACAACATAGAATGGACCTAATTAATGATTGTATAGGATATACATCGTTAAAATATCAACTATTCAAGAGCATCACTCAATTTAAAAATAAGACATCTGAAAATTAATTAGCAACGTTATGTTCACGTGCAATTAGGCATTAACGTATCATTCATGTTAAACTCATCGTTTAAAAACACGATTAAATTGTAATTTCAAAGTTATCACTAATATTTCTTTATTGCATGTTAAGACCTTTAAATATATTTTAAAGTTCTATTGAATAATTAAATTAAAGAAAAATGATAGTTTACTTATTAACTGATTTGCTCATAATCAGTACCGTAAATGCTTGTCAAATGAACGGTGCCTCTACCTTTGATCCAATCACATTTATACATATCGTCAATTGCAAATTTCACGCCATACTGTACACAAACATAATATATGTGCCTAAGTTAGACAACATTCTTATTTGCACCAATGGCACATCTTGTTTTGTTTATTGACATTGAATCTTAGTATCGACCAAACACAAGAAATGAATAACTAACCTTTGGATGGTATATATTTTAAGTTATCAGCAAGTATCGTAAATGCCTCATTTCCTACTGGCCCAATCTGGAATAAAACGTAAAGTTAGGTGACACTAATTATACTTCATTTTCTCGCAGCAAGAAGTCCTTAATTTACATAATTTCTGTACCAAGATATAAATTTCATTACTGTGATATTATGTACTTTGCGTGCATTTTAGACTTTGTCCTTATTTTAAACTGTGATGTCGTATTTAATCGCACATTGTATTGTAAAATTTCACACCTTATCAATAAGAGTTATACAAATTCTGTGGGAAAAAAACAATCAAAAGCCCGTAGCAACAAATAAAAAATGCAGGCTGCATAGGAGATTTTCCCCATAGTTTAAAGATTAAACTCCATTTAGTCTTTCCGTGTTGCGTAAAATATGGAATGAGTCCTTAGATACAACCAATACAAGCGAACATTTACATCAAATTAAAAATTAAATCATTACGGAACTGTTTAACAAATAATTCAATAAATAATAATAATAATAATAATAATAATAATAATAATAATAACAATAATAATAATAATAATAATAATAATAATATGTTTACAATAATTTCCACGCCTACATACCTGCTTTATATATATATATATATATATATATATATATATATATATATATATATATATATATATATATATATATATATATCTGTGTGTGTGTGTGTGTGTGTTTTAGCTAAGACGACACTAAAATTATCATACAATTGTCATATCACATAAAACTCATTTGTTGAATATATGACATTTCAGGTTAAATTAAAAGTTTTATATTTACCTCTGCAAAAATAGCGAAAATTGCTAAACCGTTAGGTGAGATCATGGCTTGTGTGAAGTTGTCGCAGAGATCTGCGTTGTAGGCCATTATCTGAACCTAAAGTGTAGAATATTGCCTTGTATAAAAAAACAACGCATGCTTTCAATGTAATTAAATTAAATCCTTGTATCAGGATCCGAGGTTATGAGCGTGCGTGCGTTCGTGTGTTCGTACGAGAGAGATTATATTACAGCAGTAACCTTTATCTTAAATGGTAGCCTATTTTAAAAATGAAAAGATAAAGAAAAAGACGGAGAAAAACAGGAAATTATTATTCTATAAGAGAAAAGTAGCTATTTTCTCATTAATTCGACAGCTTAATACAAGTAAAGAAACAAACTGTTAAAGACGAGACGTCATTAAAAGATTAAGGACAAAGTGTAAGGTAATACCTGACTACTAAACATAGGCCCTTATTCTAAGCTAGAAACCTCAAATTGGCACCAACAATGATATTACAATGTGACCTCTTTTATAAAACACGTTTATAAGCCGAAAGTTTAACGCAGTCAAACAATTATTAAATTTACAATTTGGTAGACACTAAAATAGATGCCAGCTGGCTTCACTGACTTCGCAGTAGCAACAGGAAACAGTTGTAATAGACAGGTATACATATGTAATTTAATATCCATGACAACTTTTTTTTTATACCTCAGCAGGAAATGATAATCCGTTGATGAGATGTTCTGATCCGACAACGTCGCTGTGGCCAAAGTGGATTTTAATCTGGTATATTCTGTACTCATACTGAAGTGGTCCTGACGTCACGTTGAAGTGCGGCATGAGTTCCTCTTCAACATGAAATGTAACGTCATGACCAGTGTTCGTCAGGTTTCCGTTCATCTATATGTAAGTGAACGTGTTTAATAATAATAACGAGGTGATTGTATAGCGCCTAATCTTTAGAAGCTCTAAGCGCTTTACAACATCTATAATGAAATTACTACAAAAAAACAAAACAAAACAAACGAAAATACACCATGTTATTAAAAACATTACAAATGTTGAAACTATTCAAGTTAAGAAACATTATTAGGTCTTTAAGTTCGTTATTGCAATAAAAAAGGTGAGTTTTTAGAGCATTATTGAAAGGGATCACTGTGTCTTTGTGTCTAATTTAAATGTGCAATTCATTCCACGTTGATGGACCCTGGTATGCAAAAGAACGTTGTCCATATGACTTCGTTTTCATAGTTGGAATACTGAGAATACAATTGATTGTCAGAACACTATATTATGTCTAACTGAGATTGTATTGTCTGCGAAATATCGACGTAACTGTAATAATGATGGCTTAGTATAAGGTGAGACAAAGCTCTCAAGTGTGCCTTCAGAATATATATATATATATATATATATATATATATATATATATATATATATATATATATTCTTTTTTTGAGGGGGGGGGGTCAAACATGTAGTGGTCAGCTATTACGTTTTATAGATTTAGGTGTAACATATTTAGAGGTGGAATCCGGGTTTGGGGGAAAGTTCCCTTTCACCTTGACCTTTGGTGCAGCGCCCTCGACATCCCCGATGGAAGATCTGACACTTGAATCATAATTACGAGTACAAAAGATAATTTCATCTCTGGTTCATAATGGGGAGCAAATCTTCAATGAATATGCACTGAATATGCGTGAATTGCGTTGTTCATACACAATCTGAACCAATGGAGAAGAAAATGGCGATGACAAAAGCTACGCTGATACAGCTAATATAACTTAAATTTCAAAGAATAGAGTATAAACTGTAGAAACACCCGTGTTTCCTTTACTACGTAAAAAGATGGCTATCGATACCTTTTTGGAGGGAAACAGTATGGCAGTGAGAGCAGGATCGTATAGTAGTTTTTCCGGGAGGATGTCTATTGGCGATTGGTATTTACCGACTTGGCAGAGAATCCATTCCGGATTCAAACCCCAATAGCGAGGACCTGAAAAAGTTGAAAACCTCATTTAATATAATTACTTTTTCAACATGAGATATTTTGATTATAAATGTTCCATCTACAGAAAAGGTTTAAATCACAGGTAGGAAATATTTAGTTTAGTTACTTAATCACGTACGAAATAAAGACACAATGTATTTACGTGTACTACTGTGGTAGTAGACACAAATAATGATAGTCCAGGATCAGGTTGTACGCCGGTGGAAAGTTCGTAGAGAATGTCGGGAAATTATATCATTGGAAACATTGTAATGCAAGAGATCATATGTAAAAGAATAAAGAGTTGACACGTGTTTTTAACTTTAAAGTTATTATCTCACATAAAGATCTAATGTAAGACACCCATCCCCCCAAGAAAAAATTAATTTAAGAGATACAGTTTTACTTTATTTGACTTCATACATATTGAATTCTTCTGCAATAACGCTCAATCTGATTTTTCTGTTTGTACTTATCGTCTGATATGCGAGTAGGTCTCTCCAGTATTGCAGCAAATGTCATATTTAGTATTGTAGCTCTAGTAAGTAATGGTACATGGAATCAACTAATTACTGTTATAAACACATGCAGACTATTACAAGCAATAATATCGTCATTAAACCTCTTAGTAAACCAAGTTACAGTGTACATGCAGATGATAATAAGTGAAATAGCATAAACTGTGTGGAAATGGCTTGACTGATTAATGGAGCGTTTGATCAGACAAGTGAGAGTCATTCCAAATACAGTAGGACTTAATACTGAGAAATTAAACGTACCAATTTTGCGTAGACTAAGCCAGCATTTTCTACTTATAAATGAAT
This sequence comes from Unio pictorum, assembly GCA_030141615.1. NCBI lineage: Eukaryota > Metazoa > Mollusca > Bivalvia > Unionida > Unionidae > Unio > Unio pictorum. Next base: position 16,626,402 of record JARLTB010000001.1, on the reverse strand, counting down.
GGACTGAGCCAGTCTGTCCCTACTTATAAATTAATGGACTGAGCCAGTTTTCCCCTTCTTATAATATAATGGATGCTTTCACTTTGCCGGAGGTGGGGCGGGATCTTTGCACTGTTCAGGTTCCAACGACATCATCTTATTTTTATCATAATATGGCCCTTAAAATTGCAACAAAAGATTCAAAAAAGAAGTTCTCGTGTCTGATTCAGCCGAAGCTATTACTGTGAGCATAATCAATAGCAAGCCAACTTTAATTTGTAATGACCGCCCTCTATCGTCAATAATTTAAATTAATTTCGCAAGAACACTGTGTAATTATTACGACTGTAATTCAAATATATCTAACCTTGTCATCATATATATATATATATATATATATATATATATATATATATATATATATATATATATATATATATATATATATATATATATATATATATATATACCACATACATTAAAAATAACATGGCATTTAAAGTGTTGGTATAAAGCAAATCTATATACCAATACTATTGGTATATCAAATAGTGATCCGCCCATAGCGCAATAATACGAATATATAAACATTTTTTCTACCGTAGGCCTATAGCTCTATGAAAAATTTCTACTCATTCATTACTCATAAATGACATGAAATTAACGAAACAAATATTAATAGTCCCTGTTTTTTAAATATTAAAATGGTACACAATTTCATCGGAATCCTGTCTTTTTCTTCTCCCCCTCTCATGCAAAATAAGCACAAATCTGGAGTGAGAGAGAAATATATTGCGCTGGACGAAAACATTAAAGCTGAACTTGTACCAAGTAACCCACAGTACTCTGTTTCCTCGTAAACCTATGCTTACGCTTTCCTTGGGATTTATCTATAGTATTCATAATATCAATGATACATAGTTGCAATCGTCAGACGACACACAAGGCCTACATGTTAAATTTGTCGGTTACGATGCGCACATACTGTATTGTGTTTTAAGCCTGTGTTGTTGTTTCTGAAACCCGTTTTAATCGAGTATTAATAACTAAATATAAAACTGTCCAAATGGTCGCCAGCCCCCCCCCCCCCCTCTCTGGAACAAAAATACACGAAAATACAAGCGTTGTGGATTTTTGCTTGTGTCATACGACGATGCCTCTGGACCTATGAATGATGGCAATGTTAGTCAAGTCGTAGAGAGAGAGAGAGAGAGAGAGAGAGAGAGAGAGAGAGAGAGAGAGAGAGAGAGAGAGAGAGAGAGAGAGAGAGAGAGAGAGAGATGTTTAGTCTGTAGAATCGCTAATAAAATCAAAATGATGACTTAGTTGAACTGTCAATATATTAAAATATTTTAATTACCTCTTGTTGGTTCGTGATTCCAATTCGTTTATATTCCACGCGAATTTCCATACGACAGTAGGTCAATGACAGTACATGCATAGTCTATAATAAGATCACCGTGTTTGCAGTGCACTACTTTCTTCATTTGAAAAAACAACACAACAACATATTTTATGTTTAAATAATGCGTGTGTCTTATATTGATTTAATAAATGTGAATAAAAAAAGAAAATGAAAAAGAAAACAATCAACTTATCAATTTGAATATGTCATTGTGAATAACAAGAAAAATCGTAGAACTAGATTTTGTAGCAAACAGCCACTTGGTTGTGAGGAGGTCATTTACTCGGGCAATATATCAGGAGCACATCGTAACTCCAACTTGCAAATATTTGTATTTGTATGTGATATAAATAAAATATATGTATAGTATGTACGCTGTATCATTGATATACCACTCGTTGTATAAATTTTTCATTAAAAGGAAACTCGGGCAAGCCTCGTTTCCTTTTAATGAAAAATTTATACATCTCGTGGTATATCATTGATACAGCGTACATACTATACATATATTCTATATATATATATATATATATATATATATATATATATATATATATATATATATATATATATATATATATATATACATATACATACATATATATATATATATATATATATATATATATATATATATATATATATATATATATATATATATATATATATATATATAATTGAAAATATGGACGCTATTGCTAAACTGCTTGACGAAGCTCTTCCGTTTTTGTGCTATTTTTCATGACATATGTGATTGTTGTCTATCATCGTCTACATTATTGTGTTTCATCATGCACTGGCTGACTGTTCAGTTCGTATGTGTTTCTTCATATCCTTTTGTTTTAAAAACGAGAACAATCATAATTTTTCCTATCATTTTCCAAACATGCCATCGTAAAGCCTCTGCTGAAGAAATCAACACATGACCATAACGAGTTATAGAACTATCGCCCAGCTTCTAATCTTCCGTTGAAATACAAAATCTTAGAAAAAATGTTCTAACACAACTTGTATCTCATTTAAATTCAAACAGTCTTTTTAGCAATGTACAGTCCGCATATCGCCCTTGCCACAGTACTGAAACTATTCTTCTGAAAGTATTTAATGAAATTCTCTCTCCTTTGGATAGAGGAAAGATTACATTCCTCACCCTTCTTGATTTGTCGGCAGCAATGGACACAATAGACCATGCTATATCACTTCACCGTCTCCAGCATGTATTTGACATTCAGAATACAGCCTTATAGTGATTAAAGTCCTACTTAGTGAATAGGACACAAATTGTATATGCAAATGGAATAAAGTCCAGCCCAGTTGATATATGTTGTGGTGTTCAAGAGGGGTCCTTGGACCTGTTCCCGTTATTATACACACTCAGTTCAAGTGTCATAGATCATCATCCAGTTTCTCACCAATTGTACGCTGATGAGACCCACATATACAAGTCTAGTCACCCAACTGAAGCTGATGCTACTATCCATGGAGTAGAGAGGTGCATTTCTGATGTGAAATAATGGATGACATGTAACAAGCTGTAGACGAATGATGATAAAACTGAGGCCATTCTGATCACAACACAAAGACATTGTCATTCACATCCTTTACCTCAAAAAATAAATATCAGTAACATCAACATATAATTCCCACAGTCAGTATGAAACATAGGTGTTACTCTAGACAGCACTCTCACATTGCACCAACATGTCATGAACATATGCAAGGCTGCATATCTTGAGCTGAGACGCATCAATTCCATTCGCAAATATCTTTCAGTTGATGGCACTAAAACACTTGTGTGTTCATTAATACTTTCAAGACTGGACTTTTGTAACTCAATTTTGTCTGGTTCGTCACAATATCCACTCCAGAAACTTCAAAAAATTCGAAACACAGCTGCTCGGATCATCTTTAGAGTACTGTTCTGTGTCCGACACTGGCTATCCATTCGATACAGAATCAAACACAAAATTTGTTCTCTGTGCTGCGTTTCACTGACATACTCCAGTCCAACATACCTATCCGGCCTCACTCACGTGTATACACAAGTACGATACTTACGCTCCTCTTCTGACAATCGTATACTTACTGTTCCCACGATGAAAACGAAGTCATATGGACATGGTGCTTTTGCGATGTGAAACGAATTCCATTGAAATTAGACACAAAGACACAGTGGTCCCTTTTAATAGTGCTCTTAAAACTCTCCCTTTGCGACTGCAGGAAGAAACTTAGAGAACTAATAATGTTTTGTCCCTTAAATGTTTTCAGCATGTTTTATGTTTTCCAATTTCATGGTTTTAGTTTTTCTTTAGTATTGTTATATCATAATAGATATTGTAAAGCGCTTGGAGCGTCTTAAGATTAGGCGCTATACAAAGTCATTATTATTATTATTATTATTATTATTATTATTATTATTATTATTATTATTATTATTATTATTAAATAGGGTTATCTCCAATATCGACTGATAACAATGATTTTCTTTCACAGGTAAGATATTTCACTTCAAACTTTTACTTGTATATATTTAATCTTTTGATAATATTAATTGCTGAGGCAGTGCAAATATATCTAGAAAATGAGAACGATTAATCTCCCCACTACATTGGCATAGACATTTCACCGCTCTAGTTCTTACTTCAATTTTAATAAATTAAGAATTTCGATAACGGTATAAAGTGTAAGTGGATCCATCTATGAAATACACGTGTTTAAGCCTCAATAGGGTATTTACTTAATCAGCTGCTTTTAATTTGTCTAAGCGTTATTACAGCTAACAACCGTAATAACGCGATGCTCGGGGTTAAAAAAATAGCATTGCGATATAAGCGGAATCGCGTTAACAAAATGTACGTAAAACTTCCTGGTAGAAAATGTGCATTGAAATTTCAATGTCATCAATTTTCACTAACCTCTTGATCATATTAACTGCTAGGCTTACAAATAATCGGCTTTTCCGAGAGCATATATTTATGATGTTAAAAATAGAGGTCAGCTTAAATTAAAAACTGGGAGCCATGCTGCCATCATGTTAAAACGGGCTTTACTTAGATCTATTTATCTATTTAATCAACTGCTAAGACAGGTAATAACTGTCTAAGCCTCAATATGATATTTACTTAATCAACGTTCAAATAATATATAATTAATCAACGGCTAATAAAAGTGATATATGTGTCTATGCGTTACAATGATATTTATTTTTAAACAACAGCTAATCAAAGCGATCTTTGTCTATGTTATAAGGATATCATTTAATCATCTGCTAATACAGATGATAATTGTCTAAGCGTCAATGATATCTACTTAGTCAACTGCTAAGACAAGTGATAAATGTCTAATTCTCACTATAATATTTACATAATTAGCGGCAAATACCGGTGATATGTGTCTAAGCGTCAATATTCTGTTTACTTTATCAGCAGCTAATACAATGACGTGATATATATATATATATATATATATATATATATATATATATATATATATATATATATATGACCGTGGTTTTCTTAATAACTTAGCTATATTTTGTAATCAATTTGTATTCGATATTTTTTGCAACTGATTATATTACATAACTGATAATCAATTATCAATTAACATAATACGGTCATATGATTGGAGATCTTTATTGCGTTGCCCTGGTGTAATGAAAGATTCTAATTCTCAGTGCCATTTTAAAATGAAAATATGTTGAAGAAATCAAGATATTATTTATGTTTGACAGATCATTTCATCGTAGTTCATATTTACACATGTGTTAAATAACTTTCGCATCTTACGAAGTCACAACAAATTTGGTAAGTTATATACTAAAATGTCTTCAACAGTACCTCAAATTTGAGTCGACTCACAAACGGAAGCATACAATATACGTTTAAGATTACACCAATTGTCTCCATTACCACGTAACATGTGAAGTGTGAATAATGAAAGTATGAATTAATTTACCAAGTGCCGATCTGTCATCATCTTGAGCTTTTAACAGGAAAGGAACTACTGGCACTGGAAGCATGATTTGTCTCATAAAAACTGATGAGAGTTTGTAAACGATGCCAGTGTAGAAATTGAGTGCATAGTAGCAAACGAAAGAATCTTCCGGACGGTTGATTAATCGGAAAGGCGATTATTAGATTTCACACAAATTTAGCCGCAGGTTTTCTACGCTTATCAGATTATATTTTACCTAAATAACTAGAATTACAATTTAAAAACATCAAAACTAAGTAAAAATTACGTGTTTGAAATAAGTGTTATAAGTTTTTTTTAGAGACAGATTGTTTGGTTATATAAACGATATTTAACTTGACGTCAATCGTTGTTATATTTAGTCGATAAAGCATCGCAATCAAGTATAGCTGATGTATATAGCACAGTTATTGTGATGTGATTATCCAGATTTATTTTTGGACAAAATTATGCTTGCTAAAGAAGATTTGATGCTTTAACCACAACTGTGATAATTGATTTAAAATATTACAATTTTACAATGGAAGCGTACATATCAATTAGCGTTCATTGTCAATGTTTACAGTTTATTTTTTTTCACTTTAATTTGTAGTCAGTTGGGGTTACTTAACTGTTGATTGTTTGATTACCTGGCTTAAAAAAACCCAAATAAAAAAAAACAACAGAAAACAAAACCCACATGTATGCTATTAAGACCGGCGCTTTATGGGATCATTTTCATGTGTGATTAATTTACCTGATATTCCATCGTATGTCCACCAGTTTGACCAGATTGAAGTCTGTGCTGCAAAACAAAACAAATAATTGCATAAAAGTCTCTTGTGGTCCAAACAATTAATCTTCCGCTTCCAGCAATCGGAGATTTTCGGGATCACGCTCTTTGGGGATGATAAATTAAAAACGCAACATATTCTGCAATTCCGTGTTATATCCGCGAAATCTGATCACTTTAATTTACTATCATATGATAAAATAAAATGGATCGAACTAAACTGCCTCATCACAATTTCGATTCATATTGTCTAATAACATCACAATTTACATGAAAGGAAATACAAAAATACCAATGAAACTTATACGAAATATTTTGTTAAAGACTAAAATCCACCGTGAACTAAGGTTAGCAATCAGGCTTGGCAGATCAATGCGAAATTAGCATTCTTTGAAATAATAACTCCACACTTTTATTTCAAATCTGTTGTTTTATGCTATGCAATGGAGATACATTTATACCTATTTACATTTATATCTATTTATACATAGTCGTGCAATTCAAAAGCAAATTAGCGCGTCGATTTCTTTGAAATATATGTGTAAGTACATCAACACTAAGTTAGAACAATATCTGTTTGGTTCTATTCAGAAGCTCAGAACTATAAATAAATACGTGTAACCCCTTTTTCGATGTTATTATAGTAAAATATTCATGCAGCTTTCATAACTGTAATTGTGTAACGCACAAAACGTAGTTGTTGCAAGATTGGCATATGCAAGTTTGTGAATTCAGTTGAAGAAATTCAATAATAAGTTCTTATTAAGTGACAGAACGTTTGATGGTTTAAAGGAAACATTATTTATGTGAATATACGAAGATAAAGTCCCTATACTTTCGAACCGGCAACCAAATAAAGACGCTATAAAAGCTACAAATCTAAATACAAAACGTAATTACGTGCGGTACGGGAAAGAGAATGCTCATGTCTTGATTCGCTTATAATGGAAGAGATCTTCGCTTTGCTTTGTAATAATATTTCTGAATATAATAGTACAGACAAAGTGTCAATTTTAAATAAGATCAGGGAGAAAGGAAAATAAATGATTAGTAAACAATTATGACGAGGGAGAAAAGATAGAGAAGGACGAAGTGACGATTATGGTTCTGATGATGACTACGATGATGTTGTTGTTGTTAATGTTGATGTCAATATGAAACCCCTCTGAAAAACAGCACAATGTACACGCGTCTTACCTGAATAGATGTATCACAAAGGCAAATCACGATCCTAAAATCTTTATAAAGTGACAAGGTAAAAATATTCTGGTATGGTGCGGGTACCAGGTTTGATCTCATGACTTCACCAATGTTACATGTTACTCACCCGAGGCAAGTGAAAGGAAGAGAATATCCAGGAATCGGGTTATCCAGTTACATAACATTGCCACAACCTGCAATGAAAATGATTGGTTGTTTGTCATGTTATTTCAAATTAACATAGCAAATAAATGGTGAAAACACGAAGAAGAAGAATATCATATAGGCAGAGACAGATTGTAACTCATTCAACCAATAAGTGCATTTATTCACAAATGATCTTGTCACGGTAAATGCACTTTAGTTAAACGAATAGAAAGCAGAAAACAGTCCGCTGACTACAATAGCTATCAATATTAACTTACATTTAAAGATTTATTGAACACATTTTAAAAATCGACTATTATCTAGATCAAGAAAGCGCTGATGAAGTAATAAATTAATTCGCAAGCTTCTTTTCAAATATGAAGCTTACAAGTTGCAAATGGTTTTAAAGTACAGAAAAACATAAACGTCAGATAAGGTGGTGCCTCTATTGAAAAATTAAAACCCTTTTCGGATAATTTCATCTTATATGAGATTCGCATACTGTAACTAATTCAGTAAATTCGCACTTATAACAACTAATTGTCAAACATTGCATTCCATTCATAACTTGAATTGTTGTTTACGCTTTCTATGATTCTCATTTGCATAACAAAACGTGATAATCCTGTTTGATACCAGTGGGCGAGCAGATGGAAATAAAATTGCTGGCATCTGGTTTTGTTTTAACATTGATAGAACCTGACAGAAGCAGTACTTTAATCATGTTTGCCTTGTCTCCTCTACAAAGTAATGGATTTGATTTAATGGCATGTGTACTACAGTTGAATATATTAACTCTTCAAAGAGACAAACGGGATTCTGATATATTTAATATAAAACTTTATCAATTCTTGAATCAGTTCTATTGATCAAAATCCAAAAGGTGGCCAGAAAAAAAAAAAAAAAAAAACAAAAAAAAAAAAACAAAAAAAAAAACAACAACACTGGACTCCGGGATGAATTACCGGTCCAAAGGCAGCTACTTGCAAGCTTACACACATACCAACTATGCTCGAAAAAAACCGGGTTCCCACACCGATAGATGTGTGATTACAGCGTGACGTCAAGGTGCCTAATGCTCCTCTACGCACTGCTTCTGCCTGCATCCACAAATAAATTCGTTACAAATGCAAGATAAAATCGTATGAATCGTGTGAGTTATGTTATCTTATTCTTATTTGTTCAGGGATACATGTTTATATTTTACTAATGGATTTTTAATTACAAAAATAGCAAAAATAGTTTCAAGCACATGATCCCTAAAATGTTGTCGAGAATTAGTTTATTAAATATTTGCATTATTGATTGTATATACATCTATTCTCAATAGTTTCATCAGCGAAGGTTTCTCTAGTAAGTAACGGTTTACAGTAAAGCTAAATTAAATACGATTATATTTATTTGAAGAAATCCTGGACGTAATTTGACAGCATTGATGCTGAATATGGGCCAAATATATCGAATATTATTTTTTATATTGTTCCATACTTTGGTGTTAGGTTATACTGGTAGTAAATCTAATTTGTCTCTTGACATTATTATCGTGATTTCTTGCATCTATATATACATTATCTGCACATTAGACGAATAAGTATTGCCCTTGTTTATAATGCACGGTTAATGTTAAAACCACGGTCAAATCTTTATAGAAATAAAGTTTCTTCTTCCATTTCAAATTTACCTATGATGGAGTTCTATTTGAAAAATCAATACGATATCTGGTATATTTAAACGAATGTATGACAAATGCTCCTCTTAAATGGAGACTGAAATAAAATCGATCGTTTGGACTCGATGTACATGAAATTCCATTCTCGAGGCATTTGGAATGTAATAATTCTTTTGCTGGATTTCAATGCAGTTATTATAAACGTATGCGTATACCGAACAGAGAGGAATGTACTTATCCAGGGTTCCTCTTGATGGTCTTGAATACACGATTGTAAAGAGCAAGTTTATATACAGTTAAACCAATACAATCAAACAGGTTTGAGGGACATAATTCGTTTGAAGAAGAACGGAACTCGTGCCATGAGAAAGTACACCTATGATCGAGCTCTCCTGGAGGTATATATTATGGCACAAATGTTGGAAAATAGCGCTGAGAAAAACAATAGGTTTTTCTAAATTTACATTTAAACAAGAAAGGTATTTCTCCGATAAAATAAAGACACATACATAAATGTGACCAACATTGAATAATAAATATTTATAATTGAATAAATGTAAAATGTTAAGGGAAAGAACACGATAACAGAAGACTAATTACGTTTCTAAAATTTTATCTGAAATTTTTAGATCTTATTCAGAATTGCTTCTTTTCTCGTTTAGTCTATTCTGTCTAATTCAATGTCGACATGGGATCTCTATTATCATGCAAGCAATAATTATAGGTTGCTGCACTTGTATAGTTGTATGGGGAAAAATGAACGATTTGTTTCTAGGCAAAACTGTACGAACTTGAGAGTTGAAATTTTCCCAATTAAATGCAGTAACCATTTTATTATATAGTCATTTCGTATTCTATCCTTAATAATAAAGGAATACACTACCAGCAGCAAAGTAATTAAATGTATTCTGTATTTCAAAATAAATACATAACCGAAGATAGATCAGTATACAGTAACAATATCAACGTGCACATAGCACCGCCCAGCGACTTTTGAAATTTGTCGAACTTTATTTTAAAAAAATTCTCGTTTTGGTCTACTTAAAATTGAAATTTAGTCATATTTTAAATGAATTCATCTTGAAATAACTTTTGCAGTTGCTCTGGAATTGTTAGATTTTTTTTTCTGATGATACAACTCAATCCTGTTTTTCTGCTTTTGCTAGACTGGATATATTGGGTCAATTCAGTGCATTACGCAGGATGTGATTTGATTTGGAATTGCAGTCGAAACTGAAGTACAATTTTGGTGTGTATTAGGTTCTCCATTAAATTAGTCATGTCATTCGCATTTGCAGAACTAAGAAAGTACATTTTGAGGAAATTAAAGATGCATAATGTAAGTATATTTATTAACATCATTATTACAAACTAAAACAGACATATGTTTATGCTCTGTCACCGGCATGCTTATTGTTGAAAGGACCACCTCTATTACCGGTATCATAATTATATCGCTAGCGTACTATTGTATCAAATAATTAAACGGGCAAATTTGCAAAGCAAATGTTGTTTGACAGTCCGTTTAACCAGAGGAGATATTGCTTTTTGTCGTCATGGTATATTAGCTTTTAGTTTCCTACATAATCCTCAGTTGCATTTTTGCTCGAATTCATTGTTTTAAGTTACTGCTAAAGTTTTACGTGTCTGATAGATAAGCGATAGACCTTGACCTCAGTTCGCTTTTCAATGATATATTCATAGGCCCTAGTAAATCACTGGTCATAGTCTGAACCATTCTGGATGCGAAAAGTTACGAACATTTTTCCTAAACAAGTGTGTAAATTATCAGAATGGTATTTCCAATTATTGCATATCATGTTTGTTGTTGACATCATTTAGCTATATCAAGCATACATTTCCAAATGGACGTAACATCTTGTTTAATTCATTCAAAAACAATCTAATCAACTAAAAGAGTCTATGATATAAGTATACATAGTTTGTTTACAATAGTTTCTAATACTCGATTCTATTCTTAGACACGCGAATCGTGCAGTATAAAGGTGTTAATTATCGAAAAATACTGCATGATTCCGACAATGTAAAGTTAATGGAGAAACAAAATGAGCATATAATAATAATAATAAACTGCAGATATTACATTTAGGCACACCCATGAGCTATGATTATCATATAGACATTACAATTAAGACACACCCATGAGCTATGATTATCATATAGACATTACAATTAAGGCACACCCATGAGCTATGATTATCATATAGACATTACAATTAAGACACACCCATGAGCTATGATTATAATATAGACATTAAAATTAAGACACACCCATGAGCTATGATTATCATATAGACATTAAAATTAAGACACACCCATGAGCTATGATTATAATATAGACATTACAATTAAGGCACACCCATGAGCTATGATTATAATATAGACATTACAATTAAGGTACACCACACCCATGAGCTATGATTATGATATAGACATTACAATTAAGACACACCCATGAGCTATGATTATAATATAGACATTACAATTAAGACACACCCATGAGCTATGATTATAATATAGACATTACAATTAAGGTACACCACACCCATGAGCTATGATTATGATATAGACATTACAATTAAGACACACCCATGAGCTATGATTATAATATAGACATTAAAATTAAGACACACCCATGAGCTATGATTATCATATAGACATTAAAATTAAGACACACCCATGAGCTATGATTATAATATAGACATTACAATTAAGGCACACCCATGAGCTATGATTATAATATAGACATTACAATTAAGGTACACCACACCCATGAGCTATGATTATGATATAGACATTACAATTAAGACACACCCATGAGCTATGATTATAATATAGACATTACAATTAAGACACACCCATGAGCTATGATTATGATATAGACAGTACAATTAAGGCACACCCATGAGCTATGATTATCATATAGACATTACAATTAAGGCACACCCATGAGCTATGATTATGATATAGACATTACAATTAAGGTACACCACACCCATGAGCTATGATTATAATATAGATATTACAATTAAGACACACCCATGAGCTATGATTATGATATAGACAGTACAATTAAGGCACACCCATGAGCTATGATTATCATATAGACATTACAATTAAGACACACCCATGAGCTATGATTATGATATAGACATTACAATTAAGACACACCCATGAGCTATGATTATGATATAGACATTACAATTAAGACACACCCATGTGCTATGATTATAATATAGACATTAAAATTAAGACACACCCCATGAGCTATGATTATAATATAGACATTAAAATTAAGACACACCCATGAGCTATGATTATCATATAGACATTACAATTAAGGCACACCCATGAGCTATGATTATCATATAGACATTACAATTAAGGCACACCCATGAGCTATGATTATCATATAGACATTACAATTAAGGCACACCCATGAGCTATGATTATCATATAGACATTACAATTAAGGCACACCCATGAGCTATGATTATCATATAGACATTACAATTAAGGCACACCCATGAGCTATGATTATCATATAGACATTACAATTAAGGCACACCCATGAGCTATGATTAGGATGAGCCATATTGAACTATTTATCATTACCAAGTATACTTACTAACCTATTTCGCACAATTTGTACATGAAGAAAATTATCCTAGAATGCAAAGCTCCGCATATATATATGGTATGCTATTTGATTTCATTTAAATTAATTAAACTTCTTGTATTTTCAACCTCGATAAAGCTGAACCCCTATGGTTTTAAATACGAAGTTGACTTACTTAATAGTGAGCGCCATACTGGTTTTTATTTTAGTAGGAAGCGGTGAAATTGATTATCGTACTGGCGAGTTAACTACTGTAATAATCGCTGAAAAATGGGGAAGAAAATGGTTTAAAGTCAGACACGAGTAGCGCATAAATGTGCCTTTGGGAAATAGTACTATTTGTTCGCTCTCTCCATTCTGTCATTTTAATATTGTCATTGTTCGAATCAACTTTAGATTTATATATAACTTTGGCAAATGAATTCATTTATTTGTGATTATTTTCACTTGGGGAAATAAAACAAAAAGAGTTTTTAAACAGAATCATTTTTCTCGCAAACGATATTAGATTAAAATAAATTATTTTGACAAAATTAAAAAATGTTTTGGAAAAATGTTTTCAAAAATGAGATATTTTCCTGTGGTTTGAATAATATTTTACGCAAGTTACCCCCGCCCCCCTCTCTCTCTTGTTTTATCGACCTCATTTTTCAAAGCAAAATATAATCATTTTTTGGTCATTTACATATCCACCGCATAATACCTTTATTTGACACGTCTCAAGACTTCGTTTTTTAATTCACTCACGAATTATGCAGTTGATTGCATTCGGAAAGCAAAACACCGGTTTTTATGCACAATCACTCTTACTCACAAGCACATTTACTTGTCGTAAGGATATCGCTCATTTTAAGGAAGCTAATATTTGAACGGTTTCTTCGACTGCACGGCAATTACAAGAGTGGCGAAAACCAACATAATATAAAATCCATCGCTAATGAATAACAAGTAGGACACCAATCAGAAATGTTTTGAAAAAAAAATGCTGTTTTTTATGTTACTTGCGTAGTACATATATAATTTTGATTTGAGATTAGATTTATAGAGATAATTTCGCCTCTGTTGCATATTCAGCTAATTTAATTCTCAGCAAATTATGACAAAGAAATATGGCTTTATAGACAGTCAGTGAATTACGACAAAGACATATGTCATTATAGACAGTCAGTGAATTATAACTCGGACATATGGCATTAATAGACAGTCAGCGAATTATTTTCAGTTCAGGCCGAAGCATTTACTTCTCTTCTTTTTAATCACGGGATAAGAAACATTACGCTTTTGTTCAAATGGTGTGTTTATGTTACTTAATTTTCTTAAACTATTAATTTTCACATTTTCAAAATGACTTGTTATGACTAGAATTAAGGAATAAAAACAGGCTTAAGATATCAGGACGCTGTTTGAGCTCCATATATATATTTCCTTAACTTGATTTATATTTTTAGAAAATGAAATCCAGTGCATTACTTATAAATTTATGAACAAAAAGACCATCTTTCTTTTGCAAGAGGCCAACATGAGTGCAGCATACACCAAAAAAATTCAACACATGTCACGTGGTATTTTCAGGAAGTAATTGTATTTGAATGAAACAATTGTAACTTTTAGTTTAAGTGACCTATTCGAAATCAAACATGTTTGCTCTATCGCATGTTTGCTCTATCACATGTTTGCACTATCATCCTCTGCGAAAGCAACGAGCCTGAACTCAGTAGGCATGTTTTTTTTTCCATTAGACTTTAAGACTGCTGTGCAATCAATGCAATTTAAATTGTTTACTGAACTTCAAATATCGAGGACAAATCAGATAAACAATAATAATGATTTCTTAGGACATCACTAGCAAGCAATAACAGCTGATGGCCTGGTTAGTGTACTGATAGGAAAAGGAGAACATCAATACGTTAAAGACGATTTCAACTCCCTTTACTGTGCCTTTACTGTACATTTACAAAAGAAACCGAAATCATTTTATCGTTATCGCATGTAACGTTTACTTTTTCGACTCACTCCTTTTTGGAATAATTATTGTTATTATCTTATTCTATTTATATTTCTTTGTGCTATATACATGTGTTGTCCTTAAATAGTGTGTATTTTAATTTCAAATTTCGTTATGTCTTAATGATTTATAGCACAATTGTATTAAACATTGTCAAACGTTTAATTAAATTTAATCCCAAATAAACATTCATTTGTTATCAATTCGAGAAATCTAAGATCAAAATTGTAT
Source organism: Unio pictorum (assembly GCA_030141615.1). NCBI lineage: Eukaryota > Metazoa > Mollusca > Bivalvia > Unionida > Unionidae > Unio > Unio pictorum. Next base: position 16,611,379 of record JARLTB010000001.1, on the reverse strand, counting down.
GGGGTGTTCATTGTCAAGAAATGCTTGTCGTACTTTATAAATACTATAAATCACGTACAGGACATGGATAATATATCCTGATATCGTCAGCGTGTTCTTCTTGTAGTCAATCAGAAACTAAATATTACATTTATGTGATTATATTGGAACAAACAATCAATGAAAAACAATATCTAGCTCCCAGAGACCAAAAATGAACTCTGTGCAAAGATATAACTGCTTGTCATGCAGAAAAATAAAGTTACTGAAATATTTAAGTCCCTCTATATACTTTAACATCTATATGCAATAAGTGATGTATGGAAATAGCTCTTGTTCTATACAAGTGGAGTAATCTCCCAAAAATACATTAAACAAGATCGATTGCACTCACCTTATCTTTAGAGAAATACCGAATTTTCCGTCTCACCAATCCGTTGAATTAAAGCCCAATAAACCAAACTTGGATAGAGTTAAACACTTCGATTCTGCTCCATATATGTATTTAATGGGTTGTCGTTAGTTGGAAATAACAAAGGCGGCAGGTGGCGTTACTGTATTTATAGGTATCTCATTAGGAAGAGCTGAGAACTCTTTGCTTTGTCAATATCAATTAAAGTTTTTGAGCAAATTCAGGAAATCACTTGTCAAGGTAATGGACCTATCTGGCAAGTAGGCAGGCGCACAAGTGACGGCATGAGAATGTAGAGTCAGTCTGAAAGCTCTCTGGACCAGTTATTATGGATTTCTGACAAATTATCAAACAATGAGGCGGGAAGTAAAGTGTTCTTCTTCGTCTGTCGTATAGAGCAAACAAAGTTTGTAGAAACATTACATGCTGATATCATTTTAAGCTTCCAATAAATCAGAAAAAGAAAAAGATAAAAGATAAAGAAAAAAGAACTTGTCTAAGGAATATATCAAGGTTCAGTATACATCTACAGTTGAGAGTTGCCTAGAAAACATAGAATAATATGTAACTGCTGCCCTGAAGCATTCGGTAGGTAAAATATTTTCTTTAAAGTGCATGAAAACAGAAATTTCGTTTCTTTGATTTGACTGAAATAGCCGTCGCCCTTTCACAGAGAGAGAGAGAGAGAGAGAGAGAGAGAGAGAGAGAGAGAGAGAGCATAAAAAATAACAATGATAACTTAAATCAGCTGAGGGTGCTGAACAATGAATGCCAAAATTGCATCAAATAAAAAGTCTGACCTTACAATGTATTAAGAAGAGCGAAATGGATGAAAATCCGAAATGGGGAAGATTTTAACAGTGTATACAGAAAAATAAAAAGCTTTTGATTATATGTGTAGTGCATTTATATAAATATAAATGCAGCAGTTAAGTGTAAATTGGCAATGAAGTCCGGGAATTCATGCAGTCTGCACGTTAGCTACTGCACACATGACCCTTTGAATGAGAAAATTGTTGCCATTAATCGTAAATAGTTACGTGCACTGACTTAAATATATATAACCTCTACATAGCAATGAACAAAAGAAGACCCCAATCATTTGCTCCTTGACACATTTGGTTGTTTGCTAAACACCTCAAATAATCTTGGTTCCGGTTCCGAATAGTATCCAGAACAAAAGAATATTGTCTGGAAATGCTATGAACAACTATCAAACTAATTATCACATCATATTTTTATTTCACAGTTTTAGTCACAATTAAAGAATTTGCAAACTATCAAGCTAATGTACCTGGAAAATAAATTGAATCTAAGCTGTTTTATTACCTGAGACATGAAGCTGAAATTCCCTCAAAAATGTGTTCATTTATCTGACTTGTGCCTGTACCTGAAAACAAAATCTACATTTTATTTGATTCATAAAATTCAAGAACGTTAAATGGCTGCTTTCTCACAAGAGCTTAAAGTGAGTGGTAAAATAACAAATATGGAGAGAGAAAAAGATGGGTGGGAATGCGGTCTTTAGACGGCTCCCTTTGTCTCAAATCATGCCTGCCAATTCTATTTGTGTAGACCTACCCATGGCGTAGTTTGTAAATAGTTAACACAACATTTCAATCAAACCAAACGTTTCTTCAACAGATTGCCATGAAAATTGGGGTTATAGATAATAGTGCTGATGAAAAGTTTCATTACGACTGCAAAAACGGCCTGATCTTTCGTGACCTCCATGAACTGAGATTACTGACTTTAAGGCCAATGGCATTTGCTTACAGCAACAAGCCTTGTCAGTGTTAGACTGCACAAACTGCTAAATATTTATTTATGTAGACATAGAGTATATAGTAGGTAGGTATAGCTGGTAGGTTACTGAAACGTTCTCTCATTATGATCAAGTATTAGTATTTAAATTGTCAGTCAAGATATTTACACCTCCATCAATTCCACAAAAAGATACACTAGTGCCCACCATTCTCGTCCATTCGGCGTTAGTTAGCGAGTTTTTACAACATAGAATACAGACGAGGCAAAATTTTGTATAGAATGTTTGCATAGCAAAATAATTTGCATAGTTTCGAGAAAATATCACAAACTGGAAATATGAATGTGACATACGAAGACACACACTTAAAATGTGACATATTGTTATGTATATTTTATTTAATTTAATTGTTTGTTTGTTTGTTTAAAATTTTGTTTTATTCCATTACATGATTTATAATGTAACTTTATTTATTGGAATAGAGTTTAGTTCTGACTTTTTTTTTCTTCAAAGTAAACAACTAATAATAGAAACTTTGTATATAATGCTGAACTAGTTCCTGACCTTGATTCAAAGCCAGTGATGGTTTCTAGTAAACAATCTTTTTAATTTGTTCAATTCTTTCTCAGAGTACGATTCATAAGTGTAATAAAGGCTATATCTAGAGTACGTGTCAAATAACATGTATCAATTAGGTTTTTCCAGAGGATTGAACCACATTCGGGCATATGTTTTGCATTATGCCTAGATTTATTATTGATGTTTTGAGAAATAATAGTCATTTCTGCCATAACAATGATAAGTCAATGTGTTATATGTTGTGGCCAGTTTTGGGGCTAATTATTTTATTTTTCTTCAAATTATTTGGATTATTTTTCCCCTGGAAATTCATGTGCTCTGAATGAATTCTTGGACAAAGATAGTTATCAAAATGTATATAGAATTCAAACTGGAACAAACTGGAACTGGAATTCAAACTGAAACAAAAAACTGTTGAAACATCAGTACGACGTTTACCAAATCATACGTCATCGCATTTCATTTTGGATTACATCAGGATTCGAACTCAGTTTCATTAGGACCTTTTATTACTAGGACTTGGATTTGATTCGTAAAACAGTAAGTTTTGTCTCTTCTCATTTTTGAGTTGTTTTTCAACGGAAAAAAATATTTGCTAAATTTTACAAAGAATTTTGTCTTCACTTTTTTCTTCTTACATCTTGTAAGAGCCTAAAGACATAACAATATATACTTTGACTTTTTGTACGACGATTACCTCATGACCTAGGACATAGAGAAAGTTAGATCAATCGCTCTGTTGGTACTACCAAGAAATGTGTATAACGTCTTTTGTTCAATGCTAGCATTCAAACATGGTGGAATGATCAATGTAATCTCTATATATCTATATCTATCTATCTATCTATCTATCTATCTATCTATCTATCTATCTATCTATCTATCTATCTATCTATCTATCTATCTATCTGTCTGTCTGTCTGTCTGTCTGTCTGTCTGTCTGTCTGTGTGTGTGTGAGTGTGTGAGACCAAAATGTGTTGATATATAAATTATATAAAGGTATAATTTACCATTTGTGTATTCATGCGAACGGAAGAGGCTACTTATAGTCAAGTCTTTAAGAAATGAAGAACAATATTTAGATATTAAACCGTAAATAAGTTATATGGAGATTCGATGTATACGATATATTTATATTTATAAATTACACTGCCACAAATAGGACATATATTGATTTTATTTTGCTAGTTTCGAAGATATTTGTGCAGGCACATTAGGAAATTTAGATCAGAACATACGTCGAACATTTGGTAGCTTTCAATTTCGCGTATAGTTCATTCCTAAATGCTTTTGCTGTAACCATATCACTATAAAGCAATCGAACTTAGATTAAACCGTTGTTAGGACAAACAACTTGCACACATTTTGCGGAAATATTTGAAATTTGCTGTCGGTCAATTAATTTATTGTCGCCAATTCCGTTAGATTTTATATAAAAACATAGTCATTTTGTCCAATATACCAACAATGCAAACGTTATTAGACTGATACTAGTCTTTATTGTTTATGGGCCGAGTAGAGAGCCGGGCAAATTTTCAATTTTCTGCAGAGAATGCAGACCGCTTGGCGACGGAACGAATACGAAAATCTCCAACACTAGCTCTACTACGATGTCGAAATTAATAAAATCAAAAAATCCTTTATTTACTTCCAGTGTAAACAATATTCATGTCTCATTCACCAAAACGATAATGGAGTGCAACTTTTCTTTGACCCTAATACAACTGGTATTTAATTAAGCTTATTAAACGATTGTAAATATTCGGGCTGATAAATGTGGCGGTGGTTTGAGGAGGTGAAGTCGCTGCGCACATTTTAATATTAAGGGCGAACAAACGAGACATTTCCTGTAGTAAACATCAGTTAGATACTTAAATTTGTGCTCTGAAACGGACTGAGATTCAGGATATTTCACAAATTTCTTGCTTGCTTGGCTTCTACATATATCCCCGGCTTAATTAAGAATCATTTTAATAATTATAAATAATAGATTTAATTATATATTTAATTGCAGAGTATTTTGATGAGTGTCCAATTTTGCTTTACATTCGATGATAACTGTCTTCTTCTTATGTGATTACACTAACTAATTTGGGAAAGGTTTCTTTAATAATATTTGATTTGACCAGCAGTGTTTTCAGTTTACTGACCCAGTATATTATCAGATTAGTTATCGCACATAAAAATGCGAGGAGAGTAATGTATTGCTTCTATGACTGAAAAATTGCAATATCATTTTTGTAGCAAGTTGATTTGTTCTAGTTTTGCTAAAGAAATATTTGGCTTATGATATCATTTTAGTATACCTACCTTGATAATTGTCGCTAGGTGAAGCCTCTTTGTAAATTGTTTCTTACTAATTTCGTTTATATTCAACTTTCCTACTTCAGTCTTCAGTTAAATTTTGAATCAATCGATTATCGACTCAAAGCTGTTTCACTTTTCGTTCAAATTTTGCAACATTATTGACAATATCACTTATACTATAACAAGATGTCAGAGCGGAACACTTAAAGATATTCTAGGACGCCAATTGTTTGATAACCCTTCGTCAATAAGACTGCGTTGCATATTGATTGGCAAATCAGCGTGAGAAAAGTTTATCAATTTAGAAGCAAGTCTGACATCAAAGATAGTCAGAAAGAAGCCATTACAGCCAATCTAGCTTTGCATCAATCGTCTAAATTTGAATTATGGGATAAAATATATAACATTTATTGTGTTTTAAGAAACATTAGTTCGTTAAAACCACTCTATCCATTCTGAGATATCAATACAACTGTTTGTCTGGACAAGAATTTGGCAATTTCTACAAGAACGTATATCTCACTGTTATTGTTCCTTTAAAATAAAATTATCAGTGGGTCTTTTGTATAACATTCAACTCTTTGGCGACAAGGTACATATAGCTATCTTTTAAAACAAAAATCGCCGAGATCTCCTTTTCTATAAAATAATTTTGCCTAAATTAATTAAACACTTTGGGCAATTTTATTATAGCTTTATGTATACTAATTTTTGAGTTATGAAATATTTGATAAAATATTGTTCAAAGTCAGGGTATTTTATGTTGAAACATAAATGCGTCAAATATCTTAATTGAACGAGTCCGACATTTTGAAGGAAAGAAAAGGAAATGGAAAGTTATTATGCAAATTCATTATCCTACTAAACGGGATTCAAATGTACTGAATGGTACTAGAGGAAAACTAGAAAGGGAAATGTACTATCTAGCTACACGGGATTTAACTCTATTGAATGGTGCAACGTTTACGCGTTTTAATGGAAATTCAATATTTAGCTAGACCGGATTTAACTTTACTGAATGGCGTATATTGTACGCGTACTAGAGGAAATTCATTATCTAGGCACATGGGATTCAACTGTATTTAACGAAGCAAATTTACTACTACTACTACTACTAATAATAATAATAATAATAATAATGACATTATATAGCGCCTAGTCTTTAGAAGCTCTAAGCGCTTTACAACATCTATAAGGATATGAATACAAAAAAACAAAAACAAACACCATGAAATTGGAAAACAGCAAATGTTGAAAATATTTAAGGTAGGGAACATTTTCAGAACTTTACGTTGTTCTTGCAGTTGAAAATGTTTTAAGAGCACGCTTGAAAGGTATCACTATTTTCTTTATGTCTAATTTCAATGGGCAATTCATTCCACGTTGCTCGGCCTTTTATACAAAAGAACGTTGTCCATATGACTTCGTTTTCATAGTGGGAACAATGAGTAAACGATGGTCAGGAGATGAGCGTAATTATCTTGCTGGTGTATACACATGGGTGAGGCCGGCTAGGTATACTGGGCTGGAGTCCATCAATGAAACGCAGCACTGAGAACATATTTTGTGTTTGATTCTGTATCGAATGGATAGCTAGTGTATGGTACAGAGCTGTAGGTAGATGACTCTGATCGTGGTTCTCTAAAGATGATCAGAGCAGCTGTTTTTTTTAACGTTTCGATGATTCTGGAGTATATATTGAGACGAACCAGACATAATTGAGTTACATTAATCCAGTCTCTTGAAAGTACTAATTAATACACACATGTTTTAGTGGAATCATCTGAAAGATATTTGCGAACTGAGCTGACGATTATCAGCTCAAGATATGCAGTCTTGCATATGTTCATGACATGTTGGTAAAATGTGAGAGTAATGTCTAGAGTAACACCTAGGTTTCGCACTAACTGTGTGAATTTGATGTTAGTGTTGCTGATATTTATTTTTTGAGGTAAAGGATGTGAATAAGAAAGTATGTGTGTTGTGATCAGAATGGCCTCTGTTTTGTCATCATTCATTTTCAGCTTGTTACATGTCATCCATGATTTCACATCATAAATGCATCTCTCTACTCATCGAATGGTAGCATCCACTTCAGCTGGATGACTAGATTTGTATACTAGGGTGTCATCAGCGTTCATGACTTGAACCACAGCAAGGCTGTACTCTGAATGCCTAATACATGCTGGAGACGGTGAAGTAATATATCATGTTTTTTTGTATCAAATGCTGCAGACAAATCAAGGAGGGTGAGGACTGTAATTTTCAGGTATCCAAAGCAGAGAGAATGTCATTAAGTACCTTCAGAAGAGTTGTTTCAGTACTGTGGCAAAGACGATGTGCTGTATGTACTTTGCTAAAAGACTGTTTGAATTCAAATGCGATACAAGTTGGTCAGGAGAACCTTTTCTAATATTTTTTTATATGAACGGGAGATTAGAAACTGGGCGGTATTTCGTTAACTCGTTATGGTTGAGTGTTGGTTTCTTCAGCAGAGACAATACCAGTGTTTAAGTGATGAGAATTCCACGGAGGAGAGAGATAGGTATCAATAACATCAGTTATTGGATCTAAGCACTCAAGCAGCAGTGATGTTGGAATTGGATCACGTTCACATGACTTTGGTGTACTCTTCATCACGATTGTCCGTACTAAAGCCATAGAAGCAGGTTTAAATGCTCCTAATGGTTGTCGCTGATATTCTGTATCGTAACTGTATGGTGACGACGAGTCAATTGACATTGTGTCGTCAAGTGTATCTCTAATGGTTTCACGGAAGAAATTTGCAAAAATGTCCGGAAGTTCTACTGGAGAATAGGTAGTTGGAAGTGGTGTATATTTCGTCCTTGACATTAATTGTCTAGTTATCTTGAAGAGCTCTTTGCAGCTGGAACTCTCCGTGATCTTAGTACTGTAGTGGGATAAGTTTGCTAAATGGACTATGTTTGTGACGTTCTTCTTAGCAGTTTCATAGATTTGTTTATGAATAGTGAGTCTGGTGGAAAGTCAAAGTCTCTCAGTTTCACGGCGGTGTCTTTCAGCAGTGCGAAGCTGGTCCTTAACAATGCTATCATACGGAGAAGACGTATTTATTGATACTTTGCAAATGGTGGCTGGAGGATGTTTTTCAAGCAATGAATGCAGGCAGTTATCGAGTTCTTCTGCTCTAGGAGATAAGAAAGTTGTTAGGTGTTCTTGAATGTCATGCATTAGTTTGGCTCTATTTATCATACAGAGTTTTCACTTAGTAGCAAATAAAAGGTGGAGGGTTAGGGACTGATATGTCAAGATGCATATAATGCAGAGGTGATCTGATGCAAGTTCGTGTTCGATATTAAATTGTCTTATCTGAATAAGTCATTGTTTTATTCGTTTTTGGAATTTGTATTGTTGGATACTGTGTAAACACTTTCTATTCCCAACAGTATTTGTAATTTTGGATATTGTGTAAATTCTGTCCATCTGAAGGTATTAACATTTATGAGATACATATTAATATTATATAATCTGAATTACAATGTCAATGCATTTCTAACCAGCGTTGAGGAAAATCATTCGATTATTGAAGTAAGCTTTCTCTGATGCATATTTCATTTTCGTGACATGTAGTTGATAGCATTTTTTTTTTCATCAAATCTCAAACGAAAACACTTAAAGAACCTGCAGGATTACTTTGCTTTGATAGCTCCTGATCGATAATCCGCATCAGACAAATTGGCTTTTCTTCTAGATATAGATGGATAAATGTCGGAGCTGAACAGTCATAATGGGTTGTCAAAAGGATGCCACTAGAGTCAGTCTTTATTCAAGCCATTCGTTCCGTTAATTAATCATTTCATCAAACAAAATAGCCTTTATCTTCGCTTCAGCTACATAAATTGATTACAACGCTCTTAGTGTACTCCCAATATATAGACAAACATTCCATACAAAAAAAATCTTCGATCATTTGACTTAGAAACAAGACTCCCCATTATTTTAATTAAACAATCTGCTCAATGAAGGGCATACACCATTTTGGTGGCAATTAGTAAATATTTTTTTTTATAAACAAAAGAAATTACAGAGAAGATACAATTTTGCATACAAGTTTTTTTAAAACATAGTTTATATGATTATCCAGTTCAGTGTACTTTTTCCAAACAGATCATCCAATGCGATATCTGTAGTGAACATTATGGCAGCTAAATGGCTGAAAGACTGAAATTTGAAATATAAAATCTGACAACGAACAATGCAAAACCATTTCTTACCTAGGCTGAGCACCTTTGACTCTAAATAAGTCTTTTTCAATAGAAAACACAATCACTCTCCCACAAAAAACCCCGCAGAAAATCGCTGGGGTTATTTCTGCAGGAATAAAAGCTTGACTTTTGAAAAATGTTTTTATTAATCTTAATCAAACCCTGACCACACACATGATCCCTTGCTGGATCCAGTGCATGTTATTCGCCATATATATATATATATATATATATATATATATATATATATATATATATATATATATATATATATATATATATATACGGGAAAATGGGAAAGAGAGATTATGCTGCATGGCGGCCAATATAATGCTTGAGAAAGAACCTGGGTTAAGCCCCGGAAAGAAACACCGACAAACGAGAAACTAATGGCAAGCTTTCTCACATACCCACATTGGCCGAATCTAAGACTCGAATCCACGCAGACGGAGGTTAGATGGCAGTAATCCGTAACGGCGAGCACTTTATACCACTCGGCCACTCGAGGACCCCCAAAGAGAGAGAGAGAGAGAGAGAGAGAGAGAGAGAGAGAGAGAGAGAGAGAGAGAGAGAGAGAGAACAATTCTAGACACATTAACTCAAGTATATATGTAGCAATATAAGTAGCAAAGGGTGTGAACAAGCAGCAGAGAGGGTAAATCGACTAAATCGAAACGTCACCCTTTTTTGATTACCAAATCGACTAATGATGACTAGCATCGAAGTCAGTTCAATGATTACACCTAGCTTGACCAAACCCAATGTTGTAGTCGACAGCTCTCTGCTGCTCTCTCCATGTGTTAAAATGTCAATCCGAGGATAAAATAAATCTTGTACATATATCACACAAAAAGAATAATCGGACAAACTATCAATCTGATATTTTTCTGAACTTTGAGTAATATTCTTCCTCTGTGTTGCTACAAATTAGCTAAATATTTTATCGATTCATGTAATTAAATCATTATAAAATATGTCAAATATCGGAGAAGCATATACTACTAGATTAGCTCGAGAACGCCAGGAAGCAATCAAAAAATGTATTCCTTTGAGAGATTCGCTTCGAAGAAAACTTCAAGAACGCCAAGGAGTCACAAGTTGTAGAAGGTACAGAAAGATTATTTAAACCTATTACTGCAATAACTGAGAAAGTTGTATGGGGAGATATCACTGATCCAGAATGAAAGAAACCTCTTCTTGGGACGATACAAGAAACCGCTAGGGCAACGCAAGAGATTTTACAAGATCTTCCAGCTAGAATAGCTGCCGCACAACCTCAACAAGATATTGATAAAATTTACACTGAAATAGCTGATGTAAAAGAAAAACTTGCATCTAAATCTAAAGCAAAAGGAGATGTTAAATTAATTAGTAAATTTAAGGAAGCCGTTATTGAAGATCTTAAGAAAACTGTTAAAAAGAAGGATTTATCTCGTGTTGCATATCATAGTTTTTCTCGAACGTTTGAAATTTTAACACATGAGTATGTTAACACAACTACTGATAACTATTTTAAATGACTATATCGTGTGTACTACGATAAATTTCAGGCTAGACTTGATGATCCAGTATTTAATGAATATATTAACGATATAAAAAGACTTTTTTCAGAAGAAACTCAACAGCAAATAGAACAACCTCCCCAGTATCAACTTCCTCCACCTCTGCAACAAATAGAACAACAAGGGATGATGTTGGAAGCTAAAAAATTTAGAAGTGATCTAAGAAAAGAAAGGGTGAAACAAAAAAATAGGGCGGATGAAATAGAAGAACAGTTGGAACAAATGGACAAGAGAGAGAGAGAGAGAGAGAGAGAGAGAGAGAGAGAGAGAGAGAGAGAGAGAGAACAAAAAGAAACTAAACGACAGGAGAGATTACGCTCTTCACCAGGTACGAAAAAAGATCCTGGAAATAATCATATCACCTGCCCTGACATTGCTGACGTGGATAAACTAGAAATCCTCATAGGAGGAAAACGCGCTGCAGATACTTCTCATGAAATTATCAACGAAATCTTTGATATCTGTCGATAATTATTTACCGGTGGTATCATGGACATCAATACCTATCGGGAATTTATCGATGAAATTACAGATGACTAAATCCCTTGACACAATTTATATCATGGTGAATAATTAAATAAAATGATCTTACACAATACGTATCGTAGACCAAGAATGCTAAATTCACGATTATCAGTTTATGAAATAACCTACGGAGATGGACTTGTTCGGGGTTTATTGACCAGGTTAGCCCCAAAAGCAATGCCATTTGCGAAACAACTATCAATGAAAGCTATTGATGTTATTCGCGACAAAGCTCCTAGCGCAATCGGTGATCTTGCCGGTAAAGCGTTTCTGCGGTCAAGGACAGAATTTTACGGTTATTAGGACGAAAACAGCGACTGAAATTACCATCTACTCAGGTTATGCCTGCAAATGAAAGTAAAATAATTAATCAGGCCGCAACCCAAAGATTAAAGGATCTGGCTGATGCATCGTGAAATGAAAAAGAAGATAACATAACTGCTAGTCTGATAGCAGGAAGTGGTCTTCGTAGATAATTACAATTTAAATCATAGCAATTACATATAAAATGTTTAAGCGTGAAATTGATACAGCGTTGGACATGGGTGAACCAGTTCGTAAAAAGATTCCCTGCGCGATTATAGATATTATTCTTACGATGCAGTACAACCAAATCAACGTGGAAGAATCGAATTACGAGTTCAAGATACAAGTCGGTATTTCTTACCAGCTGAAGCATTTATCGAAGTCGAAGGTCAGCTTATAAAAGCAGATGATACAGAATATGAAATCGGTGCCAGAGTCGGTTTTGTCAATAATGGCATCATGGCGTTATTCAGCAGTGCTACCTATATGATCGATGGAAAACACATCGAATCATGGCTGGAAAATGTTGATACTGCTACGACGATACTTGTTCTAGCTAGATACTCCGATGACTATTCAAGATCAGCCGGTCCATCAATGATGTTTACAAACGAGATGTTTTCATGTGCGATTCCGTTATCTCATATTTTTGGATTTTGCCGAGATGTTAGATAAGTTATGTTCGGTGCTAAACACACTGTGGTACTTAACATAAAAGAATTCGACAATGATGCAATCTGGCGAGCCGGGGGTGATGCTGGTAAAGTAGTAATAACAAAATTATCATTGTGGATGCCAGTAATGGTTCCATCTATCACATAAGAAAAAAAGGTGCTTTCTTTCATGAATCAAGGTGGTAAATCAGTGTTATCATTGAAAACAATGACTACAGATAGTAATCAATATAATGCTGTTGGTTTATTTACGTGGCATATAGCAGCACAAGAAGGGGTTTCAGCACCACGAGATATTTTTTTTTATCGCATTTCAAGCAAACGTACGAGTTAATAATCAGGAATGAAATCCGATGGTATATGACACACTTAATGTTACCGAGGTTAGTTTGAGCATAAATGGACATTAAGAACCTGCCGAGGAAGTTACTTTGAATTTTGGACAGAATAAAGTTGCACGTGCAGTGCATATCATCGTTCATTGTCATTTATGGGGCGAGATTTAAATGTAGATACCGGTTTAAAAATTTTACATAAAGATTTTACAACATTATATCCGATCTATTACTTTTCACTGGAACATTTGGATTTATTTAGACAATCTGTTGTTGATATATATTTTCGAGCTCAAGTAGGTTATTTTCCTCCTGGCGCTGTAGGTCCACCTGTTGTTCCTCCTGGTTTCAGAGCGATCGCTGTTAAACATAGCAACAGAGCAGTATTACTCGAGGGTGTTGGTGGACAAATGCGAGTCGTTGATGCCCCCGTAGAAAATATGTAATTAAAATCATTCGAGTAAATATAAAAATGTCGTATAGTCATGTTAACGCAACTCTGACTGAAGGTCAGATAAAAAAAATTACAATCAAAGAACGCAAAAAATTTGTGGGACAAAAATAACATTAAAGAAAAAACAAATGAGTGGTGGTCCAAATAAATTATCGTAAATTGGTAATCAGCTTAAACGATTCAGTCAAGCTCTAGTATCAAAAACTGGAGTTCAACTTGAATTTTCTCCAAGTGCCATCAAATATATGATTAAATCGGGAGGTATATTTCCACTTCTTGCAGCAATACCAGCATTAATTGCTGCGGCCGCACCTGCAGTTACAAAAGCGGTTGCGCTAGGTGCTGTTGGAACCGCCTCTGGAATGGCAATAAAGAAAGCAACAAGAAAGGGGTATAAAAAAGGGACGCGGTCTCAGACTTCCAGGAACTTATCTAGGAAAGGAACTGAGACTTCCAGGAATATAATACCGATGTCAAAGTTTGATCTCATAGATGCTGCTAAAAGATTAAAAAATAGAACATTTTAGAGGAGTGTTTATGCGCGATCAATTACCGAGAAAACCACATCACGTTGAAACGGGTATCATCAATCTCGATTCGAATTCCTGTCCATGAATTCACTGGGTTGCATATGTGATTGATCCAAGTGGTATTGTTTATTTTCATTCGTACGAACTATCACCACCAGTTGAGTATTTAAATTATATTAATCAATTACCTGCCAGAATATGGTTTTCAACGTTATCGACACAGACAATGACAGACCCACTGATATGTGGTCATTAATTCATCGCTGTACTTGATGGGATATCAAAATCAACTAAACCACTTCACAAGGTTGTACATGAATACACAAAGTAATCGTTGGACAGGTATTTAAAATTGTACATATATATAATGGTCGATATTTGCGGAAGATCTTTGATCAGAAAAACCGAGAAAGGAACCGATAAAGATTTCGACGCATCAAAATATGCAACACGAGATGATCTTGCTGATATTATGAACCTAGCTGGAGTTGACCGAAACGAAGTTGTTATTTTTCAGGACAAACACGGTGTTTTGAAAACCAGCAATATTAAGTGGAATGATATAGTTCGTAGGGTTCTTGGCGCGGCTATGGATAATATTCCTGTATTTACCGACAGCGGAAAAATACGAGATTCGGGTATATCGATAGAATATATCAGGAGTGAGATTATAAAACATTCAGAAACAATTATCAACGTCAGATGGTGTATTAACAGGGAAACTTTCCATGAACGGAAATAAAATAACCGTCCTATGAGATCCAACATCAGATAAAGATGTGGAAACGAAAAGATAAGTTCACACTGTTAATGGTAAATTATCTACGTTAAAAACCGAACATGATGCCGTTAATGGTACATTATCCACGTTAAAATCCGGATACGAACTTTACATAAACGATCACAATACCGTAGACGGAAAATTATCTACGTTGAGAGCCGAGTATGACGTTCACGTAGGTGCATTTACAAATCTCTGTAGAAACTTCAGAAAGATCGATGAAATTGCAGATGGGTTCTTCGGAAAACCATTAATCACTGATACAAAACTTTTTGATATTAAAACATCAATCGATACGATTAAAAACACAGGAAGATTTTGTAAGTGATGCTCGTGATATTATTAATAAAATTGTTTTCATTGAAAAATATCAGGGTAAAATTCTCCACAGGTGGATTAACAACGTCGTATACACAATATCATCAGGATCAACAACATGGTCTCAACAAAGTAATAATATCAAACATAACGCGGAAGTTACTGGCATGTACAGATTGCCTGTGTTTAGTAATGCAAAATTTGAAATATTTACCACGTATCCATGGCGTCTCTCAACGGATAAATTCTCTGGAACCGTATCTGTTATATTAAACCGTGGAGACGAGGAAACATTTATCCTGGTTGCATCCGACAATAAATTAACTGCCGCAACATTTTGGTGGTGTTTGGAATTTGTTGCCGAAACACCTCAATTGATTACAGCGTAAATAATATGGACTATAGATACAATCAAGCGCGTGAGTGGCAAGATAAATTAAAATCTATCGTTGATACTTACACGATAAAAATAAAAAAATATCACAGACGTGTAATTGTCATTGATATAATTGTATATGCAGTCTCTGCGGTTGTTGCTGGAGCTGGTCTTTTATTGTCCGCGGTAACAATGACATCACCTGCGGTCATAACGATCTGTGTTTTAGCGTCAACTGCGATCGCTGAAGTTTTTAATATAGTCAAAAAAAGATATCGACGTGCACGAATTAAAAATTATCCGATTATGCGGTGAAGTTACACGCGGAAACGGCGTCGTATTCTAAACTATCTCAGTTAATATCTGAAAGCCTCAACGATGCTTCAATATCCGATTCTGAGTTCACATTAATGACTAAAATATTCTCCGAAGCAATGACTGTGATAGAAGCTACACACATTAAAGTTACAGATAAATAGATAAATGTCGGCTCAGGAACTATTGCAACATATTGACACGAACACAACACCGGTAAAAACCACTATGATATCAGTGAACACAACCAATCCCGAATTCAGTATTAATTTTCCATCTGCAATTTTAGCAAGGGAGATTGCACTTGCGTAACTACGAATACATCATAGTTGGCCAATTATCAGATCTGAATCGTTTGGTGGATTACCTCCAAATAATTCGTTGTACTTGCCAACAAAAATAAACGGGACGGAAGCCTAGATTTTGTTGTTGGTTATATCCCAAGATAAATTAGTAGTTATCAGATTAAACAGATCTACGATGAATTCCAACGCAGAATAAAATCAACAACAAAAAAAGAATCAAAAGTAACTATTACTGTTCACGAACCAACATTATCATCTGTGATTGAAGTAAAATCTGCCGAATACGTCGTAGATATTTATTGATCATCGATAAAAACTGTTCTAGGATGGCCTGATAAAACTCCACCACATCCTGATGATGTTCTCAGATTTCACAATAATCCAGATGCTGAAGGCAGGCATATTTCACCAGAGATTGTAAATATAACCTCAACGATTGCAGTCAATCTTGTTTGTGATGTAATTGATGGTAGTTATCAAAAAGATCTTGGGATATCGAAAGAAACTCAAGAAGGATACGTTTTTTACACATTTACTCCAATGGTTCCTCCTGGATCCTTGATCGTGCAGGAAACAATCAATCCGGTGTATCTACGCACGCATAATCAATATTTGTCAAGAATAAATTTTAAACTCACCGATCAGAGTGGACGCTTGATTGATTTACGTGGCGAGGTTTTACTGATAAACCTCAATGTGAAAACGTAAACGACTTTTCGATCTTGATTCACAAATTAATCGGATACATATTATATATGTACCAGCAGGTTAAGGTTTTTATACACGACAAGGGAGGACTTGAAAATGCAATCAAATTAATATTTACACAGTCTCCATTCAACATCGTTGATATAGTCATTGATGGGTTCGGTGACGAAGATTTTTTATTGACGCAAGAACAAATAGATAGATTGCGGCTAGAACATATTTCTATGATTACGCGTGACTATGATCAGATTATAAACTACGAGCATTTCTGCATTAAACTTGATGAACTTAAAAAAATATTATATGGTTCTGAATAAAATCTGATTTGAGTAAAACAGAATATTTCTTTACAGATTTGATGAATTTCATCTTTTTGGTACACATTTTAGTCAATTTTATCGTAGAAAATCTGACAGATTCTGATTTTTGTAGGGTGAACCCCGAGTCATTCTCTAAATAATTTATCGATTTATCGCTAATTTAATCTTTTTTGGTCTGACTTTTTTGTATATTCTCGTAAAAATATATCCGATTTTAGTTGATTTATGAACAAAATACGGCAAATTTACCGATAAAGCGATAAATCATTTAGAGAAATGCTCGGGGTTTTACCCTACAAATATTACAATTTTGACAGATTTTCTACGATATTTCGACTAAAATGGGTAAGAAAGGGTGAAATGCATCAAAAATTACAAATCTGAGTAAAAAAAGATATTATAAGATAATAAAAAAGGATATAAGATAATAAAAAATAACAGAATAAAAAGGATATAACAGAATTTAAAAAGACATAACAGAATAAAAAAAGATATTATAACAGAATAAAAAAGATATAACAGAATTAAAAAATAACAAAGAAAAAATATATTATAACAGAATTAGAAAAAGATATTTTAACAGAATAAAAAATATAACAGAATAAAAAAGGATATTACAACAGAATAAAAAAATATAACAGAATAAAAAAGAGATATTATAACAGAATAAAAAAGATATTATAACATAATAAAACAACAGAACTACAGAGGAATTAATTCAAGCTGTCATCGGTAACAGCGTTTTCATTTATCTTTTTAATCTGTCTCACGCGTGTGTTGATAATTTTGTTCGTTTCATATTCGTGAGACAGTTTTGATTTAATATGTTCTACTGCGATAGAAAGTGGTACAAACTTATCTACATCTTTATCTTTTACCGTCGATAAGGACTGGAACATGACAGACTGTATGTTCTTCATCAGCCTATACACCGTTGAAAGTGTATAAACACCTTCAAGGTTTCGTTGTTGGATTGACTCGAAATCACAAATTATTTTTTCTGGAACGAGTATATATTTATATTTTAATTTTTTTACTGCAGATATTATAGCATTAATATTTTCGAAGTTCACGCACACACACACACACACACACACACACACACACACACACACACATATATATATATATATATATATATATATATATATATATATATATATATATATATATATATCATATATATTTAAATTAAAAAATATGACATTTAACCTCTAGGTTCGAGTGTTCTAGCAGTATCAAGGTATAGTAAGGACAGCACAACCTTTAACCTCTAGTTTTGAGTGTTCTAGCTGGCTCAAGGCATATTATTGACAGATAAACCTTGGAACCCTAAGGTCACCACCGTGCCCTTTCAGGTTTAAGGTACATGAAACATATAATCATAATTAATTTATATATATAACATATATTTAAATTAAAAAAAATATGACCTTTAACCTCTAGGTCGAGTGTTCTAGCAGGCTTAAGGCATATTAAGGACAGCACAACCTTTAACCTCTAATTTCGAGTGTTATAGCAGGTTCAAGGCACATGAAACATATACAAAGTTTGAACACAAGTTCACCACCGTGCCCTTGCAGGTTCAGGCATATTATTGACAGCACAACCTTTGAAACCTAAGGTCACCACCGTGCCCTTTCAGGTTTAAGATATATGGAACATATAATCTTAATTAAGGACAGCACAACAGTAATATAATACGAATTGCGTAATACTATGACATCTCTACAGATTATGTACACATCATACCCACCCACCCCTCGGATATCAAACCCGGGGTGAGTAAAACGATCTACCACCATGAGATCAAATTATAGTGAGATGTGTGTACATAATCTGTTGAATTTTGAATTTTGATATTTTTGAATTTCTATTTCGAATTTTCGAGTTTTTCAAATTTCAAGGTCGTGTGGAGTTATCTCCCATTTTTCAGTTCATTTACAATTCAGTAGTATATGAACTGAAAGAGATGGCACCTTTTTGTAATACTGAACATCATAATATATTTTACTGAAAAATATCCCAATCAAAAAATATATATTAAATAAATAGTAAAGTAATATAAGCAACAACTTAACAACAGAGACAGTCTCTCTCCCTTCAATAATATTGAAATGTAATTTTTTGTTTATATTTTTTAGAGAGAGCAGATTTGTATTTATTTTCTGAGACATATTGTACTGAACGTATCTGAATATCAAAATATTTGGCAGCTGTATTCATTGATGGTAATATTATTTCTTCATCAGTCACTGTATTTACAGATTTTATCATCCGTTTTTCTATTGTTTTACATATACCAGTATTACCGTATATGGAATTCTGACTCTGCGTGATAGCTCTCAGATTATCCAGGGAATTGATATGGTCAATGACAAAACCGTCTTCGATAATTCCATTAAAACATTCGAATACGAATCTGTGACAAAGATACTTTTTTATTTTATTTATTTCATTGAAACTGAACTGGATATAGCCAGTATATAACCAACGGGTTTCTTTAGGTGACAATGTCTGATAACACCATCACGAGATGCTTCGTAGTTCGTTATGATAGGATGCCTCACAAACGTTTGCTCATTATATATAAATATCTTTTGTTTAAATCGTTATTTGCCTTGATCTTTACTTTAAAATCTAATCAGATAATCTTCCGGGGTTTTTATAATCCTGTCGCTATCATTATTCGTTTGTATCATACTATCGTTTCAGTTCTCTGTATCTTTTACCACCACATTGCACACAGAAGCGTGCTTCACCTTGTACTCCAACCCCACATTGTAAGCATGATTTTGGTTCTAGACTTCCATCTAGGACACGTTGCGAGTGGATTCCGCAGAATTCATTTACGCAAGATCTGTTACAAGGAGTAACAGAGCCGATCATCAACCACTTGCAGAGATTCCTTGTTTTAATCATTATATATATATATATATATATATATATATATATATATATATATATATATATATATATATATATATATATATATATATATGTAATATTTTTAATTAAAAAACTTGTTTTAATTATAATGACAGGGGAATTCGAGAGATTATCCAAGATCGAGCTTTCTAAAAATAAAAGATTTAATCTTGACAGAATATTCCCTGTGCCGATACGAGATCTGGTTGAAACGACAGATAAAATGTTGATCAATAAAATACACGAGGCCAAGAAAGAATTTCAGAAAAATGAAGCATCTCGTGTGTGGTTGACGTTTAAGATTATAAAAGACACTAAAACTATAAATGATACGATGAACGACAAACGAGCGGCGATGATCATTAACTACCTTGACAATAGAAAATATATTTTAAAGATCAAATTTATCGTACTATCAGATACAAACAATTGGATTATTCGTGATAAACGTGATCCTGTCCTTCATAACAAAAAAACTGCCATACTGAGTAAAGATTCCAAACCAGGGATGTTGACGGTATTGACAAACTATATTACGAAAGATCTTATCCTGTAACAGCGGTTATCTATGGGATATATCTGCTTGAGAAACCTAACATTGATAAGCTAAAGCCGATAAAGTTCTCGAAAATAAATTGTGTGGCCGAACGAATAACATAACATTTCACTGTTTCGACTCGTGGGAAGGGATTAACGGATAACCGACGTAATATAATAAATTTGTAGGCAGAAAAGGTCAAATTTACCGGAGCATCGATCAAAGATGTTGCTGAACAAAGAAAGAAATTGAAATTCCCTATAACAGTAAAAACGATAACAGGAGAGATCTTATACGAATCAAAATTTAAATCAAAGGGAGTTTCAATTGAAATTGTTGATCATAATGCGCATGCGTGGACTAATGCAGTAACAATATTTCCACGCACGAGGAGGATTAAATTCTATAACGGTGACATGTTTGACTTTATTAACGAAATAAGTAAGAACGATCCTGTATCCGTGTGGTTGTTTAGTTCTGAAGATGAATCAGTTTGTAAGACCAAATGGTGATATTTATCGAACATAATCCCTCCACGAGAAAATGAGAGAATATACGCCTGACGAAAAATTACTCGGTGAATGTTTTACTGTTCCATCTGTTGCAGCTCATTTTGCTAGAAAGAAAAATTCCTGGAAACCAACTCAGTATGATCTTGTTGATGACATACTATTAGGTTGTATTGAATAATGGTCACGGTGCACTGTTGAACTGTAATAACTCGCGTAAAGATGTTATCTCGGTTGATATGGTTGCATGTTAAATGGGAAGTTTTCTGTAATACGGAGAGTGTTCTGGGTATTTTAAAAGATTTGGTCACCCGACACACGAGATGACGCGATTATCAATAAATGGACAATTTCTTGATTTTGATATTACTGGATTCGCTTGTATCGAATTATTCGAGTTTACAGAAAATCTTCATCCGATTTGTTATGTTTGGTTCTGTAGACATTTTTCAGAAAAGAAGTGGGCTCCAATAGTACTGTTACGATATATGCTCGATTGTTTAATGTTGACGTCGTTGATTGTCAGTGAAGCGATTATATCATACCGAATGCAGACCGAAGTTTGGTTACCACAACAAAAAAAAATATTCTGATGAAGAAAATCCTGATAAAACCGACTTTGAAAATAAAATTGCAAGGGCTTTTGGCAGGAAAATAATAGGTAAATTTACCCAAGGAGGACCATACGATCATAAACGACATTGTACAACTTTGATCATGGACGATGCCGAATTAAATTTTATAATCGCTGATACCACGAAAAAAAATACATTTAGAAGTCGGGATACAGCTTTCCTATCAAATGGAACTAAGTTAGGTACAATTGTGAGTTATACTGATGGTGAATCACCGCAGTATACCCATTTAAGGTCTTCGATGCTCGCGTACGTTTCGATTAATATGTTATCCATGATAAATAAAATTCCAAAGTTTGCTGTCGGAGTAGCTACCGATTCGTTTTATATCAGTAAAAAATATTCAATATTACTAGACCAACTAAATATCATCAATCATAGAGCACTTGATTCAACATTGAGGGAGTTTAATAATTTAATCAGATTACAAATGAATAAAATTCAATGTGAGGTTATGCGTAATATAATCTCAGAAACCTCTTTGAACGACTTTTGTGATACGTGGGGACCAAATGATCTGATAGTTGCAAGTAGAAAGATAGTTCGTGACACACTTCAACAAAGATTATTTCTGCTACATAAAGAAAAATTCGCAGAGATGCCGGTACCATTATGTTATCGCCCAGCAGATACGCGACGACAGAATATTCTCGTTGACATACCAGGACAGACGGAGAGAAGAAATCTCGTGTTGAATGAAATTGTTTTGGTTTATGTCAATGTTGTTGATAGAGCTTTATCGGATTGGACGCTAGGATACGCAATGACGATACACTCATCTCAAGGATTAACTATTTCTGATACAGTTGTCTGGATTGTGGACGATCATATCGAGTGGACAAATTTAGTTTATCTTGCGGTGTCTCGCGTCAGGAAAATATCTCAGCTACGTAGGATTTCGTGGATGCGTCAGAAACCACTGGCAATGTTGACAGTGATATAGTAAGAAAAAAAGTAGATGGCTATAAACAATGTGATAAAAGAAGTAAACGCGACTTCGATCTGGACGTGCAATTTATCATAACATTGAAACAACAATAGGATAATCACTGCGCAAGCTGTAATTGTATAATGCTGTGGCAATACTCGAGTAAAAATCCTAAACAATTTACCATAGATAGAAAGGATAACAGTCTTGATCATACATGTGATAATGTGATGTTAACTTGTTTTGAATGTAATCGGCGTAGAGGTGCTAGTTAAGTGAATGTGGTGGTAATTGTGTATCCTCGGGAATTACCTGTAATTGTTTACGTGTAAATCCACGTTGAGGAGCGGTTGAATCTAATCTGTAGATTGCAGGTCTACCTGTGGATCGTACCACGCTGGATACATTGTGTGTAGTAATTCTCCAGATAGGATCTGTCGTTCATTTTTTCCTCCTTCAAGTTCACCGGGTTCGTATAATTACCTGGCGATGACATTACCTAATATTGGATGCGGTGGAAATTTATGCTGTATATTTCCTTGTAATCGCATTAATAGTTTTCGAGTAACCTCATTATTTAATGCAGCTGTCACACTTGGTAATCTTGCAACCCATTCACGAGATCTAGTATCCTGAATGAATTCCTTCGCGTATTGATATCCAAATAATCTTTCAGCAAGTGTTCTATTAAATCGTTCTACGATCGCTTGATTACGATGAATTTCGGTATGTCCTCGTCGTATTTTAACACTATGTCGCTTCATTAATGATGATACTGCACCAAGAAATTCTTTGCCAGGATCAACTTGTAATAGTTGTGGCCATCGCAAGGGTCCTCGTCGATAAATTCGTTCGAAGGCATATGCAACTTCAGTAGCTGTTTTAGTTGATAGTGGCTCTGCTTCTTTATATCTACTTGAAACATCAACAACGGTTAATGCGTATTTAAATGTTACTCTACGTATACGATCATGAGGTAAAAACAGAATATCAGCCTGATGAACTTCATTAGGAACGTTAACATCAAAATGTGCGTACTCGATTCGTTTAGGCGGTGGTAGGTAAATTTGCCATATTGCTTGTCGTGCTATCCACGCTGCGGTGGTAGAACGTGTGACATTTGCTGCATTAGCGAGTTTATCGATTGCTGCTCTACCTTTCCAGTATCCTCTTGGGCTGTAATGAATTGATTGCATTATAATCAATTACCCAGCTCCTATTGCTAATTTGGTTTTTATCGCAGATTTCACAAACCAATTGGCTAATCCCTCCTTGAGATTTTTATTTTTTATGGAATTCAATGCGTGAATCAATTTCACATCTGCGATATGTCGTTGTTCTAGATCTTTACTTTTATAAGCTACATCATGAACATGACACGCTTTATCGATTGCATTTACCGGATTTTGGTTGATCTTGTTCATCAAGTCTGATATCCAGTCGAGTGCCAGGACAGCAGTAATTATATCCTGGAAGATGTTTTTCTCCGGGATATTTAGCCCACGGAGTTACTGGAAATTTTGACATTAATGTTGCAATGTCACCACCGTTTTTTTTGGTAAAAAGGAAAATTTCTTTCTGCCACATACGGAACAGTTTCCACTGTATGCTATTCTTTTAGTTTTTGTTGTAACCGTAGATAAATCAGTAGTTGGAGTTTTAACCCTACAGCGTAAACAATATAAATCTATGATATAATATAATATTATGGATGTAATTGATTTTTCAGGACACGAAAACGAGAACAGGTAAAACATCATCCAGCGTTTACCAAATTCGATCAGAATGATATTAATAGGCCCGTCTGGATCCGGTAAAACACAACTATTACTTAATTTGATATGAGATGGTTGAAATTGAATAAATTGTATTTAGTTGCACCATCTGTAGATGATCAGAGATGCTACGAAGTACTTAAGGAATTTAATAAAAACGCACGATTGCTGAGCGGTGATGATATTATTGATTTTATAACCGATATTGATGAAGCACCAATTGTCAATGATCTTGATGGATTCGTTAATAATTTAGTTGTGTATGATGACCTAATGCTAGATAAACAAACGAATCCGGCAAGAATATTTTCTCGAGGACGGCATAAAATACCGATGTTATTTATGAAACTCAGCGGTATACACAAATTCCGAAAATAATCAGAGATAATTGTAATATTTTAGCTGTATTTAATGGAATTGATACACACACGCTAGGAAATATTCATAGGACCTGGTGTAGCGGGGACATGGACATAAATAAATTCAGAAATTTCTTTTCACGTGCGCTAGCAACACCGTATGGTTTTATAACAGTAAATCTGCATGATCCCAGGTCAAGATATCGTGTAGGTATCAATCAAATATTTGGCTTATTTGTAGCAGCAGATTGACAAAATAAAGATATCCTCTAACTAAATTAAATAGATAATATTTGATATATGAAAAATTGTACATGGCTACGTCAAGGAAGCAAAGATAAATATAATAAAAAATATCGTGGAGAATACTGCAAGAAACATAAATATATTCTTTCAAAGAAACCACATACTGGCCCTCGACATTGAATTGGATGCAATGTTGGCGTTTGAGGACAATATCGGATTTGTAATGAATGTGGTGGAGATCAATACAGAACGTTGATGGCATATTACCGTCGTAGGATCGAAGAAGGGGTTTTGATACCTAGAAAAGAAACCCCTCCAGCCGAGGAAGAATATTACTCAAAGTTCAAAAAAGTCTCAGATTGATCGTTTGTCCGATTATTCATTTTGTTTGATCTATGTACAAGATTTTTTTATATCATCAGATTGACAATTTAACACATGAAGAGAGCAGCAGAGAGGGGTCGACTACAACATTGGTTTGGGTCAAGCTAGGTATAGTCATTGAACTGACTTCAATGTTAGTCACCATTAGTCGCTTTGGTAATACAAAAAGGGTGACGTTTCGATTTAGTCGGTTAACCCTCTCTGCTGCTGAACAGCAATCGTGGTTGTATATTTCAAGGACGGCACGAGATGGTTATGGTTGGAAGGAGTCAGCAAAATCGTGTCCGTCAAGAGTATTTTCAACTGAAATTTTCATAGTATTTCACCTTCGTCTTAGTTAAACGAGGACATTGTTCACAAACCTTATATATTTTTGAATTTTATTTTGTGGGTAGCGATGATAGGAAGTGATATAAAGCTGTTCTCTGTAGCAAACCAGGGGCACCACTAAAGAGCATTTCCGCCGACAGTGCCTATAGGGTTTAGCAAAGGTTAGGATGCTACAAATTGAAGGTTGAAAACCTAGCAAAACATCGCCATAAAGTTGTATCATGACAAAACGGACAACTTTGAAAAAGTTACAGAAACACAAATAATGACATATAGCACATTAAAATAGGTTAAGTGGTAGCATTTTTAAAATACAATGTTCACATTTTCTGCATGAAATCTACCTTTTAAAATGTCCAAGATCTTCTCAGCTGAAACATCATTAAGGGACTCATCCCACTGCAAGGTTGCGGCCTTCATTAGTCGCCGTTTATGACCATATTCAACAGCATTGCCAAATTTTCCAAAATGTAAAGCGTCTGATTCCAAATAGCATACAACGTCTGATTTCATTTATATTACTCCTTACATGCATGATAATAATCTAAATTATTGCTCGGATACGCATGATAATAATCTAAATTATTGCTCGGACACGCAAGATAATAATGATAATTAATGCTCGTAAAATCGCACCGAATACATAAATTGCAGGTTTCTTAGAAACGCATGATAATAATCTAAATTAATGTTCGGATACGCATGATATTAATCTAAATTATTGCTCGGACACGCATGATAATAATCATACTTAATGCTCGTAAAATCGCACCGAATATATAAATTGCAGTTTTCTTAGAACACTTAATGGTTCCGCCATAAATACTCATTGATTGAGACAGTGATTTCATTATATGCTTTTTGACTGTATATTTAAGGACTGGAAACATTTGACCCCAAGAAACATATATCCGCAGTTGAAATACTTGTTAAGCATGTATATGGAAAAGATGTACAGATAAAAACTATATTTTTTTAATTTACAGTACACTAATAAAGTGGTTCATGACAAATCATAAAGAATGTATGCAGTAAGGCTTTGCTAGTTAAACACACACACACACACACACACACACACACTGTTTGTACAATTGAATATTGTAATCAAGACCAGAAGTACAAGGGTAGGTCTTGCAATCGCATTGAACTTTACATGAAATCACACTAGAAACACAAGTATTATAATATATTTGTTATTTACCCCATTAGCTAATTGATTAATTTAATTTCTTTGAAAATATATTTAAAACACAAATCATCTTGAACATTATTTGACCACAACATTCGATAGTCTTAAAACCCCAGATAGTGTCTGTCTACGTAAATGCGCTGCGTCCGAAAATCATGTACAGTGTTCCACTTTTCAAATAATATCGAACACCGATTAACTATGCTTGTTGCTACGTAACATAAACTAACAATTATCATGATGCAAATGCAGGTCACCCTATATTGCGTCTTTTTTCTTGCGTAATTACGATAAAAGATACAAGATTTTGCTTTTATTTTCTAAAAAGAAATTAATATACATTCGATTATTTCATAACTCTGGCCATGCAACAAGAGAAATTTGGATTCATGGATACAGTGGTCCGGCCAATGGAGAACCGGAGTTCCCTTTTGTTTCACCCACAATATCAAATGGTATATAAACACTAACCTGTATTTTATTTTTTATATGCTAATATATATACTTTTTTTTTTCTTGGCATGTCTAAAGATCGGGTTACAATGTTACTGCTGCCACCAATACTATAACTACTTCTACCGCTAAACATTATGTAAGTAATCAGAAATCAGTTCAAGAATTCACAGCATGTGGGATATGTTAGTGAATCATAGATTGAGACTCACAAAGACATTACATAGTCTTCTTTCACAATGAACTGTGTTGAATTGCAATTACTAAGAAATCTCACACACCCTTAATCATTCCTTGCATATGAGTAGAGTTACGTGTTCCAACATATAATAACCTTGAAGGAGTTTGAACCTTGACTTCAAATCTCCAGGAACTCTAATGACCATCAATGTTTACAGCAATAAGCGTTAGTTTTAACTTTTGACAGTCAGTCAATATTATATTTAATGTCATTGTACATATAAATGCTACAATATATAATTAGTGTATTTATAACGATTATCACGAATGATTCAAGTTAGTTCGATTGCGATAATTCTTCTTGTCAGTCAAGCTGTACAACAATGTTAAAGCAATAACACTGGTGCATCTGAAATGAAGGTTTTATCCTTACCAATCATTACATGAGTTTAAAATCGTTAGTCAAAAGATATTTACGGTATTTTCGAACATTAATGAACATCATTAACTCCATGATAGAAAAAGATCAATACGTCTCTTTCATGCTGGTCATTTATTTTCATTTAGATATGTTTTGCTATGGGATACAGAGATAATTTTGTCTAAATTTCTAGAAGCAGTATTGATCGATTGTCGTATTAAACATGACAATTTACTGGATCATTAAATTTTTCATTGGTCGTCAAAACCAAGAACACAACACTTCACCCTGTGGTTAGTAAGGGCTTAAGAATAATTTGGTTGTGAGCAGAATATCAGAAGACTGCCTAAGCAATTCGTATGCATATAATTAGGCACACAATGATTGAAATTTGTTTATAACACCCATTTAAAACAGACCTCAACGCTTGTTTTATCTAAACGCTTTGGAATTCCCCCTATTCACAAACACAAAGATTTCAGCAGATCCACGATGAGATATGCAAAACGTCATCGATTTTGCTAGTGACATTTGCTTTATCATCCATAAATGAAAGGGTGTTATACTGAACACATGTGCGTTCACTAATATTCGGTGAAATATATCCCTTTACTTACGTAAGAATATATATAGTATGTGTGCCATTAGTAAGCTTTTGGGACAATATCATCGAAAGGTTACCAAAGGAACACCATAATTTGCAGGTTTATGGCTAAACAGCACCCGTTGTCCAGATCGACGACATTTATCAAGCGACTGGTAGAAGTGTAGGGACTACTTACAACGTGATAGTTTATCGGTATACATCTCATCAGAATATATATACTTTAATGTAAATAATGACATCGATTTCCCAAGACTACTGTATCCTTTGTTTTTTATGTTAAACTACAATGGGAAAACATTGACCGCGGAAATGATGACTTGGTTTAATCAACCAAGGATTAAAAGTAAGTTTTTGAGTTAATCCTCGTGTTCCTGGGTTAGAGATGGGTTCACGTGAGACATTTTGGTCGGCGAAACGTGCCTGATATATTGAAACAGAATTACGGGAATAACAGAACGGATGGTTTTGTGGGCATAATAGAATATGTTGACGTAATGGAGTTAACATTCCTTCGGCAAAGACCAATGTTTATTGGAACGTCGCGAACAAGAACTAACTATTTTCATATACATTACCTTCTACTAGAATTACCAGCTTCGTGTATACAAGCATAAATCAAGGCATAGCCATAGTCTTATGTAAAGATGAATCCTGCATCTAAATTGAATAAAAGAAAAAATGGTTATGAAGAACGTATGTCTGCAAAAAATCAAATAATTAATACTTCCGTTAGTTTCGTACAAAAGAAATTAATTATCATTTTTTAAAATTTAAATTAAATAGTTTTTCGTGTATATTGTGCCATTATATCATTCCTTGCAGAGGACATATTTATTATTAAAAACAATACAAATAAATTTTCATTTTGTAATTGTACATATTAGTCTCGGATTCCCCTAACATACTGGACACATCAGACGTATTTTAGTTTAGTTGTCTGGTTCCCATGAAGCTCGTATTGCAAACTCTTGTCATTCCACCTTCTTTAGACACTCCGAAGATTTGCTGTCTCAAGTCTAATACAAAAACACGCACACACACAGTATGAGAGAAAAGAGAAGAAACAATTTAAGGAAACAAAACACACAAAAATAAACGGAAAGATGATCTTGTGTTGTTATAAGATTAGAAAACATTCATAACAAAAAACAAAAATGGAGATCAGCAGAGGTAAATGAGCTGTATCAACACAAGTCCACATTGTAATCTAAATTTCAGACAAGTATATAAAATTACTGCACAATAATTAATATTATTTAAAATTGCTTTTATAACTAAAATGTTAAATTTGCTTTAGTGCCTGTGGTATGCGATGTCAAATATGGGTAATAGATGATAAAACAAAGTCTGATGCATGCAGACCAAAAGTACTGGAAACAATTCATATCTAAGCTGTCACAATAAATTGGTTTCCTTTGCCGATGTTTATTTAATTTAGACCGGCAAAGAGAATAGCAGTAGACTTTTATAAGCCAGTTTCAGCGTGGCTAAAGACGGAACAGTTTGATATGTATTTAAACAGATACATTGAGATGGAATGATACTCACCATTTTTGACCGCTTTGCGGGATTAAGTAGTTAGAGCGTCTGCTTCGGATGCGGAGGGTGGCCGGTTCGAACCCAGACCGAGTCATACCAAAGACTTATAAACAAAATGGTACTAGCAGCTGCATTGCTTGGCACTCAGCAAGATGTTAGTGTTAGGACTCGTCAGCCTGGTGTCTGGTTTTTAGTTGTCTCGTACCACAAATAGCTTACGAGAAACAAGGTGAATGTATTACCAAATCTGTATTGTCATAAGATGTCATCTCAGCAATTTTGAACTTCATATGGGTTATGTAGGTTGTTGTGTTCTCTTTGCTATAGTAACAATGTTACTAATAGATTTGCTGAGGTAGATGTAAAATGCGTGGAACAGACGTGACTCACATTAAACGACATGCGATATATCGTGTCAACGTTTGCAAATTTCTCTTTTATGAAACCACAACAAGTGTAAATAATTACCACATCGAGTAATCAGTCGTATTGTATATACCCCAATCATCACGCGTTATCAACGGCAAATTATCTGCAATGGCGCTATTCAAATATTTTATCTTTCATAAGATTACCACACAATTTCTAATGACAAATGAGTATAACAGCGCACCAGTCTACAAATAAAACTTCGTGCGTTAACGATTGATCATTCCGCAATCAGAAAGGCTATGTAAAGTATGGGGAACTAATTCTGTATCGGCGATAACTATTTTTATGAAAATAACCCGGATAACTGCTTATGAGTCGTTCCCTTTTTAATGAATGCAAGTTGATGTTGATTTGTTTGTACTTCAAAATAGACGGAAAGAATTTCCTTGCCATCTTCAGGTGAACAAAACTTGGAGCCGTATATTTTACATTCATTTAATTTACCATAGACAAACTATGGAATCTATAAAATACAAGGTCGACAGCACGTAGTTATTCTTAAAGTTCGAATAATTGATGACTGAAATTGACTTTTCATAAATTAGACTTACCAGTTTGATTTGTACTTTTTGTTATTTCCTAAACATATTTTTAAATAAAAAGACACATATACTACGACTGTTAGTAAACAACGTAATAGAAAAAGAGCAAAAAGCCGAAAGTTTTGTAAAATTCAACAAATAATTTATTTCCCTATAATACAAAAGTGTTTATGTAAAAAGTACTTACGGCATTACAAATTAAGTCCCAAATAATCCTAGAATTACTAAAACAAGTCCAAATTAACAAAGTTTTGAGAAAACTTAAGTTATATTCCAAAATATTTCCCACGCTGAAAGTGTTAATGTGCTGATAGTGGCCGAATGTATGAATTTACCAATGGCCCGAATCGAAGGCTTCCTTTTAATGAATTAGCAATAATTTCAAGATAATGTCCCTTTACAATCACTTTATATTTATATTTTAAAAAAAATTGAATTAAATAACTTGACCCAATTCAAATTCTGAATAAAACAAAAATTTCTGAAGGAAAAAATATTTTCTCAGTAATCGACATTATAAAGCCCTCCACTTGAAATGGGTCACAATTAGCATTTGTTTCTTTAAAAGAAACTGTTACTTAATGGAAACTTCCATTCTAGAAGATTACACTAAAGTTCTAAGAAAGTACATATATGTTTAATTCTATTGCTAATGATCCTAATATTAAACGAACACTTCTAGAGAAAACATCAGCTAGGTATTAGTTGTTTAAAGAATTAAATAAAATCAATCATACTGGTCAGGTAGACAATGAACTTGATTTTAAACAAGGTCAGCTACACAACACAATTTTCTATAACATATAATGAATAAAAAAATCGTAACAATGAAATGCAAATTACACACACACACACACACACACACACACACACACACACACACACACACACACATACATACATACATACATACATACATACATACATACATACATACATACATACATACATACATACATACATACATACATTTAACTCACGTATGCACTTATTGATATTAATTAAGTTTCTCTGGAATTTCTGGTGTAATTGGTGCGTAGTTTGGCACGGCAATAGGAGTAACTCTTTGTAAGTTTTACAACATTAAGTCTGTGACAACAAACTTAGTATGAGGTTTCAAATTAAATATAATCGAATTTAACATGTACATCAATACCCTACAGTTAGCAAGAAGGATATAACAGTGACATGTACACGAATACCGTATAGCTAGCAAGAGAGATATAAAAGTGACACATACACGAAAGAGTGATAGATATGAACCTATTTCATTTACACTTCAAAACCCAAAGGTTTTATACTCGATCAAATCTATTAAATCTCCTCTCCTCCCGCCCGATTTATGGGTATTAATGTGTTTTATTTTTCAACATCTGATACATTATGCTGCCATAGATCTGTTTTAACGATGACATATTTAAACCACAAAAGCTCTTAATTTTCGTTCGTCGAGATTAGTCATCTTAAAATGTCAAGCGTGCCTATTGATTGTCGTTAATGTTAAATCTTACATGATCAGTTCTAGAGAATATAAACCCTTTCAGTTTAAACGGGAGATGTTTTGTTAACCACTCAATGCCGACTTTACATTTACAACGTCAGATTTAATTGAGAGAAACTTTAAACCTCAGTCTCAAAATTTAGTATGTATTGGGAATTCGGGACAGGATTTGAGTTTGTAAACAACCCAGTTGTGATAACTAATTTATGTAATGAATTACCGCGTCTGGTTTTTGCAATGAGTATTGAAATATGGAAAATGTATTAACCCCTCAACATGCTTTCATAGTTTCTGATTTTTTTAGTAAGGGGCAGATTAACCGTGGGGGGACTAATGGGTTAAATAAAGAAACAGCCAATCTGATGGTAGCACATTCTTATTGCCATATATATATATATATATATATATATATATATATATATATATATATATATATATATATATATATATATATATATATATATATATATATATATATATATATATATATATATATATATATATATATATATATATATATATATGCAATATGATTATTTCTAGGAGGGTATCTCGTGACCCCCCTGCGGGCGCCCATTCTCAGACCTACTAACTAGTCAAATTAGAACCTGTCCGTTCTTTCTGCCTTATAAACGTCAGTGACCGAATAAAGAAGCAATATTAAAAAGACAATACATATATTAACAGTAATAACTGAGGTTTCGCTCGGCAAGACAATCATAACCCCAGACTGGTCCTATTATCTGTTTGCCCTGATGTTAATTCTGACTGATATATTTCAGTGTTTGTAATATATATTCTTTAAGCATATAAATGCTTAGGATAGTACACTATTGAATTGAATTGAATTGAATTGAATTGAATTGAATTGACTGTAATTAAATACGTGCCTCATTCCGAAAGGTTTAATTATCTATTTCATTCTTGAAAGATACAAAAATATATCATATTAATGGAAGACTTATAATTTGTTATTGCGCCAATTACATGTACGGTACTTGTCCTAGAGAAGTCTATATCATTTGTTTGTGTGCCAACTTTTCAAGACATTTGCTATTGCACGGATATTGCTTTGTCCAGAATCATGACATCTGAACTGCATAAATGCAACATCTCTTCCAAACACATTTATTTACAAGCTTAGATTCGATTTCTCTATTATAAAAGACACGAAGCAATATATAAATGGATTTTTTTTTTATAACCTGCCATAGCTAATTCATGAGACTCGATAGGTGGTACAGAAAGGTATTAGAAATCACAAGCCATTAAGGAGAAATAGTGCCTTAGTAATTAAATTTCGATAGTTTTGAAAATTATAATCGTTGCATATTTGACATTTAAATCAAATGCAACGACTTTCATTATTCACAATTCAGTCTTTAAGTTCTCTGATGCGCATGCTCGTCATGTTACGTGCTATTTTAGTCCCATTCCGAAATATACTCCTTTTGAAAATAAAAGATGTTCTTAATGTTATTAAACCTTTCTCTGCTATGCATGACTATCGGCAAATTGTAAATGAAAAAGATTATCTCCATTAAGATGTCTCTGTTTTCTTTATTATTGTTTACCATGCAATTGCACGAGGGTCTAACGAAATGTAACTTGGCACGGTTGCATCTTTCAGTCAGTCCTATTAAAGAGCACTTCATACTCGTCCTTAAAAGAATCCATTCGATTAAAGTATATTTCATACTCGTCCTGAAAAGAATCCAACCGATTAAAGGGTAAATCATACTCGTCCTGAGCAGAATCCATCCGATTAAAAGGTATTTCATTCTCGTCCTGAAAAGAATTCATCCGATTAAAAGGTATTTCATACTCGTCCTGAAAAGAATTCATCCGATTAAAGGTATTTCATACTCGTCCTGAAAAGAATTCATTCGATTAAAAGGTATTTCATACTCGTCCTGAGCAGAATCCATTAAAGAAATTCCTGATTATAGTCTTTAAGTTCTGCTCTTAACAATAAATGTATACAAAACTTACGAGGTATTCTGAAAATTACTAAACCATCTTAAGTAATTGTGTGCAGTATTTACAATACAGATGTGATATAATTGTTCGTTCCAAATTTTAAATGATTTCTTTTTGTCTCTATGCTTTTCATAAATGTCAATAAAAAGTAATATATGTTAACAGAGAGATAGTTGTAAACGAACAAAGTACAATTTCCCAGCAGTATGTACCGTGCACGAAGGACGCTTACTTTTCCGAGCTACTGTTCCAATGACAAGAACCCCATGCAATTGTAAAATAAATCACGCTGATTCTGTCTTATGCGCTTGATTTGGTGGCCTGAAAGCATGGTCAGCTCCGGTTATATAATTAATCATCTCTTTACGAAGTACTTAAAAGCCACATTCGTATCAACATGAAAGGGCGATTGTCTGGTAATGTCAGGAAATTGCTTGTTGGGTTAATGGGTCTGTCAACGAGCTTTGTACACACGTCATAACAGTGACAGGGCAGTATATTTGGCGCGACACGAACTACGAGTCAATTTATTCACGATATTCTACAAAGTCAAACAAAATCTTAGGGATAAAATATACTCTTGTTTCTATTTAAGTCATACAAAGAGTATAAGCAGCGGCTACAAATTTCACGTTCATCTGAACTGATACTCTCTCTCTCTCTCTCTCTCTCTCTCTCTCTCTCTCTCTCTCTCTCTCTCTCTCTCTCTCTCTCTCCCAAACACTTTCTCCAACAGACACAACATAAAGTGCTGTCCCTGCATTATACAGGAGAACGCTTGATAATACTAGGCGGAATTAATATTAAATGCTATAATACTGTCATACAGGTTAGAAATTTTCTATTTCGTACTCTACAGACATTCGATTCGAGCCCATGTCAGCGGTTAAACGGCAAGCTTACTTGCATGTCCATGTCCAAATTTCAGCACGATTATTAAGCTGACTTGTATATACACATTTCATCCGATATATCTTGCTTGCATTGCACACATTTATGTCACTGAATTTAACACATTTAAAACCTGAAGAGATATCAAAAGACATAATGATAAAAATTGTACTTGCCTTGTGATTGTAACCTAATTTGGAGGACGATCGTCCTTCTTTGTGAGACACTTGTGATTCCGGAGCCAATCCAGGTGGTCAATGGTCTTACGTTGAAAGTTAACATTTTCATGAAGTTCAAGGGGCGCTCTACCTCACCTCAGCATCACCAGCATGGACAGTTAGTGACATTCTTTGTAAGAGCGTATTACACTGTGTAGATAAAATGATGTTTAAATTTTGAAATGTGACTGTAGTACATGGCTCGATAGCTTTAATCTACATAAATAGTCAAAACATTCAAGAAATACGTTTTAATTAAGAAAACAATGTGGCATTTCCAACCGATAATTAGAAAATTCATTCTCGTAAGAAAGAACACGAAGCATCTAATTCGTAACTGGTGGGGATCAGTGTGAGAACATAAACTTTGTCCATGTAATACTAGGTACATTTAATAAGGGATACCTCTTGTCTCAATTAAAGTAGAAGTGGTCTAATAAAGTATATGAAAACATGGTCCTTATCTAATATTTATACATGATATCAGTGTCCTATTCCTTGCACGCTTGACGTTTGACGTGTAAGTTAACCTACGGCTTGACGTTGGGTTCATCAAACCAAGATTCTACAAAGAATAAGTGTATGGAGATGTCTCACTCTACAAAGAATAAGTGTATGGAGATGTCTCAATATACAAAGGATAAGTGTATGGAGATGTCTCACTCTACAAAGGATAAGTGTATGGAGATGTCTCACTCTACAAAGGATCAGTGTATGGAGATGTCTCAATATACAAAGGATCAGTGTATGGAGATGTCTCATTCTACAAAGGATAAGTGTATGGAGATGTCTCAATATACAAAGGATAAGTGTATGGAGATGTCTCACTCTACAAAGGATAAGTGTATGGAGATGTCTCACTCTACAAAGGATCAGTGTATGGAGATGTCTCAATATACAAAGGATCAGTGTATGGAGATGTCTCATTCTACAAAGGATAAGTGTATGGAGATGTCTCATTCTACAAAGGATAAGTGTATGGAGATGTCTCACTCTACAAAGGATAAGTGTATGGAGATGTCTCACTCTACAAAGGATCAGTGTATGGAGATGTCTCAATATACAAAGGATCAGTGTATGGAGATGTCTCATTCTACAAAGGATAAGTATATGGAGATGTCTCAGTCTGAACTTGTGGGGAGTACTTTCACTATTGATTGTTGATTGCTTGCAATCCCTCACACCGGGAATATTCATCTCAACAAAAACACGAAATTGTAAATCATTTTTTCCCTCATGTTTTTAAATATTCCTCAATAGGATCATTCTAAATGTATGACTAGTGTATTGGTAGTTGACCATGTTTAAGTTTTCATAGCAAAAATTTGATCTATTAAATTCACCCTGATAAGGATGAACGTATTGTCTTATCCTTATTCTTATGGGGTGTGTCATTAGGTGGTAATGATGGGTGAATATGTGTTTGGCTCAAGCCATATGCCCTGTGTGTGTGTGTGTGTGTGTGTGTGTGTGTGTGTCCTTTTTCTTATGGGGTGTGTCATTAGGTGGTAATGATGGGTGAATATGTGTTTGGCTCAAGCCATATGCCCTGTGTGTGTGTGTGTGTGTGTGT
The DNA here is from genome assembly GCA_030141615.1 of Unio pictorum. Taxonomy (NCBI): domain Eukaryota; kingdom Metazoa; phylum Mollusca; class Bivalvia; order Unionida; family Unionidae; genus Unio; species Unio pictorum. The sequence goes on along the minus strand of JARLTB010000001.1, from coordinate 16,574,425 downwards.
GTGTGTGTGATTTGGATTTTTAACGTAGATTTTAAAAAATTCAGTCATTTCACTACGATGTCTGCAGTGTGCAGTTTATAGTGTTGTTTAGCTTTGTGACATCATGCATGATGTAGCATGATGTTCCTCCCAGTCACATTATCCTGAACCAGGCCTACCAGTCCTAACACTAGCCTCTTAATGCTGAGCCTCAAGCGAGGCAGTTGTTAGTACCATTTGTGTAAGTCTTTGGTATGACTCGGCCAGTTATCGAACCCACGACCTCCCGCTTCCGAGGCGGACGCTCCAACCATTAGGCCACCGGATAGGTCCGTTTTCCGCTGTTGTTGTTAAGTATACCGGTAATTGTATTTAATATCAAACTGATTTCTAATAAGACAAAATAATGTGACGGAGTTTGTGAAACGGTGTTATTTATGAAGTGGAAAACGAAAAAAGACACCGATCATAAAACAGACTACTTTGTGGCTTGCACTTGCTGGCTATCAGGATCGAGCCTTCGGCTGTGGATTTACAGTCGAAGAAAAAATACAGATTTACAGAAAGTGCACTGATTCGTAATTTAAAGGTATATGCAAGGTCGGATCAAGTCAATTATTCTGAGTGGTTGAAGTGGTGGTCGTGTGTTTCCAAACTGTTATAGGGGCCCTGACTTTCCTCACAAGGACAACAATCAAAAGTTTAGTTGTCTATTTACTCAGAGTGTGCATAATATCCAATAAACGTGCGCAAGAACAAAATGATGGTTAAATATCAAGTGACTAATTACTGTGCGTTTGTGTTTGTTGTTTTTTTTTTTAAATGTGCTGAAGATCCGGACACCCTGCTATAATTATTTAGATTTGTATTGTTTTTTTTTTTAATTCTTAACTAAAGGCAACGAGGTTTTATTTTCAAAACAATTATTACATAGTTATATTTGGGTTAAATATTCAGATCATTATCAATAAAGGTAAACATATTTATTTGGATCTGGGTCTGGGATATAACAATATTCCCATACTACCGAGCCTAATGGATGTTTATCAAACTCTTTATTATAGTTTTGTCCTAAATACTGCTTCTTTTTTAGTCTTAGAATTTTTTTCTTCTATAATCTTACATATAATTTATCCATTCCCGCTATAACATATAAAGCCGTAATAATTTGTATTGTTCTGTTCAGTATTGATTTGGGTGGAATTATTTATTCAAATTGTTTATTCACTGGAAATACAAAGTGCTCTTAAAATATTCTTGGACAGAAATATGAACTTGGAATTATAGAGAATAAAGACAAGGGCACCTAGGATTATATTATAGTTATTAATTGGAAAGCTGCTGGTACATCATCACACTTCATGCTAGGGATACATTAGTACATGCAAGACTAAGGGCACATCAACGCTTTCTGCGCTGTCTTAATTTTGAACAATAATGGAATTTAATAAGAAATTTGTTAATTAGGGTTCGTGGTAGAAGTTTTGGGATTATTTTTGATTTACTTCTTAATACTGTAAGTTCTTTTTAAATGTTCACTTGGATTTCTATAGAAATAAATTATTTGTTGAGGTTGGCGCTCAGAATTATGAGATTAGTGTTAGGACTGGTCGGCCTGGTGTCAGGATAATGTGACTGGGTGGGACATCGGTTTAGCTATGAAAGGATTTCTGTTATATCGATTCGTAAATGTATACGTATCATATTTGAACAACATCAAAGAGAAAGTAATGATACAAATGTAGAGTTATCTAGCAAATATCTAATATCATTGTCCACATATCTGATAAAATACTATTTAAATAATTATGTGTATGCAAAGTCATCAATCTCTTACTACAGATCGATAACCATTAGAGAGCGTTAATCATCACTTTCTGACATAAGCAAGCCATCTCTGTTAACATATTAGTTTATTAAATGCTCGTACATGCAGCTAATGAGTCAGTATTTGATACAAAATCATTAGATTCCAATATAAATTTCCATTCTTCTTTCACGCTTGACAAAGAAGACCTGTACGGAATATTCTGGTGCTTCAATGACACAGGCGTCCATAAAGTGAGTGTTATCGTACTATGAATTTAGAATCACTTTCTTCTTCTTCTTCTTCTTCTTCTTCTTCTTCTTCTTCTTCTTCTTCTTCTTCTATTTTTCTTCTCTCTCTCTCTCTCTCTCTCTCTCTCTCTCTCTCTCTCTCTCTCTCTCTCTCTCTCTCTCTCAGTAACTAACATATGTGATCCAACACTTAACATAAAAAACTCTTTTTTAAAATATTGAACGCACAAATATAAAGTTCCATAATGTGTAATTGGATATATCCACAGATAAACAATATGTATCTTCTTTTTCCATCTCTCAGTTATAAATTTATAAACAAGTATTTAAAAAAAAAGAACGCATGACGCCACTGGACATGTTGTTCTTTATCTTTGTTTCTTGAAACCAACACGGGCATGAGGTCCGTGATAATTTCATGTTCTACTGTGATCCTACAACGAACAACTGCATTAAAAAAGCTGTTGTTACAGTGATATATTGTATTACAATAGTTGTTGATACAACATTTTATGTTTATGCACAATTACAGCGTGTATATAAATAGCGATAATTGTTGGGTATATACGATGTTAAAAAGGTTATAATGCAACACGAAGGAAGAAAGACAACTGGAAAGAAATGTCGGAAATATGGTACATATTTCATTCTGAGCTTGCAACAACAACAACAAAAACGTCAAAAAAGAAAAAAAAAACGGAATGAAGATAAGTAAAAACTTATGTATATGCTGATATTTGCTTTTAAAAGGCGTATGGAAATCACCTTTGGAAATTGATAAAGCATATAAGTATATAATTCGATAAAATAAACAATGTCGATTATAGAGTAAGTAACAATAAAAACTGAACCTTGAATTCATCGACCACCAATCATGATCATATTTGAACAGAGGAAGAATAACGAGTGGATTATTAATGGTGTGTCTTTATTTGTTATTGCAGTTGTTTGTGTCAGAGAGAGAGAGAGAGAGAGAGAGAGAGAGAGAGAGAGAGAGAGAGAGAGAGAGAGAGAGAGAGAGAGAGAGACGGGGGTGCATTTGAGACTGCTCAATTGCACATATGAGTCATATTTGGAATATGCTAGTAATATTTTAAATATGCCTTTCTCACATTCCTACTTGTGAGTGTATGTATGTGAAACAGCATGTAACTTTTCTCATATAAAACAAGTACCTCTTGGTAATTTATAAGGAAACAAATGACATTATGACGTAGTTACGTGTGCTTAAATGAAAAGTCATGCAACGATGTAGTAGTGATTGAAGGGAGATAATTATTATTGATCAAGCTTTCTCTCTATTGTATTTTCTCCCTTGGTCAATAAGTTCTGAACCCATGTCTACGTGCCTCAGGTAATAATAACAACCCTTCAAGATATATTTTTAAATACATCATACTCAGCAGTATATTGTACTAATAATAAAACAAAAGTATCAATAGCTCTGCCAAAAAATACACGTTTGTAATTTTTAAAAAGTCCAGTGCTTTTACGGCTATTTAAAATAATCTTCAATTTTCCCAAGGTGAACAACATTTGTATCAGCTGCTTCGTATCTCTGATGTTATGAGTGACAACTCTTGTTAAGAGAGTCTCTCTCTCTCTCTCTCTCTCTCTCTCTCTCTCTCTCTCTCTCTCTCTCTCTCTCTCTCTCTCTCTCTCTCTCTCTCTCTCTCCTGCTGGCCATGGAAAAGAGCATTAATAAGAGTTTGAGAAACAACACTCATACAGTATTTAGAATTATTAATGTATGGCTAAGACTGTCAGGCCTTTGAAATAGATTTGCAAATACAAGACACGTTTTAGTATTTTCTGACGTATGAATCCTTCTTAAAAATTGTTAGGAAATCTGATATAAGCCATGACATGGATGGTTGACAAAGGTAATATGTTTTGAAAGAATGAGCTTCTTTGTCATATTCCAATGAAACGTTTCTTTAGTTACCTACAGACTGGTGTAAAGTTGTAAGTGCCTTATCATGTTTATATTCATGAAGATGCTGCTCAGTTCAACATGTTTTGCCTCATATTTAATCAAGCGCTTCAGTGTATGCTTTTGGAAAGATTTATATCTCACACTGATCACCGTGTTCAGGTTAAGACATAGATTTTAATGAATATATATACTCTAGTTATCAGATAAAGTATAAATAGTTCTAAATGGAAGTGTGTGCACATTAGATCATATAGATGCATGTAGATGATATATGAACATGTATTATATAAAATGATAAAAATATATATTCTTTTCTTTTATGTGGAAGCAGTATACAGTTATCTCTCAGGCTGATTCACCTCTCTCTCAACGCTTTTGTTGCAAATCCTTCCACAAAACGTAAGAAGATAAAGTGAATAGTATAAAAGAAGGAATTTCGTTGGAACCACCATTACCTTTGCTCTTATTGACCCAAATTATAACATCTCAGTCAGTAAAAATTTAATTTTCAATATATACTTATGAGACTTGATGACAGTGAACTTGATTATTCCAAAGCTATACTGATTTTGCATCAAGCCTAATGGTGTAAACTAGCAATAATTGCACGCGCGCCGGTGGCTGATAAGGTATCACGGTACCAATTGTTTTTCCATAGACTTCAATGCTAATATTTGGAGAGATAAATATATTTTCTATCCTAATTTAGCGTGCATCTCACACACTGTTATAGAGAACAATGTTAGATTGTCAATTTGACGATGACAAAACCAGGTACTCCATTGCATTTAAGAGAGATAACTCTGCTAGAACTAGACAGGGATATGAGATATCTAGTCACAACATACTTATTTTCAGTCATGCGCATGACATTTTCAAAAAATCATAAAAAATACCAAATATGATCTATATAGGAATTAGCATAAATTCACATGTTGCCAAGAGGCTAAGCTTTTTTTTTAAGCCTAACAGAAAGTACAACTCTTACATAATCCATCAATCATAGCTAGTGTTGTTGTTTATTTCTGAATGCAATATTCCCTACACTTTAAGCTCCACCCACCTAAACTTGCGCAATAGGTACCGTTATACCATAAGCCCAATACGTGACAGGCACGTCTATCCACAGAGGCTGCAAGGGATTTCTGGGTTGTGGTTAATGCTGCCGATGGTTCTCGGTTTTTTCTTTGCTATGGTTTTTCTCCAAGCTGGCCCGTCTATTTTGTTCAAAAGTGTCAATGGACCGGTGAACTCTACTTCGCCAGCTTTCACGGTCAGAGGCCTGTGATGCCCATTGACGGTGATTGATGCCAAAGACGGTGAGGGTATTTTACATGGTGGCCAGTGGCCAGCCCACCATACAGTGTAATCTCTGCCAGGCTATAATCATCCATCCTTCACACACACACACACACACACACACACACACACACACACACACACACACACAGACACACACACACACACACACACGCACACACACACATACACACGGAAATGTACAGACGGAAATGTATATAAACACTTTTTTTATTTATTAAATTCTTGTACTAGAGTTTCGTTTTTGGCGAACAACGATAATCGAGGGCGAATAATGTATATTGTGTCGTATATTTAAATAGTTCGTTTCACGTGAGAAGTGCTTTTGATGAGATTAACCGAATGCTTTCAATGCACAGACAATATCTGTGTATGCATACCTTACCGCATGTAAAGCTCTTTACATTATGGAACGTCTTGTCAGTCGACGATCTACTATAAGGACTCGAACATCTCCAGCTGTAGAGGTATGTAATTTTAAATAATTTCTCGTATATACGAAAACACTATTGTACTACCACGTCAATTTGTGCTTAATTTGTAGCTTTTGTTTACGGAGAATAAAGCACACGTTTATATTCTTGTTTACGGCTTAACAAACGATTTATATTATTAATATAAGGCTACATTGTTAAGAAATGTTTAGTACCGTATGATTCTTATCAAGCAAGGTTATGTTTATTTCTGAACTTGTTTTGTAATTATTGTGCCGGTAATATTATTTGCATAACTTACCGTGTATAACGTTATTACGCTTTTATGTCCGTGTCATATATATAGTACACGGTATTGGATATGTTTTCAGCTGTCCAGTATCTGGAGTGTCCGGTGTTGTCTGGTGGTGTCCAGAGTGAATAGAGGGACCCAATCATTCCAAGTATCGGAGGAATCGAGGTCTATGTGGTGCAAGCTGTAAAGCCAACCGCAGAGCAACTGTAGAGCAGAACTTTAACAGCTGTGAAAATAAAGTGTTCTGACAACGGAGTGTATCTCCTTGCATGTAATATTGTAGCCGTGGGCTAATTTGGGGGTTTGTAAAACGCATTACATATTTAGGGACTGTAAAGATAAGTTAGATATATGTCCTTTTTCTTTTGCACAATTTCACTATGAGTGAATTCATTTTACTACATGAGTAAAATTGTACATCGTTTGCTGAGTAAACTATATCCATCTTTCTATTGTGAATCATTCACGCCTTGTCTTTGTCTTTTGTAGAATAAATTGTTTGTATGTTTCTTTATTACATTTGTTACATTTTGACTGCAGGTAGGAACAAAAACTGAAGAGGAGACTGAAGAGCCCATGATGCATATAGTACGATCGACGCATAATATTTACGCTGGGAGCTGGATAATGAAAACGCATGCAAACGATTAATTCTGCACTTTTTCAGGCGTTATAATCATCGTTCGAGTTCTCTAATTGGATTTTGTTTTGATCGTGCTAGGTTTTGTATCGATTATCTCAATAATTATAAGTACATTGTTTTTTGCTTGTAGTGCACATATAACTTTTTTTTATACTGTCTTCTTTTGTGTTATATTATCCTCCTGTCTCTTTACGTATGTTTACCACCACACCTTCCACACATCCTGTAATATAATTTATGTTCCAGTACCATCCCATCAGCATGATTAGACTCTACATCTTTTCCTCGCAGTACTCACAGAAACACGTTTTTTCTCTCTCTCTCTCCTACAAACGTCTTTACCATCGTTTCAAACATGTAAACATATTTTAGTCTTAAAACATTTCGTGTGCGCAGTGTTATACAGTCTTTCTTATATTTCTCTAAATATAAAAGTCCAAGCGTCATTTGGACGGTCTACCTGCAGTACTGACATACAAGGGCTAGTCAGTACCCTATTTCACCCCTCTAGGCTTGTTATAACAGGTGTGGAGATATGCACGCTGTACTGTCCTTCGAAGTCCAGCTAATAACAGGTGAAGAACATTATTTAAATACAAATCTGTTTTGAAGCCACCACCATCCCACTCCCTTTAACATCTTCTTTGGTGGTTACGATTATACATACACGAAACGATTATAACGCAAAGACGTTTGGAGACATTATCATTTGTGTAATAACTAACGGTTAGATCCAACATGCTACCACACGATCGCTTACGCCTCACTTCGACCCCCAACCATATATTTCGAGCCGTCCCTGCTCTACAATGTAAATACGTAAGGTTATATTTTGTACATGATAGAAAGAAGTTATTTGAGCTGGATTTAAATATTGACGTTTCTCGAAGTAGCCAAAATCAAACCGAGTCTGTGTAATTGCATATATACACATTTCCATGGAATTTTTCCATAGTCGTCTCTTACATGCGTTATTACCGGATACATTTCATCTTGTGGTACCAAAAACAACGTATTCATTAATTTATTTCGGTCTGTCCATCTCCTCTATCATGCTCAAATTGTATGGTTCCATTATATCTACATGTACATTAGGTATATTTTGTCCACCTTTGCCTGAATATCGTTTTCGAGGGTTAATCGCGGCGGTAATTTCTATATCGTCCGTCACGTGATTGTTGACTTTGGTCGCATGACCCATATTCTGCACTGTGTTGCACACAACACTCTATCTATGTTTCCATCATTAGTTGATATTCACTATGATCTCATTTCAAATAAAGATGAAAAATTCAATTAAATTTTAAAAGAAAAAAGAAAAATTAATCAAATCTAGAATAAATTGTACAGTGGGTAAGAATGAAACGAGATCTTGTTATCGTCCTTGAATAGTAACTGGTACCTCCTAATCTAGGAGTAACGGTGTGATACAGACAGAAAGCTATGTGGTTATTGCCAGATGTTTTCTTTATTAATGAGAACCAGCTTGTTAAGTGTAATAATCAACATATATAATACAACCAGATCAACTACCTTTTGAGATAAATTATGTCACATATATAAGTATTGTAAGCAAACAAATTCAGAATGTGATTTGAAAGTGCGCATAAACTAATTAGGTTCTCTTGGTTTAACATGTTAATTAAAAACCAAGCGAACAAGAAATACGCAAATGTAGCATATGCTTACGAGCCGCGTACCACAATGTCTAAATGCATACAATAAGTTCAACAGGAGTTATCATGTAAATAGAGCATATAAATTTATGATACACGGAGCACACAGTTCTAAAGCGGAGTGTTTATACATAGCTGGTTTCAGAAACTGGTCTATGATTGATTGCGGTGTATATCCAAAAACTTACGCCCAAAACAATAGGACTCCAGAGATAGGAAGCTGTTTTATTTATCACAATATAGGTACACATTAGGAATACATAATTGTGTATTTTAATATTTCTGATGCATTCGATGAAAACAAATTTCGATTTTAGATATACGAATACCAAAACAAGCAAAGCAAAATGTTGCAATGCTCTAATACGTTTCATAACTTGCAAGGAATTAAGTCACATACCTACACGAAATTTAAATAGAATTATATAATAAGAGGAATTATTAATACAAGGTTTAGACATTCATTTAAAATAAATTTAAATGGGTAAATGTTTTACAGCAATAATAATCAAGACATGCATAGTGCTTTCAATGATATTGAACAAAAAGATAAAAAAAGATAATTGTTCAAACAAATCGGAAATTTACTTTTATGAAAGATTTATCAGTACTAAAGATCAGACTTAGTTATTTATTTATCGACATTAAGCTATGATTATGTTTAGATATTCAGATAAATAGAATATATTATTTCTTAAAATTACAAAGGTATATGTGATATAAGTAAATGTGTATAAAATATGATCCCTAAAATCGAACGGAAATCAGATCTGTGCCAGATGAAAGTGAAAGAAACTACATAAAAATAGAGTAATTGACAAAGACAGATACAAACATGCATTGATGGATTAATTATTGTTAATTATATTCATTGTGGTGGTCCTAAAGTCTACATATATAAATGGTAACAAAATTGCATTCATCACATATTAATTCATATCCCGAAGGAAACATATATAAAAATTTCTTAATTATTTGATATGGTAGAACAATCATCCGGATACCTACTGATACATTATACAAACAATTGATGGGTTCAGTAGTAAAACTAACAATGATATAAATACCAGTAAATAGCTATTTGTTATTTAGTAAGATTTTCAATGTGTTATATTACCAGTCACGGAATGCAGTGTTTCAGAAAATAAAATATAATGGACAATCAAAAGAACCATATACATTACATAAAGGTTTTGTTTGTATGTTAAATATATCCCCAAAATATACAAACAATAGTTGTACTCAAAATATTTTGCGTTTCTCGGTAAATGATTTATAAAGGGTACGAAAAAGTTTAGCTAAACATTCGAAACACATCGGGTTCACAGAGAAACGTGAAACAAAAACATTTTTATCAAATAAATATATTCTGCCTCAATGAAAACACAGTCCTATCTAATTTAGCAGGTACCATAGCGGCAATAATTTAAACCAAATTTGGAGACAAACGACCATGATCACTTATCAAGCGGGTTTACAGATCTAGCCTATAACAAATGTACTAACATGCGAAATGACACGTGATAAAAGTGTTTATAGTGACATAATGGAAGCACATATAACGCAACTATCGATATTTTGTATTTGATTTTTATATTTAAACATTTTTGTTTCATGAAATTTGTGTTTGTGGCCTTTTGCGTTCTGTTCTTTTTTTCTCACTTTATCTCTAACAGTATATTTTTTATAACCATGCAAAATTCTCTGAAAATGAAATTGCTTACATAGCTTTGTCATTGAGATGGGACTGCTGTAAATCGATTAAATGTAGCATTTGAGAGACAGAACGTATACAAATTTCCCGCACGAAGATATGCACAACATGGATAACATTGTGTTAATCCTTTTATCACTGGCTGTTAACAGTACTTTTCCTAATATTTATCAAAGAGATGAACAATTAAAACACCTCCACCCCCTCCCAAACACATCATTAAAATCAACAAGATACACAACTCAATAAGAGTGTAAACAAATGTAAGAACATACTGATTACAAACCGAGTCAACAGAAACACAAAGATCAATGTGAAAGATTATATGTATATTATTAATAACATAACATCAAACCAGACTATGAATTATTAATACTGTAATTTCACAACATATAACACAATTGTATACAGTCAACTCATTCTGGTGTCTTCTACAATTAACTAACATACTAAGGTGTAGATCAGAGTAACCAAAACAAACATGTTTCAGAAAAAAAAAATAATCCGGATTGTCACTACTGAAACAGCACTGCCTTATATCTGCCATATTTAAAATAAAACATTTCAAGCTATAGAACCCCTCTTTAAACACAAACAAAAGAAATTCTAAAGTTCATGTGCACGAGTATACACTAGCGAACGGTAAACCAAATTAACCTGATTATAGAAATCATTTCACTTGTTTTCGTGCAACGACAACCCTGTACAAACTTTGCTAATAGAAACAGCCACTGTTAATATTTAGGAGGTGGTGGTGGATATGGCGGGGCAGTGGGAGCGTAAGGTGGAGGTTGCCGCATACCAGCCGGTTGAACGTAACTAGGTCCATAATAGCCGGGATACGGTGGAGGCCCAGAAGGATACGTGTTAACTGAAATAATAATAATAATAATAATAATAATAATAATAATAATAATACATCTCAAAAGATGCACTGCAATGTTTCAAATAACAAATACGAAAATTGTTGTAATAATTACTACTAATCTTGATAACAAGGTGATGAAAATTGTGCAGAATGAGGAACATATAAACAAAGCATCTGATATAAGTCTATACCAAAATTTGTATTGAGCTACATTTAATGCACAATTTGAAAATCTCGTCCACCTTGCAATCTTAAAATACATCTAGTCGTCAAAGACAGATACAATATGTGTTGAAAACAAAGTTAGATTAAATGTGCACATGAAATATTTGAAAAGGAAAGCCTTAACAACTTTTCATGTACTTGGACACAAAATCATCTGTTGTCGGGAGAGGAAATATAATTCTAATGACGTTGGTTAAAGCCAACTCAAATATACAACGATACCCTTTACACGTCAATAGACATATCTCCAATCAAAACGAGTGAGCAACCCCCCCCCAAACAAAAAAAAAAAAAAAAAGAAAAGAAAAACAAAACAAACAAAACCACACACACACTACGGATCTCTCTATTAAGTTATTGAACGACTACCACACTTATACACAAACAGTCAAAAATAATGAAATAGCCAGAATGTAATAATACTGAATGATACATTCCCAGATTCACTGATAACATATTAGCAATCACGCTCATACATGTAGACAATCAGTTATTATGCATACTTGAAGACTTCAGTACTGAAGATACAGAGGGCATGTATAAAATAGAAGACTTATTTCTGTATGACACAAGAGATGACATGTACAAAGTTTACAGGATTGTGTTTACAAGAAAAGACAAATCGGCTGAATGTGTATTATCTTTAAATTTAAGGGTTATGCACAACAGATTAATGATTGGGAGTTAACTGAAAACTTTATTACATTAAATTAAATTGTGTAATCGCAATACATACATAACAGAATCAAGCAGCACAAATACTTCGACTTGAATAAAGATGTGAAGATTGTAGAATAAAACAGTTGCAGTAAAATTTGTCATAGGAACAGAGGCGTAGCTTGGGAGGGGGATCAGAAGGGGACAGATGTCCCCGGGCGCCAGACTAGTGGGGGCGCCAATAAAACGCCAAAACGTTGAAACAATTTCCATTAATAAAACGTACACATGAAGATCACAGTAACGTGACTGCAATAAAGGTAAAGTTCGAACTGGGTAATACATAACGTAACAAATAAAATGCATAGATGTATAATTGAAGCTAACTGAAAAAAAACTTAAACACATATACACTGTTAAAGATTTCAAGTTGGTGTATAATATTACGAACAAAAAAGCCAACAGAAATATCGATGACTTGACAAAGTCAGCATGCCGAAATGATTTCGAACTTCATTCAAAGAAAGAGTTGACAGAGAATTACAAAACTACTTGTTCATCTATGCCTTCTTCCTTGCTGAATATCTACCAAAAATCAATGTATTTCATTTCTATTACCTTCTGTCACAGAGATAACACACGATCAATACAAAATATCTGACAAGGGAGAATTTTTCCGTAACATGAAGCAATAATCAGCAGGAATTTAGCAGTTTTGGGATATTGAAATGTGAAAATCTATTTTTCACATACACCAAGCAATGATTAAAACTGACTTTTGGAATTTTATGTCACAATTTAACAGAGATGTTTTACCTTTGGGACACACCTTGACTTAAAATGAATATATACCATCCAGTGGAATCATGTCCTTCACTGGAAAGACATTCAAGTCAAGATATGCCTATTACTTGGCAGTTTGATAAGGTTAAACATATTATTTTATTATACTAAATGAAAATTACGTCAAAGACTAAAAGGCAAAACATCAAAAAACCTGTACTTGCAAAATAAATGTGTACCTGCTTATCCTGCATTTAAAAAGGTTATGAAAGGCTATTTCATGATTTTTAAATAGTGAATTTGGCCACTTTGAATGACTAAAGCAATTTGTTGTAGGCTTCAGTGTCTTTAATTCATTTGCATCTATTTTAACTGCTTTCACTGGGCCTGTTTCATCAATACAGACATTGTCTCTGTTAGTCAGAACCACCAGGCAGACTGGTCATCACTGGGTCTATGTTTAGAGTGTTTCATAATACAGACATGGTCGATTTTAATCAGGATCAGACAGACTGGTCATCACTGGGTCTATGTAGAGAGTATTTCATCAATACATACATGGTCGATTTTAATCAGGATCAGACAGACTGGTCATCACTGGGTCTATGTAGAGAGTGTTTCATCAATACATACATGGTCGATTTTAATCAGGATTAGACAGACTGGTCATCACTGGGCCTATGTAGAGAGTGTTTCATCAATACATACATGGTCGATTTTAATCAGGATCAGACAGACTGGTCATCATTGGGCCTATGTAGAGAGTGTTTCATCAATACATACATGGTCGATTTTAATCAGGATCAGACAGACTGGTCATCACTGGGCCTATGTAGAGAGTGTTTCATCAATACATATATGGTCGATTTTAGTCAGGATCAGACTGGCCATTGACTGACTCTTGAGGTTTAGTGAGGTTGTAATTCATGCACACCTAACATTTTCATGGCTGTATATGATGTTATGGTTTTGAAAAGGGGGGGGGGGGTTGAAAGATCCTACTTCTATTCATTTGTCTTATTCTATGATTTGCATCCTGGTGCTATTCGTGTTTACAATGTGTACTGCACTGATCTATTGTCATCTATGTGTTTTTCTTGTACTCTTTATGTCGCTCTATTTGCTCTGACATCTGTCCATTTTTACATGCATTATTTTACATGGGGTGAGATAACTGTTACAAAAGTCAGTTAGGACTTTGACTTCGCCTCACTTTGGACACGTCTTCGAATCCATTTTCTAAATCCACAACTAAATTAAAAAGTTTTTATTATGTATTTATTGTAACACTTCAAGTGAAATGTCCAACATTAATTCACAAACTGAAGAAAATCAAAATTAAAACCCAAGATCAAGTCAATGGCTGAACAAGACCTGGAGCAACACATTACAAAGGATCTTTGCAAATTTTAAAGTATTGACATGAATTATTAACGACATAACTCAATGTTGAAGAATCACCACTATACTGGAAAATGAAATCAAATCACATTACGTAGCAAAACGAAACCATCCCAGTCCGCTTGACAATTGATGGAGTAGCTCTTTGGGACGCTTGTTCGTTTCGTCAAAAGGTAAAACTTATTCTCAACAACCACTAACCAATACATCAAAGCGCAAAATATGTTATAAACTGTTTAGTGTGATGAGCCCAATATCAGATGTAATCGAACATGACACTGGCTCTGTTTTCAATCCATTAACGTATACGTTTGGAAATATCGAGATGTCAATTGAACAAAAAATATAGTCAGTCTGTTTTACCCTGCAGCATGCAATCAAACATCACATTGCAGTCAACAATCTTTTAATGAAGCTGTTTAATATGCCATCTGATCCACCGCCAAACATGAGCATTGAAGCAATTACGTAGCTGATTTTTCCATCTTCATCTTACTCTAGTTCGCAGTTGCCTTACCAATATCTAGGACACCTTTACCTGTTAAACCCTTACACTTGAGTTCAAAATCATTTTCTGTCATTAATAACATGACTAGGGAAAGAAAGATAATGATCATAATAATCCACGTGCCGTTAAAACCTTTTAAATATTTATTGAGTATTACACGTGCTTGGCCATCAGCAATGAACCAGGTTTTCAAGAATACGCAAACATATATATATATATATATATATATATATATATATATATATATATATATATATATATATATATATATATATATATATATATATATATATATATATATATAGTTGTAATACTATGGTGTTATGTTGATGCTGGGTTTTATATTTGTTATGAAAGAATCCAGATAAACCTGGATGAAACTATAAAACTGTCATTGCAAAAGTATTGCAATAGAAGACGTGCAAGTGAGTAAAGCTGAGTTATAACTTACGATACACAGTATTAGCCTGTACAGTGCTTGTTGGTTGAACAGCTACAACATTGCCTCTGCGAGTACCAGAGTTACACGCACAGCAGAAGATGATGAGAGCTATAGTGACACCAATGACAACCAGACCAGCAATCACAGCGCCAACTATGATACCAGTCAGATTGTAACTGAAATATAGACAGATACATTGTAACTGAAATATAGACAGATACATTATAACTAAACGTTGCAGCCACATTGTAACTAAGTTAGACATCCACATTGTAACTGAAAGTTAGACAGCCACATTGTAACTGAAAGTGAGAGAGCCACATTGTAACTGAAAGTTAGACAGACACATTGCAACTGAAAGTTAGACAGCCACATTGTAACTGAAAGTTAGACATCCACATTGTAACTGAAAGTGAGAGAGCCACATTGTAACTGAAAGTGAGACAGCCACATTGTAACTGAAAGTTAGACAGCCACATTGTAACTGAAAGTTAGACAGCCACATTGTAACTGAAAGTTAGACATCCACATTGTAACTGAAAGTGAGAGAGCCACATTGTAACTGAAAGTTAGACAGCCACATTGTAACTGAAAGTTAGACAGCCACATTGTAACTGAAAGTTAGACACATTGTAATCGAAAGTTAGACAGGCACATTTTAACTGAAATATAAGTATTTAAATATAGCAATATTTCTTAAATACATTTTCATACATTACTTTCTTGAAACAGCTACAGATCAGTGTTTTTATTGATATTATAAATTGGTTATTAAGTCGATTTCAAACTATTTTATAACAATGGATTTTAAACCACATACCATTATCAGACTTATTACAGACGATCTCTTTTATTATTTATTCTTTGACAACCCGCATTTGGACAATGAAAAGTAAGAGATTAAATAATCGGGTTGCATGAAAAGGACACAGTAAATAGTATGGAAACTATGTTACAATCCAGATTGAGTAAACTGCTTGTATAATCTTGTGATTAGATGAATATTTATGTTTGATGCTTCGAATGATTGAAGTACAGAACTGATGTTTCATTGTAAATTGTTAATTAAAGGATCACAATGGAGATGATATGAGAAAAGAATAACTGCTTACAAGCAAATAACTCATTCAAAAATAATATGGACAGACGTAAACTCTTTTAATACTCGTTACAAGTGAACTATTTTACTTACCTACAACAAACCCCATCGTAAGTGCTGTAGATATTACCGCAGCAACCGTAATCACAATATCTACTGGATGAGTAGCTATACGTACAAATGTCACCAGAGTTCACGGGAAAAACTGCAAAAGAAATATAGTTATAAATACCATTTTCAAAATTAAAGGCTTACTGTTTTGAATACGACTTACATAAATCTCATTCACATATTTGTCTCTTTGACAGGTCATGAGTATGTTCTCTAGATCTTCCCGTTCTCTACTGTTTATAACCACTATGTTTATGAACACAAGACTAACACACTTAACATGAATGTTTGATTAAATTAATAATTCTTCCTGTGAAGTGAATTATATGTGCTACATGTCGGGCTAAAAATAAAAGCTCATCCCCAAAGAATTTTATGAAAACTACGTTTAAGTTGACCGTAATAATTGCGACTGCGCATACGATTATAAACCTGTTGACTAAATTAAATGTGACTACTGCTATATATAGAGAAAAAGGATGGGAAAGTGTTGCATCCGGACGATAAAAACCCAGCCTATTAGTTTATAGAAATGCCAACTGATTCAAGCTCTCCCAATCTCATGTCTTTTCATTGCTACTCGTTTCTTCTTACACACACACACACACATATATATATATATATATATATATATATATATATATATATATATATATATATATATATATATATATATATATATATATATATATATATATATATATATAGTGAATTATATGTGCTATGTGAAGGGCTAAACATAGAAGTTCTTGTTCCTATATACTTTTATCGAGGTTGAAGGAAATTTCTTTTCTTCATGCTCGAGTTACAACACTAAAAACAGTGCAATAAAATGAATATAATCGGAGTACTTCTGTGTAGATGTGAATTTATATAAAACATAACAACACTTTCTTTTCTTTTGCTGTGGTTACCTAGATCAAACACATCAAAACTTGTCGACCCCTTAATTCAACGCTTGGCCACTTTTCACGTATCAATTAGTGTATTTGGGATAGTGAACTGATAAGCTGCGAGAATTAATTGTAGAGTGTGTTGAAAATATGGTAATGCAATATCGTTTAAACCGAAATCCCCATAAAGGTAATTTAGACTCATAAATTTTGGTTTGGTGATGTATTATTTCATATGAAGTAAACATGTGACATTTTGAGGTCATTCATATATTTACTGAAAGTCCTAATATATACATATTTTCACCCTTTATCATCATGCGTGCACTTTTAAGAGTTTTGTTCAGCTAAAAACACATGTTCCCATTAGCAGATGAATGGTTAAATCTCCGTTTTCTTCTTTTATGTTTTTTTTCTTCTGGTTATCATTTCTTTTGTATGCTATTTTCTCAGCTTACGCACGATTCTACACAAAATATTCAGATATATAGATAGACATACAATGTGTGTTAGCGCGTGTGAGTTTATGTTTATTTTAACATAGCTTTAACAATTTTTCAGTCATTTCGCTACGATGTCTGCAGTTGGACAGTTTATAGTGATATTAGTACTGGGGCATCATGCCGCAGACATATAGCATCATGTCCAACCCAGTTACATTATCATGACACCAGGCCAACCAGTCATAAAACAAACCTCTTAATGCTAAGCGCCAAGCGAAGTAGCTGTTAGTACCATTTTTTAAATACAGTTTTTGGTATTACTCGGTCGGGGTTAGAACCCGCGACCTACCGCATCTGAGGTGGACGCTCTAGACACTAGAGAACCGGAGTGGTCCGATTCACAAACAAACAACAGACAGACAGACAGACAGACAGATAGATAGATAGATAGATAGATAGATAGATAGATAGATAGATAGATAGATAGATAGATAGATAGATAGATAGATAGATAGGGAAGAGCTAGAAAGCTAGATGAAACGGACAATTAAGCAATGAGATTGAACGAGATATATAGGGAGAGGGATGAAGTTTACTTTACGTGACAGTTTCAAAATACAATGTTAATGTTTACGTGATTTGAAACATCTCAAAGGAAGAAAAAAATCATTCTTTAAAATATAGCGCAAAAGAAATGTACTTGTAAAATGATAGATATCTAGAGCAATTAAACCTACCGCTAAGAGCAAGTATTAATCCAAGAATATGGCTTGTGCTAAACATTTTGTCCAAGACACTGATACAAAATGAGTCTTTCTACTGCTTCGTTTGCAACGAAATCGTGAACTAAGGTTGTCAATGTTATGACCCGTTACTCTTAGCATTTCTATTCAATTTGTTAAAAGGTTATTTGATATGATTTGGTCCTAGCTCAAATCTTTAGAACAGGAATATAACATTTGAACATGTCTCTATTTCAACTACATGACATACATACATACATACATACATACATACATACATACATACATACATACATACATACATACATACATACATACATACATACATACATACATACATACATGCATATGAATTTGACAGTTTAGTTGCAAGTTCACTTTGAATGCAGTCAACAGTAACGGTATGACAACGTAGTAATATAACATAACAAATTTAATTTATTAGACAATGTCTTTTTCAGAAGCATAGTTGTATGTAGTTGCTTATAGATTGACTGATGAACTGATAAAGATATATTGATAACAAAAACAAAACCACGATACAGTAAGAAAAAGATAAGTAGAATCGTTAAGTCTGGGCTAAATATTCGAGACTATATTTGCTGCTGTCAATGGGGTCACTTGTAAAAGCAAAAATTGTTAACTTAATCCAAGTCATCTTTAAAGTAAGTTTATACTTTTAAACAAGAATTGTAGCCTTAAAGTCATTCTTCAGCATCTCTTAGCAAATAGATTTCACAGAAATAACTGTTGTATATTTAAAGTCATTCTTCAGCATCTCATAGCAAATAGATTTCACAGAAATAACTGTTGTATATTTAAAGTCATTCTTCAGCATCTCTTAGCAAATAGATTTCACAGAAATAACTGTTGTATATTTAAAGTCATTCTTCAGCATCTCTTAGCAAATAGATTTCACAGAAATAACAGTTGTATATTTAATGTAAATTTCATTATCTTTTAGCATATACATTTCACAGGTATAACTGTTGTATATTTAAAATTATTCTTCAGCATCTCATAGCAAATAGATTTCACAGAAATAACTGTTGTATATTTAAAGTCATTCTTCAGCATCTCTTAGCAAATAGATTTCACAGAAATAACTATTGTATATTTAAAGTCATTCTTCAGCATCTCATAGCAAATAGATTTCACAGAAATAACTGTTGTATATTTAAAGTCATTCTTCAGCATCTCTTAGCAAATAGATTTCACAGAAATAACTGTTGTATATTTAAAGTCATTCTTCAGCATCTCTTAGCAAATAGATTTCACAGGAATAACTGTTGTATATTTAAAGTCATTCTTCAGCATCTCATAGCAAATAGATTTCACAGAAATAACAGTTGTATATTTAATGTAATTTTTCATTATCTTTTAGCATATACATTTCACAGGAATAACTGTTGTATATTTAAAGTCATTCTTCAGCATCTCAGAGCAAATAGATTTCACAGAAATAGCAGTTGTATATTTAATGTAAATTTCATTATCTTTTAGCATATACATTTCACAGGTATAACTGTTGTATATTTAAAATTATTCTTCCGCATCTCATAGCATATAAACTGCACAGGATTAAGTGTTGGACGAAGAATCCGGGAAAAATCCCACTTTAAGACCCACCAGCCTACATAAAGCTACTTTTAAAGTGTATTACATAATCAGAATGGCCGAGTCTGTGACTGGAACCCATATGGGCAGAATTCAGATCATGTGCCCTCGAGGACCAATGTAACATGAACAAGATCGATTCTTTAGAAATGTACCGAGATAGGACCCAAGAGCAATGGCATGTTAACAAGTTATAACCGAGTTAAATATGCATACAATGTATAGAAGGAAGGAATTTTGTTTGCTTTCAGCATATAAATTGTACTGTATCGTTTGTTTTAAAGGGTATATTTGAACCTATTATGTTGTGAATGAAGTGAATGAAATTAATAAGATGTGTTACAGCTACAGTATTAGTTATTACATTATATTTTTGTATACGTATGAGAAACACATTCGACCAAGAACGGACTCTTTTTTTTTAAAGAAACAAAATACGAGCCTAAAAACACCCGGATGTAAGTAACGCTAACAAGGAGGACCATCAAGCGTGCCCGCTTGAATGACAAGATCACGAGTTGCGTAGCATGTTTTTTCTTCTTATAAACATCAAGAATGTAATGAACTTGACTTTAAGATATTGTTTTACATTTTTCTTTGTTGTGTGCTCAAGTGATAAGTTCTATCAGTACGTCTAAGTTCAAACAGACAAAAGAATTAAACTGAAGGCAATGAGCAGAAAAACGTTGTGAGTTACATATTATTCTTTCATTGTTGTGCGCTCGAGCAAGATATTGTGTCATCTAGCAGTTCATTTGAAATTTGTTTAGACGATATATATATATATATATATATATATATATATATATATATATATATATATATATATATATATATAATATAATATAAATACAATGTGTTAAATACATTTTTAAATGTAGAAAAACCTTATATAATCTTTCTTTTTTACTTCAAGCGCTTTCATGTCATTGTCACGGATGATATACCTCCATCATGATGATGCTATAGTGTCAAAATGAATAAAGGATAATTATTTTACTGACATAATGTTGAAATTAGCACATACATACAAATGATATATACATACATACATACATACATACATACATACATACATACATACATACATACATACATACATACATACATACATACATACATACATACATACATACATTCATGTGTGTGTGTGTGAGAGAGAGAGAGAGAGAGAGAGAGAGAGAGAGATTGTCTTGTAATGATGCTAGCCTCTGTAAATCGTGATGTAACAGAGGATAGATTATGGCCACCATAATATATATATATATATATATATATATATATATATATATATATATATATATATATATATATATATATATATATATATATATATATATATATATATATATATATATATATATTAATTTAATTGCTTGTCAGTTAAAAAGGAATTATCTTTCATTACATGCTATTTATTGTAGAGTAAAACTAATTTACTAGAGATTATATTTTTTCAAAAATTATGTATTATTTTTTGGCAAAAAACTTATGTTGACCTACATCCTGACATTGAATCATGGTTTGTGGAAATCACGTAAAAAGGTTTCATTTTAATTTAAAAATGATTGGCTGTTGTCAAGGTCAAAATGAAACAAATAAATTAAAAGTAAACAATTCTTTAAATATTTTTATTCTTAAGTAAAATGATTGCTTTTCGTTAGGGTCATGTTAATAACACTTGACTCCTCCCCCTGTTCTCGATTTTGCAATTTGGGGATTTTTGTTGTAGCCAGTTTTTGAATTCATGCTAGCTTTACTTCAGTTCATTTGTAATCTTAAAGATTAATTCGTTTCTCTGGAAATATTTGATTATGCTCATACAAAAGTCTAAGATAAAGACAGTTTATCAAATGTTTTTCTCGGATTACCAACACCCGGAGTCTTAAATATTGTGATTCTAAAAGGAAATTATACATAAGCACAGCACAGACTACAAAATAAGTCATCGTCTTCCATCTTGGATTTTCCAGCAGGACTCAGTTTTGAATCTGTTAGAACATTTTATTACTAGGACTTTTCTTTTTTAATTGCTGGATTATTCTTGGATTAGTTTTGGAATTGATTCTTAAAACTGTAAGTTCGTTTTACATTTTTACAATCTTTTCCCGAGGAAATAAATTATTTGTTAAATTTTACAAATCTTCGTAGTTTAACTTTTTCTGTGTTACTGTTTACTAGAGCCTAAAGTTAGACTATTACTGATATATACTGATACCAACTGTCAAATTAGCATGTTCTAAGTATACATCATCAATTATACCATTAGATCTTTGTATGAACTTAAGATTGATGATTCTGTTTGTATTTCGTGACTTGACGTATTCGAAAGTTTCTTCTGCGAACGAATAGTATCATAAAATGAGAATTTTCAAGTAAATAACTTGGCAGTATTATTGTTATTCCTATCAGTTTTACCTTTAGTATAACCTTGTAGAGATATGTTATGTTTTTAAACTTGAAATTATTATTCCTCTACTTAACTATAGTTGTTGTGCAATGTCATCAATACGCATTATTATGTATATCTATATCGTGTGTCACACTCTTGGTCCATGACGGTATGTCGCATTTCTAAATAGAGTGAAGTTGTTGGATAATATGAAACTGAACCTTGAAAATGCTTACAAGTTTGAGGTAATTTATTCCCAAATGGATGGTTGAGTTGCGATCGCATGGGATGAAATGTAACATAAATCCGAGTGAGCCTGGGCCGCAAATGTTGCTGTTGAGGTCCTATACGTATATGACAAAGCATAGAACCATCGTATCACAATAACGGTACTTTTCGGAAAAAAAGAGAACCGATTCTGCCTAAATAAAGTTTTCAAGGAGGTTAAGAGTTTGCCAAATTTGAGAAGACTTTTGACGCAAAGGATGATCCTTAGGGCCTGTGATTATAATCTAAAGCATAGAACTAGTGCTCAAAACAAACGGATCGTTCGGGCACAACAAACAAACAATTATGTTCAAATGGCCGTTATCATGGAGGTTTAGTCAACATGGGTCCAACGAATACCCTTGAGGTTATATGCTGACATGCCAATGCATAAATACATTGAACCAAACAAACGGAATATTTTGGTCACAATAACGGACGGAGTTTACTTAAAAGGTTGTAAGGCGATGTTCATGGCGTTCAAAAAGTAATAAAATCCAGGCCAGCAAAGGCGATAAGCGATACGCCAAGCTACGACTCAATCGCAGCAGAGGAAGGCGGTGCATCTCTAACTGAAAAGCTCTTTCATTTGTTTCAGCTCACGTGGCACAAAATGAGATGATCCCACAAGACTTTAAGGATGTTTCTAGTATACACCTTTATAAGTGCAAAGAGAATTATCAAGCCTGTGATAACCACAGCGGTATATCTTTGCTCTCCATCGCAGGCACAAGCCTGACGGGATTCTTTTCAACCGTTTCACTGTACATCTTGGCTATGGACTATTATAAGAGAGCTATTATGGCTGACATGTAATGGACTCTCACAGCGGATCTCGAAAGGAGGATACAAGCAGTTGAAATGAGATGCTTTCGAAGGTTACTTGGCATTACATATAGAGATCATGTCACGAATGAGGAAGTGGGACACAGAAGTAAGCAAGCTATTGACCATTGTCAAAAAGCGCAAAATGAAATGGTACGGACATGTTACACGATCAACAGGACTTGCTAAGACAATCATGCAAGGTACTGTGCAGGGAGGGCGAAGGAGAGGCAGACAGAGGAAAAGATGGGAGGATAATATCTCAGAATGGACAGGACTGAAGCTGAGTTACACAGTGAGAGTAGCAGAGAACAGATTGGAATGGAGGAAGGTGGTTGTCAGGTCATCAGTGGTGCCCCAACGGTCGGCAAGACTAAGGGATAGATAGATAGATAGATAGATAGATAGATAGATAGATAGATAGATAGATAGATAGATAGATAGATAGATAGATAGATAGAATGAGCACGGAACCATCGGCATGATGTTCGCTGCTGGGCAGTTGCATGAGAAGAGCCACGAGCAGAATGCTGACCTTTTCTCCACCTGTGTCGACGTGACCAAGGTCTTGAACACTTTTAGCAGAGAAGGCCCATAGAAGATCATGGTCAGGTACGGATGCCCAAGCAAATGTATTACCAAAGTGCAGCAATTCAGCGACATCACGGATGCTAGAACTTCTTTCGGAGCGAACGTTAGGGATTGTGTAGAATTCACTCTCTTGACAAGGCTCAGTCTTACTTCAATTCTAAATGCAAAATGTACGTAAATTGTATGTTGTTTAGTGTCTGTATGGCCTCAAAGAGAATCATAGCGATAGTAAATATAAACTTTATCAAACTTGAAAATCACAAATTTTATGTTGTGTTTCATTATCGAATACAATTTGTAAATATAAAACACTCCGTATGTTTGAATCATGTTGTGTTGTATTACATAGTTCAAATATGCATGCACCGGTTCCGCTCTTGTCGTAACATTCTTGAATAATATCAGATGTTATCTTGTACATAAGCGAGTCAGTATATGTCAATAACAGCATCTTCATCAGGCCACTTAGCCTTGACAAATTCAGAACGATATTGGTGCATTAGATATTGTGATATTTCAAATATTGACATACCGACATAAACTGGCTTATTTAAACTACAAATTCTTCGTTGAATGACTTTCATTAAATACTTTCAAACTGACAAAATCGTCAGATGCTTAAAGTTTGTTACACGTTCAACGTTATTGACTATGTCAATATTGACTCACTTTATGATATTTTATATGGTCTTGCCAAAAGCAATGTTATTCATAAGCTTTCAAAATGGTTTTTGTTTCGAATTATGTGTGGCAGTCGCTCGTCGTGCTGTGTTTGAGTCTACAGAACTCTTCATCTACCGTGGGGGCCCCGAGTGGCTGAGTGGTCTAAAGCGCTGTCCGTTCCGGATCACTGCCATCTCACCTCTGTCTGCGTGGGTTCGAGTATAAGATTCGGCTAATGTAGTTATATGAGAAAGCTTGCAAGTAGCTTCGCGTGGGTCGGTGGTTCTTTCCGGGGATTTTCCCGGGTTCTTCCTCCACCACTAATACTGGCCATCATGTATAGCCTATCGTGTGCTGAAAAATTGCGTTAAAAACTAAAACAACTACAATCATCTACGTGATTGATTAAATTTTAGCACACGATGAACATTTCGAACTTTTAACCCATGATCAACTGCTTGTTTATGATTTTCATAACGGCAAACGTATCACCCTTGTGAAGCATATTATGAACTATTATTTCAACAACAAATTTACCAGTAATGCTAGAACTAGACGACTAATTTCTCTGCTCGTCGGATAAATAACTGTAATCGACAATCATTGATTCTGGACAGATGGATAGTCGTTATCATTGTCATGAAGCACAGATGGATAGTCGTTATCATTGTCATGAAGCACAACAGAATAGTCAAGATCAGACTCAAGAAAATAACTAATAACATCCGGTATAGCTGTATCAGTTTCATCAATAAATTGTTTTTCACTGATTCACCTAAACCTACTAACCAGATTAGACTTTGATAAGCCGCAACCATGCAGATTATTTGCATCTAGATAGATTATAAAACATTATGGAGCTGTACTATCATATTCGGGTAGATACTTGTTATTAGCCCTTGCATATTGTTTGTTCTGCTGTTTTTTCCGCCTTGGATTCCATGTTCTATAAAGTTATAAATATATGTGTCTGTTAACAACACCAGTTTATTTTTAAAGCGCTTGAGTAATGTGTCCCAACTTAGACCGGGTGCCGAATATTAAAACGCTTGGTCGAGTCCGTAGCTAGCAGAGCTGCCATCTCTGAACGTATGTGATAAGATATATGTCATGATACTCTCCATAGGTTTAATCGTCGTCGGATACATCAGACAAATTCAACCTAGAAGAGAACTTCTTTGTCAGGTATACACGTTTCAATACAGCTCTAGATACTTGTAGGGAAATATACCTTTTCATGTCAATAAACTCCCAGAGGTTTCACTGAAATGTTCATTCAAATAATTAACTTTACTGCAGCCCTTAATTAGCTCGTCTAGCGATGATGCCATAAACTGTAGACTATCAATACATTTCAAATTGCCTAATGTACACTGACAAGTAATTTTCAGAATTAGGTGGGATGTAATTTAATTTTCAGCGGTTTATTATATCTTTATCACCAAACGCTTCAACTATAATATGAGCGGCATATCCTCTGAAATTGTGAAAGACAACAGGAACGAAACCCGGTGCCGTATATTTTAAATAGCATTTGTCATGTGCTAGACCACAATGTTTTCCAGTAATATTGCAATGATCTTTTACTTTATCTTGATGCAACAGCGCCGGCTCACAAATATATTTATTATACTTCTACTGTATGAAATTCAACTTCTTGTTTTATTTTAGTGGTTTTATTGCTACTGTCTTAGCGAGTAACATCATGATGAGATCATTTAGTAGATAAGGTTACTTTGCAACCATACAGCAAGTTCATTGTCACGATAATTTCCTTACTGGTTTTGATAATGATTTATCAACAGCACAAATTATCACGGGGAACTGGCTAATGTACCATTCTTGTCGAAGATTTATCAGGGTTATTTTCTGTTCCTTGCACTGGAGGTAAAAGTGACTCGAAATCCGAATATGCTATAAAAATACTTTGACCTTGTGTCTATAATTTGCAAATTGTTGCTTTTTCATCATCGATAGGCATATATATCTTTTGAACATTATATCAGTATTCGAAGTGTTTATCAAATACGTGTTGGGATAAACAGCCGTTAAAAACACCTGACACAGAACAATTTCCTTCCCTTATGCTTGCTATACTGACCTCTGACTTGCCCATTGAAGATTTTTATCCACGCGTAATGATCTATATATATATATATATATATATATATATATATATATATATATATATATATATATATATATATAATGATATACGTTTATCATCGACACCAAATACAATAACACCTCCACTTAACAGTAGATTGTTCAGTTTTTCGAATGTTGGAATTTGATATTCAGAAACAAGAAAGACTTCCTGCTAAAGGTAAATATTGAACGAAAACTGTTATCAAAAACAAGCAAATGCTGTAGAGAGTTTTATAGACCGGTATCTTTCGGTCAATAACAGACTTTTCTTCGCTATATCGGTAAGTTTCAACATGCTGTATCTAATGTTTCATATTTCTTTAATTGAGCGTGCTGTAACATATGTCAATTAGAGATTTGGAAAAGCTAATAATATAAGCTGGAAAATGTATACCAGTTGCCGATATCATCAACGATCTTAAAAGTCATCAAAAGATTATATGTTATTACCCAAGATATAATCATTTTGCTGGTAAAGATTTTGGCGATGTGATAAACAAAACCAAAGAATGCAATTGGAATCATAACACAGGCTGGTTATAGTATGAAAGTGAAAGGTGCTGATGATAGCAAATACACCGGGATGTTCTTCGATGAAGGTATCTGGAATTTGTTTAGCGGTGAGGAGATCTCAGAAGGAATGAGAGTTTGTCATATCAGTGTCCACCGTAATGATAATAATGTCCCTAATGTATCTTTGCAAGATGCATTTCAGCCACATCCTGTTAATAAATTGTATGAAGCTTCTGACAAGGGTATTATCAAAAATGCTAATACTAAATTTATTGTTGAAGTATCAATACTGTTGGTTATTTAAATATAAGTGGTAGAGTAAATAATACAAATTATATTTGTGACAAATAGCATGCATTTTTTTACGAGTCTAAACGCTTTGTGTTTTATAAATTTTGTATTTATAATACACAAACAAAAGTGAAATGCTTAAGTAACTATGGTGGCACCTTAGGGTGTTTCATCATAATAGAAGGACATATGATTACCTTTACAAAGGTCTTCGTACTTAATGTGAAGGAGGACACAAATTCCGATTTAGAAAATATATTAAAACATAAAACCAAAAGTCAATTGTTGCGCATACATGCTAAGGCCATGCTTTTCCACCATTGTTTCAGGTGTCTGTGATGTTTTGATGTTCTTAAAAGTCACATCGAAAAATAAATATGTAGATTGCTTTTATTCATATATCTCTTTGATATGAAATAATTTGTCACTAACGTTTTCTTTTTTCATATTTGGATAGTAGATTCATTTTCATAGAAGTTTTCTTAACTTCAGCCATATATCTTGAACAAAGAACAACACCAAATAGTTTAAACAAATATTAGTTGTTTTGTTTATTGCTATAATATATTGTGCACAGTTCCGATCTATTTAGGGGACCTTTTGCGATCCTAGTGTACATCTAGCTAGACCACATTATCCAATAATAAGAATGCAAAACATATATTTAGTATATAATTCATTAAATTGTAAATTATTTGTAGATACATTGCTTATAATAACCATAAGATTAATGTAGATAATTTGTAATTACTTGAAGGTCTGAATCGTACATAAATAATATGAAGGGCATGATTACTTATAAAATAGACTTGGCATAGCGTCAGTCGATGTAGCAGAACGTACTAAGTCGAGCATGATCCTCAAAATGAAGCTCTTGACAATTTCTAGTAAAGGGAAAGAGCCCTAGATCTTCTCATGCAATTAATATTGTTTCTCATATTGTGGCTGCAATAGATCAGTCTTCAAATAAAACAGAAACATGCACAGGTGCCTCTACAAACAATCTTTTATTCAATTATTTAAATTCTTCTAAAAGACAAAAAGGCACAGTAACAAGCGTCTTTCAATAACTTTACTTATATAAGTGCTAATTTTTTGATAACATTAAATTGACACAAATGAAGCAAAACAACAAAGGTAAACTTTCTTATGCATCAACAATAACCATTTGTGGTACATCCAAAGTTTCAGTTAACTCCTTGGAGCAGTTTACAAGATAAGAGATTATAAAACAGGCATATTTACAACACATCCAACTCAAAATAATCGTTTAAATATATGTTCAAAAGAACCAAGAAACATAAGGCGCAGAGGAAAAAAGCAAACCTTTCTCTGTATTAAAGACTCATTTACTTACACATTTCAGTAATAAATAGATTTCATTCAGCTAAGGTGGAGAGGGGGAAGCATGATTCTGCCAACAACATGACGCATGAAAATAATACATTTGATAGTATTGTTTAAATGTACCCACATCCAATTGAAGATGAAAAAAGGAATTACTTTCTCTACCTATATATAAAGCAGAAACACTAAAGACAAAGGTACGACGATAATTGATGACAAACGCTTCCTTACATTTTAAAGTACTGACAATTATTTGACAATATTTCAAGATAGCTATCCCAGATGAGGCATGCGAAGGAAGACAAATGAATTTAATCTTTTTAATTTCGCTTTAATATTTTTAAATATCAAGCAGAATAGGACTCGTGTCGACGTAAATCATTTTTATTTCTAAATCCTTTACTAACAAAAATGGATAAGTTGAGAATTTAAATTTTCAAAATATTGATTAATATAAATGGAGCAAAAGAAGTAAAAAAAAATATTGTAAATGCTTAGGAACCACTTATATAGTCATCAAATATTTTATAGAACTTACCAAGAAAAGTGCTATCAAGCATTTTCATAAATATATACGTACAGATGGGCACACGGACACACGACATAAATATCACTGCTCATCGATGAGGTGTGGGGATACAATTGATATGATAGGTCTCGAAGACTCTACCGAAACAATTACCAAACTAAATCACGGATGAAATAATTCTATCATATTTTCAAATATTTTCGAGGCAAATTACAAGCTAACAAAGTAAGTGTAATTTAATATTTTTATATGATAATATGTCAATATGAAATTCAAAGACTACACCAGAGTGTACTGTTTTGTTTCTGGAAGAGATTATAACGCTTTTTCACTTCTAAATGTAATTATTTGAGATAATAATATGTATTTCGGTTATTCGAATGTCTAAATGTACTTACTGAAAGCTGAGATAAAGTCACTGTGAGGGAAAGGGGCAAAGCAAATATTATAATGGAAATTGTATTATTAGAATGGAATTTCAGTCACGTTCTTGAGAATTTCAGGTCGCTACAGGAACTGTAATTATGATCAAATTGTGTAATGTCATAAAATGGTAAGATAACAGGAGAAAAAGTGCTACAAAATCGTTATGTATACTCTGAACTTGATATCGACACGCAGTCTGATAAATAAGTGTTATACTCGCTGATACAATGTTAGTCCACAGTATTGTAGCCCTGTGTTGAATTATCCCACAAATATCATTACGTTACATACTTCGTACAGCAGCCAGTACATTTATTCGATACAGAGTATGGAGAATTTAGGATAAAATGCAATAAAGAGCTGATGCTAAATAACAACCATATATTCGTATATCTAAATAAAGTCAAGCGAAGGACTATCATCACTAAAACATTTCTAGAGACAATCCATAAATATGTTCTTTGTTAATAGGTTAATAGGACACTGTTGGTCTAATGATACTTCAACTCACTAAATACATTGTTGAAGAGAATCGTAATATTATCTGTATCAAATACAAACTTAAATCATACCTAATCTGAAAATATGTTCATGTTTAACTTTGTGACATTGATTTAATCTGTAGACATCACATTGCACACTGTCGTCCATTTCGGCAACAACTGCATCATGTGAAGTGGCCCTTTAAACTCAAGCCCAGAATACGGATGAATCTAAATATACATGCATTCCCAGATTCCATGTTTATGGTTTGATTATGTTGACATTTCTTTTCCGTACAATTGTAATTGAAATTGCTAATTTAAAAATCTGAGTGAGAAAATATTGCCAGATATTATACATTACCAGCATGAAAGCACGATAATACAAATAATACTTTGAAGCGGACTCAACCGTATGAATGGTGCATATAACTTGGTTAATTTCACATTTAGTACCTCCCATGAACCGTCGTCGGATAGATTAAATTGGCAAGCACATAAATTATAAAAATTCGAAAGTACACAACACTCTTCACCTTTAAAGTTACCGCACGTATTGCATCTACTTTCCTATATAAGGAGTGAAACTGACTCCTTATCTTATGTTAATATACATCTGTCAGTAATGTATTGAAGAAAAAGACAGACATTTGCTACTATATCGAACAAGTAGGAAAACTATATTGGACTTCAGCTCCTGATATTAATGCGCATATTAGCTGATCCAAATATATTTGGATCATGATTTAAACTGAATTTCCTATTAACAAATGAACTGGTTTAGATTAGATTTCAATTGCAAAATCATATATATTGTCAGCTTTAGAAATCCCGTTGCGCCTCCACGTGATTCTTATTTTCTGATGCTGAGTACATGATATGATCTAGCAATCTCGATAAAATTAATATTTTTGTTTTGAGCAGAAGCATAGTAGTTGATAGTTCCTATTCCTACGTCGAGTCTCCCCGCCCCATTAAGCATTTAGATCTGCTTAAATGTTTTACATCAGTAGTCTCAGAAATCTCTAGACATATTATTGGGAGAAATAAAACCATAACCATAGTTTGATTTTGTAAAAACATGCTCTACACGCCCTTGCTATTCCTAACGTTAAACCCACACTGTAACTTGATGTCTACATACGCCACTTGTGTTACCTGGCGCACACGACGGTGGGGTGATAGTATATGCTCTCCTCATCTGGAGGTGATACATCTCTGAGCTTATGACCGAGTTTCCGCAAGTTTACAAACGACCATAATTTGAGATTTTTGGAAACAAAATCACACGATTTATCTTAACTGTTGTAGATGTCAAAAGATAGTATTGTATATGGTCATCGCATATGACATTTGTTCAGATTACATTGCTGCTGCAACCACGATGTTTTATCCTCAGTAGCTTCGTGGAATGATTATAAAATATATCCCTTATTTACAAAAGTTATGTGTACCAATGTTTATTGCTTACAAACGTTGGTAAAAATTAACTTCATCACTTTCTATAGCATGATAAATTTAGAGTTTGATGAAAGTCCTGCAGTACAAATGGGTGTCGCGAACAGAGATTAAACAGTGCTGATAGCATTTGGGAAAAATGGTTCTCTTTTCGTCCGAGTACTTCTTATTTCACATGACATAAACTTTCAGGTGTCTCAGGTAAATACATGTTTATCTGAAATGGCCGATTGCCCATATAAATAAATGAAACCAAAAACAAATTGTATTTTCATAGCAAATTCTAAATTTGAAAGAATATGGTTTGAGTCGATTAAACAGAGGGCAAAATTACCGGAAGTAATTCGGCTTAAACCAAATATTGGACTAATCAGTAATCGTATATGATTTGTGTCAACACGTGACAGGATATTATGCAAATGGCATTATTTGGATCGACTTTTAAGGAATAGATATGTGAACAGTTTAGATAACAGACACCATTAAAGTAACGGGATATTTTAGGAACTCTGCCAATGCCTAACATGATAGATTAAATTGATTAGCGGCTTGTCCAAGCTTATGCAACCATATTCGAGCACAGTAAAGCATACATGCAAGAGTGATCCTGATATGTATTTGTCTGCTGTCAAGAGCTTGTTGTCGGTATGTTGCAATACCGCCAGTGTTGTTGCTGGATATACAATCCAACACCAACGTACGACTATTGGAATCCCAAGCAAGAGTATGTCGTAGTATAGCTGAAAGGTCATATAGCGAGTTTTTACTTGAGTCAGGCAAATAAATCCTGGCCCAGGCCAGATGCACATTTAATAGTCATCCATGACGATTTCAAGGCACTAAACGTTTCAGTGGAAGGTCGTGCAGGTGATGCGGATAAAAGCTGACCGTACTTTCTTGAGAACAAAACCTTTATTTGTAGAAACATTAAAGGAATGATGGAATATAAAAGCAAATGTGTGGTTTGTAATAAGACATTTAGAGACTACACTCCAACTCGAACGCATGTAGGTACTACACCAATATATTTGAAGGAAGGCGTTGCTGTTCTAAACAATCCAGTCGTTGCACAGACGCAGATAACACCCGTTGTGTGCTGGTCTTCGCGGGAACAGGTATAATACGACTGGCATCAATATGTCTCTTACATGTATGCAGCAACCTAACGCATCTCAGTGCTAAGAATGTATAGTCTCGCTCTCAAAAAGCAATATATTTTGTGCATACTGTTGTCTAAATAGCCGTTGAGATACATTAAGGTACAATGTCCTCCGCACGGTGATCGCCGACCTCGCCCCACTATCACGTGATATCTCAGCAATCGGTTGTTCATTCGTATGCCACATTTTATCACGTACTCATCATTCGTGCGAGTTCTATTCGGGGCACAATATTGTACTTCTGAGAAACACTGTTGATGGTGAAATTTGACATATGGTACTTTGCTCCTTGGGTTAACACAGTAGTTTGCTGTAAAACATCTTTTTAAATTAAAAGCATTCATCAATTCGGCTGGATCGACATATCTTTATACTTGTATTTGACAGACTGGTGGTATCAGAGATATTATCATAGAAGAACGAAATCAGGCAGAAAATGCTGAAGATGAGGCGCCTGTCAAGCAGCAGAAACTTTCATAGCTGGGCCTCAATTTAGTTTTTAAAGTATATTTTTGCTAAATATTTATTAATGTTTATGTTGAATACAGTTTTATTTGTGCAATAAACTCCTTTATTTGTGTATAATTGATTAATAATGAAAATTTAAAATGGTCACTTTTTTAGAGTTATTGTATATACATATGGAATCATTTCTCACAGCGTACCAGTTCTAATAATGATCATAATAACCACCAAGAAAGGTTAGCACAGATCGAGAAGAAATCGCGGTCCACACCAGCTGTCTCGCTGCCTAGTGGTCCTACGACACAACGCTTAAAGAAGCGACGGCAGAGGAAAATTCCCGAAGCAGAATATCCACTTCACAAAAAGCCACTTCACATTTGCGCTTGCATTTACAAAGCCCGCACGGCTCGATCAACGTTAAGTTGTATAGATGGAAACCTTGTCGAAGAAATAGAGAAAACGATGCGCTATGAGAAAATATAGCCAACCACTTCGACCATTACCAGACGTTACCACGAGGATACAATTCTCGCCGAGCGGCTGTAAACACTTTACTGTGAACAAGGTATGTATATAATTTGATTCTAGCGAAGCTTTAGCTCCTTATATGCACACTTGTGATAGCAGGCGTTCCGACGTCACTTTCCAATGTCCCGGCACCTAAACCCGACACAACGGTTCAACGCTCAAAGAGTGAGAATAAAATAAACAGCTAGAGCGACTGGCAGGGATGTTAAGAAAGCTTGTAGAAACGTCCATTGCGGCACAGTCAAGCATTATTGGCAGTATGAATCGTTCAAACTGAAAACAGTCGCCAGCTTAGGTGGCTGGCTGGCGAAGTATATTTGTGTGCCTGTAATCGCGGTTATAGTCACTATATGTGTCACTATCCGGACCAATATTAGGGACAGCACGGAATCAGATGATTGTCGTTAAAGAGCAGAGAAGGTTGATGACCCAAGTTCAAGCGCCAATAACACCACCAGTACCATCCCAACTAATGATATTCTATCTGCACCGTGGTCTCAGTCTTTGTCTTCTTTTGCCTGACTTTCTGCGTGGTGATAATATTTGACATCAGATTTTAGTGCCAGCGAAGACATTGCCATCTCGTAAAATGCAGAACTCCATTCTGGCCGCTATGTGTCTAAATCGAACCAATTGAATCAACTGGTTGAATTATTGACAGTAAAAGCACACCACCTGTTAGACATTATTCGGGTTGTTGGTGAATATAATAGTTATACATGGGTTCTCTCTTATTGCCTTCCACGTCAGTGTAGACTCCTTATCTTTCCTTAAATATTTTAGACAAAGGCAGTTCACCACTTGATATACTCGAATGTGCGAGAAGCAAAAGATTGTGAAGTTAGCAGCCGACAATATTACGTCGGTCAGCGAGATTACAGCAGTAAATCGGTTTAATATTTACTGGTATTCAATGCAAAGCGTTCAGCACCTTGACGTTTTTGCCCACATAAACTACAATCACATATTAACGTTTCGATTGCTGTATTTTATTACTTTGTTAACATCCATGGAAATCGATATAATGAAGCTTCGTCAATGCTTTCAATCCGTGTAAAAAGAGTCATAACGGGCACATATTGACATAAGTAATCATCAATCATTAGATAACTGCTCACACGAAAGTATTACAATTAGCTTTGCGTTCATGTGTATCACTGAAGACACCACACAGTGTGATGGCCTCTAGGTCATTGCACAAGAGTGGGAATTTTCATCAATTCTGACCATCATCGTATTTGCACAACGAACTCGTACTATATTAAGTTTAAATGACCACCACAGCCTCTCATCTCCTATTAAACTAGTGAAGCGAGAAGTTAATGCCCAGGAATACGAATTATTAGTGCCGCCTGACAATCCCGAGTTAGATGAAGAAGACTGAGACACGAAGTATTGCTACGAGTGCATGACGTCGATAAGAATACAAACATTCGAAAGTATATTTGCCTCTTTGACTGACACATACTCTTCTGTGTGAATTAGGACACGGATACAGAGCAGCTGGACATCGAACATAGGGTCTGCACAGAGTACCCTAAACCAACTAGAGTTAATTGCAAGTTCGCTGTGGGAAAAAAAAAACATCTTAAAGGTACT
This sequence comes from Unio pictorum, assembly GCA_030141615.1. Classification (NCBI taxonomy): domain Eukaryota; kingdom Metazoa; phylum Mollusca; class Bivalvia; order Unionida; family Unionidae; genus Unio; species Unio pictorum. Next base: position 16,538,896 of record JARLTB010000001.1, on the reverse strand, counting down.
ACCCTCAGAGAATCTCTGGAGCGATTCATTCTGCAAAAAATTTTACTTCCATTTATATCAAGCCCTCTATCATTCGTCTCACATTCATGTAAAACAGAGTTCTGTGCGAAATAGACGCACTCTGCAAGTAAGCCTTGGTCACAAGATAGAGGTACATGATTGCGCAGACACTGTGCAACACATCTTCAAATCGATATTGAACTTTCTTATCTTGATGTTTGTAGATGAAGTACAGATGTTGATGTAACCAAAGATCTAAGATCCATACATTTTCACGTATAAACATTTAGCGAAGCAGAGACCTTCCGGATGGCAGATCCGGAACAGCGGTTGCTATATACAAAGTACAGGCGTGCAACAGACACGTTGGTTAAACTTTCCCACAATGCTGCCGACCGTGTCTCTGATCACATGTAATGTGGGGATAGGAATATTTTCAACAATGATTGTTCACGTGATAACAATTATCCTTCGGATAACAGCTTTAAAATATGGTCTGATTGGAAATATTGTAGCAGCAGAGGGGGTGAATCCTACAACGTTTTGAGACAAAATTTGATTGAAATCCTAAAACGAGCCGTCCTATAATCTCATTTCAACCAAAAAAAGGGTGAATCCTACAACGTTTTCAGACAAAAAATTGATTGAAATCTCCCTACGAAATCATTTTAACTAAAAAAATGAAAACGATTTTTTAATTAATTTTGGTCGCAACTTGTTGTCATCCACCCTCTCTGCTGCTTAGTGATTTCATCACTGGTTAACAAAAAATAAGAAATGATTTGATCGAGTCTTTATGATGAAAGTCCTTAGTATGAAAATCATTTATGATCTCACAAACAAACTAATCGCTAACACCTCTTCTTGTAGATCAATTAGATTATTGGATTGATCTGTGAGTTTGAAATTAATTCTCGTTAACGAATCATTATGACACCGCATATAGACTGGATTAACCGGAGACTCAATTATTAAAAATCCTGGAGGAGCTGTTGGTGCAAATGAATAAAGAATATACCCTTGCTGAGCTTGATTTGATCGTTCGAGATTAATTTGATAGCTTCCTTCAATAACATCACACACTAAATTGATCGCAATCACCGATGAAACATTCACGTTGAACGGAGCGATATGCCTACCGCCACCATCTGGGTCATTATTGTGTTTGAGGATTTTTATTTCCGGTGATGCTGTTTTTTTCCATGCATCATGAATTATTTTAAAACCAACATCGATGGTGTCACTGAGAAGTTTTTTTAGTTCCGGTACGTTATATCCCGGTAGTTTAAACTCACGAATATCTTTAACGCGGATTTTATATTGGTTTGCAAATATTGCTCTCGATGTGGGGTTTTTATCATCTAATATCACTTGAATAATTTGTGAATTAAATACTTCCATATCGTCGATAATTTTATTGCATGTTTCTACGACGCTGATAAATTCATCTCGGTTGAGAGAGCCGGATTTAAGAGATATTAACAACAGCGATAAATCATGATTCATCGCTGTGAAATTTTTAATGATTTCAGGTTCGTTAACAAAATTATATTCTTTCGGTGGTCCAACCTCCACACTAGGTTCGTATCCTAACCCAAAAAACTCTATAAATAAGTTGTATTTTTTGTAACTCCTTATTGGATTTCTAGGTTTTATTTTGTCTGTGATATAATCAGATTTTTGTGGTTCTGGTAAATCAACGGTTTCCCCCCCTGGTGGTAATTCAGGCCATCCCAGTACGGTCCTTATTGAGCTTTGATATATATCTACGACATATCCTTCTGTGCTTATTTCAATGGCAGATGATAGCGTCGGTTCATGAACTGTTATAGCTATTTTTGACTCTACTCCAGTAATCGATTTTATTCTACGCGCGAATTCATTATTGATTTGTTCGATTTGGTATGACCCTGTTGGTATCGAAACAACTTTCCAGTCTGGGGTACCGTCGTCTTTATTCTTATTTGCAAATACCAGTGAATTATTCGGTTGTTGACCACCAAATGATTTTGATCTGATATTAGGCCAACTGTGATACACTCGTAGTTTTGCTAGCGCTATCTCCTTCACTGGGACCGGAGAGGGGAAATTCACACTGAATTCTGGATTCGTTGATGTTATTGATATCATGCTTGTTTGTACTGGGTTCGTGTTCTCCACTATTCGTTGAAGTAATTCCTGCGGTGTTGTCATTGTTATTATACTCATGATTTATTTCTAATTTTGGTATCGAGGAATCATAAATACTGACCATCACTGAGAACTCACAATCTGGTAATGTTGATATTATTGAGATCATTTTGTTTTTTGGGTTCGTGTTTTCTGATTCCATCGGTGTTGTCATTGTTATTATACTCATGTTGTCGCTCTAATTTTGATATCGCTGAATCAAAAATACTGACCATCTCTGAGAATTCACTATCTGATATAATTGTATTATCGAGTGACGACGATATCATCAGGGATAACTGCGAATATGCGGTTGATGCAATATGAAATTGAAGTAAGTAATTCTGCAGTTTACTCTGGCTGCATGATGATATCTTTTTTGCTATCCCGGTTGATATACCCCCGATTGTAGCCACCGCAGAAATGCAAATTGGAACTACGACCGGGGCAATCATTGTAACCGATGCAAGTATTATTCCGGCGCCAGTGAGAACGCTTGACACCGAGTATATAATAACATCAATTGCAGTGATTTTTCGTCGGTATTTTTTTATTTTTATTTGATACTCCTCGGCGAGGGTTTTGAGTCTATTCTGAAATTCTCTGACCTGATCATAGCGACATTGCGTTGATGAAATCATTGTTATTTTAAAAAAGCTAGCGTTTTCAATTGTGAAATCCTTTCAATTTAGTTATTTACTTAAATCCGCTACGAATTCCACATACCAGGTTACTGAAACCCCAATCAAATTTTTATCAGTAGCTGTTATAGTGAACTTTTCAGTTGTATCCTTGTCGATGATCGTTGAAATCGTATTATTAACCCCGGATGAACTCGACGATGATATATTAAATTGAGTTAATGGTGTTACTAGTGTTAATCGATAAATACCCTTAACGGTTGCAGTGATATTTAATTTGTTGTTTGTAGGTGTCCACTCAAATGATCCGTGTTGGATTGTGTATACCACGTTGTTGGTTTTCTCATGAGGAATTTTTGTTTTTTCAATGATTGTTATCATCCTCGAAAAATCACCTTTGACGGCTTCGATGAAGTTTTTCGTCTCATCGATGGATTTTTTAATATCAGGGAGTTTTATGTCGAGTTTATCGAATGTAGTTCCAAGAAATTTATCCACGATATTTCTACGTAAAACTGAAACCTGTTTTCCGTGTTCTTCAATTTTAGATTGAAGTGTTGCTAGTTCTAACAGAGAGTTGTCATGATGGGTAGCAATCTTGTTGTCTTGGGTAGCAATCTTATCAGTGATCGTAGACACAAGTGCACCTGGTTTAAGTCGTCCGTCGTTGGAATACAACGCAATAGAGTTTTCAGCGGCTTCTTGCTGCCGTTTTAAAATGTCATCCGCGGATATATTACTGGCTTTAAGTCGTCCGTCGTTGGAATACAACGCAATAGAGTTTTCAGCGGCTTCTTGCTGCCGTTTTAAAATGTCATCCGCGGATATATTACTGGCTTTAAGTCGTCCGTCGTTGGAATACAGCGCAATAGAGTTTTCAGCGGCTTCTTGCTGCCGTTTTAAAATGTCATCCGCGGATATATTACTGGCTTTAAGTCGTCCGTCGTTGGAATACAGCGCAATTGAGTTTTCAGCGGCGTCGCGCTGCCGTATCAAAATATCATCCAATGACACATCACTGCTTTTCAATTTACCCTGCTTGTCTTGAAATACAACTATTTCGTTCGGGTCAACACTTGTTAAGTTCAACGTCTCAGCTATTTCATCTTTGATTAGTTTTTTTACATCCTTGACAGAATCAGGTGGTGCAGTGCCATCGGGTTTGGGTTTCAAAGATCTCCCCCAAATATCAATCATGTTATTGTAAAACTCTTTCTCTCTTTAAAATCGTTTTTGACGACTTCGTCGTTGCCAGCGATTACTAGTGTATTCATTCACGACAACATGTGGTGGTTTTCCGCTTGGGTTACTCAAGGAGTTAGAAATAGCATCAAGGACATTTAATACTTCGCTGCCACATATTGGTGGGTCATTCATTTGTTGTGTTGGTAGCGTAGAATACCAAGTCTTCATTGGAAGGGTTTTTATATAACGCAAAAACTCTTTTGGTGGGGCTAATCCATATGAATCGAAATAGACAATCCCACGTGGATCAATAGCGTATGCAACCCAGTGAGTTCCAGGTCCGGTGCTGTTATCGAGATTAATAATACCTGTTTCAATTTTGTTTGGTTGATGTGGTAATTGATCTTTCATAAAGACACCTCTGAAATTTTTAATCGCTAGTTTTTTAGCAGCATCCATTAAATCAAAATTGGACATGGGAACCATCGAAGATTTGGGAACCATAGGTTCGGAAATCGAAGATTTCTGAATTAATAAACCGGTCCTAGTCTTAGACCCTTTCCGCTGTACCACGAATACGGGGTTCCTGGTAGTCTTAGACCCTTTCCCTTTTTTTTATACCCTCGACCTTTCTTCGGTTCATATGATTCAGCAATGCTCTGTACCGCTTTTGCCCCCAAGCCTCCAGCTGCCCCCAATGCGACTGCTTTTGCAACTGCTGGGGCCGCTGCCGCAAACAACGCTGGTAACGCAGCAAACAATGGAAATATACCACCTGTTTTAATCATATTTTTGATAGCAGCCGCAGAAAGAGTAATCTGAACACCCTTTTTTGCTACTAGTGCATCATTGAAATGTTTCACCTGACGAGTTGTCAGCGATAGTTTATTTGCACCACCAGTCATTTGGTTGGGTTTCAACGTGATTGTGGTTCCACATCGCTTAGTTGATTCTGATTGCAATTTTTTGATTTGACCAGGAGTTAACGCAACACTAATAACACTATATGACATTATACATAATAGATTGATTCTAAATCGTTTACAATTTCAATTACATGTTTTCCACTGGTGCATCTACCACTCTCATTCTTCCACCAACACCTTCAAGTAGCATTGATTTATCACTGAGAATGACAGCAACCGCTCTATAATTAGCAATACCACCAGGACGGGTTACACGGGCTCTAAAGTGTATATCAACGACAGATTGTCTCATCAAATCGAGATGTTCCAGTGAGAAGTAATAGATCGGATAGAGGCTTTTAAAATCCAATTGTGATATTTGCAAACCAGTATCCACATTTAGATCACGTGCCATAAATGACAACAGGTTATGATATACACGTGCAATATGGTTGTGAGTGTAATCAAGTTGTACATCTTCAGATGGTTCCTGTTGTCCGTTTATTCTCAGTGAGACTTCACTAACACCTAACTGATCAAATATCATATGACTTCGTTGTTGATTACCAACTCGTGCATTATTCTGTAACGCCACAAATATATGACGTGGTGCTGAAACCCCTTGTTTTGATGCCAGGTGCCATGTGAATGTACTATCAACATTGTCTTGTTTAATATCCGTGGTCACTGATAACCAACTCAACAATGATTTTCCTCCTTGTTCCATAAATGATAATAATTTTTCTTCTGCTGTGATTGATGGAGTTAACACTGGCATCCACAATGCTAGTTTTGTTAAAATGACTTTACCATCAGCAACACCAGCATCATGCCATATTGCATCATTATCAGTACCCTTTCGTACAAGCGCTACTGTGTGTTTAGCTCCATAAATAACTTTTCGGACGTTTCTACAGAATCCAAATATATGATGCAGTGGAATCGCACATGAAAACTGTCGACGCTGTCCTTGCAACATTGATACGCGTGTTGCAAATCCTAGGTTGAAGTTAGTAATATTATTTATGACATCAAAATCACCAGCTGGTCTTGTATATCCGTCTGGTGCTGGATTAACTGAAGAAGCATGTGTTGCCTTGACTCTAGAATACTGGTTGTGTTCAGGGTGATCAGTAATATCCTTAGAAAACATCATAGATGGACCAGCTGATCTTGTATAATCATCAGAATATCTCGCTAACCCTATGATTGTTGTAGCCACATCAACTTCACGGTCAATGGATTCAATTTCTTTTCCATCAATGAGATATCTTGCACTTTCAAATAACGCCATTATGCCGTTATTAACAAAACCAACTCGTGTAGTTGGGTTATTGTCATATGGTGTATTAGCAGCATCATTGGTTACAAGTTCTCCTTCGATTTCGATAAATGCCTCACACGGTAGGAAGTATTTACTGGTATCATGAACTTGAAGTTCAATTCGCGATCGGAGATCTGGTTGTACTGCGTGATAAGAATAAAATTGAAAATCGCGTACAGAATCATCCTTGCCAACTGGGGCGTCTATATCAAATGCTGGATCAGGTGACCTTTTGAACATTTTATTCTATTTATCAGAGTCTAAATCGCGATTTCCCATTTCATCGTCGTGTTTTTTTAAAGCCACTTCCTGCTATCATGTTTGCTATCATGTTATTTTGGTCCTCTTGATTTATCAAGGGAGTCACCATCGACGCTAATTTTTCATCTACTGCGTTATTTATAATTCTACTAACACTTGCAGGCATTTCTGCTGTAGACGGTAACGGTACCGGTTTCTTTTTTCGTCTCACTAATGATGTTATTTTATTCTTCGCAGTTGAAAACGCTTTTCCAGCAAGATCTCCAACAGCACCAATACCCTTATCACGAATAACATCAATGGCTTTCATTCCTAGTTGTTTAGCTAACGGCATCACTTTTGGAGCCATTCTCGCAAATAACCCTGCAATGGTATTGCCTAAACCATCTCCGTAGTATGCTCTATAAACCGGAAACCGTGAATTAACTACGTAGACGGGGGTTGGTTTATCATGATTGTAGTGTATGATCATTATTTTAAATCAGAAACAATTTTTCAATTGTTATTTATCTAATCGATTCAGTCACTATGATAACCATGGACGGTTTCACCGTCTACTAACTCGCCAATGAAATCTCGATATGTGCTGATATCCATGATACCACCCTGAAATAATCGTCTACAGATATCAGCTGCTTCATTAATTATTTCCGGTGAGTTATTTCCAGCTCGGAAACCTCCTACAAGAACTTCTAATCGTGATATATCATTGATAACACTACCAGGACATGAAATCCTTGGATTCTCACTGGAATCTCTTAATCCACTTCCGCTATAACCAATTGCTTCATCCATTTTTTCTTCTTCATCCATGGGTTGTAAATAACCAAGAAGATCATAATCATCATCATCATAACGTGGTATTTGTTGTTTTTCAGGCGAGAAAAATATCTTTGCAGGTTGTTGTTTTTTAGGTGAAAAAGATATTTTCTTTGCAGGTTGCTGTCGCCGTCTTTGCGTTTTTTGCGGTTTTTGTTGTTGTTTAAACTCTTCGTATTGATTATACACGTTTCCCACATCATTGATATATCCAATGTATGATGCACTATCTTTCTTAACCTGATTTTGTTCAGTTTTGATTTTGTAGAGTATATCAGCCCAGTGAGTTATATTCGTAACATATTTATGTTGTTCTGGTTTCAACATTTTTTTCCTGTTTTCATAAGTCGTAACAACAAGCTTAGGAATATCTGCTAGTTTAGTATCATCAATTGCTGCTAACCCTTCCTCGTTAAATCTCACGCGTAAACCATCAACTGTTCTTTTTGATTCTATTTTTTGTACGGCCTGTTCTGTTTGTTCAGTTTTCGCTGCTATTTTTTCGAGTTCACCAATAACAGATTTCCCCGTCTCGGGACCATCTCCCAGTAAAGCGCGCTCTACTCCTTTCGTTGCTGTTGTTACTGGTTTAAACAATTCTTCAGATCCCGCAGCAAAATCAGTCTGAAAACTCTGTCGTTGTTGCAGTTTATTCCGTACAGAGTCACGAATTGGTACAAATCTCTTAATTGCATCTAATCGTTCACGAGCCAATCGGGTTGTTAATGCTTCATTGACCATTATTTGAAATCAGAAACAATTTTTCAATTGTAAAACAATTTTTCAATCCCGACCTAACGGCATCGGATGGTCATGGAAGTGTTTTAACAGCTCTATCAATGATGTGGAAACTATCAAAATTGTATATAAAAATAATTAATACTGATAGTTTCCACACTTTTCCATTGATCAATCTGACATATCGTCCATCGATTTTTGACATCTCCCTTGAGGGTCGGCTAAAAAAAAAATGATAAATAGTCGGTCAATCAAATAATGATAAATAGTCGGTCAATCAAAATTGTTCATTTTCTTGAATTAACGCCCGTAGGTTTCTAACTTTAGAATTAACCTCCTTTTTCAATTCGTATTCGTATCCCAATTCTTTTCGTATTCGTTCTACGATGGTATACAACGGAGCGAACACACTTACGTCACTGGAAAATGCGAGAGAGTCCTTAATAGAATTCTGAATTCTCTTGATGAGCGCATACTTCTTTGGCAGCATGTATTTATTGTTGTTAACTCCGTATTCTATATCCTGAAAATCAGACATGATTTGATCAGGATTTAACCCATCTGATAGTTCAATATCCCAACCTTTCAATTTTGAAATCTCGGATATGATGCTATTCATGTTTTCAGAATTCATTATTCTATAGCAATGACATATTTCTAAATGAAAAATATGACGCATCAGACATAACTAAATTTAATTTTTTGTTCGGTCTTTTTTGAAATAGCCGTCTTGGTTATTCCCTCTGCAACGAATCGTACTGAGGATATACAAATATCGAAGTGCCTACTGGCTTCATTCATTGATTGAAATATTTTTTCTTCGTTAGTTATCGTATTCAAAGATTTCACAGGTCTCGCTTTTTTCGAGTATTTCCCAGTCCCCCCTCGTTCGGAATTTTCACTTTGTGTGATAGCCTGCAGATTTGATAAAGAATTGTTTTTCGGATTAGAATCGATATGATCAATAACAAAATCATCCTCGATCAATCCATTGAAACACTCGTACACGAAACGATGGCAGTAATATTTCTTCTTTCCAGCACCAAACATCAAATACCCCATACCATTATCCCACCCAACTGGTTTCTTCAGTCTGCGGTTTCTTACAACACCATCACTGGATGCTTCATAATTTGTGATCACAGGGTGTTGTCTGAATTCTTGGTTCATTTATATATTATACTATTGTTTGTCTAATTCATTGTTTGGTTTAATGATAAATCTTTCGATGTAGTCTTGAGGGGTTCTTATGATTTTATCCTTGATACTGACTTTGTCAGCGTCAAGAATACTGACTTTGTCAGCGTCAAGAATACTTACTTTGTCAGCGTCAGGGTCATAATTTCTGATTGATTGTCCATTTTTTATTCTTTTATCATAATAACGCTTCAACTCCCTGTATCGCTTACCACCGCAATTTAGACACAACTGCGATTTCCCCCTGACCCCAACCCCACATAGAATACAAGGTAACGGACCAAGGCTTCCACGTCGAAAGCTTTGCATATGATACCCACAAAACTCACTTCTGCATGATTTGTTACACGGGATTACTGATCCAATCATAAGCCACTTGCAGTGATTCATTATATAAAAATCTTTCATTTAAATGCTTGTTTTAATTATAGCATGAAGGAATTAAGGAAAACGCCTTCGAAAAATGCTGAATTCAATGTTGATAAAGAGTTTAAGAGATTATTAAAAATCAATCCTAGATTTAATCTCGATAGACCCAAAAAACGTATCAAACGTCCAAGAGACGGAAACATGAAAGAGTTTAAGAGATTATTGAAAATCAGTCCTAGATTTAATCTCGATAGACCAAAAAAACGTATCAAACGTCCAAGAGACGGAAACATGAAAGAGTTTAAGAGATTATTGAAAATCAGTCCTAGATTTAATCTCGATAGACCAAAAAAACGTAACAAATTTAATCTCGAGAAACCAAAAAAAGCGTCCAAGAAATTACCCTGGAAGGATGCTCAATTCAATCTCGATATAGTCTCTGATACACCAAAGAATAAAATTCTTGATAAAGCCATGATTAATAAAATCAGAGATTGTTTCAATGAATTTAAGCGTGATGGAGCATCCTATTGTTGGTCAACATTTCGAATTGATGGTGTTGTTGACGCTACCATGAATGATGAAAAAGCAGCAGTGATAATTTCACATGTTGGGGAAAAACGGTATTTTTTCCGAATCAAATTCATTATTGAAGTCGATGGCAAATGGATTATTAGGGATAAATTTGAACCAATCCTCAAGAATAAAAAAGCTGTCATTGTGAGTAGAGATTCCAAACCAGGGATTCTAACCGGCATTGACAAACCATACTACGAAAGATCTTATCCCGTAACAGCAATGGTTTATGGGCTATATCCGTTAAATGATAAACCCGATATCGCAAAACTAGCTCCTATGAAATATTCGTCAGGGCTTAATTGTGTAGCAACACGGGTAATGGAGCACTTCACAAATGCATCCCGAGGAAATAAACTAACTGATCTAAGACGAAAAAAAATAACCGAGTGGGAACTGACAGTGAAACAGAACGGTGCAAAGATTTCTGATATAGCTAAGTTAGAAACATCATTAAGATTTCCAATAACAGTTATGACGATAACCGGAGAGGTTTTATACGAACCGAAATATAACAAAAATGGAGCACCAATACAGATTATTGATCATAACAAACACGCGTGGACACCTGCGGTAACAGTATTTCCACGAGAACGAACCGTGAAATATATCCCTAAGGAGTTCGTCGGGGATGTTTTCTATGAAGAGAGATTATTTGATGCTATTAATGCGTTGTGTAAGGATGATCCTGTGTCAGTGTGGTTACTTAGAAGTGATGAAGGATTCGATCAATTTGTAAAACCAAATGGTGAATTATATCGCGTTGAAGAATTAGATAACAGAATGAGAAAAATCGCTAATGATTTTTCACCGGAGAGTTTCCATGAAAAACTACTCACGGATAGTTTTACTATTCCATCAGTGGTAGCTCACTTCGCAAGAGAAAAAAACTCATGGCGTCCAACACGAAGTGATTTTCTTGAGGATGTTAAATCGAGTTGCGTCGAATTTGGTCATGGAGGATTGTGGAATACGAAATACTCACGTGATGGTATGATTTCAATTGATATAGCCGCGTGTTATCCCGGAAGTTTTCTCGGGTATGGGGAATGCGCTGAGTACTTCAAACGATTTGGACACCCAACACATGAAATGACTCGTGTTGCGATTAATGGACCATTACCTGATTTTGATTTAACCGGATTCGCTCGTGTGATATCATTCGAATTAGCTACAGGGTTACATCCGTGTAGTTATGTTTGGCTCGGTAGACACCTATCTGAAAAGGCCTGGATGCCAATAGTGTTACTACGATATATGATTGATTGTGGTATGCTAATATCGTTGATTGTTTCCGAGGCTATTATATGCTATCGAGCTCAGAAAGAAGTTTGGCTACCACAACCCGATCTAGATCGTATAATCAACGAACTACGAAAACAATTCCCTGATTTCAATGAAGAAGAAATCATAAATTGGTCTAAGAAGTTATTTGAAATTAAAAAAGAACAAGCAAAGGATCTCGGACGAAGAATAATCGGTAAATTCACTCAAGGTGGACGGTACGACAACGCAAAATATTCTTCGCGGTTGATCATAGATGTCGCTGAATACGATTTTCTTGTAGCGGATTTAATGAAACAGGGAAAACTTGTATCCCGTAAGGATGCTTTTCTATCCAATGGTGAGAAATTAGGTACGGTTGTTACCTACTGTGATGGACATAATTCCCAGTACACACATTTGAGAAGTTCAATGCTAGCCTATGCTTCTATTAATCTATTTTCGATGATAAATAGATTTCCTAATACCGCGGTTAGAGTGGCCACTGATTCGATGTATATACACAATAAATACAAATCAGCTGTAGCTAAATTCACAGATCCCGAAGAAGCGTGGGGGCGTTGGCGATTTAAAAGGGAGATGCTACATGAGTATTGTGAATCCGCAGACGTTGCCATGGATGATAAATATCTTTGTTGTAACCGCGCTGAAAATCAATCAGAATTTTCTAATGCACCACCGGTATCTGATCCAATATGTCGATACAAGACAGTTTATTTAAACGGTTGTGGTGGGTCAGGAAAGACAACTCGTGCAATTGAATTATATCGTCGTGGTGGAAATACTTGTATTTCTACTAACATGATTGTGCTAACACCGACTCACAGACTCGCCAGAGAGATGATACAACGAGGGGTAAATGCCTGCACCTACCATAGTTTCTTTCGATGGAAGGGTGACAAATGGACTCCTGAGCGTATGGGTGATAAATTCATTCCTGAAATCATAATTTGGGATGAAATATGCACAGTGTCATTAGATGTATTACAAATATTTCTCGAGTGGTTGTTAAACAAAAACACAAAAGTCGTCATGTGCGGTGATCACGGCCAACCACCACCATTTGTCGGTGCATCTCCACATGAATGGCTAAGGGGTTTTGTAGACTACTATGAAGAAATCACCACTGATTATAGATCACTTGATGAACGATTACGAGAATTTAAGAAACTAATTAGATTACAACCGGATAGAATCCAGTGCGAAATAGCGCGTGAAGTGATTTCAGAAACTCAAATAAACGATTTCTGGGAAACATGGAGACCAAATGATTTGATAATTGCAAGTAGAAAAATAGTCAGGGATACACTTCAGATGAAGTTATTTGAATTGCATAAAGAAAAATTTGCAACGCTTCCAGTACCCCTTTGTTATAGGCCATCGGATACACGAAAACAGAATATTGAAGTTGATATTCCAGGACAGAGTGAAAAACAAATTCTGGTATTAAATGATATTGTGCTGGTTGATATCAATGTCGTTGAAGATGCATTGCGTGCTAATAAATCCCCGTGGACTCTAGGATACGCAGCAACAATACACTCTTCACAGGGATTGACTATATCGGATACAATTGTTTGGATGGTGGATAATCACATCGAATGGTCGAATTTAGTCTATCTCGCAGTATCCAGAGTACGAAGAATAAATCAGCTTCGAAGAATTGTTTTCGATGATAATGACACCACAATAAATGATATTGATGTTAGCATCATTAATAAAAAACTCTCCGGTTACAAACAACAGGACAAAAAAAAACAACGAGAATTTGATATTGATGCTGAATTAATAATCACTTTGAAGAAACAACAGAATAATCACTGCGCGAGTTGCAATTGTATAATGCGTTGGCAGTATTCGGATAAGGATCCTCGCCAATTCACCGTAGACAGAAAAAATAACAGTCTCGGTCATGTCAGAAATAATGTGATGTTGACTTGCCTTGAGTGCAATAGACGCAACGGTGCTAGTTAAGACCATGCGGTGGCAATTGAGTATCCTCGGGAATTACCTGTAGTTGTTCTCGAGTAAAACCCCGTTGAGGGGCAGTTGAATCCAGTTTATAGATTGCTGGTCTACCCGTAGATCGTGTTATACTAGATATCTTATGCGTAGTGACGCTCCAAATAGGATCAGTAGCCCTTTTTCTACCCCCTTCAAGCTCTCCTGGTTCGTATAAGTACCTCACAATGACATTACTACCAAGAATTGGTTCTTTGAAATCTTTTTGTGGTTGTACGGGTATTGACTTCTTTTTAATCGCGTTGATAGGTTTCATGTTGATTGTTCTAGTAATCTCGTTATTCAGTGCAGTAATCACAGATGGTAATCTTTTAACCCATTCACGGGATCGCTTTTCTTGAATGAATTCTTTTGCGTATTGATATCCAAATAACCGCTCAGCAATCGTCCGATTAAATCGTTCTACAATGGCCTGATCGCGATGTAGCGCAGTATGCCCTCGTCGTATGGTGACATTATGATGTTTCATTGTAGATAATACTGCACCCTGAAATTCCTTGCCAGGATCAACCTGCAATAGATTTGGCCAGTGCAGAGGACCTCGTCGATAAATCCTTTCAAATGCAGAAGCGACTTCAGTGGCTGATTTTGTTTTTAACGGTTCTGCTTCTTTGTATCGACTTGCAATATCAACTACGGTTAGCGCGTATTTGTAACCACGATCATGTGGCAGAAATAATATATCAGCCTGATGAACTTCATTAGGAGCGGTCACATCAAAATGCGAGAATTGAATTTGTTTAGGCGGTGGTAGATAAATTTGCCATAGTGCCTGTTTGGATAACCAATTAGCCGCAGTGGTTTTTTTCACTTTTGCAGCGCTAGCGAGTTTATGGACTGCTGATTTACCCCTCCAGTATCCTCTTGGGGAATAATAAATTGATTCCATATTATTAATTACCGGCACCTAACATCAATTTGCTTTTCATAGCCGATTTTATCAAAAATGAAGCCAATTTTTCTTTGAAGGATTTATCAGGAATAGCATTTAACGCATGAATTAATTTCACATCTGCTAGATGTCTGTGTTGCAGATTGCTGCTTTTATAAGCAACATCATGAAGGTGACAGGCCTTATCAATGGCGTTTATTGGTTCTTCACCGGGGTTGGGTTGATTTTGATTATTGAGTCTGATATCAAGTCTGGTTCCCGGTCCACAGTAGCTATATCCGGGAAGGTGCTTTTCTCCGGGGTACTTTGCCCATGGGGTTCCAGGGAGCTTTGCCAATTTGGCTGCGATATCACCTCCTCGTTTTTTTTTAAATCAGATTTCATTGACACAAATCTAAATTTCTTTGTACCACATTGCATGCATTTACCAGAAAGCGCTGATCGGTTATTTTTAGTTGTAACTGTCGTCACATCATCTGTGCCAGTACGCGTTTTGCACTTCACACAATATAGATCCATAATTTATGTATAGAAATATGGATATAATTGATTTTTCAGCGACTAAAAGAAGAGAACCGGTTAAGCATCATGCAGCGCTACCAAACTCTATCCGGATGATTATAATCGGGCCATCTGGATCCGGTAAAACGCAATTGTTACTCAATTTAATAATGAGATGGATGAAGTGGGATAAGTTGTATTTAATTGCTCCTAGCGTAGATGATCAACGATGTTATGAAGTGCTAAAAGATTTTAACGAGAATGCATCAGAAATTAGCGGTGAGAACGCCATTGATTTTATAACCGATATCGATGAAGCACCGAGCATTGATGATATTGATGGAGATATTAACAATTTAGTCGTATACGACGATATAATGTTAGATAAGCAAAAAAATCCTGCTAGGATCTTTTCCCGGGGGCGTCACAAAAACACTGACGTGATATATGTCACTCAACGCTACACTCAGGTTCCAAAAGTCATCAGAGATAACTGCAATATTCTTTCTGTATTCAACGGCGTTGATACACATACGCTACGAAATATTTGGCAGACATGGTGTTCTGATATGGACTTCAATCAATTTCGAGATTTCTTTAGTCATGCTCAGTCAAAACCACACGGATTCGCAACAATAAATTTGCATGATCCTCGGACACGATATCGTATCGGACTGGATCAAATATTCGGTTGAAATCATTTATTATTTTTCGTTAACCCAGTGATGAAATCACTAAGCAGCAGAGAGGGTGGATGACAACAAGTTGCGACCAAAATTAATTAAAAAATCGTTTTCATTTTTTTAGTTAAAATGATTTCGTAGGGAGATTTCAATCAATTTTTTGTCTGAAAACGTTGTAGGATTCACCCTTTTTTTGGTTGAAATGAGATTATAGGACGGCTCGTTTTAGGATTTCAATCAAATTTTGTCTCAAAACGTTGTAGGATTCACCCTCTCTGCTGCTATTGTCAACCGGAAAATATCAATGAAAACTAAAATACATCGTTTTCGTCTAATCAAAGCTCAACACATTTGCAGACCACCAACAAAGTCACAAATAAACATAAATTAAGGTAATAGTTCAAGGAATAGCCGAAGAATTCAAGAATCACATGAAAACCTCACTGACAATAAAGCATAGTGTACAGGTTTCATTTCAACATGTTGAACTTTCTTACTAGAAAACTATTCCCTGTATATCTTCAGCAGTTGTTTTTAAAAACAATACCGTGCCGTTGATATTGCTTTAACCCCGAGCCTCTGTCACATCAGATATAGTCTACAAGTCAGTAAAAGACAGTTGTAAACAACTAATGCCGCTGCCAACATCGTAGGTCAGCTTTGAATGAAAGTTGCAACATATATTACGTATCTTCCAGTTTTTCTAAGTATGCAACAAACTATCGATTTTCTCCTTTAAGACACAAGGCTAAATCTTTCACATCTAGACCCCCTATACATTATATGCACGTGAGCTAAATTTTTCGACAGCAGTCCAGTAGTACGTGTTATATTTATTGATGCAGATAAATATAAATATAAATGTAAACGCTGACTCATTCAATTGTCCGTGCATATTAATGCACATGTCTCATGTTTCAAAATGAAATATTTTAATAAAGTGACTGCATCTGCTCCATTTCGGGAATATTCAATCAATAACGCATACAGTTAAGTAAACTTCTTGATAAATAGTTTAATTTCGTCTGTACATTTAGTTTTGTTCCCTGTTTAGTATGCTAACGGAGTTGCAATCCGCTATACTAAGTCAGACGAACGCCGACGCCATATTGTAAAATGATTAAAACAAATGACCTCACATGGAGAGATTAAGTTAATCTAACCGTGGCACATTTATTTCTTTAATATTCTATTTCTTAACACGAACTTTACTAATACTTTTAATTAGATTTATAACAGTCGTAATCTTGAGTTCAATCTTAACCATCAATTAGTCATATTATGTTTTACAAATATGTGTACTAGTTAGGCGAAGATGAAGGAAAAGAGTCCACATAACGATATTTTGATAATAGTTCACATTTTACACAACGTCATCTCATAGATTTCTTCTCTAATCGATTCCATGATACATTTTACGTCAAAATTGATATGAGGTGATGTACGACAGCCTAAATATAGCCAAAGATTAAGACAAAAATATCACCCTTCTGTTTCGAGAAGTGGGGGTAACGATTGTTTTTCAAATATTCCCCACGTCTCACCATGTCATCGACAATATTCTAGATGCAATGAACTTCTTGATTAATTTAACATCGATATAGATATATTGTTGAACATGACACCTCAGACTTATCCATTAGGATTGAAATAGCAATCCTGTTCCACGAGGGGGTGAATATCAGGATATTTAGGCCAATATTAGACATTCCGGCGGCATCGCGTAACGAACATCAATTACAATCTATCCCTTGATACCTTTTCGCTTCGGAATTGACGTAAAGGACAGATGACAGCCTTCATTTGCAAAGATCTTTGACCAAACTACCATATCTTATATATGAATGAAGGGCGGGGCGACGATTTTGTGATATAGGTGTTTCTGAGATTACATCATCTGAAAGTTAGATCTGTAATTGATTCCTTGAGCAAGTGCACATTGATGTTTTTTGTGTTTTTATATTTTAACGCCATCTTTAATCACAATATAGGCTATACATGGCGGCCAGTAGGAGGAAGAACCCGGAAAACCCCCAGAAAGAACCACCGACCCACGAGAAGCTACTGGCAAGCTTTCTCACATAACTACATTAGCCAAATCTTAGACTCCAGCACACGCAGACAGAGGTGAGATGGCAGTGATCCGTAACGGACAGCGCTTTAGACCACTCGGCCACTCGGGGCCCCTAAATGCACATTGATACTAATGTATCGTTCATGACAATCCAGGTTGTGACAAACATTAAGCACAACACTAACCATCTTTGTCCCAAATTCTTATAAAACTGGTACCAACAGCTGCCTCGCTAGGCACTCAACATTAAGAGGTTAGTGTTAGGACTGGTCGGTCAGGTGTCATTATAATGTGACTGGGGGAGACATCATGCTACATGTCTGCCATGATGCCCCAATGCTAGACATGAAGACTTAAATTTTGGTAAAGTAATGTTAGAATTTCTTGCTATACCACTACTTGAAAACTTTTACATTGATATTGATATACTGTTTTACATAAATTATATTCATCGTGTGTCATTAAGCAGGGCAAGTTACATGCCTTAACATGACATAAAAACATTATTGTGGTACTGTGTTTTTTAAATTAATTTTAAATTAATTAAATTAATTAATTAATTAAACATACAATAATATTAAAGACAAGTGGAGGGAACTGGTCAGATGTTCAGCAGCACAGTGCCTCAACGACCACACAAGGTCAAGAGAATGATGATAATGATGATAAATATTAAAGATCTCATTTATACGAGTAAATATTTAATCTATTTAATTTAACACCATGAAGATTTAATCCCAAATTTTGTCATGTACTTGTAGTTTTATTTAATGATTATTGTTTTGCCCAAACAACCAAATCCAGGCACTTTCCCTCATCTGCCCGCCTTCATAGAAGAGATAGTAATTTGTTCTTAATCTTTGGCAAGCAAAAGCTGCCTTCTGTCGCCTTAAATCAATTTTAATGCAAATTAAATATTTTACAAATTACGTGATGCATTTGGAATGTACAATATTATTTTGGCCTTAATCTTTGGCAAGCAAAAGCTGCCATCTGTTGCCTTTGATCAATTTTGATGCAAATGGGATCTTTAACAAAGTACGTGATGCAGTTGAAATGTACAATCTTGGACAAAATATCATCACATTCACCCATTTGTAAAAGGGCGATATTTTCGTCTTAATATTTGGCTATATTTAGTGTGTCGTACATCACCGCATATCAATTTCGACGTAAAATTTATCAAGGAATCGATCGGAGAAGGAATCTCTGAGATGACGCTGTATACAATGTGCAATCTTATCAAAATATAGTTGATAGTTCATCTTAGCCTACTAGTAAAAATATGTGTAAAACTAATTATATAAAGAATTGATGGTCAGGTGAGAACACAAGATAAACAACTGCTATAATTCAAATCAAAAGTATTAGTAAAGTTCATATTGTGTCATTAGGAAAGAGAAAATTAAAGTAATAAATGTGCCACGGTTAGATTAACTAGATTTCTCCATGTGAGGTCATTTGTTTTATTCACGTGACAATATAGCGTCGGCGTTCGCCTGACTTAGTATAGCGTATTGCAACGCGGCGAGCATAATAAGCAGTGTACCAGACTATATTACATTCAGTTATCTGTGATTTCCTACTAGCAAGATATATGTAAGCAAGATCGATGCACACTAATACAAGTGTGTGGTCAGATCTAGTATTTTCGTTATGATTTCATCATATCATTATCCGTCGTTTTTGTGATGCTATCCACGCGTGTTTCACCTTAGGGTAATTATCGCGACATCTCGGGATTACGCATTTGTAATGCGAATTTCAAACTTCCATAGTATGTGTTATTAGTATTGGAAGAGCTTCAACGTTCTGAATTTTGCACTTCCTTGTTGCAAAATTGTATAAACCGGAATATGCCGGTCGGATCACCTCAACAAACAAGGCATGTTTGGTGAATAATCAATACGGGCAGAATGCGCTTTTCAGTGTGGAATAAAATAAATTCATATATTGTAAACAATGGTTTGATGTGTGTTCAGCTTGTGTGGATGTTATACTTATTGTAAGTATTTGCAATTATTTATTGTAAGTAGCCGGTAATTTTAATTTTTAACTTGGCTAAATCAAAGATCAAAATATACTGCATTCGTCCCAATTATGATTTCAAGTGGAGAAGCTTTGTTCACTATCAGTCTGCGTTTTTTATATGACCGCAAGATAACAGCCAACTTCCTGACCTGACGCCACATTATGCAAATCGGGTCTTATGTGTTTATTATACTTGTGATTGCGAGATAACTGAGTAGTCGCGCATTAGACATACCAGGTGCAATGAACTCGTTCCACGCATCATTGCAAGAAAACAGCACAGACTATAATATCCGAGTTTGGTGTGTGCTATATATACACTGTACACTGTAAGAACAAGTAGGAGTGTGCTACTGAGAAGCAGCAACGGAACAAGCGTATTACAACTACAACCACTATTACTATTACTAAATATAATAATACTAGCAATAATTAGAGTTACTAGTTTAAAATTTAAAATATTCCTGTCAAATTCAACAATTAATAAATTTCCTAACTCCTAAAGGTGTACAAAAAGTAAAAAGAAGTAATAAGTATGAAAATATCTCCATTAACATAAATATAGGTCACTTTTTTATCTCAAGGTTATGCTGTATTTTGTGTTTATTTTACAGTAGTGTGAAATGTTTGCTTACATAAGTAATTCTGCGCATGAAATAAACAAGTATAATTCTTTGATACCTGTTGACAGAAAGTATTGACGATTATCAAACCTCGACGTGCAGCAGATCACTACTTTGTTGTATACATCCTAGATTGTGAACTGTTGGTATATTTAAATAGAGTGTCTGGTTTTTGTGCGCATTATTTCCACTAACCATAATCCGCTGATCATTGTGGACAGCAAATGCAGACAATTTTCTACAATTTATGGGAAAAAATGTTCATCATTTCAATGAATCGTTTGATCTATTTTCTGCTTCTGTGGATTTTATCGATCCGTTGCGTTAGAACTTGTAAGTATTTACAATTTATTGTACACAGTTGGAAACGTAAGGTGTTTAGTTGGTTTAGTCCGTAGCAGTTAAAAGGGATGCAACAGGACCTGAATGATCGTAATATTATCGGTGCGGATGATACGTACAGTATTCAACGGTGTCCAATATCGCAATATGCGTGAAACACGTAAGGGTCCATTCTATATGTTCCATATAGGATTGAAAGCATGAAGTTTAACTGACCTGCGGATGCATTATACTTTAACGAATTATAACACTAAGTATTAGATCATGGCATATACGTTCTTCTCAGTTTTTCTAAAGAAGATAATGACCATGCCGGTATGTTAATTAAAAGCTCTCCACACCAATGTGATGTCTGCTGTGATTGGAATCCAATAAAATATATAAAATATTCACCATTATTCTCAACCCGTGTTAAACACTGTAAAGCATAAAGTACGCGACTTTTAATGCACGATAATTTTCAACTGTGTTTAAACATAATAATGCAATAGGCACGACTTTTAATGCACGATAGTTCAACAGTGTTAAAATCTCATAATGTATCAGGCACGACGTTTAATGCACGATAATTCAATTATGTTTAACCATAATAATGTATCAGGTACGAATTTTAATTCACGATTATTCGCAACCCATGTTTACCCTAGAATGTTAAGAATGCGACTTTTAATATACATTTTTCTAAGTCCAAAACACTATATCCTTCTCAATAATCTAGAACGCTTTTAAGCTATCTTCTTGGTGCAAAATATGACAACGAAAGAGAACGAATATTCCATGCACAGTTTATACTAAATAATTTGGCCCGAAAAAATGTATATTGAAGGTCTTGCTAAAGAGTTCAATGTTCTATGGAACAGTTAAACATACACGAACGGAAGTGAACGCGTAATGCAAATCTGATTGATGGTTACATTTGCCAGATATACTACATATCCCAACGTGAAACACATCGTATTTATTATATCCATTGCACAAAAATGCGATGTATCCGTTGATTTGTAGCTTCACATTTATTATCGTCAATACTGTCGTTTTAATTGATGGCATCTTCTTTTTATATCACAACTTGTATTCAGATAGATCAGATATGACAAAGGCTAAGACAAATATTTGTATTCCTTAATATTTGGACATGCGGTCATCCCTAACCTAAGTCCTTGTCGGGATCTGTTTCGTGTAAGCCCTAAAAGATAAGTATTCAAGTGAACATCATTAAGAGATGTGTCATGGGATCAAATTATCAATCTTATCAAATTGCATAATGCTTTTACCTATAAAAGGAATCGAGTATTTAGTACTGGCATAAAATGTAATAGTATTATCGAATTGAACTTTTACTTTTGGACACAACCTGGGACTAGATATTACATGGTGAATCAGACATGGTAAGTACAAACAATGTTAAGAATGCTATGTTTTAACGTCATAGTGTGTGTAAGATGTAACATTGTCGTACACTTTCTAGCCACGTAAAAACACAAATTTATCCTTGGTAATATGATTTTATGTTACATTGCGCATAAATGCAGTAGTACTTTGTTCAATGTTTCTACAAGTTTACGTCATATCATTACGATTTGACACAGCTGCATTCAGTTGAATTTGCTCATGAATGAACATTACAGTGACAAAGACAAAACTTGTCTTGCATTGCTTGTTAACGTGCATTGCGTATGACAAAGATACAGTATACCTGTAACTTAACAAATATTGGACATATAAAAGTGTTATAGGCCAGCATACCATACAGATTATATATTCTTTTTGGTTATATTGTCTCAACACAACTTTTTAAGAGATTAAGAAAGAGGATCTACGACAGTCTCCAAAGAAACTGACATGCGAGGAACGGACTATTCTAATCTGATTTTTTTGTCAGCGGTTCACACAATCAAAGGATTAAAGAATGGATACTACAATGCAAGCACATGTGTTTAAAACTCACTTTTAATAGTACACACAATTTCTAAGCATCGAAATAAAAGAACTAGCAAGTTTTAACGGAACAATAAAACTTCGTTTACCATCCGTATTAATTTTATTTAACTGATAACGGTCTCACAGCGATGTCAGGTCTTAACGTGTCTTTTCTCAGTGACAAGATATTTCTGGTCGAGCTTGTAGTGTTTTATTTTGTTGCAATCCATTATTCATTGTTCTTTTTATTCTTAGTTCATATAAAGCAGGTTGCCAGAAATAACATTTATATGAAAATGATCAGGGAGGTCAGTGAGTGCAGGGGCTGATGGAAGTTTATTATTAGGGTACTGAATGCACGATCAAATCGGAAATACATTTTATTTATAAAACCTTTATCTAATAAGCGTTAACAACAAAAAATGTGTTGTTATAACAAAATTCACAATATACTTTCAGCATGCGACGAACAAATCCCCCACGGTGACATGACTTGGTGGTGCAGATTAGTTGGCCAACCGTGCCCTTATTCCTGTCACGAAGGTTACAAGGGACATGACACAGTGTCCTGGCTCAAGTGTTCAACATTTGGGCAGTGGGTTCCCTGGCTTCCGTACCATTTTTATGGTGCCAATTTTTCCGTCGAAGATCTCTGCACACGTACGTGTTATTTAATATAATTGCAATTTATTAGAATGAGAAAGAGTCTACTTGAAGATAGCTGAGAAAGAACTTACAAAATGAACTCTCTATACGTATTAGTCATCATGAAGGTCATAATTATTTGATTCCTGGTGCCACATAATTAACTTGTTTGTCTTAGAGTGAAATATCAATTATATTCTCCGATCGTTTCTAATATATTTGATTTAAACCTGGTAACTACAACACAGCAAAGTTCATAACTCCTTGAATGTTTCAAACATTGACTATAATAATTGTAAAATGTATGCTTCGAAATTCGCGCGCGCGCGCGCGCGTGTGTGTGTTTGATTTTTAACGTAACTTTAAACAAAAGTCCAGTCATAGCGCTACGATGTCTGTATTATGACAGCTTATAGTGATGTCTAGCACTGGGACATCATGCCGCAGAAATGTAGTACATGATATCCCACCCAGTCGCATTATTCTGACCACAGGACGACCAGTCTTAACACTAACCTATTAATGTTGAGCGCCAAACGAGGCAGCTGTTAGTATAATTTTTTAATTGTTTGGTATTACTCGGATATCGAATTCAGGATCTCCCGCATCCGAAGCGGACTCTCTAACCTCTATGTCACTGGAGCGGTCCTTCGAAATTTGTGTACGAAGAATAATTTCTATTATTCAAGATAACAAATAGGGCAAATGTTCAAACAGGGAATTGAAAATGATTAAATTACTTTCAACTGTGCAAATATTTCATATTTTTCTCTGTTGCTTTTAGATTAATTCTTCAATATTTATTTTCTGTTTTATTAATCAACTTTCAGATAATCATACCTATGTATGTTCTAAAGGTACTTCCTTCCTATCCACCTCCCTTTTTCCTGCCTACCTTTGTTCGTTTTAACGCACTAAACGAATAGTTCGTTCATTCAGATCATACTTTTAACTTTCTGTATCACAGCAAAGCCTTGTCCTACCGTAATATCAAAAGGGACCTTATATGCAGGATGTAAAGCGGTTGTTGGGTCTATTTGCAATTTTTCATGCGAGGTGGGCTACGTACGGAATGCATCAGTGTCTGAATTAACTTGTCAAACTTCCGCAGAGTGGAGCCCAGACCTGAGAAGTTTGTGCTTACGTAAGTCCATATTTTCAAGATTGTTACTGTTATTACAGACTTAATTATTTTGTGGTTTGTTGGGACGTGTGGTCTCTTATACGGCGTACTCTTCTTACTGGTTGTAGTTGGTTGATCATAAATTAATCAATGACTAACGTAGTTTTGTATCTTCTTCGGCCCCAGAAAGATAATCCTCAATCAATCAATCAATCAATCAATCCTCTCTGTGCCGTCTGGTGCTTGAGGCAACAGCAAGGGAGCACCATTTCCGTCTGTCGGCAGCTATTGCAGGGGCGGTCTGATAGGTGAGGCCTCTGGTCTTAAGGTCTCTCTCCACTGTTCGTCGCCAGGTCTCTTTGGGTCTGCCACGGTTCCTTTTCCCCTGTGGGGTCCATCTCAGTGCCACCCTTGCTAGTGAGTCAGGAGGCATTCTGCAGACATGGCCGAGCCATCTCCATCGCCGAGTTGAAATGATCTCAGAGATGGTGCTTGCACCCGCTCTGTGCCGAAGTTCCTCATTTGAGATCGTGTTTGGCCAGAAGATCCTCATGATGCGTCGCAGGCATTTGGTTTTTTACACTTCGAGCCTGTGTTCTATGTTCGCAATGGACTTCCAACACTCTGAGCCGTACAAAAGGACGCTCAACACGTTGCTCGTGAAGATACGGATCTTCGTGTGGACACTGAGGTTTCTTGTCTGGTTGGCCTTGCCGATTCTTGTGACGACTTCCCTTGTGCTATCTCCATCCGTGGCGACCTTACTACCCAGGTAAGTGAAATCGTCTAGTTCTTGCAGAGGCTGGTCGTTGATGGTGATTGGGTTGCCCACTCTAGTATTCTTCCTCAAGACTTTTGTCTTCCCTATGTTGACTCGAAGACCTATGGTATTTGCTGTCTGTACCAACTGTTGTGTCTTCTGTTGAATATCCTGGTGTCTGCTTGCCAGCAACCCGATGTCGTCGGCATAGTCCAGGTCATCCAGCATTGAGGTCAACGTCCATTGTATTCCATGCCTCTTGTCCTCTGTGGTGCGGCGCATGATCCTCACGAGGGTGAAATTAACTTGATAGTTTTGTGTGTGTTTCACTTGTGATATGAAATGGAAGGAATGCATGCCCAACTGAAATTGTGTTTCATTTGTAATATCCTATACAATTTCTATATAAAATGGACAAATTTAACATGCGTTTGAATGAATGTTTATTTGAATGACCTTGTATAGTAATGCAAATACTAATTTTGATAGTTCTGTGTATACGTGCATTTAGACAAAACCCATAACTGAACTAATTGTTAATTATGATGCAATATTAATAAGATATAGATAGAAAACAATTTTCAAATATCAAGCTTTTCATCGATTTCATAGTAAGTATTGGACTGAGACAACGAGTTTACGCTCATACTGTTTCAAGGTTTATATAGCAGTGATAAACTCGGACTGCAACAATAATAAGACATAACTTGCTTACAGAACTGTAGAAGACAGCCATACAATTGTCTCTGTCTACCGATGCTAAAAAAATGGTATCGACAGAGCCTTGATTAAAGCTCACACAAACTTACGTATCAACTTATTAAGCACACACAAAAAAAGCCACCAGAATCACTCTGCATACATCACATATTCTTGTTGCATTTGTAATAGATGCTGATATTGTTGTTGGTTTTGCTGCTTCTAATATGCCATTGAAATTGAAAGAAAATAGTTATTATCGTTGTTTGTATTAAAGTTTACAAGAAACGGTTGATTTGAAATATTTGATTATGAGATTTGAATCAACTGTAGAACTAACATTATTGAATTATTGATGATTAAAGTCAGCAAAACAAATCAATAAGAACCGAGTTTGGCAATGCCATGAGTTCTGAAATTTATTTCTAGAACTTGCTTAAATATACCATTTAAGCCGTATTTCTTTCCTAACGTTTTGTAAAGATTATATGAATGGATCAGTAAATCGATGTTTCCCTCTAAAAACACTAGTAAGAATTAAAAAAAAATCGTTATGCATTGCATGATATGGAATTTGTAATACGTAGCTCGTACAGTCTTAACCACATATTAAGCACATAGAACCTCCAGTTCTGGTACATGGAAATCGGACGGGGTTCTTTTACCAAACTTACATGAATTTCTTCCAATTTCAGGGCCGGATGCACAGCAATGTCCGTATGCCGTTAATGGAGGTTATTTAAACATCGGATGTATAAGAGAACCTGGACATACATGCAGCTTCGCGTGCAATGAAGGTTATCAACCCTCTCTATCACCGTCAATAATAGCTTGTGGAAGCAACTTGGAATGGAACTATGATCTTGGAAGCTTATGTAAAGGTAAAGTTAAAACTAATAACGGTATCAGTGAGGAATTCGGTCCAAATTTTATACATATTATTAAAACAATGATTCGAGATGTAATTTCCTCGCATACTCGCACTTTCAAGCAACGATTTGTTATAAACTTAATTGCTCAAATTTTAGATCTATAGTTAGGCGATATAAAATATTTACATAACAAACAAGTGTGTAATGATAGTCAATGTGTTATTAAAGTTATTATTGTTATGACGTTACTGACAAAATATTGCTAGCGACAATATTCTGGTTAACAGAGAAAACATGGCATATAAACACAGAAACAGACAATAATATTAAACATCATGCTTGTAGTCAACAGATGTATGTAGTTTTCAGTATAATCTTCATTTTTCAGAAATTATTTGTCCCAGTTTATTTGAGGGTGGCTACATTGCGAGCAACTGCAAAAGGGAATACAAAGCCAAGTGCTTTGAGTACGAGTGTAACCATGGATACGCCAAAGCAGATCCTGCTAGTTACGTAACTTGTGATGAATCGGGTAAATGGGTCAGCCCTGACGGGAAGTCTCAGGCATGCGCCAGTAAGTAGACAGCAACCTTTGACTGATGTATCACGCATACAGAAGTGAGTTCGTAATCATATACACAAAATATATGGTAAGGGTTAAATGAGACAAACCGTGTGCTAAACACCCTTAAGATTCAGACATGTGATACAATTACGCCATGGCTTTATCACTACGGCATTGATTCAATCAAACTAAAGCAGCATACAATATCAACCTAAAGTTTCTTGCCTGGAATCGGATATAACTAATTAAAAATGTCATAAGAGTGGACGAATACATATGTTCAGAAACAATACTGGCTTCTGAGAAAGTAATACTTCTTGTGATATTGATACGCTCACATAGCTTTATTTATATTATTTATATGATTGTGAGTTAATATTACCTTGAAAGATATGCAATTAGACGTGTAAGTCCAACGATAATCAATATAATTCTTTTAGTAAGTTACTATTTGAAAATAATAGAGTGATAGTTACAGGGGGAAAAAAGATTACATTACAATAATTGAACTAAATGAAAACAATTCCTTTTTTTAATTCAGAACCATATAAAATGTAATATACTTTTGTGAGATACCATACAAGCACATAAAAAAATTATTTGTGTGAACAGATTTACTATCCTCATTTATTTTATGCGGCGCGAAATATTAAGGTATTTTTTCCACCCTATAGCTTTTCGCTTGTAATGGTGGAATTTTAGACCATAAGACATCACTTTTAGCATTAAGAAACGTCAACGTCAGCGTCAGGGTATTATTTTAAAAAATCTATTTATTTATTTATTTATTTATTTATTTATTTATGCATCATTTCCAGATGACTCGATATATTTTTTCAAGACAACAAGTACTGTTCCGAGAAATGAAATAAGCATTGTGGGGATCGCTGTTGGATGCGTCATAGGGACCATACTTGTCACAGTCTCCGTAGGCTTGATTATCCAGTGGCAAGAGTATAATTTTAATCATCATCATCATCATCATCATCATCATCATCATCATCATCATCATTCATTGTCCATATCATCCGCTTGATTATCATCATAATGTCACTATCACCAGTATCATCTTTTTAACGATGCTTGTCATGACTGAAGATAACACTTTTTAAAAGTATTATAGGAATAATCTTACTCATCCTTTATTACATCATTTTTGCATCGTTTTTTGTTTGTTGTTTTTTATGGTTTAACGCCATTTGTCAGCAAATTATAGGCTATACATGGCGGCCAGTATTAATGGTGGAGGAAGAAACCGGACAAACCCGTAGCTCGTCTTTGCATCAAAGCTCATTTTCTTCTTTTTCGTCTTCTTCATCTTCATCATGATTTCTTCTTCTTCCACTTCTTTTTCTTTGTACTAGTATTATAACTATTATTATTATTATTATTATTATTATTATTATTATTATTATTATTACGATGATGATGATGATGATGATGATGATGATGATGATTAGTAGTAGTAATATTATTAGTATTGTTATTACTATTATTATTATTAATATTATTAATTATTATTATTAGTATTATTGATATTATTATTATGATGATGATTATTATTATTATTATTAATTATTATTAGTAGTATTATTGATATTGATATTATTATTATTATTATTATTATTATAAATGATGATGATGATGATGATGATGATGATGATGATGGTGATTATTATTATTATTATTATTATTATTATTATTATTATTATTATTATATCATCTTAGAACAGGAATATGATAATATGAAAAGTAATGTCGCATTTATGAGTAGACAGAAGATAATCCGAATCTAGAAAGAGTAAATTAGACAAATAGAGAGATATATTTCAGTTGATTTAGTGTTAATTTTTCTTTATTTGTGGGTCCAGTCTACGAGCATCACATAAAAGAATAATCTTTGGACAAGAAAACAGTAGATGCATGGGGCCAACAGGATATCCAGAACAGAACGCTACCAGCACCGTACATAATCATAATACAAATAATACCGGTGTGGCAGCACCCAACGAATCTCATGTGAATTCGTTTGATTCAAGGATTGACATGATCTCCAGCAAATATTCTGGACTTCCCCCGTCGTACAGTCAGATTCAAGTCACATCCAAAGAATACCCACCTACATATGAACAAGTAGTTGCGAATCCTTGTGTATTCAACTTATATATTTAAATTACTGTGTTCTGTGGACAACAACACTAACGCTACAATAAGAGTAGTACTTGAAAGGGCTTGTGTAATAAAACATTTTGCCATGACATCAATGTAACTCGGTTCCTATGTACATTGATAAGACAATACAATGTAGCTAACGAAAACCGAATGAAGTTCTAAATGTACATTGAGAATTCATTGAAAATACTTACTAACGAACTACGTTATACATTTAATATCTGTAAATTATTGCTTGAACATACTGCTAATATTTAGCAATGATTATCCACATTATTTTCATACATGTATGTGTTGCTTGATAGAAATATCAACGTAAACATGTTTTCATTATTTGACTTTATATTGAAAACCCCAATACAATTAATTATTTAGAATATTTTTGTTATGTCGATGTTTTAATTATAGTAAGCTAGATTTATTTAAGTTTTGCTTTTGTAAAGTAAATATTTTGTTGTAATCCGAGTCTATAAAGTGTTTAATAGCACAGTCGAACAAAAATGTGATTTTTAGTAATGTGAACTTCTTAACCTAAAGTTTACAGGCACTGCATCCATTATATTGACTTAAATATGAACTTCCTTGCAATAAACTTATTGTCTATCCTTTTTCATATTTTAAATTAATTAGTAATTAATTAATTAATTAATTAATATCTTTAATTATTTTTTGTGCTTAAGCACTATTTAAATTTTGTCAAATACGTGCATATATATACAGCCTTCAGGCTTGTTAATTTTCCATTTGCATATCTACATCACGTACGCCGCTCAACACTTTCAGCTAAAAATTTCATCTTATAAGGTAGAAATATGACAATATTTTAACAGAAATTATATTTATTAAACTTCTTTTTTTTCCTGAGAAACATCTAGAATGCTACCAATAACAAATCACAGTAAAACAAAAAAAAAATTTTTCACAATTTTGTAACCACTGATTCTGTCTTAAAAACGTAGGCACGATTGTCAATGAAATTTCAGAAAAGAAGACAACCTTTGACTACTAAAAAGTTTACTTTCAACAATTTGGCAAATTTCTATTTATGGTTGTAAATTGCGAACAGCGTAATTCCTAACTTACCAGAACAGTATGAAGATCAGAGCCTATTGTACTGTGTACAGTATGCAGATCACAGCCTATTCTACTAGTCCCACAGCAAAATTACGTTGGTTACTTATTCCTTATTCCGGAGTCAATTTCATATATATTTGAATATTTATTCCTGATTCACATAAGTTTTTCATTTATTCATTATTCCCAGTTCAGATGAAAGCTTTATATGGCATGATTTGGTGTAATTCTAACCTGATTGGAGAAATACGAGTACGATATACAGCTGAATATAGACAGATCACGGACTATACGTATGAATTGTTTAGTATATTGATAGGAATATGTGTTTAGTAATTTGGTATACGATTACTTAGTTGTGTTAGGCATTTGGGTCGTGTCTTGTGATGCATGGCGTAAAGTATTAGTATTCGGGTTCGAAAAACTTACTAATGACTTAAGTGAAAGAGACACCATACAAAGCCATATCAGCGTGAAATTTGAGATTTATCTTGTGTGGTCTTCATGTCCTTAGAGGAGAATTATGTCAAGTATATACTAGTTTAAGAAGCCTTCAGTTTACTTGAATATTGTCTTGAAGTGCTTGGAACTTTTAAGGTCGCGCCTCCTCTGCTGCTCTAATTATTGACCATATATATTGTCAAGACATACACGATATCTTGTTCTGGGATAGCGTAAATTTATTGGTATAAATTCATATGGGTAGCTTGTGCTTTTGAGAAGAAATTTCTAATGTTAATTATCTTCATATACCTCCGATGCGTCAAGTCTGATGAATATTTATCAGAGTACGTGTATCAACTCTATTAAACACAACTAAAATATTGCAGTTATCTCTGATCACTTTTGGTATTTGTGTATCTCGTTGAGTGACATAAATTATATCTGTATTTTTATGTCTACCTTTGGAAAATATTCTACCTGGATTTGATTCCTTTTCCAACATTACGTCGTCATACTGGATCCGGAAAGATGTCCGCCATCGTTTAACTGCTTGACGAAGGCTCTTCCGTTTTTGTTCTATTTTTCATGATATATGTGCTTGTTGTCTATCTTCGTCGACATTTATGTGTTTCATCATGCATTGACTGTTCAGATCGTACGTGTTTTTTCATCTCCTTGTTTTGGAAACGAGAACAATTGGAATTTGTCTATACTGTTTTGTCGCACTGTTAAGACGTCATTTGTTTTTTAATAAACTGCCAGTCAACCTGCTTACGCAATGATGGATCCTCATTAATTGCATTAAATGACCACAACTTGGCTCTTGATACTATATTGTGCTCAAGACTAAACGAACTGGGACTACATTAATCATTACCTAAATGTAAACGGAAGCGAAAAAGGAAACGTTGTTTCAAATCTGGCCGGCGTAGAACAGGAAAATGAATTCCAGGTATCTCCCTTTCGTCCGTAACAGATAAACAATTTAAAACTTCGGCTGTTAATTTTGATAACCTGGTTACAAATTCATCTTAAATCGTCAACCCTTGTGTCAATTGTCCCAGAGATACCACTACTTATTGCTTTATTCAACGCTCAATCAGTAGGATCACCGAAAAAGCGCACATAAATTGTTAATTTTATCAACGACCAGAATATCCTGACAGAAACATGGCTAAAAGCATCAGGCAACGAGCCCAAGTGTGCGGATTTAACACCCATCGATTACTCCATCACGTTGTTCCCACGCAGCTCTCGAAGAGGTGTAATTGCTGTCATCACAAAGAATTCCATGATAAAATGCCTTAAGTATAACACAACTTTCAATTTATGCCACACATCGTTTTAACTAGTCCAAGCAACACTCACACTGGAATAAAGGTCAGTCCATTTTGTCTGTCTTTACCGACCTCGTCCTAGTAGAAAGAAACAAGCTGACTGAATCTCTCTTTTTGGAGCAGTTTCCGAATCTTCTGGAGTGTAAAAATTCGATAGGTGGCAACCTAATTATTCTTGGAGATTTCAACTTTCACTTTGACTGTCCTGGAAACCCATACACGTCAAAACTGCTAGATTTCATTTATGTTTTCAATCTTAAACAGTCAGTTAACCAGTCAACACATAAACTTGGTCACATTTTAGACTGGATTCTTCATAGACCTGATAATCATATTCTGCAATCCACCTTTGTATCCCACAAACTTGCATCAAATCATCTCTGCATTATATGCCATCTGGACGTATCAATCCCCAACCCTCCACCTTTATTTGCTACAAAGAGAAACCTCCGTTTGATATATAGAACCAAATTCATCCATGACATCCAAGAAAACATACATGTAAGATAGAACATTTTTCTTTTTCCGATGTCATGTCAAATTCAAGGGAAATAACTCTACTTTCCTTGACAGAGCAATGTAGCGGTTAACTCCCATTTGTATGGTCCATGACATGAAGGAAGGGAGATAATTTTATTGTACATGCTTGCCCGTAAATCACAATTTGTTTTGTAATGGTTTTAGTACAAGAATATTTATGGGTTTCAAACTTATCATCACAATCAATTCAGAAAAACATTCAGTTACGTGTAGTGTAGAAAACAGCTAAATCTGTTATCCAGAGATACACGTATATTTCAACCTACTCTTACTATTGGATATATATATATATATATATATATATATATATATATATATATATATATATATATATATATATATATATATATATATATATATATATATATATATATATATATATATATATATATATATATGGTTTGAATGGGGAGTTGTTATATTTTGTTCTGATTTGTGCATAAATTATCTCTGATTTAGCAAAGAATACTTCGTTAATCAGCCTTCAAACTTAAACTTCAATACAGGTCATCGGATCAGTAGTTCCTCCGTTAACAAACTTTAAAACATTAAGGTTTGCTTTGTTTTATGTAACATTAGATGGAAAGATAGAAGAGAAAAGTAACTAAAAATTAGGAAATTGCAGCAGTCAACGTGTACTTGAATATGGCAATGTAAACCGCACTGCTGAGATCTTTAAAGAATCCACGAAAAAATACACATTGACCATATTATGGATAATATGGTAAAATAAACTGCTATTGTGTACATTTTCCTCGGCATTGTCCTTCCAGTACCAGCTTTAGAGTTGTATTAAATACGAAGTCAGGCATGACAGTGACGTTCAGCAAATCAATTTACTTCACTATTTACTACCTTGATTGTGAAATGCTTGTATCCTATATAGACCGAGTAATTTCTGCGCAGCGTATTAAATAAAATCCGTTGATCACTGAGGACAGGAAAATATGATTGTAAAAAATCATGGAAAAGAACGGTTTGATCTGTTTTATTCTTCTGTGGATTGTTTCGGTCTGTAACGCTGCATTGTGTAAGTATTAACATTTTGTTGTATATTGCTCGAAACGTGTTCTTTTACCTGTTTCCTAGTGAGCAGTAGAATTGTCTGCAGGAGGATCTTTTTGAGTAATATATTATCGGGGAAGCCGATGCTACATACAATCATTATTAATCTTGGTATATCACATAATGCATGAACAGATCAGGGTCCATTGTACTCGTTCCACTTATGATTAAAAGGGTCCAGCGTATACCCTGATCTGCTGATGCATTATACTACAACGGATACCACTGAGCAGTGGAAAACTGCAGATCCTTGTCTTTGTTGTTTATAGCGATGTTCTATAAATAAACCGCTCCGGTGGCCTAGTGGTTAGAGCCTCCGCCGCGGAAGCGGAAGGTCGTGTGTTCGATCCCCGGCCGAGTCATACCAAAGACTTACAAAAATGGTACTAACAGTTGCCTCGCTTGGCGCTCAGCATTAAGAGGTTAGTCCTGAGACTAAATCTGGTGACAACTTTACACAATGGAGAGGACCATTAACAAAGCTGCACTCTACTTCCTTAATAAGAACACTCTCATTTTAAGACGTTGTCTCAGAAAAAGGCAAAGTACCTGACAATAAAAGATTCTGAGAAGCTCCTGTGTCCTTTAAAATTATAATAGGTGTTGGATTTGCCGAATCACCTAAGAATGATACAGAAACCTTCGATAAGAATGGTTCATAATTCTCCATAATAAAATCAGACTGTGGTTTATTAGACCGAACAAATATATTGCTTTCAACACATGACCGTGATCTTTTAAAAATAAGAGCTTTTTAATATGTATGTTTTGATTCTGATGCCTTTTTTTTGAATTTGTAGCAATCAGAAATAACGTATCCTAATTTCTTGCAATAGGTACACGTAGAAAGAGACAATGATATAGAATCAAGCTTATCATAAGCTTGATTTGTATAAGTTGTGCCAGTTTGGCTTTTAGAAGGGTTTGTATTAGGCTGAAATACTGTTCTTCCAGACGACTGCTGAGGCGACATCTTATTTAAAAATGGAACTTCATGAGTTAAACAATACTCATCTGGCAGCACGAGCAGCATTTTCCAAGCTTTCGATCTTATGCTCATCAACATAGATTATAATGTCAGTATGGACACAGTTCTTGAACTCTTACTTTTCAACCAATATGTTTTCTTAGACTTTCGTAATCTTAATTAACTTTTCTAGAAGAGCACCATATATCAATGATCTCATGCATATTTGACATATGATGATGATATGTCTTGTCAGCTTCTTTGTTTATAGTTTTTGAAGATTTGCCGATAAGCCTCAGGGACATAACACATCAAGATATAGTCCTTAACTACGTCATAGTCAACATTCTGTTCTAATGACAGTGAATTGTAGATATCATTAGATTTATCAGTGGGTACACATTGTAGTAATATATTTACCAGTGAGTACACATTGTAGTAATAGAATTGCCAGTGAGTACACATCGTAGTAATAAGTTTGCCAGTGAGTACACATTGTAGTAATAAGTTTGCAGTGAGTACACATTGTAGTAATAGATTTTCCAGTGAGTACACATTGTAGTAATATAGTCCAGTGAGTACACATTGTAGTAATAGATTTGCCAGTGAGTACACATTGTAGTAATAGATTTGCCAGTGAGTACACATTGTAGTAATAGATTTGCCATTGAGTACATATTGTAGTAATATATTTTCCAGTGAGTACACATTGTAGTAATATAGTCCAGTGAGTACACATTGTAGTAATAAATTTGCCAGTGAGTACACATTGTAGTAATATAGTCCAGTGAGTACACATTGTAGTAATAAATTTGCCAGTGAGTACATATTGTAGTAATAGAGTCCAGTGAGTACACATTGTAGTAATAGAGTCCAGTGAGTACACACTGTAGTAATAGAGTCCAGTGAGTACACATTGTAGTAATAGGTTTGCTAGTGAGTACACATTGCAGTAATAGGTTTGCAGTGAGTACACATTGTAGTAATAGATTTTCCAGTGAGTACACATTGTAGTAATATAGTCCAGTGAGTACACATTGTAGCAATAGGTTTGCCAGTGAGTACACACTGTAGTAATAGAGTCCAGTGAGTACATTGTAGTAATAGAGTCCAGTGCTCTCTTGGCCACTTAAAACTCTCAGCAATTATTTCAAAACGAAGAAAATATCTGTCTACTTCTTCCAGAAAAAGGAGGTACTAACTTTATATTTCTTACGTCATCAACAGTCGGGGAGTGTTTCCTTTTGCCAGCTCTAATTCTTTTACTTTAACTTGAAATTCCATTTGTCTTACTCTCATCTCTTTCTGAACTTTTAAATGCATTTGTGCTTCTTCTTCTTTCCGAAGCTCCAGCTTCCTTGACTCCAATTATATTTCATATTTTAATTAAAATTCCATCTAGTATTTTAATTCTAATTCCATCTTGTCTGACACAGACTTACCGATCAAAACCAAAGCATTTTTATCTAAAACATTCTTTTCTACCAAATACAGGACCAAATTATTTATTTCTTGTTTCGTTAAAGACGTTTTTGCTTCGGAACGATCGTGTTTTCTAGCAAGTTGAATTAGTTCATCTTTTTGAAAAGATCTAATTGTTCTTGAGTAGGATTTGAAATAACTATTCCCACTCTTGATGAAATTTTAGAAAAAGCATTGCAATTTCACTTGGGATTTTCTTTCTAAAATTAACGATCAAGGGAATTCAAATTTCAAAATACACAACGTGTTCTGAAATATCTTAGCCAAAATTCAAGCTAAAGGACAAGCGACCAATTATATGTTACTTGTTTAGGCTCTAATAATCAGTAACACATAAAAGTGAAAAGAACATGCTTTGTACAATTTAACAAATAATTTATTTCCCTGGAAAAAATAATGTAAAAATGAAAAAAAAAAACTAACTTAACAGTTTTAAGAATCAAATACAAAAGTAATCCAAGAATAATCCACGAATTAAATTTTAAAAGTCCTAGTAAGGAAAAGTTCTAAGGAATTCAAGTTTGAGTCCCAATGAAAGTCCAAGATGGAAGACAATGACGTATGATGTAGTCTGTATAGTGTTGCATCTACTGTTCCTTGTAAAAAAAAACAATTGGAATTAATATTTTAAGAACTGTCTTTGTCCAAGAATTATGTATAAACATCAAATTATTTCCAGAGAAACGAATACTCTTTTCAAATCCATTTAATCTGAAGACAAATTAAAATGAAACTTAACTAGACAAAATGTTTACATTTAAAAGTCATGTACTCATAATATAACCATGACAAAAGTCATTCATTTTACTCTAAAAATAATTTTGTTTTAAAAAAAGTTGTTTACATCAAAATAAAAAATTAAGTTGAGGAACTAGGTCAACTTTGAAAAAACGTTCTTAATTTTATGTTTTCGAAAAACTGAACTGAATTTCTGAAAAATGTCATCTCCAGGAAATAAAATTACATTACAATAGCATGTAATGAAAAATATAAAAACTTAAAACTAGCAAACTACGAGATACTATCTCACCAACAGTTGTCATGTAGTTGCCAAAGAGCCTTAGAATCTGACTGCATATTAGTGCCAAATCATTTCAAATCCCGAAGGACATAATATGTATTGCAACAGAGGTCATAAGCCTGAATTTTATTGTAACTTCTCACAGTCAATGGAATAAGCCATACACTATCATGTATTAAACAAGGTATTATCTACTTTTACTTAGCTTACATATTTTGAAAATGTCCAAATTTGAAGTACACGCAAGGAAGAATTAACAACTTCAAATAAGTCTCTAATCCGCATTATTTGTATTTAACTGTAACAGCACGTCATCAATCATTTTTTTATAACTCAGGTGCTCAATTTTAACCTTGTAATTTCATCCTAAAAATGCAATAGGTTCTAACGTGTATTACATTTCGATGACAAAGTATTTTTCTTATTTGCGTGTCCCATTTTCTAGGACCCCATATTTACGTTTTTTTTCTTCTATTTCCAACTCTTTTAAAGAATGGTCCTATCACAAAATGAATATGGGATGGATCAAGTTGAATCAGTGAGTGTACATACGCATGGAGATCAGCTTATAATTGGCAAAAGGAATGCTTAAATTAAATGCTTAAAATTTAATATGCGTAACAGTAAGGGCAACAGTGTAGCCTTAGTAAACTATTTGAAACATTATTTCAGCATGTGACATGCAAATCCCCCATGGTGATGTGACATGGTGGTGTGTCAAACCACCGTACTCTTATTCCTGCCACGAAGGTTACAAGGAACATGACGCAGTGTCCTGGCTTGACTGTTCCACATCCGGACAATGGGTTCCTTGGTTATGGAATCGGCCAGTTAGTGCCAAAGATCTCTGTACACGTATGTCTTTCTTAGTCTGCACTTTCTGATAATTAGAATGAGCATGTTTGAAGAAAGCCGAAAACAAATTGTATCAATGAATCACATCTTTCTTCGTTATGATCCTCATGTTGGTCGTACATAACTTTAATCAAAATATCATGTAATTAATTACCCCGTTTGCCTTACAGTGAAATTGCATCAAACAATGTTAAATAGAAATATCATTATGCTCCGTTACTATTAATTCTTGTTTGTTTTAATAAATATAGTTTAAACCTCCTAACTGTATTTCAAGTTCAAAACTCGATGAATTCGTCAAAATGTTAATATAAGAACCGTGACACTCATGCTTTTGAAATTCACATAGAAAGAACAAATGGAATTATTCCTGATAAACTAAAACAAAATTAGTTGGAGACAATGACTTTATCATGGCATTATTAAATTTCCAATGTGCCAATATTCAGTATCATCCTCTATCAGACCTTCTTACCTATGTATGTTAAGTAAATGCAGTACATAACTTTGGGCGTATATATGTATGTGGATATGTATGACATGTGTACGTAAAAATGCTTTTCTTTTTTTGTATGTGTTTCTGTCAATATGTCTACATCACAGCAAAGCCGTGCCCTACTGTAATATCAAAAGGGGCCTTCTCTGGAACATGTCCAGCGGTTGTTGGATCTACATGCAGTTTTTCATGCGAAGCAGGCTACATGCGGAACGCGTCAGTGTCTGAGTTAACCTGTCAAAATTCCACGGAGTGGAGCGCAGACCTGACAAGTTTATGTTTACGTAATTATTATTATTATTATTATTATTATTATTATTATTATTATTATTATTATTATTGATAATAAGATTGGAACCAATTGTTTTCTTTAGTTCGCACTGTGAATGTACTGGAAACTTTCTTACAAGATTCTAATTGAATCCAATATATTATTTCTATTCAAAGAAAGATGGATAATTAAACAACATAGCCATGTGAAGAAATAGGAAGGAGGTGAGGGAGGAAGAGAAATAATTATTTATTATAAATACACTGTAGTGGGTGAAAGGTTCCGATCATATAAACATATTTTGATGGTGAACGAAATGCAGTTTCTATCAATTGAGAATATGACTGGGTGGGACATCATGCTACATGTCTGCCCCATTGCTAAACATCACGATAAACTGCACCACTTCAGATATCGTAGCGATATGATCGAAACATTGTTAAAGCTACGTGACAAATCCAACTCATACAAACTCACACTTTATTTTTGAAACATTCTTAAATGCATCATCCCCTCACTCCCCCCCACCCCCCACAGCCCTCCTCCTCGGTGCGGCGCAACCTACTTGCTAACACGATATCCGAGTGTATAGTTTGGTTTTCACTAAGCAACGTTTCTTTCATCGCCACGAATATTTTGCACGGAGAGAGAAAATTCCTGCAATAATGGGTTATATAATATGTATCTCAATGGTTGTAATACTACAGCATTTATAAGGCAAATATAAGTGTATGTAGAACAACGTGTCTCCCTGTTAGGATTTCCTTAATATAGTTCTCATTAAAATTCCCCCACCTTTGAGATCCCATCTTGACAAGATACCGGCAAACAGTTATGAAAAGGCATGCGTAGAGGATTTTTTCTTGTCAGATCACGATGTCTCTTCACCTATGAATGATGGTAAAAGTTTAGTCATATCGACCAAAGGATGAGAGAGAGAGAGAGAGAGAGAGAGAGAGAGAGAGAGAGAGAGAGAGAGAGAGAGAGAGAGAGAGAGATGAGATTTATGGTCAGTAGTAATGTTATTAAAGCAGAACACCATGTACCGGTAAGAGAATGGCTGAGCGTTCATGTGAATGGCTGAGCTAACCATGTGTCTTGTGTTCAAATTTCTTTATTAAAATCATCTTTCATGCTTAAATCAAAATTGTATCTTATACTGATTTAATCAATGTAAATAAAATAGAAACACAAAAAAGAAAACAATCCACTTATATGCAAAGGCGATTGTAAATATAGTCGACTCCACTTAACTGCACACCGGTTAACTGCACACCCCGGATAACTGCACGTAGTCACGCCAGTCCCGTTTTTTCACAATGCTTTTCAATGGGGAGCAAACTTCGGATAACTGCACTTCGCTTAAATGCACACGCCGGATAATTGCACGATAAATTTCTGCCTGTGGCACATAATTCAATACAATTTTACTCCGGATAACTGCACAATGTATATTCATGATCAGTTATTGCCAGTCCACTGCTGTAGCGCTTCAAATAAGCCGACAATTAAGATGGTAAATGCGACATTATAAATGATTGACGTGTAAAGGACGCCTTAGGTGGTATATACAGTATATGTAAATCCGCGCCCACTAGGGAGCAACAGCGTGGGAAAAATCATAGTACAGCATGGTAAACATTGCTCTAAACCGTTCAGGTTTGAATGATTTCAAACCAAAGAATGGATGGTTGGAAAGATGGAAAATGCGAAACGGAATTCAATTTAAACGACAACACGGCGAAAAAAGGTATGCAAACGACTTTGGAGCTGAACGCTTTTTCTGTCGGAGATGACCCATCAATGCCTGACAGCAGTTTTCGAATAACAAGCGATCATAAGAATTTCATTGGTTGAATCTTTGTAATTGTGTTTGGAGGAAGAAAAACAAGCTTAACAATTAAGTAAAAGTTGAAAGAGTTGATTCTAATCATTGTTTAAATTTCTTCTTCACATATATTCGTGCCGTGCTGATTTCAAGCTGTACTGTACCATACTTCTGTTAACGCACACTCCGGTTAACTGCACAGTCTCGTGACGGGCCCGATGGTGTGCAGTTAACCGGAGTCGACTGTAGCTACAAAAGGTACAGAACTACATTTTGCGTTCGAAAAACTAGAAAGGGATGTAAGGAATTCATTCACTCGGTCACTACACAGTTGTCTGTAGTTATAAATCCGTTGAAAGGTCAAATATGAGTATATGTATGAGAAAAAAGATACAATATATAAACAGTGTGTACGCTGTATCAACGAAATACCACTTGATGTATAAATTGTTTATTAAAAAGTAACTTGCCAAACCTCTTTCCTTTTAATGAAAACTGTATACATCTTGTGGTGTATCAATGATTCAGCACACACACACACACACACACACACACACACACACACACATATATATATATATACACAAACACACATATATACACACACACACACACACACACACACACACACACACACACACACACACACAAGAAGGTACATTTGTAGGACTAAAATTGCTTTTTCCTCCATCATTCACGTACGGACGATGTCAGAGCAATATAATTTAGGACCTGTCCTCCCGATTATATTTCTGAACCCTTATCCTTATATATTGCAATTATCAATAGTAACGCTTTTTAACTAAGTATTAACCTTGGAATAACAGCGCACAAAAAACTAACGCTGTTTAACTAAGTATTAACCTTGGAATAACAGCGCACAAAAACTAACGCTCTTTAACCAAGTATTAACTTTGAAATAACAGTGCACACACTAACGTTCTTGAACTAAGTATTAGCTTTGGAATAACAGCGCACAAAAACTAACGCTCTTTAACTAAGTATTAACTTTGAAATAACAGAGGAACAACCTGCAAGTTTAACTTTATACTTACAACCACTAGAAGCTCATCAAATTTTAAAGGTTACCATTCTTGTATCAGTGTTGTCAGTTTTTAGACAGGCTCGGTAGGGTTATTAGTGTCATAGATTGAAATTACTCTGCTTCAGGATTCAGTTTAAATTTTGGGATTTTTTGTAACCTGGCAGTAATTGGTATACAAAGCTAGATTCCTAACTAATCACATAATTCAGGATTCAGTTTAAATTTTGGGATTTTTGTATCCTGGCAGTAATTGGTATACAAAGCTAGATTCCAAATTGATCACATAGTTCAGGATTCAGTTTAAATTTTGGGATTTTTTGTAACCTGGCAGTAATTGGTATACAAAGCTAGATTCCTAACTGATCACATATCGGTGTAAATTGTCTGTTGGAGGAAACTAATTAGCCTACTTCTGAGTGTAGCAGATCAGCAAAATCGTACTGTCTTTCACATATTGATTGGTACTGGTAGATATGTAGACTAGACCGATCAATTGCCGTTACTAAGGTTACTAGTAAGGTTACTTATACACGTTCAGCCCACCCGTAAGTAAGAATGCAGTATTAATGAGTATATGAGCATTATCACGTTGTAAGGAACAGTTTATGCTACCTTCAACTTAATTCATGCCATAGCATTCCTTGCGCACGTTTGGTTAAATAAGATTTGAAAGTCAACATATCAAGTGATATTGGCACATTACAAAATTAAAAGCAAGCGAACATGATTGACACGTAAAAACCCCGTCACTAGAACAAAACAGAAAGATTGACACCAAACTCAGGTGAACCTCAAAAAACGGCAGGCACACACACACACACACACACACACACACACAAACACACATTGACGCACATTTCTTTATTAACCTCTTAGCTGTAATATACCTAACATCACAGGTCCGAGTGTGTAGTAAATATTCAATGGAATGTTTCTAAATTACCAATTGGAGGGACCATGAAAAGTAAACATTCCCCAGAACCTTCTTGCGATCACACACACTGACAAGTAAATGGAGTCTAGCCTTCTTAGAAGACCACACTTGAGACGAAGAAACATGTGGTCGTTGAAAAGAGGCAAATAAAGTGTTTTCTTGGTTCTAGCTCATTAATCACTCATTCAATAACTAGTTCACTTTTGTTTTCTCTGCGTGCTCAAGATATTGTCATGTGTGCCAATTTAAACTGGACATAAACTTAAATTGTTAATACAATATACATGGAACGCATAAGCAACTTAAACCTTTGTTTACTTCTTAACAACTAATACTCTTTTAATAAAGATCAATAATTTCATATGCTTGAATCCATTTTCAATTTTATCATTTTGAACAGAAATACATTTATTAATTTTGATATTAATGTGAATATGTGTATTTGGACAAAACATCCAACCGATCTTCTGGTTGAGACTAATACATTATGAACAGCTGTATCTTTACAGAAATAATGATTTGACTTCATAGATCTTCCTGGAGTGCAAAATGAATTACATCCAGACTGGTTCAACTTTAATACAGCACTGATACAAAACATTGACTCCAGCTTATTGATAAAACGATAGAGGACTCTGAAGCATATGTGTTTAAATGATAATAAGACAAATTGTATCAACATAGCCTTTAGAAACACCCATTCGGCATTGTAATCACGTGATCAAGTGCAGGCGCTTGAGTAACACTTGGTTTATCTCACAGTACATTGAACTTACGATTATTATTGTATTCTGTATAGCTGTT
Organism: Unio pictorum; assembly: GCA_030141615.1. Lineage (NCBI taxonomy): Eukaryota > Metazoa > Mollusca > Bivalvia > Unionida > Unionidae > Unio > Unio pictorum. The sequence goes on along the minus strand of JARLTB010000001.1, from coordinate 16,495,341 downwards.
GCTGTCATTATTGTTGTTGTTGCTTTACTTTTTAATTTCTAATATGATACGAAGACTGAATATAAATATTTATTATCACTGTGTTTTTGTAAAGTCTGCAACTCTACAAGAAAAAATCGATTTGGTATCAGAGTATCATGAGAATCAACCCAAATTATGCTTTTCAGGCAGGTAAATGAGTTACAATTATTGAATTATTCATGACCGACGTGAGTAGAACAACATTAAACACTGGGTCTATTTATACCGAGAGGCATGAAATTTATTTTTAGATCGTGAATAAATATATAATCACCAGCTAATTCGCCTAATAATCTTTAGTAATATGAATATTACAAAATGCGTAAGCAGATGTTTTCATGCAAAATAAAAATAGTTTCTTTATGCATTACCTTATGAGTAATTTGTAACTCACAGATGGTTAATTCTATTACATAAACAGTCTGTGCACACATAACCTCCAGCTTTGGTAGTTATAAACCCGACGCAGTCCATGTACGAAATGCTGTCACAAAATATCATTCTCTTTTCAGGGCCAGATGGACAACAGTGCCCTTACTACATTCCCAGAGGTTATCTGAACCTTACATGCATCCGAGAACCTGGCCAAACATGCAACTTCATGTGCGATGAGGGCTACCATTCATCTATATCGCCTTCTACGATTGCTTGTGGAAGCAATTTGGCATGGAACTATAATCCGAAAAGCTTGTGTCCAGGTAAGGTACATACCAAATGAGGAGTTCGCTGCAAATTGGATATTTAGTGCCTTCACTATTCCAGAGCAAAACGTTATAACCCAGAGCACATTGATTCTCAGAACAGAATAATTAAGGGAATGCATCTCTCTCTCACTTTTTCTGCATATCCCATCAAGTAATATTTAATATTTGTAATATTTAATATTTGTGATCTGGTTTTTGGTGACTAGAAAAAAAAATCATTGCAAAACAATATGTTAAAAGTAGTATAGTATTGTTGTTTCCTACCTCAATGATATGCCTCAATACTTTAACTTACAAACCTTGCCCGTTTTTTCACCGACTAATTTGTATCATATCGTCCATCATCAGTTCGTTTCAGTAGAAGTCATAATGTCTAGTTTATAGATCTTGGATTCACTGCGTGATGCCTGTCAGTTATGCAAGAATTATTAAAAAAAAGAAGTTACAGATATCAATTCCACTTACCACTTACCTGTCAAAACTGATGATATTGCTTTAAGTGTAATGCATTTGTTATTAATCATCCATGATAATCTTTGTTTTGATACACAAGACTAGAAATACAGACGACATTCACATATGTTCTGGTATCCAAACAAGTACATAAACAAACACGTTTATTTTTATAATTGTCTTAAGAAAATATTTTATATAAAGCAGAATTTTCTCGAAGTATGACAGTGTACTGTGCACAAATAAAAAGACAATCAAATTTTAACATTCAAAGTGTTTATAATGTCAATAGTGTGATTGGGTTACTGGAATATTATACAGAGAAATAAATGGACAGATGGACAGTCAAGCAAAAATAAAGTTTAAACATACAACAGATCCAAATGAAGGATTCAACAGCTATGTATAGTTTTCGAAGTAATATTTATTTTCCTGTCACTTTTCAGAAATAACTTATTTTTCAGAGACTATTTGTCCCAAATATTTTGAAGGTGGCTACGTCTCAGAGTTCTGCAGCAGGAAATACAAAGCCACATGCTATGACTTCCAGTGTAACCCTGGATATAACAAACTTGCCTTTTCTGTGAAATGCGACGAGTCTGGTAAATGGATCAACCCTTATGATATATCCCCGGCATGCGTTAGTAAGTTAATAGCAAAATATATAATGCCTACTGCTGTGCGAATTTTCATTTATATAATGAATTTGTGTTACAAATATGATAACAAAATAAGTAACAGAAAAGGCAACACCATCACAGTTTATAAAACGTAACAAATAATATAATTGTCAAAAGGTATAAATAAAATTTTGAGAGGAGCTTACAGTATTATGATCTAATTCGTAAATAATTTTGACAAAGTTCAACGTAACGCAATTGAACAAAAAGTTCCGTATATATTTCAAAACCGTAAATGTACTGGTCCACTAGGATACGTGGCATTGTCAAGATGGCGTTGTCTTGAACTAATGCAACAACAGTTCCATAATAGTTGTATAGTCTCATTAATGAAATTAAATGAGAATGACTCCACAATAGGAATAAATTGATTGCCCAGTTCTCTCCTTATATACACCGTCTGTTACTACTATATATTTTCCAATATACCCCACGTGACGAATCTTACTACTAATTTGTACCTCCTCCAAATTGCCAATTCATGTGACCTAGCCCAACAAAAACGAACTTACTGAATTCTTCTTGAACAGTCCAAACCCCCAACAGCCGGTGATACATTAATCCAAAGGCGCCATTAGGTCTTAATTTTACGATTATGTTTAGTAATTGTCGACACATACGTCAGCATCTATTTATAGATCCTATATAATGATGCGTTCTTAAAACAGACTCATGTCATCTAGTCAACATCTAACTAAAAATATTCCATACAATTTACAACCATGAATAAAACTTACATAAGCTAAATAATATAATGTTCTAAGATTTGCAAAAATTGATATACATAACAGCTTGACCTTTTATGAAGATATTTTGCTAAAAATTGAGTTTAATGACTGATCTAATTTACGAATATTATTTTTTTTTGGGATTGGTGATAATAAATTAAGAAATTATGCGAGGTTTATTTCACAATACTATTAAGTTCCTTTTGACTTTTCACTTTGCATTTTATTGGAATAAATTATTTGTTGTGCTGACTAAATATTTTGTTTTTCTTCCTTCTGTTATATAATTTAGGACTGTCGAGATGTAACAGAAATCTGAAGCTAGTCCAAGATCTAATATTTTAATTCTTTTCAAAAAGTTGTTAGCTACAACTATTTCTAAGCATTAATTTAAAATTAAGATAGGTCAGCTTTGTGTCGTTAGTACAAAGTTTTGCCCGGCTGTAAATCTTAGACTACTCTTCACTGCTTTTATGTTTATTTAATAAATGCATCTACCACTTTTCTTGATTAATAAGGTGTTGCCTCTTTAGCTTTTTAAACCAAAAAGCTTTGTAAACAAAATTAGTTTTTTTGTAAGTTAATTTTTGTGTCCTCGTCTTTATCAAACATGTTGAGAGACAAATGGATTTTGATAGCATCATTCCAAGTTTGTGGAATTTTGGATATTAACGTAAAGTATTTCCAAAACTTGTTGAATTCGGTAATTTGTTTTATCATAGCAAAATGAATTACATTACCGCGATCATCAACTAAATCCTTAAGAATTTCAATGCCTGCATATTTCCATTATTTGTATTAATGGAACATTCTTGGTGGAACACAATGTAAAAAAATGTTCTTCTTTCCAATTCAATACCAAAATTACATCTCACCGAAACTGTTTTTAATGAGCTTACACATTTTTTCTACTTTTCTTCTCCCTAAATTCCCAATGTCTTTCATATTCTTCAATATATGTATTGACTAGGTTCTGCCACACTCCATCATCGTTTTCCAATAATATTGTACCAATCTTATCTTTATATACTAAATGAATGCATAAATGTGTATCATATTTAATCCTCTCTCATTCTCCGGGGCTACTCGAAAATCACTCTTAATTCTCTCTATTTTCCCGACTCCTCACAAACTTAGTAAGGTACGATTTAGTTCTACTTCAAGTTTTCGGTGATGGATTTGGAAGTGCACAAAAGAGATGTATGAATATGGGCAGAACATGTGTTTTTACGACAATTACTTTACCTACTTGTGAAATATGTCTTTGACTCGAACTTGCCAGAATTCACTTTGCCTTTATTAGTATCTTCCTATTATCAAGTTCCACCATATGTTGTAAGTCTTTGATTAACACCGATTCCAAGAAGTGTACAGTTGGAAAAGATCAATTTAGTTCCCTATCAAGGCATACTATTTCTTTAGAAAATATCTTGTTTCCAATCAAAACAATAGTTATTGTTAGTTACGTTACATTTAAGTCTAGTTAATAGATGAAGGTCTTGCAAGATACTCGTAGTTGCTTTTAAGAGAATGTTGAGATCCATCAAGGAGAATTTGTTGTAAGTCTTGAGTAACATCGATTCCAAGAAGTGTACAGTTGGAAAAGATCAATTTAGTTCCGTATCAGGACATACTATTTCTTTAGAAAATATCTTGTTTCCAATCAAAACAATAGATGTTTTTAGTTACGTTACATTTAAGTCTAGTTAATAGATGAAGGTCTTGCAAGATACTCATAGTTGCTTTTAAGAGAATGTTGAGATCCATCAAGGAGAATAAAAACAATCAGCATTGTGACATAATTGATACTATAATGACTTATTATGACTTTAATATTCACCTTCCTGTATTATTGTTCAATCTGATTTGAAGATTTACTTGCTTGCTTCCATCTCCTGTCTGAGTCATTCAGGTCACTCTGCATCTTGTGATTCTCATTATTTGCCTCTTGGAAATTTCCTTACAATTGGTGGCTTTCACATTCTAATGGATCTATATTATATTCTCCTATCTTATCCTTTACTACCCATTCATTACAGTCATGTCCCTTTTCATATCGTCCTTCACATTCTCCAGTAATTCCCTCACAATAGTTGAGACAATGTCTGTAAGACATTCTATTATAACCAAAATCAGCAATTGCAGATGTGAAATCTGGTTTTGAAATCCAGCTGAATTGCAGTTAGACCTGCCTCACTCAAACTAGTGTCCGATGCCTCCATAATGAAACTACTATGTCATTTGGTTTTCATTTGTTTCCTGCCGTGGTCTTGATTCCACTCATACTTGCAGGCAATTTTGTTTGTACTAGTTTCGTCTCGTTACTCATCAGTGACTCTAGCAGTTATTATTCACTACTACAGTTATTATTAACTATTACAGTTATTACTCACTATTACGTTATTATTCAATATTACAGTTATCATTCACTTTACAGTTATTATTCACTTTACAGTTATTATTCACTAGTTATTATTCACTATTACAGTTATATTCACTACTACAGTGTTTATTCACTACTACAGTTATTAGTCAGTATTACAGTTATTATTCACTATTAAGTTAATATTCACTATTACAGTTATTACTCACTACTACAGTTATTATTCCCTATTACAGTTATTATTCACTATTACAGTTATTATTCACTATTACAGTTATTACTCACTACCAGTCGCTTTGTGCAAAATAATTCGTATTAATACAGGTACCTAATAAACATTACTAATGAAGGTGGCTGAAGGACTGGTCGGTCTGGTTAAGACTGGTCGGCCTGGTGTTAGGAAAATGTGACTGGGTGGAACATTATGATACATGTCTGCGGCATGATGCCCCAGTACAAGACATCACTATAAACTGCCACAGTGCCGACATCGTAGAAATGACTGAACAATTGTTAAAGCTACGTTAAAATAAATTAAAAGTCAGAACTAAATCCGTTGATGTGACCGTTTGAGGTTATGTTTCCTCCTAGCGTCCAGGTAATTTATTAGTCTCTACAGTATCCACCAAAATTTATATTCCAAAAGTTCTCGAAATATGTTGCCGGTCTGCACATTAGCACCAGCCTTCATTTTATCATATTTTCAATGGTACACGATAAGTCAATCTAATTAGAATGTTGCGTGGAGATCTTTAACTTCTAAATTTGTTTTTGAAAGTAATATACTTCACGTGTAATCGGTATGTATGTATGTATTGATGGATGGATGGATGGATGGATGGTTGCATGTATGTATGTATGTATCTATGTATGTATGTATGTATGTATGTATGTATGTATGTATGTATGTATGTATGTATGTATGTATGTATGTATGTATGTATGTATGTATGTATGTATGTTTAGCGGCATGACTACACTATTAGCTGTATTGTGTCCATTAAAAATAAACTTGGAAATATGTTAATATGAAACATTGCAAAACTAGTTTTAGGAAGCTATACCCTTCAAAAAAACGTAAACATGAAGGCTGACAAGAGAAAATATAAGAGGTAAAGATGTTAAAATTTAGAACAATGTATATAGAACTAAATGCTAAGAAATGTACAAATCTTACAGTTCCAAATGTTGTTATATCAAGATAATTTGTAAGAGACATTCCACGATTTTCTCAGGTAAGACATTGATGATAATGGGTTCAATTTAGTTTACATCTAAAACCTTCTGTCATAAAGCATAAATATTGCCGCCATAACATATGTTGTATGTAGTTAAAGTGATTCCTGTATTTTTATTGTAGATATGTACAATATGTCTTCATCCTTAACATTCCGGACGACTCCTCCTTCGGCTAGAACGTCTACTTCTTTGTTTCCATCATTATGTAAGTAAGCAGTAAAATTTATTTATATAAATTGTACCGACATAAATCTGATGTATAGGTCAAATGCAATCACTGCATGAAGTTTAAGAAGCATACACATTCCGTATATCTAGGTACACCTACTTTGTAGCGTAGTGGCTTAGACATAATTTGGCTAAGGTTGCATTTGATCTAATATCATCTTTTGGATTTCTAATGAGTTTCAATATATCATTCACATTTCGATTTCTTGCTATACAATTGTTTTCTTGATTTTCGATATGTCATATATATATTCAAAAGAAATGACATTTTTAATATTTGATAATTTTTTTAATCACTATTTTCATGCCATCATTTAACTGCAAAGATATACTACAATATATGAAACAGTAACATCGACAATACATGCAAACAAAAGAGAGACATACGTCATCTCTACAATAGTGTAACTGCCAAAACAATCTGTCACACAAAACAGTATGATCACTATATGATAGATCCTATATTGACAGCTAGTGGTTGAAGCGACCGCCTCTGATGTGGGAGGTCGTTGGTTTAAACCCCGGCTAAGTCATACCAAAGACTTATTCAAAATGCTACAAACAGTCGCATATCAAAGGAAACATTTTATTTATTTATCGATCTATGAGCTAGTCATTTGCAATGAAAGTAATTTATAAAATATCTAACCTTTACAAACAATGCTTTCGTCTCTCAAAGTTAGTAGACGAGATCCATTTTCTCGATACAAAGAACGGTATTGATTACCATTCTTACCGAGAGCAATCAAAACATCTCCTGGCAAACTATAAGAACATTTTCGTTTCATATGTTCTAGTTTTATTTCCTATACTACTATTTTTGAGAACAGTACAAAAGCGCACATAAGGTTCTGCCATAACAACCAATGATATATTCGGCTTTTTAGCTCCATCGAAATACAATAATACGTTCCAAAACTGACTGCCATTTTACACTAACTCAGAATCCTTATATTTATGAAATATTAGTTGAGGAACAATTGTGCGCATGGTTGAATAAACACCTGTGCCATATCTTTATTTATGGAGCGTACGTGTGAGCTTACCTTCTGATCTGTAACCCATAAATTCAATTTCATGTCTTTGTTTATCAGGATATCAAATTTGTCCGGAAAATAGACCAATTCTTTCTAAGATATATAATAGATTTTTCTGGCACTATTAACTGATGTGACATGTACAGCTATTTTATTTGTGTATTGCACGTATATTCATTCTAGTATTTGTGTGAGGTAGACAGTCTATATAGTGCATAATTTTAAACCAGTTTGTACGCCTGTGTGATCCCATAAAACTATATCCAAAAAACAAATCTCCTTTCTCTTTCCAATTACGTGTAAGAATGACTTTTTCCAGTTTGTGATGGATGGTTTCCTTCTAGCGACCATGTTTCCGGTTTATTAGTCTCTACAATATCAACCAAAAAGGTCTCCAAAAGTTCTTAAAATTTCTTGCTTTTCAACAAATTGGCACAAACCTTCATTTTATCATATTTTTAAAGATGCGAGAAAAAAATGTTTATCTTAATCGAATGTTGAACGCTTTAATTGTTGCACATCTGGGCATGGGTTCCCTGGTTTCTATAACAGCTTTATGGTGTCAAATTTGGTATATAAGATCTACATGCATGTATGTATTGTTTTATTGTATATTTAAAGTAATCAGGAAGAGCCTGCTTAAAGAAGTTGACATTCTTTATAACGCACCTCTCTACATCTTAATCACCATAGGCGATTAAGATGTAGTAACGCTTTTTAACTAAGTATTAACCTTGGAATAACAGCGCACAAAAAACTAACGCTTTTTAACTAAGTATTAACCTTGGAATAACAGCGCACAAAAACTAACGCTTTTTAACTAAGTATTAACTTTGAAATAACAGCGCACAAAAACTAACGCTCTTTAACTAAGTATAAACTTTAAAATAACAGTGCACAAACTAACGTTCTTGAACTAAGTATTTACTTTGGAATAACAGCGCACAAAAACTAACGATCTTTAACTAAGTATTAACTTTAAAATAACAGTGCACAAACTAACGCTCTTTAACTAAGTATTAACCTTGAAATAACAGCGCACAAACTGCCAGTTTAACTTTATACTTACAACCACTAGAAGCTCATCAAATTTTAAAGGCTACCATTCTTGTATCGGTGTTGTCAGTTTTTAGACAGGCTCGGTAGGGATATTAGTGTCATAGATTGAAATTAATCTGCTTCAGGATTCAGTTTAAATTTTGGGATTTTTTCTAACCTGGCAGTAATTGGTATACAAAGCTAGATTCCAAATTGATCACATAATTCAGGATTCAGTTTAAATTTTGGGATTTTTTGTAACCTGGCAGTAATTGGTATACAAAGCTAGATTCCTAACTGATCACATATCGGTGTAAATTGTCTGTTGGAGGAAACTAATTAGCCTACTTCTGAGTGTAGTAGATCAGCAAGAACCTACTGTCTTTCACATATTGATTGGTACTGGTAGATATGTAGACTAGACCGATCAATTGCCGTTACTAAGGTTACTAATAAGGTTAGTTACTAGTAAGGTTAGTTACTAGTAAGGTTAGTTACTAGTAAGGTTACTTATACATGTTCAGACCACCCGTAAGTAAGAATGCAACCTTAATGAGTATATGAGCATTATCACGTTGTAAGGAACAGTTTATGTTACCTTCAACTTAATTCATGCCATAGCATTCCTTGCGCACGTTTTGTTAAATAAGATTTGAAAATCAACATATCAAGATGATTTTGGCACATAACAAAATTAAAAGCAAGCGAACATGATAGATACGTAAAAACCCCGTCACTAGAACAAAACAGAAAGATTGACACCAAACTCAGGTGAACCTCAAAAAACGGCAGGCACACACACAGACACACACACACACACACACACACACACACACACACACACATATATATATATATATATATATATATATATATATATATATATATATATATATATATATATTGACGCACATTTCTTTATTAACTTCTTAGCTGTAATATACCTAGCATCACAGGTCCGAGTGTGTAGTAAATATTCAATGGAATGTTTCTAAATTACCAATTGGAGGGACCATGAAAAGTAAACATTCCCCAGAACCTTCTTGCGATCCCACACACTGACAAGTAAATAGAATCGAGCCTTCTTAGAAGACCACTCTTGAGAAGAAGAAACATGTGGTCGTTGAAAAGAGGCAAATAAATTGTTTTCTATGTTCTAGCTCATTAATCACTCATTCAATAACTAGTTCACTTTTGTTTTCTCTGCGTGCTCAAGATATTGTCATGTGTGCCAATTTAAACTGGACATAAATTTAAATTGTTAATACAATATACATGGAACGCATAAGCAGCATAAAGCTTTGTTTCACTTCTTAACAACTAATACTCTTTTAATAAAGATCAATAATTTCATATGTTTGAATCCATTTTCAATTTTATCATTTTGAACAGAAATACATTTATTAATTTTGATATTAATGTGAATATGTGTATTTGGACAAAACATCTAACTGATCTTCTGGCTGAGACTAATACATTATGAACAGCTGTGTCTTTACAGAAATAATGATTTGACTTCATAGATCTTCCTGGAGTGCAAAATGAATTACATCCAGACTGGTTCAACTTTAATACAGCACTGATACAAAACATTGACTCCAGCTTATTGATAAAACGATAGAGGACTCTGAAGCATATGTGTTTAAATGATAATAAGACAAATTGTATCAACATAGCCTTTAGAAACACCCATTCGGCATTGTAATCACGTGATCAAGTGCAGGCGCTTGAGTAACACTTGGTTTATCTCACAGTACATTGAACTTACGATTATTATTGTATTCTGTATAGCTGTTGCTGTCATTATTGTTGTTGTTGCTTTACTTTTTAATTTCTAATATGCTACGAAGACTGAATATAAATATTTATTATCACTGTGTTTTTATAAAGTCTGCAACTCTACAAGAAAAATTCGATTTGGTATCAGAGTATCATGAGAATCAACGCAAATTATGCTTTTCAGGCAGGTAAATGAGTTACAATTATTGAATTATTCATGACCGACGTGAGTAGAACAACATTAAACACTGGGTCTATTTATACCGAGAGGCATGAAATTTATTTTTAGATCGTGAATAAATATATAATCACCAGCTAATTCGCCTAATAATCTTTAGTAATATGAATATTACAAAATGCGTAAGCAGATGTTTTCATGCAAAATAAAAATAGTTTCTTTATGCATTACCTTATGAGTAATTTGTAACTCACAGATGGTTAATTCTATTACATAAACAGTCTGTGCACACATAACCTCCAGCTTTAGTAGTTATAAACCCGACGCAGTCCATGTACGAAATGCTGTCACAAAATATCATTCTCTTTTCAGGGCCAGATGGACAACAGTGCCCTTACTACATTCCCAGAGGTTATCTGAACCTCACATGCATCCGAGAACCTGGCCAAACATGCAACTTCATGTGCGATGAGGGCTACCATTCATCTATATCGCCTTCTACGATTGCTTGTGGAAGCAATTTGGAATGGAACTATAATCCGAAAAGCTTGTGTCAAGGTAAGGTACATACCAAACAAGGAATTCGCTGCAAATTGGATATTTAGTGCCTTCACTATTCCAGAGCAAAACGTTATAGCCCAGAGCACATTGATTCTCAGAACAGAATAATTAAGGGAATGCATCTCTCTCTCACTTTTTCTGCATATCCCATCAAGTAATATTTAATATTTGTAATATTTAATATTTGTGATCTGGTTTTTGGTGACTAGAAAAAAAATCATTGCAAAACAATATGTTCAAAGTAGTATAGTATTGTTGTTTCCTACCTCAGTGATATGCCTCAAGACTTTAACTTACAAACCTTGCCCGTTTTTCGTTTTTTCACCGACTAATTTGTATCATATCGTCCATCATCAGTTCGTTTCAGTAGAAGTCATAATGTCTAGTTTATAGATCTTGGATTCACTGCGTGATGCCTGTCAGTTATGCAAGAATTATTAAAAAAAAGAAGTTACAGATATCAATTCCACTTACCACTTACCTGTCAAAACTGATGATATTGCTTTAAGTGTAATGCATTTGTTATTAATCATCCATGATAATCTTTGCTTTGATACACAAGACTAGAAATACAGACGACATTCACATATGTTCTGGTATCCAAACAAGTACATAAACAAACACGTTTATTTTTATAATTGTCTTAAGAAAATATTTTATATAAAGCAGAATTTTCTCGAAGTATGACAGTGTACTGTGCACAAATAAAAAGACAATCAAATTTTAACATTCAAAGTGTTTATAATGTCAATAGTGTGATTGGGTTACTGGAATATTATACAGAGAAATAAATGGACAGATGGACAGTCAAGCAAAAAGAACGTTAAAACATACAGCATGATCCAAATGAAGGATTCAGCAGCTATGTATAGTTTTCGAAGTAATATTCATTTTCCTGTCACTTTTCAGAAATAACTTATTTTTCAGAGACTATTTGTCCCAAATATTTTGAAGGTGGCTACGTCTCAGAGTTCTGCAGCAGGAAATACAAAGCCACATGCTATGACTTCCAGTGTAACCCTGGATATATCAAACTTGCCTTTACTGTGAAATGCGACGAGTCTGGTAAATGGATCAACCCTTATGATATATCCCCGGCATGTGTTAGTAAGTTTATAGCAAAATATATAATGCCTACTGCTGTGCGAATTTTCATTTATATAATGAATTTGTGTTACAAATATGATAACAAAATAAGTAACAGAAAAGGCAACACCATCACAGTTTATAAAACGTAACAAATAATTTAATTGTCAAAAGGTATAAACGAAAATTTGAGAGGAGCTTACAGTATTATGATCTAATTCGTAAATAATTTTGACAAAGTTCAACGTAACCCAATTGAACAAAAAAATCCATATATATTTCAAAACCGGAAATGTACTGGTCCACTAGGATACGTGGCATTGTCAAGATGGCGTTGACTTGAACTAATGCGAATAATTAACAACAGTTCCAAAATAGTTGTATAGTCTCATTAATGAAATTAAATGAGAATGACTCCACAACAGGAATAAATTGATTGCCCAGTTCTCTCCTTATATACACCGTCTGTTACTACTATATATTTTCCAATATACCCCACGTGATGAATCTTACTACTAATTTGTAGCTCCTCCAAATTGCCAATTCATGTGACCTAGCCCAACAAAAACGAACTTACTGAATTCTTCTTGAACAGTCCAAACCCCCAACAGCCGGTGATACATTAATCCAAAGGCGCCATTAGGTCTTAATTTTACGATTATGTTTAGTAATTGTCGACACATACGTCAGTATCTATTTATAGATCCTATATAATGTTGCGCTCTTAAAACAGACTCATGTCATCTAGTCAACATCTAACTAAAAATATTCCATACAATTTACAACCATGAATAAAACTTACATGAGCTAAATAATATCATGTTCTAAGATTTGCAAAAATTTATATACATAACAGCTTGACCTTTTATGAAGATATTTTGCTAAAAATTGAGTTCAATGACTGATCTTATTTACGAATATTTTGTATTTTGGGATTGGTGATAATAAATTAAGAAATTATGCGAGGTTTATTTCACAATACTATTAAGTTCCTTTTGACTTTTCACTTTGCATTTTATTGGAATAAATTATTTGTTGTGCTGACTAAATATTTTGTTTTTCTTCCTTCTGTTATATAATTTAGGACTGTCGAGATGTAACAGAAATCTGAAGCTAGTCCAAGACCTAAAGTTTTAAAAAAATATTACAAAGATATTAATATTGTGTTTAATATTCAAATTGGCTTGTTTTCTAATTTTCAATGTCCCTAGAAAAGAGTTTAATTTCACATATTTAAGAAATCTTTAGAAAAATTAACGAGCAGTTAACGAAATCTTATGTATTGAATTTTCTTTCAATCCCGACCAAGTATTGGTTAATTTCTGGATTCTATGAATAGGGACCAATAGCTTGCGCTTGCTAGACATTATCACATTTCGGAAGTAAAATCATCTTTAACAAAGCAAGAAAACAACAAACTACTGGAAAAACATTTCTTGAAGGGAATGAGGTGGACACTTTTGAAAATTCTTCTCACAGAGATGGTTATCATTCCTTAATTGTCAATGTTTAATTTGTCTATAAGTCTTCCTCTCAGCGGTTTGGGGGTATACATGTAATCACAGTCTCATAAGCGTACCTCCAAATCTCGATATGACACAACTGTTAAGAAATCAAATATCTGATAAGAGCTATGCAAAATTTTTATATGTTTCTACATAGTCTTCATGTAAAAAGGAACTAACGTCATTTCGGATAACGGCAGGTTGAAAATAAATCAACAGAATAAATTCAGAGCTATTGCAAATGTTTTTATTTGAAACATGTCAAGGTCATTGTCTTGTAGTAAATGCAGTTTATTATTTGCGACTAAAAATCTCAGTCGAATTCTATTTATGGAATTATGAACTATTCAGGTTTGTCCCTCTTACAATATTAAGGGACACGGGAGCTTCTAAGATCTTTAATTATCAGGTACTTTACCCTTAGTATTTGTTATTTAGTAGAGTTAGCTTTGTTAATGTTCGGTTCTATTGTGTCATTTTGACTTAATCCCGTGACTAAAGCCGTATATTTGTCTTAAAATGAGAACTATTCATTTAAGATTTTCTTTTTTTTTGTCTTTTTTTTAAAATAATGAATTATATTTTTTATCCCCCGTAATAGTTTAGCCGCTGGGTCGGGAAACATCATTCCAAGGTCACCTTACAATCAAAATATTTCTGATTATCGATTAATCAGGAGATAATGCAAAATACATATAAAAGCAGAACAGGAAAAAGACACACGCACACACGCATCCACACATGCATATTGCACACAATCTCATTTGATACAATTTAGATAGGCTGACACAAGTAACAATTTAAAGCTGACATAGACTTCGCAATATTACCGAAATATTTCCTGTTTTACACATTGCACATATTACAAGTTCATGGATGAGACCCATTTTGGAACGATATTGGTCCTCTCTTTTTTGTTTAACTTAACAGCATAGTTTTCAATGTTCTTATGCGCTTTAACTGTTTGCTTAGAAACATAATCGGAAGGCTTTTGCGTGTTGAATCTGCAAGTGTAATATTATATTTAGCCAAATAAGCGAGAGATTACATAAAATGTCCAATTGTCCACTTTCTAAAAATATTTTTTTTTGGACAACGGACACTATTTGGAGAACAATGTACAAACGGTTTAGTAAGAGAGTCCCAACACTTGGAAACATTATCGCAGTCGTAGATTAGATGTTCAATACTTTTGTTTGCACTCTTAGAAAGCGCATTTGTCGTCATCTAATATTTTAATTCTTTTCAAAAAGTTGTTAGTTACAACTATTCTAAGCATTAATTTAAAATTAAGATAGGTCAGCTTTGTGTCGTTAGTACAAAGTTTTGCCCGGCTGTAATTCTTAAACTACTCTTCACTGCTTTATGTTTATTTAATAAATGCATCTACCCCTTTTCTTGATTAATAATGTGTTGCCTCTTTAGCTTTTTAAACCAAAAAGCTTTGTAAACAAAATGAGTTTTTGTTGTAAGTTCATTTTTGTGTCCTCGTCTTTATCAAACATGTTGAGAGACAAATGGATTTTTATAGCATCATTCCAAGTTTGTGGAATTTTGGATATTAATGTAAAGTATTTCCAAAACTTGTTGAATTCGGTTATTTGTTTTATCATAGCAAAATGAATTACATTACCGCGATCATCAACTAAATCCTTAAGAATTTCAATGCCTGCATATTTCCATTATTTGTATTAATAGAACTTTCTTGGTGTAACAAAATTTATAAAATGTTCTTCTTTCCAATTCAATACCAAACTTACATCTTACCGAAAACTGTTTTTAATGAGCTTACACATTTTTTCTACTTTTCTTCTCCCTAAATTCCCAATGTCTTTCATATTCTTGAATATATGTATTGACTAGGTTCTGCCACGCTCCATCATCGTTTTCCAATAATATTGTACCAATCTTATCTTAATATACTAAATGAATGTATAAATGTGTATCCTCTCTCATTCTCCGGGGCTACTCGAAAATCACTCTTAATTCTCTCTATTTTCCCGACTCCTCACAAACTTAGTAAGGTACGATTTAGTTCTACTTCAAGTTTTCGGTGATGGATTTGGAAGTGCACAAAAAAGATGTATGAAGATGGGCAGAACATGTGTTTTTACGACAATTACTTTACCTACTTGTGAAATATGTCTTTGACTCGAACTTGCCAGAATTCACTTTGCCTTTATTAGTATCTTCCTATTATCAAGTTCCACCATATGTTGTAAGTCTTGAGTAACATAGATTCCAAGAAGTGTACAGTTGGAAAAGATCAATTTAGTTCCCTATCAGGACATACTATTTCTTTAGAAAATATCTTGTTTCCAATCAAAACAATAGTTGTTGTTAGTTACGTTACGTTTAAGTCTAGTTAATAGATGAAGGTCTTGCAAGATACTCGTAGTTGCTTTTAAGAGAATGTTGAGATCCATCAAGGAGAATTTGTTGTAAGTCTTGAGTAACATCGATTCCAAGAAGTGTACAGTTGGAAAAGATCAATTTAGTTCCCTATCAGGACATACTATTTCTTTAGAAAATATCTTGTTTCCAATCAAAACAATAGTTGTATTTAGTTACGTTACATTTAAGTCTAGTTAATAGATGAAGGTCTTGCAAGATACTCATAGTTGCTTTTAAGAGAATGTTTTGATCCATCAAGGAGAATAAAAACAATCAGCATTGTGACATAATTGATACTATAATGACTTATTATGACTTTAATATTCACCTTCCTCTATTATTGTTCAATCTGATTTGAAGATTTACTTGCTTGCTTCCATCTCCTGTCTGAGTCATTCAGGTCACTCTGCATCTTGTCATTCTCATTCTTTGCCTCTTGTAAATTTGCTTACAATTAGTGGCTTTCAAATTCTAATGGATCGATATTATCTATTATATTCTCCTATCATATCCTTTACTACCCTTTCATTACAGTCATGTCCCTTTTCATATCGTCCTTCACATTCTCCAATAATTCCCTCACAATAGTTGAGACAATGTCTGTAAGACATTCTATTATAACCAAAATCAGCAATTGCAGATGTGAAATCTGGTTTTGAAATCCAGCTGAATTGCAGTTAGACCTGCCTCACTCAAACTAGTGTCCGATGCCTCCACAATGAAACTACTATGTCATTTGGTTTTCATTTGTTTCCTGCCGTGGTCTTGATTCCACTCATACTTGCAGGCAATTTTGTTTGTACTAGATTCGTCTCGCTACTCATCAGTGACTCTAGCAGTTATTATTCATTACTACAGTTATCATTCACTATTACAGTTATTATTCACTATTACGTTATTTTTCAATATTACAGTTATCATTCACTATTACGGTTATTATTCACTTTACAGTTATTATTCACTAGTTATTATTCACTATTACAGTTATATTCACTACTACAGTGTTTATTCACTACTACAGTTATTAGTCAGTGTTACAATTATTATTCACTATTAAGTTAATATTCCATATTACAGTTATTTTTCACTTCTACAGTTATTATTCCCTATTACAGTTAGTATTCGCTATTACAGTTATTATTCACTATTACAGTTGTTATTCACTATTACAGTTATTATTCACTATTACAGTTATTACTCACTACCACTCGCTTTGTGAAAAATAATTCGTATTAATACAGGTAACTAATAAACATTACTAATGAAGGTGGCTGAAGGACTGGTCGGTCTGGTTAAGACTGGTCGGCCTGGTGTCAGGAAAATGTGACTGGGTGAGACATTATGATACATGTCTGCGGCATGATGCCCCAGTACAAGACATCACTATAAACTGCCACAGTGCCGACATCGTAGAAATGACTGAACAATTGTTAAAGCTACGTTAAAATAAATTAAAAGTCAGAACTAAATCCGTTGATGTGACCGTTTGAGGTTATGTTTCCTCCTAGCGTCCAGGTAATTTATTAGTCTCTACAGTATCCACCAAAATTTATATTCCAAAAGTTCTCGAAATGTGTTGCCGGTCTGCACATTAGCACCAGCCTTCATTTTATCATATTTTCAATGGTACATGATAAGTTAATCTAGTTAGAATGTTGCGTGGAGATCTTTAACTTCTAAATTTGTTTTTGAAAGTAATATACTTCACGTGTAATCGGTTTGTTTGTATGTATGGATGGATGGATGCATGGATGGATGGACGGAAGGATGGATGGATGCATGCATGCATGTATGTATGTATGTATGTTTAGCGGCATGACATCACTATTAGTTGTATTGTGCCCATTAAAAATAAACTTGGAAATATGTTAATATGAAACATTGCAAAACTAGTTTTAGGAAGCTATACCCTTCAAAAAGAACGTAAACATGAAGGCTGACAAGATACAATATAAGAGGTAAAGATGTTAAAATTCAGAACAATATATATAAAACTAAATGCTAAAAAATGTACAAATCTTACAGTTCCAAATGTTGTTATATCAAGATAATTTGTAAGAGACATTCCACGATTTTCTCAGGTAAGACATTGATGATAATGTTTTCAATTTAGTTTACATCTAAAACCTTCTGTCATAAAGCATAAATATTGCTGCCATAACATATGTTGTATGTAGTTAAAGTGATTCCTGTATTTTTATTGAAGATATGTACAATATGTCTTCATCCTTAACATTCCGGACGACTCCTCCTGCGGCTAGAACGACTACTTCTTTGTTTCCAACATTATGTAAGTAAGCAGTAAACCTTATTTATATAAATTGTACCGACATAAATCTGATGTATAGGTCAAATGCAATCACTGCATGAAGTTTAAGAAGCATACACATTCCGTATATCTAGGTACACCTACTTTGTAGCGTAGTGGCTTAGACATAATTTGGCTAAGGTTGCATTTGATCTAATATCATCTTTTGGATTTCTAATGAGTTTCAATATATCATTCACATTTCGATTTCTTGCTATACAATTGTTTTCTTGATTTTCAATATGTCATATACATATCCAAAAGAAATTACATTTTTAATATTTGATAATTTTGTAAATCACTATTTTCATGCCATCATTTAACTGTAAAGATAAACTACAATATATGAAACAGTAACATCGACAATACATGCAAACAAAAGAGAGACATACGTCATCTCTACAATAGTGTAACTGCCAAAACAATCTGTCACACAAAACAGTATGATCACTATATGATAGATTCTATATTGACAGCTAGTGGTTGAAGCGACCGCCTCTGATGTGGGAGGTCGTTGGTTTAAACCCCGGCTAAGTCATACCAAAGACTTATTCAAAATGCTACAAACAGTCGCATATCAAAGGAAACATTTTATTTATTTATCGATCTATGAGCTAGTCATTTGCAATGAAAGTAATTTATAAAATATCTAACCTTTACAAACAATGCGTTCGTCTCTCAAAGTTAGTAGACGAGATCCATTTTCTCGATACAAAGAACGGTATTGATTACCATTCTTACCGAGAGCAATCAAAACATCTCCTGGCAAACTATAAGAACATTTTCGTTTCATATGTTCTAGTTTTATTTCCTATACTAATATTTTTGAAAACAGTACAAAAGCGCACATAAGGTTCTGCCATAACAGCCAATGATATATTCTGCTTTTTAGCTCCATCGAAATACAATAATACGTTCCAAAACTGACTGCTTTTTGACACTAACTCAAAATGCTTATATTTATGGAATATTAGTTTAGGAATAATTGTGCGCATGGTTGAATGATCACCTGTGCCATATCTTTATTTATGGAGCGTACGTGTGAGCTTACCTTCTGATATGTAACCCATAAATGCAATTTCATCTCTTTGTTTATCAGGATATCAAATTTGTCTGGAAAATAGATGAATTCTTTCTAAGATATATAATAGATTTTTTCTGGAACTATTAACTGATGTGACATGTACAGCTATTTTATTTGTGTATTGCACGTATATTCATTCTAGTATTTGTGTGAGGTACACAGTCTATATAGTGCATAATTTTAAACCAGTTTGTACGCCTGTGTGATCCCATAAAACTATATCCAAAAAACAAATCTCCATTCTCTTTCCAATTATGTGTAAGAATGACTTTTTCTAGTTTGTGATGGATGGTTTCCTTCTAGCGACCATGTTTCCGGTTTATTAGTCTCTACAATATCAACCAAAAAGGTCTCCAAAAGTTCTTAAAATTTCTTGCTTTTCAACAAATTGGCACAAATCTTCATTTTATCATATTTTTAAAGATGCGAGAAAAAAATGTTTATCTTAATCGAATGTTGAACGCTTTAATTGTTGCACATCTGGGCATGGGTTCCCTGGTTTCTATATCAGCTTAATGGTGTCAAATTTGGTATATAAGATCTACATGCATGTATGTATTGTTTTATTGTATATTTAAAGTAATCAGGAAGAGCCTGCTTAAAGAAGTTGACATTCTTTATATCTCACCTCTCTACATCTTAATCACCATAGGCGATACAATCTAGTTAGGTAACGTAATTTACACTAATTTCATACAGTGAAATAACACCTAGCAACGTTACATAGCAATGAAACCGTAGCAATATAAACATCGTACATTTTGATAAAAAATATTTCCCCAGCTGTTCATTATCGATCCTAACTAGTTGAAAGAATTATTTCTGGCTTTATGTATGTAATTAATTAATTTTGAGTGTATATATATATATATATATATATATATATATATATATATATATATATATATATATATATATATATATATATATATATATATATATATAATACACACACACACACACACACACACACACACATATATATATATATATATATATATATATATATATATATATATATATATGTGTGTGTGTGTGTGTGTGTGTGTGTGTATTAAGATAAAGAGAGACATACATACACAGACAGACAGACAGTTCAGCCAGGAAGTTGTGACATCAACAATGTTCAAAGAACACTTAGGTTAACTATATAATCATGTACACTTTTCTAAATACGGACGTTTTTGTCGCTTAATATGTTCTTGTAATTTCCATCGGGTTTGAAAGAAAGTCAATAATTATTAGACGTTTTTATATTTCAGAGCTCAGATCAATAAGTCGCTAAATCTAATGTTGAACACTATACTTTATCAAACATGCTGTCATGCACAGTTTTATAACATCCTTGGATTCTTTTATAGTTTTGTCTTCTTTTGTCTGTCTCTAGATAGTAATATACACATTGATTAAGATCTTATTTCATTTTAGCTTTGTTTCCAACTTGCCTCGGTAATTTATGTCAAAAGCAAAATCTTCACCTATCAATGAAATTTGGCTGTACGAATATTAATAATAATAATAATGAGGACTTTGTATAGCGCCTAATCTTTCGAAGCTCTAAGCGCTTTACACCATCAATAATGATATGACTACACTACAGAAAAAACAAATGACACAAACAATGAAATTGGAAAACATAAAAACATGCTGAAAACATCTAATATACAAAACACTAAGTTTGTCCCAGCAGCCGAAACGTATGAGTTTTAAAATTATTCTTAAAAGGGACCACTGTGTCTATGTGTCTAATTTCAATGGGCAATTCGTATGCAAACGAACGTTGTCCATACGACTTTGTTTTCACCGTGGGAACAATGAGTCTACGATTATAAGAAAAAGAGGGTAAGCATCTAGCTGGTGTAAAACACATGGGTGTTTCTGGATAGGTATCTTTTGGACTGGAGTCTGTCATTGAAACATAGCACAGAGAACAAATGTTGTGTTTGATTCTGGCTAGTGTAGGGTACAGAGCAGTGGTGAGGTGTGCTCTGATCGAGGTACTCTAAGTACTTATATTCATAAGGATATAAGTTTGCGTGTACAACGATGTAAAAAATATATGTACTGTGTCTTTTATATTTGAAAAGATACTTATACAATGCGACGTTCACAGTTCATCGCGACGATGCGATACTGAGTATGTTTAGCCTAATCACTCATTGTAAAGCAATCGAACTGAAAGGGAGGTATGACAGTAAAACACGCCTATATTGGAATTCTGAGATAGCCTTGACCTTAGCATATAAAGGTTTAACTTGTCCATGTCCCACGATATGTCCTAGGAAAGTTGCAATAGCATGGCAGAACTTACTTTTAGATAAATTAACAAATTTTTCTGAATTGTTGTTCTTTCCAGAACATCATAATTATCTAGACAAGAGGTTATCATATATATATATATATATATATATATATATATATATATATATATATATATATATATATATATATATATATATATATATATATATATATATATATATATATTATCGTTGTCAGGGCCGTCGAAGTCTTATTTCAATGATGTCAATGATGGAAAAAGTGGAAACGGGAATTTAGGAACTATTGTGGGAACCACTGTTGGGGCTCTGACGGGAATACTAATTATCTTTTTATTCATTGGATGGATTGTAAAGCGGTAAGATTACATTCAGATTATATCTGCATCATCATAACCTTCCATATATTATTGCCAGCAACGTTTACGACTTTTAATATGGGCATGTTGGCACCATCGTCATCATCAAAAGTTATCACTTCACCCACTAATACGTTATTCTTATCTATATTATTATTATTATTATTATTATTATTATTATTATTTCTATTTCTATTATTATTATTATTATTATTATTATTATTATTATTATTATTATTATTATAAAATGATATAATTTCAGTATGAGAGAGAGAGAGAGAGAGAGAGAGAGAGAGAGAGAGAGAGAGAGAGAGAATTAGCCCGAATGCAGAATAAGCAGATGTGGAGATACGGGGTCACTCAGAATATTAATCCTGATCGTCTCTACTTGTACTATTTATTATTAGGTCCAGTGCACGAAAATCACAAAGAAGAGAAAGAGGTGGTTTGGGGAGTGGATGTTTGAGACCAAGAGAGAATCCTTTACAGGATATTACCACCATCCAACAGCAACCTAATACAAATGGGATGGGGAACGTATCATCCTTTGAATCTCCTTCATATAATGGTATTTACGTCCATCCGTTTTTACAAAGGATCTCAACAATCTCCAGCAGTTGCAACTATCCTGATCCTCCTCCGTCGTATAGCAAGACTCCAATCGCACCTAACGAAGACCCACCCACCTATGAAGAAGTAGTTTCGAACCATTCTAGATTCAATTTATATAATTAAATTGCAATTCATTTTATGAAAAATTGTAGTGAGCAATAATAAATATGTCTCGTAAAGAAACATACTTGATAAAATATCTTTTTTGTGGATCAATTATCTCTTCCTTATTTACACTGAGAAGGCAACACTACGGAACGATATGCAGATGAATAAAGTTCTAACATAACGGTACGAACATATACATCTATAAGATCTAATGTTAAGATCAATGTTACTGAATAAAGAAGTACTGTTTCAGTGCACTCATACCTCAGGACTCTTTGTATATTTCTTGCACATGGGGTAAACATAAACATCTTTGAGAGCGTCGTCAGAACGTGAAAGTTGAAGGTCAGTGTTACTGAAAGAAATTGACAGCACAATTAAACTAGTTCTGCGTCGTCTGAAGTAAGCTCTGTGGATCGCTTATGCTTGGGGTTAGGAGAAAAGCCTGTAAACCTCGTACTCGAGAAGTTAACGATTAAGGCAATGTCAAAGATGTTTGTAGACGATGTACGTTCACCAAAGTTTGTCTAGGGAGTGCATTGTCAGAATGGAAGATGCCTTTATTAGTAGGTAACAGAAAATCAAAGGTGACGCTGATTGTTCCTTGAATTAAAAGCATAATTGTTGCTTCAGAGTAAAGTTCCTTCAAAAATACTTTTTTGATGTCTTGTTCGTAGAGTAGTACTTTTAAATATCAAAGGTCTCGGTGATGTTTAAGCTGAAAATACTATGATGGTTTTGTGTGTTTAGTGTGTCAAAACCCGGATTAAAGCACTGCCGTACACACATATATGTTTACAGTACTATTGTTACAAAGTCTATCGGAATGTTATAAATATAGAGACACTGGGAAAATATATTATACGCATTTCAAATTACTGATTTCGACAGCAAAACTTTAGTACGATCAATAAGAACGTTTAAGAAATGATGATAACATTTTGCTTCTTAAAATTTCACTTTCAGCATTGTTTTCTTAAGAAATTTGCTGAAAGATTTGTTGGAGGATAAGGTCAAACTCGTTTCTTTGAGCCTAAGAAATATTAGCAAATTCCTTTCGATCAACTTCTGATAAGAGCTTTTGAACATTTCTTTCTTATACTTTTTTCCACAAATGAATTATATTTGTCATACTTCGAAAACAATTAGCATAAACAATACAGATATAAGCTTAATGACCTATACCTTACTTAGTCTACAATGTTTTATTAAATGTCTTCATTCATCATTGAAGTAGACTATAAAATCCTCCTCAGACATTTTAATTTGCATCACACAATGTTTTTCTACGTTTTCCCATTTTTGTGACAAAAATGAAGCAGAGAAAACAAAGTCAAACTTGTTTCATGCCTCAATTTGAACTACGTATCTAACCCACAATGTTTCATGCCTCCATATGAACTATGTATAGAACCCACAATGTTTCATGCCTCCATATGAACTACGTATATAACCCACAATGTTTCATGCCTCCATATAAACTACGTATATAACACACAATGTTTCATGCCTCCATATGAACTATGTATATAACCCACAATGTTTCATGCCTCGATATGAACTATGTATATAACCCACAATGTTTCATGCCTCCATATGAACTACGTATATAACCCACAATGTTTCATGCCTCCATATGAACTACGTATATAACCCACAATGTTTCAGTAAATTAGAAACTATGCCGTACTAATATTTTAAAAATCGTTTTATACCATTTCATCCAAAAAACTGAGGAAAGGAGAGACTGAAAACTTACTGCACATCTGTACAAAATATTTATTTAGACAGACGTTTCAAGCCGCTGACAAGGAATGGCGATTCTTTTTTCATGCCACGAACTTTTTAAAATACCTGAACTATGATAGTTTTTAAATTTGCAAAAAGAACAATGAAGCCGAGAACACAATCTAAACAGTATTCTGCATCAGCAATTTAATTGATATCAACAGTTCTAATGAAATTCTTCTGTCAGCTGATTACGAGAAGCAATGTTCATCTTTCATATTACTACTTTTCAAATTAAATGTCGACAGTTATTATATACTTAAGTGTGAAATAAAGAAAATATTATTGGTGAAATATTTGTCGAGATTCTTTAATTGATACTATAATTTATCAATGCTTATATTATTATATTTTCTTGTAAAAAAAATGCACGATTTCCCATCATGCCATGCGACGTTTGATTGTGTGTACGTTTATAAGTTACCGTATGCTTGCAGGAAGAAATGGCTTAAAAATTAATACTTGCAGCAAGAAATGGCATAAAAATTAATGTTTGCTAAAATATAGGGCTCACCACATTTTTCCCCCTACAACATTTGTCTTTTTGACAATCTTAACAATGTCAGAATTCCATCTGATATATAGCTCATCTGGAGAAATAAGGTAAAATGTTGCAATAAATGTCAATAATTTTTTTTTTCGGAATGTATTGTTTTTATTGCAAAGATACGGTTCTCTCCACTTTGGATATTTCTTCGAAACAAAAATATATAGAGATGTTTCTTGGCGCAGTAATTTACCTAAAAATAATCATACATTCGTTTGATGGAAATTTTACTTTACTTGAACTTTTCGGACCACCTCGACTATTATTCATACTGGATATACCATAGGAATAACTGAGAAGCTGCGGATAATAAAAGTAATTCGATGCAAAATCAGCGTCTTTGTCTATCCTTGTGTCGTAGATAACCAAAGCAGTCCGAACAGCAGTTAGTGGCAGTTAAGGACTTAAATTAGCGGTATGATTCGAAGAAATGACCTCGAAGTTGTGAATGCTCAGATCGATGATATTATTTTGCATCACGGTAAAAATGTGATTTCAATCAAAGTAAGCATACAAGAAAGGTGAGCTATAGAGTGAATTTAATCTTCAAAGCTTAAAAAGTAAATTTGGTATCTAATAAAACTAGAAGCTCTTTTTCCTGCGTAAATTCGGAATATTTTTTTAAGTTGCGGAATTTAAAATAACTTTTTTATATCACGTTTATTGTACCACACGATGAAATGAATCAGGTGTTTACGCAGGAAGACATTGCATCCACAGCTTGCTTCATATTATTTAAAGAAACTCATTCACAATGAGGCATATCAAAAAGTAAAACGTTTTCACATTCGCAAATATACGAGAGATAATTAATCCCGTTTTACAACAAAAAAAACCCAAAAAAATATTCGGAACCTTTACATAGCCTACAAATATTTTATGTCAGATTTAACTCTATCTAGCAATTTACTATCCAGTTTTGGATATATCTCTATGTCAACCAACCCTGAGGTCACGTCTGTGTATTAACGTGGCCTCATTACTTTGTTAATTTTGATGACTTACTGAAGTATACGGAGCCCCAGAATGGAGACGATGTAAAAATGTGATTTAATTCCTTGAAATTAATATTTCGTTCCCTCAAAATAACCTTTCGTTCCATCATTATAACATTTTGTTCCCTCAAATTGATAATTCGCTCGCAACATTTTGTTATTTTGTTCTCTCAAATTAGTATTCGTTCCCTCAAATTAATAATTTGTTCTCTCGAGTTAGTATTTCGTTCCCTCAAAATAATTATTCATTTCCTCAAATTAATATTGTATACCCTCAAGTTGTTAACTTGTTCCCTCAAATTAATATTCTATAAATAGAACATTGAATTTGTCTGCAGCGTAATATGGAGACGGGTGTCAGCAAGGTTTGTCCATGTGTGGACATCTGATTACTATTAATTCACGCAATGTATGCCATTTTATGTGAGATATATAATTATAGTGTGATATTATGTGATAATGTTCTTCAATGGTTCCTTCACTTCTACATGTCAGACATCTTGCCATGTAATGATGTACGTACGATGAATTCGAGAAGCCATTGACCATTGTGGAATGCCCGTTTTTTATTGTTATTGTTGTTTTAACTGAAAGTGTTCTTTTCTTTAAATATATGAGCGTTCGGTAGGTTTTTATTGTAGATTGAATATGAATTTAAATGAATCGTAAAATACCTAATACGAAAGAGACTTTCGCCTGAAAAAATATACAATAGCTCGGATGGCTGTATTATCGCAGTAATTAATGTTTTCATCGATGCATATTAAAACTGCTTTGCTATTGCTGCTTACTTATAATTTGTAACGTTTTATTGACTTTTTCTTATTCTATTCCAAGTATAAAAAAACAATTTTTATCAATCGAAGCTCGTAAATGTAAATAAGACAGCATATGGTGGCTGACCCAGTTTAATGTACCATGGCGTAACAACTCGAATATCGTGATATTTGCCTAACTTAGGTATGGTAAAATGCACGTATTATAATAAACATAAATTGCAACGTAGCTATGTGAAGGAATGTACATGCTTGTACCGGCAGAATATCTAAAAAAAAAAAATGATCCAATAATCAAATCAATCACACACATGATACTAAAATGGAAATCTATGAATAAGAACATTACACAAAAAAAACGATTATTATTTAACTTCATATGAATTTTAAATGCAATGTGGGCAAAGAGATATACATATATAAAAATTATTATTATTATTATTATTATTATTATTATTATTATTATTATTATTATTATTATTATTATTATTATTTTTGAAATATTGCTGATTTCAATTAAGTTTAACTGTTTTGTTAGTTACATACGTAAAATACGATCATAATAGCATAATGTCAATTGTGGTTCATAATGGTTACCATGGAATGAAATTGCATATTTAGCCTTGTACGGATGTGTGTGTGTGTGTGTGTGTGTGTGTGTGTGTGTGTGTGTATTTGTCATCAAATGTTTTAATGTCATATTTTACAATGATATAGCAAGTAACTATTTAAGTGAATTCATTTATTTTAGATATATTAAATGTTAAAAATATAGATACTTTTAGATCAGCATTTATTATCCAGTGTTTAATTTTCTTTCGACTTTTTATACCCCGTGCAAAATAACAAGCTGAGTTCAAACAATGTCTACGGAAGAGTATGACAATGTCATGACATTTAGGCTGTCTGAATACTTTAGCTCCATTCAGAAGTGAAACATGATGTCGTCCGAAAATAGATGTTTACCCAATTCTATATAATATGACATTATTACAGCATACAGGATTGCACCACAATGTCACGACGGTAATGAAAGTGAATTCTAATTTCCAGTAAAAAACGGAACATGGTGTGACGTCAGGAAAATGAAAATATTACGACCTTATGATTAAAGAATACATGATTGCATGACAATTTCATGACAGGTAGTGTGTCTGAATTTTAGCTCCAATAAGGAGTGAAACATTATGACGTGCGAGAAAATACGACATTTACCATACGTACAAAATAACACGTTATGTTCGAACATTCAATTCATCTGTTTAGCTGGATAGAACAAACATGTCATACTTAAATTTCGGCCTATGTCTTGATTATAAGATTAGCCACAGCTTTGCAAACTGTCACAATAGTTAGAACCTAACAAAGAACAATTTAATGAAAGCAGGTTTGGTAGCACAATTTTCCTCATAACTGTCATACGTTATGATTGTATCTATAACATTATTTCCATTTTGACAGAAATGTATACTCAAAATGTCCTCAGACTGGCTACCTTCCTTGCAATTAACTCAGAATTGTATATTAAAAAGAACAGGACCTAATCTAAAAGAATAGCATGTTTATGGATTTAACGCCATTTTTCGACACGCGATAGGCCATGCATGGTGGCCAGTATATTTAGTAGAGTAAAAAAGAACTATGAAAATAACCGGGAAGA
This sequence comes from Unio pictorum, assembly GCA_030141615.1. NCBI lineage: Eukaryota > Metazoa > Mollusca > Bivalvia > Unionida > Unionidae > Unio > Unio pictorum. The sequence goes on along the minus strand of JARLTB010000001.1, from coordinate 16,466,811 downwards.
ACCACCAACCGAAGGGTAGCGTGAAAAGGTGAGATGTTAGCTTTTATATATATATATATATATATATATATATATATATATATATATATATATATATATATATATATATATATATATATATATATATATATATATATATATATATATATATATATATATATATATATATATATATATATATATTACTTTCATGTCCCAATTGCAATTAAAATTTGCAAAACAAATAAAAGAAGGAAACGCTAAATATTCCAAATTTCTTAGCTACCTTCATGTCCCAATTGCAATTAAAATTTGCAAAACAAATAAAAGAAGGAAATGCTAAATATTCAAAATTTCGTAGCAGCCTTCCATTTTATTGCAAATACTTTGCATCTCACAATCGAATGTACCTGTTCAAAACTTCCCCATAAATTATGATCATCAGTTCAAATACATCGTCATTTCTTCCCCCATTAAAGTAATATATTGTATGCAAATGTCACCACCTTCTATATGAAATATCTCTGATTTTGTTATGTAAATGTTGTTTATGCAATTGTATATATTATTCATAGCAGCAAGGCGTGATTATAAATTGACACATACAAAAGATCATCTTTGTCCTGATAATCATTTTAATAATTTTGTTTATCCAGTCTCTGGTGAATTTATATATATATATACAAAAAACGGAATATATATATATATATATATATATATATATATATATATATATATATATATATATATATATATATATATATATATATATATATATATATATATTTCCGTTTTTTGTTTTTCAATACATACTATATATATATATATATATATATATATATATATATATATATATATATATATATATATATATATATATATATATATATATATATATATATTCATATAAAATAAATAATTCACCATCATGGATACAATACATATTTCATCACGATGGATACAATAATTATTTCATCATGACGGATACAAAAAATATTTCATCACCATGATACAATACATATTTCATCATGATGGTTACAATACATCTTTGATCACGATGATACAATAAATATTTCATCACGATGGATACAATACATATTTAATCATGATGGATGTAATACATATTTTTACATGATGGATACAATAAATATTGCATCATGATGGATACAATAAATATTTCCCCATGATGGATACAATAAATATTTCCCCATGATGGATACAATAAATATTTCATCATGATGTATACAATAAATATTTAATAATGATGGATTCAATAAATATTTCATCATGATGGATACAAGAAATTTTTAACCATTATGATACAATATATATTTCACAATGACATAGACACAGTATGATCATGAATGAATATATTGTTACGTATATTTAATATAAGTCATTTATATTTATTTTTTATTGTTTGTTGTTAGATTCAAATTTGGCATTTTAAATTTAAGATTTGTTCATTGGGGTGGGGGTGGGGTAACTTGTACTTTACAGAATAAACACCAGGTGTTGACCTCATTTCTGACCTGGCTTCAGAGTTCTAAACAAGCTTTTTAAAATAATTGGTTGGTTCCAAGGACATTATGGAGCTTTATATAAACATCTTTCTATTTTTAGTTGGGTAATAAGGTGTGTACGTGAGCTTTTAAACGAAAATTATTTCTAAGAGATTCTAGAAGATCATGTGACACCTTTCTTGTTTACGTAAAAACAGGTATATAAACTGGATCGAGCTATTGAGTAGAAATTGGGCTGTTAAAATATTAAGTTGTGTCGTTTTGAGTTACCTTGTATTGGAAATTATTTCAATCATTTTTTTATTCAAGAGGATTTATATTGTTATTTATCTGGAAAAGAATTGTGCTCATAGAATTTTATTAACAAGAAATGACTTAATCAAGTGACATCGTCTTCCATATTGGATACTTCGCTGGGATTCGAACTTAGAATTATTTGGACATTTTACGAGATAAATTTACTGAGGAAACTTTAGCGAAGATTAATAAAGATGATATAACTGATTTAGTAAAGTTTGCTGCGCTGGGATATTACACTAAAGAAAATTATTTAAAACCTGGACAAAAGGGTTATATCAAAAACGTAGGTGATTTGGCTAAAGCAATTTACAAAATTAGAAATCAGCTACCACAAATTGATGATCCCATATATCAGGCATATTTGACTGCTGTTGAACGAGAATATCTCGAAAATCAGGAAAAAAGAGGTTTATTAGTATCTGAACAACAACGACTAAAAACCAAACAAAAACAACGAGAGAAAGAGGAACGAGAACGATTAAAACAAGAACGAGCAGAAGAACGAATACGAATACAACCAAGTCCACGAGGACGAGGAGGACGAGGACGAGAGAGAGGAAAACGAAGACAAAAAGATCCTCTTGTGGAAGATCCTCAACGAGAAGAACCTGAAGAAGAAGAATTTACCGGTATGGGATATCATGGTGATAATATACCATGTTCAAGAAGTATTCTCGATGATATATCACGGTTAGAAGTTCTCATTGGAGGTAAACGAGCTGGAAATAATTCCCCAAAGATAATTAACGAAGCTACTGAAATCTGTCAACGGTTATTTCAAGGTCGTGTAATGGATATCGTACTATATCGTAGTTTCATCGATGAACTTACTGATGATTATTACAGCGATTAATCATCGATTAGATATATAGCATTTAAATAAAATGATAATACATCGTAGTATGAACAGAGCAAGACCTGTTTATGTTGTAAATTCACGATTACCTGTTTATAAACTCACGTATGGAAATGGACTCGGTGAGGTTGTTACTGGATTATTTACTCGAGTTGTTCCAAAGCTACTACCGATCGGTAAAGAAATAGCTTCAAAAGCTATTGGGGTTCTCAGTGAAAAAGTTGGTACAGAGGTTATTAATAAAACATTTAATATGTTAGATGCTGCCAAAGGAAAACTTATGTTGTTAGCGAGAGGAAGAAAACCAGTAAAATTACAATCTACAGAGCCAATGCCACCTAAAATAGGTAGTGCAATTAATAAAATGGCAAAAACGCGATTAAGATTAATTGCTGGTTCCGATCTGAAACGATTAATGATTTAGATCCACGACGTTAGTATAATGTTTAAACACGAAATCGATGATGCTTTTGATGTAGATGCTCCTGTAGGAAAAAATGATTCTATACGCGATTATTAGTATTTTTCGTATCAAGCCCAGAATGCAAATATAAGATCACGAATTGAACTTAAATTTGATGATACATCTAAATACTTCTTGCCGTGTGAAGCTTACATAGAAGTAGAGGGGCGACTAACAAAACATGATAATACCCCATTTGTCGCTGGTGATAATCTTGGAACTACCCCGATCGGGTTTGTCAACAATGGCATAATGGCGTTATTTAACAGCGCGCAGTATATAATTAATTCTACTAAAAAGGTTTCAGCTGCTAATGATGATGCTGATGTTGAAGCTATTGTTTTAAGTCATAATCCTGATTACAACGCAGGATTTGCAGCGAGAAAAAAGAACATAGACAACCTTGGTAGGTTTTCATGTGTGATTCCACTATCACATATATTTGGATTTTGCCGTGATGTACGAAGATCAACTGACGATTATGCTCTTCACCATGGTGCTGATCATGTTAGAGATGGTAATGTAGAATTGACAAAATTAGCGCTATGGATGCCAACTATGACTCCATCGTTGACTGTTGAAACGCGGTTGCTATCCTTTATGGATCAAGGAGGAAAATCATTGCTGAGTTGGTGTGATGTCACAACAGCTACAACAACCAGTACCGTTGCTGGGAATTTTACTTGGCAACTTGCGTTAACAAAAAATGTTTCCGCACCGATACATGTTTTTATTGCGTTACAAAATATTAATAGAACTCAAAAGATAGCTGGGAATGCAAATGATAGTCTACAATTGCGGTCTCATATGATATTTGATCAATGTGGTGTCAATGAAGTATCATTGCGAATAAGTAATCAACAAGAACCGACAGAACAACTTACTATTGATTATAATAACAATCAAATAGGGCGAGTTTATCATCGATTATGGTCTTTTATGGGTCATGATCAAGACGTTGATACTGGACTACAAATATCACAATTGGATTTTAAAACACTATACCCAATTTATTACTTTTCATTGCAACATCTTGATCTATATAAACACTCGACTGTTGATGTAAAATTTCAGGCTCGTGTTGAGACTCCTCCTGCTGGAGGATTTAGAGCAGTTGCTGTTATTCTCAGTGAAAAATCTATGATACTTGAAGGTGGTGGTGGAAAAATGCGAGTTATTGATGCACCGATAGAAAATATGTAACACGATAATTAGATGATCACTATCTAAATAAAATGTCGTACAATCATGTTTATGTCACCTTGATACCTGGTAAAGTAAAGAAACTTCAATCGAAAAGTTCTACTGCGTGTGGTACAACGATAACGCTAAAAAAAGAACAGATGACAGGTGGATCAAATTAATTATCGTTGACGAAAACTCAACTTGGTCATTTCAACAAAGCATTAAAGGATAAAACAGGAATCAGATTGACTTTTTCACACGCTGCTGTCAGCAACATGATTAAAACCGGTGGTATATTATCGCTGTTAGCTGAGATTCCAGTGTTGATTGCAGCAGCAGCTCCTGTGGTGGCTAAAGCAGCGGCGCTAGGAGCTATTGGTACCGCGGCAGGGTTTGCAGTAAAGAAAGCAATCGGTGGATCAGTTAGAACTAAAAAAAGGGAAAAGGATTCAGACTACCAGGAAGTAGATTCACAAGATATTACAAAACCAGTTAAATCCAATGTCAAATTTTGATTACTCGACGCAGTAAAAAAACTCCCAATCAAACATGTCAGAGGTGTATTCATGTAAGATCAATTACCAGCACAAACACAAATACCAGAAACTGGTATAATTAATCTAGATGACAACACTGGACATGGAACTCATTGGGTGTGTTACGCGATACATCCTCGATGTATTATTTATTTTGATTCGTATGGATTACCACCCCCTAACGAATTTGTCAAATATGTATCTGAATTTTCCAAAATCCCAGTTTGGTATTCAACTTTACCCACGCAGACATTAACAGATCCTCCTATTTGTGGTCGAGAGGTTCTTAACGCGCTAACAGCTATCTCGACGAGTTCTAAATTACCTCACAAAGCCATCCACGAGTATACGATGATAAATCACTTAAAGAGAAACGTGTAATATATAACATGGCAGATATTTTTGGGAGATCAGTATCACGTCCTTCCGAAACAGTTACTATCGGACAAGTATAAAAAATAATCAACAAAGCTATCTCATCGATAGCAAACTTAGATGAATTAAAAAAATTATATGATCAAATAAATGCTATGACGGGATTACAAAAAATCATCGATGACGCTAAAGTCACCGCTGGTGACTCCGCCATTGATATGAAAAAACTACGCGAGGAATATAACGATCATATAACCAAATTTAATCAACTCCAATAGGATATCATTGACGCCATTGAAACTCTCATAAATAATTTCTTTGGTGTTCCGCGTGTGACTGAACCGAATCTCACAACGATAAAAGATTCTATGTTGGAACTAACAACACTTCAATCCAAATATGAAGACCACGTAAAACAGTTTTCAGTGTTTCGTAGAAACATCGTCGATAAATTTCTCAGAGCTCCACTTGATAAAATTGATATAAAACTCCCAGATGTAAAAAAATTCATCGATGATCTCAAAACGATCACCAATGCCATCGTAGCAGATGCAACAAGGATGATAGCAATTGTTGAAAAAAAAAATTCCTCATGAGAAAACCAACAACGTAGTATACACGATTCAACACGGATCATATACGTGGACTCCACTAAATAATATATAAAATATCACTGCAACCGTTAAGGGTATTTATCGATTAACGTTAGTTAATCCAACTCTGTTTAATATATCATCGTCGAGTTCATCTGGAGTCAATAATACGATATCAACAATCATCGACAAGGATACGATTGAACAATTCACGATAATATCCACTGATAATAATCTAGCTAGGGTTTCAATGTCATGGTATGTGGAATTCGTAGCTGATTTAAGTAAACAACTAAACTGAAATCGTAAATTACAAAGCAAATTTCAAAGATTCAATTGAAATTGTTTACCACGTTAATAGAAAAAAATGTCATCAACGGTACCTTCAGTATATCAATATCGCTATGATACCATCAAAGAATTTCAAATTAGTCTAGGAATACTCGCTGAACAATATCGTGTAAAAGTAAAAAAATATCAACGACGAATTAATATAATTGATGTAACTGTATACTCAGTATCTGGTGTAATTGCCAGAGCTGAAATAATACTATCTTCGGTGACTATGATAGCTCCAGTTGTTGTTCCAATTTGTATATCCGCAGCAGCAACAATCGCTGGAGTATTTACCGGAATAACAAAAAAAATATCATCGTGTTCTCAGCAAAAATTACACGACTACGTTGTTAAACTCGCTATGGTATCCAACGCGTACTCGCAATTATCAATGCTGATCTCATCAATGTTCGATGACGAATTTATATCCGACGATGAATTCTCAAAGATGGTTGGGTTGTATGATTCAACGATGTCGAAATAGGAGCGTGAAAACAATTATAATAACAATGACAACAATGTCAGGGACATCGTCGCAAGAACTGCTTCAACGAATAGTAGAAAATACTACCACGACAAAGACAAAGTTGATCTCGCTGGTAACGAAAACACCAGAGTTCAGCGTTGAATTTAATCCTCCGCTGGCAGCATCTGAGATAGCGTTAACGCAGTTAAGATGTTACTACAGCTGGTCAAATGTGCGATCAAAACCATTTAATGATAAAATCCCCAACAACAGTTTTACATTTTCATACAAGAATAAACCCAACACTGATGAACCAGAATGGCACACAATACACCTACCCACTGGCGCATATGACATCGAAGATATCAATGAAACAATCAAAGAATCCATTGAAGCAATCACAGGAAAAAATATAATTGTCATCCCAGATGAACCTGATAAATCTCCTATTGAGATAAAAGGACATGAGCCACTGTTGTCGACGGTCATCGAGATAAATTCACATAACTACGCCGTAGATATATACAACAGCTCAATTAGAACCTTGTTAGGTTACCCTGAGTATCCACCAGGTACCGTCGACATAAAAGATCTACCACGTGAACCACTAAAATCCGACTTTATTTCCACGAAAGAATATTATCATGGTTTTGATGGCAGACTTGTTCCGGGTAGTGCTACTTATACTGATGAATCTATGCTTAGAATATTTGGTGCCCCTAAGTTGAAATATGATTTTTTTGATAAGAATATTAAGGATTCGCTCATTGTATCCCCCAGAATAGATAAAAAGGTTAATACAATAGATCAAGTATATATTACTAATCAGTTTACACTGATGAATAGCAAATTTGAGAGATTTAGAGGTTATTTGATAACAGCAATTAGTGAAATCCCACCACGTCGCGATGATGTCATCAAGTACACAGAGGTATGTAATAAAATTATTGCCGATATGGAACTTTATCATAATGAGATGATTAGACTTATTCCCACTCTTGATCCTGAACTAATAACAGATTTTACAACAAAATATAAAATCCGCGTTGAAGATATCCCTACGTTCAAGTTTCCAGGATAGAACGTACCATGGATGCGTCAGAAACTCAGCGATACCATCGACAAATTCTTCCTACGGATTCACAAAGCGTTGTTGGATAGTCATCCTGCGGTTCACCCGAGATTACCAGAATCCACGCGATCTGACTTTTACACTGATGATTTACCCGTTGTTGAAATACAACTAGATTACTCAGATGGAGGTTTTCTTAACGTGTTAAAGGCCGCAACAGATACAACGAAACGTTATCGTGTGATAACAAACGACCAGAGTTCCGAGTATATAACACAGGGCCCTGTAACATGGTATTTTGAATCACCTACTCGTGGAAGTTTCACCGTAACGTATAATAATATATCTGCAAGATTCAGTAACATCAAAACATTATTTCAAACTTATTTACAACAATTTCGAGATTTTCTTCAACGTTCTCTTGGAAATTCTTCGATCTTCACTGATGTAATAGTTACACGTGGAGAAATTATTAGTCGCGTTAAGGTGTTAAATCAAATTATCGCTGACATGAATTATCTAAATTAAACGTTACTCGATGTGGTAGCGTCCGATAAAGATTTTCAAAGATTGTTTTCACTCACCGATAGAACTTTACCTGATTGGAAATCCCCGGGGTGGGATGTACCAGCGATGAAGAATTCGTTTGCTAATCAAATTAATGAATTCTTTCCACAGATTCACTCGCACTGGTATAAATCGATTCCTCCAGGAGAGATTCTACGGTCGAATAATTCACCGTATAAAAATAACAAACACAGATCTCCCTGCAACGTTGATATATCATCAGTTATTGCAATACATGTTATTTGTGATGCAATCCTAGGGAGTTATGCAATTGACGTTTCAAAATCAGATATCGCTGATCTAGGGTACATCCTATATACGTTTTCCCCGGATGTTTCCCGGAGAAGTTTAATTGTGATGAATCCACCTAATTTAACCTACTTGGAAACCACAAATCGACTTATAACCAGGATGAATTTTAGAATAACCAATCAGGATTTTGCCTTGATTGATCTTCGAGGGTAAACATTACAAATGACGTTAGATGTGAAAAGTTCTTAAAGAACTTTCGGATTTCAACAAAGGATTTTCGTCGTTGAAAATTTTCCATCCGTGACTAAAAATCACCAATAAAATCATATTTTGTGATTTCAATCAATGAAAAAAAAATAATTTTACTTAGTTTTATTGCTGGATCACTCAAGATTCCCCCATTAAACACTGAACAGATTTATAATTGAAAAGCTAGCTTTTTAATTACACTGGACAACAAATTTTTACAAAAGTCATGTTACTGAAATAAAATTAGTCAATTCTTATCAATTTTTATGTGCTGAACACGAATATGACAGTCAAATTGCAAAATTGGCTCTAGTTTTTTTGTAATCTGCAAGAAATTAATGTTTACATAACGAAATGCATTCCAATAGTAAAAGATCAACTGTAATAGCCTACCTATAAAAAATCAAGTCATTGACTACATCTTAGGTTTCTTCGCCTGTCTCTTGTACAGCTGTTCGGGAGCATCTCTGAGGAGTGTCCAGCAGTAGTCAGCCAGCATTGTAGTGGACCATTTTCCCTGGTATCTTTGTTCCATTGTTGCGATATCTTGATGAAAACGTTCGCCGTGTTCATCACTAACAATACCACAGTTGCTAGGAAAGAAATCCAAATGGGAATGAAAGAAGTGAATCTTTAGAGACATATTGCAGCCAAGTTTCTTATACTTCATCAACATGTCTTCTACTAGTTCCTTATAGTTTTCTGCCCTAACATTTCCGAGGAAGTTTGTAGAAACTAGGCGAAAAGCATTCCATGCTTGTTTCGCGTCACCTTCCAGCAAGTTGTTGAACCGGTCATCTTTGAAAAGCTCTCGAATCTGAGGACCCACAAAAACTCCCTCTTTAATCTTTGCTTCGCTGAGTCGAGGGAATTTTTCATGCAGGTATCGGAATGCTGGCAAAGTCCGGTCAATGGCTTTCACGAAGTTCTTCATCAAACCTAGTTTGATGTGAAGGGGTGGTAGCAAGATTTTCTGAGCCTCAACCAGAGCTGGGTGTTGGATATTCTTCTCTCCAATGGCTACATTCTGCCTGTGAGTCCATTCCTTCCTCATGTAGTGCATTTCCCTTGCTCGGCTATCCCACTCGCATAAGAAACACATGTATTTTGTATATCCTTGCTGCAGTCCCATTAAAAGGGCAACTACCTTCAAATCACCACAGAGGTGCCAGCTGTACTTGTTATACTCAATGGAATTCAGTAGCTGCCTTAAGTTATCGTATGTCTCTTTCATGTGGACAGCATACGCTACTGGAATAGATGGAAGAATGTTTCCATTGTGCAAAAGCACAGCCTTGAGACTCAGTTTCGAAGAGTCCACAAATAGTCTCCATTCTTGTGGGTCATGAGTGATTTTTAAAGCATTCATGAGGCCCTCAATATCGGAACAGAATATCAGATTACTTTCCTTTCTGAAGAAAGGCTCCAATTGCTGGTGGCGCTTTCGATATGCAGTAATTGTGACATCTTCTTCTAGAAGATTCCATTGTTGGAGTCTTGATCCTAGCAATTCTGCCTTGTTCTTTGATAAGTCCAAATCACGAATCAGGTCATTTAGTTCTTCCTGTGTTATTCTGCGTGGGGTTGATGATGCACCACAGTGAAAATCTGAATCACTGCATGCTGATGGACCAGGAGAAGAACAGGTCGACTCACCTTTGTCTTCGTCAGATGAATCAAGAGAATATTCTGCTGGAGGTTCTGGAATAGGAAGTCCCTCACCATGTGGAACTGGTCTCAATGCAGACGGAATGTTTGGGTAGACTATTCTCGACTTCTTTCGCTTCGTTATTCCGCCGGAAAGAGGAGGAACCAAGCATAAGTAACAATCATTTAGGTGGTTGCTTGGCTCTCTCCACACCATTGGGACTGCAAACGGCATTGATGACCTTTTGCAATTCAACCACTGTGAAAGCTGTGTTGTACATGTAGCACAGCATATGCGGAGCCCAAGGCTTGTCTTGGTCACCAACCTTGCATCCGAAGTAAAGATGATATGCCTTCTTCACTTGAGAATTGATACTTTTCTTCTGGTTGGCAAATGTCACTTCCCCACAAATATAGCAAAAATTGTCCGCGGTATTAACACACTTTCGAGGCATTACTGTTCTTTATTGTACGTAAATGGATAAAATAATAAGTTTTATGTAACAGTAGCTTGAACTGTCTGGCACAACGTCTAAAATATTTTAAATGCTGAACCTATCTGATTGGGCTTTATATAGTACACTGCTTAGGTCAGCTTCAGCAGCCGCCTGGCATTAGTATAATAGGCCTACACATGTATAGTACACTGCTGACGTCAACTTACTTCAGCAGCCGCATGGCATTAGTATTGCATTGCATCAGAAAATGATGCAATCAACTGTGGATGATGTGAGCAAGATGGTATTATGCAATGTTACATCATTATTCCGGATGTTGCTGCAGTCCTACTGGAGAAATTTACACAGTGAAACATAGAAAATGAGGTATATGAATATCTTCAAAACGAGAGCCAATAAAAAATTTTCACGGTTATATTCGTGTTCGGCACATCAAAATACTACAGATTAGGGCCTTTTCAAGTCAGTAATGATTTCACTGTTGACCAGTGTTATGTATCAACAGCTACGAGTATTCATCCACAACAAGGATAGACTTAAAGATGCTATCAGAAAGTGTTTTACTGATTCTGAATCTCATCAAGGATTTCCCGTTGATCTATTATTAGACAGGTTCGGTAATGAAAAATTCCTACTGACAGGCGAACAAATACGACAATTAAATCGAGATATAACTGTGATTAGTTGTAGTCGAGATCAAATTATACAGTATATTCATTGATGTATACGTGTTGAAGAGTTAATAGGAATACTAAACAGGTGATCATCGTATCAATGCCGTTTTAACACTTGATATCTAGCCAAGTATGCTGATTTTACCTGAAAATGAAAAATCAGCAGGATATCCAATGAAAAAAAAGAAATCACCAAATATTAACCCCACCCACCGCATAAACTATTATACTTCCGTGTAGTTAATCTACCTGTATGTTCCAACAGGTATTATACATGTCATACAATTTTACTTCCAAGTCGTATACCTGTCTTTACAAATTTTTGTTCTAGTTGAGTAAGCGCGCTCTACCTGTATGTGTGTTCCAGGTATTATACATGTCATACATAGTGAGAATTTTACCTGTACGCTGAAGTATTTATAACTCCACTGAGGTAACAATTGGGGTATTTTCAGATTTGCGAATAAGCGTTTTAATAATTCGAATTTTTAAATTAATTTCGCTCTTGATCTCATATTGAAGACCTAAATCCTTTCTAATTTTTACCACAATAGTAAATAATGGGACAAACTTATCTACGTCGTTTTCTTTGAACGAATTATAAATCGCCTGTTCTACGCGTTTTATATATGAATATGATTTAGGCAATATCTATCCATTTCGTTGCATATTTTCTTGTATATATTCATACTCGGAAAGAATCTGATCAGAGTTGAGCCCCTCCGATAATTTAATTCCCTGACTTTTCAATTTTGTTATTTCAGATATAATCCTATTAATATTTTCATGATTCATTTTTGAAAAATATATTTTTATATATAATTATATACTTTTTATTGAAAACGCTAGCGTTTTTAAAAAAAAAAAATTGTGGGTCAATTTTGACCCGTTTTTTAGATAGTACAATGCCGTTACCTCCGTTTTATTAGGGTAGGTTTCTAGGCATACATATATACTTAATTAAGGACAGTACAATGTCCATTACCTCCGTTTTATTAGGGTAGGTTTCTAGGCATACATATATACTTAATTAAGGACAGTACAATGCCATTACCCCGTTTTATTAGGCGGTTTGGGGCATTAAAATTAAAACCCCATTTGGAACCCCATCGGTGTATTTATACATCGAACTAATATATATATCTAACTCGTCAAACAACGGATTAGAAATCTAAGAAGGTATGCTTAGGGAATGTGACATCACAATACATTACATTTACATTAGACTGAATTGAAATGGATTATATACAATGAATGACGTCAATAGCGTGGTATTGAATGAATGATAATAGATGAATGAATAAATGATAATAAATGGATATATACAATGACGGGGGCGGGTCTACATTCATACGTGATCATTACAACCTAGATAAAATACTAGGTTGTATGAATACAAAACGAGTACCCATACACCGGAAAGTGTATAGGTTGTAATGATCATGGATGATTTTCGACCGCTAAAAAACCCCCAATAGTATAAGAGACGATATGGTATATAAGCTGTTTATACATGAAAACAGCACATAGAGGTGTGGTGATTTTATTCTTTGTTGTGTTTAATAGTGATCATTGACAACTCTGAAACAATACAGATTACCTGAAAAATACAAAAAAAGCTAATACAACTGTTTGTAAACACTTCGTATTTGATTCGTTTTCTACAAAAAGCGAATAATTGATTATATCCTGTTGAGATTCATGATAGCGAACCAACCAATCAAAAACTACCATCGAAATTAAGTGACAGTGTTTAAGATCCGTAACTGTGTTAGGCCGTAATATACCTAAACGAGTTATTCCCCTTTGATGCTATATAAAATAATGCAAAATACAGATAGTTAGACATAATTAAACTGAAATTTTTGTCCGTTTTTTCTGGAAATCGCTGACTTGGTTACATTCTCTGCAACGCATCGTACTGAGGGTTCGCAAATACCGAAATATCTACCGGCTGCAGTCATTGATTGAAATATTATCTCCTCGTTAGTTGCCGTATTAAATGATTTCACAGGTCTCTTCCCAATTGATTTATAAGTACCAGTTTTCCTAGATGCAGTATTCTCACTTTGTGTAACAGCTCGTAAATTATTCAAAGAATTATCAGTCTTAATCCCATTTATGTGTTCAATAACAAGACCATCCTTGATCAATCCATTAAACACCTCGAAGACGAATCGATGATTATGATAAGTTTTCTTTCCGGTTCCAAACATCAAATACCCCTGATAAGTCATAGCACCAACTGGCTTCTTGAGTCTGCGATGTTTGACAATACCGTCACGAGACGCTTCATAATCACTGATCACTGGATGCGGTTGAAATTCTTGGTTCATTTATATACATAATAAATTGTTTGTCTAATTCATTATTTGGTTGAAATATATTATTGGAAAATCTCTGAACGTAATCTTGTGGAGATCTTATGATCTTATCGTTGACGCTGTCAGATTCATTGATAGAGTTTTAAGTGGAATCTTTGATGGAGTTTTTAACTCGTTTATCATAATAACGCTTCAACTCTCTGTATCGTTTACCACCACAACCGAGACACAACTGTGATATTCCTCTAACCCCTACCCCACATTGTATACAAGGTAGCGGTCCATTACTTCCTCGACGAAAACTTTGCATATGATACCCACAGAACTCATTTCTGCATTATTTGTTACACGGGGTTACTGATTCAATCATGAGCCATTTGCAATGATTCATTATATAAAAAACTCTCTATTTAAATACTTGTTTTAATTATAATATGAAGGAATTCGAGGGATTATCGAAAATTGCGCCTTGGAAAAATGCTAGATTTAATCTCGATAGAGTCTCTGATATACCAAAAAGTCTAATAGACGATAGAACCGTGTTGAGTAAAATTCATAATTGTTTTAATGAATTTAAGCGATGGAGCATCTCATACGTGGTCGACATTTCGAATTATTGATGATGATGTCAATGTACCCACAATCGATGCTACCATGAACGACGAAAGAGCAGCTGAGATAATCTCACATCTTGGGGAAAAAAAAGTATTTTTTTAGAATGAAATTCATTATTGTAGATGAAGGGAAATGGATTATCAGAGATAAATTTGAATCAATTCTCAAAGATAAAAAAACCTGTCATTGTGAGTCGAGATTCCAGACCAGGAATTCTAACTGGAATTGACAAACCATACTACGAGAGATCTTATCCTGTAACAGCGGTTGTTTATGGGATATATCCGTTAAATGATAAACCAAGTATTGAAAAACTAGCATCTATGAAATTATCACCGCTGACTTTGTCAACGAGAATGAATTGTGTAGTAGAACGAATAATAGAACACTTCACTAATGCATCCCGGGGAAACAAATTAACTGAACGACGACGTAAAAAAATAACCAAATGGGGACTGACAGTGAAGGAGTATGGGGCAACAATTCAAGATATAACCAAATTAGAAACGTCATTAAGATTTCCAATATCGGTAGCGACGATGAACGGAGAAGTATTACACGAATCAAAATATAAATCAAAAGGAGCTCCAATTGAAATTATTGATCATAACGAACACGCTTGGACACCTGCAGTAACAGTATTTTCACGAGACAGAACCATAAGATATATCCCTGAGGAGTTTTGTTAGGATATTTTCCACGAAAAGAAGTTATTCGATGCTATTCATGCGTTGTGTAAAGATGACCCTGTATCAGTGTAGTTAATTCACAAATGCTGATGTTACGATGTTACGATGGACGATAAATATTTGAAAAGCAACCAATTATCAGAATTTTCTAATGCACCACCGATATCTGATCCTGTATGTAGATATAAAACTATTTACTTAAACGGTTGTAGTGGGTCAGGAAAGACAACTCGTGTGATTCAATTATTTCATAGAAACGATGTTTCCAAATCAAATATGATTGTGCTAACACCAACTCATAGACTTGCAAGAGAGATGATACAGCGTGGGGTAAATACTTGTACTTATCACAGCTTCTTTCGATGGAAAGGCGACTCAAGGACTCCTGATCGAATGGGTGAGAAATTTATCCCTGATGTCATTATATGGGATGAAATATGCACGGTATCGTTGAAAATATTACAAATATTCCTTGAATGGTTATCAACGAAAACAACAAATATTATTATGTGCGGCGATCATGGTCAACCACCACCATTTGTTGGTTTATCCCCACATGATTGGTTAAAATCACACGTAGACTATTACAAAGAGATTAATACTGATCATAGATCACTTTTGATGAACAATTACGCGAGTTTAAACAACTAATCAAATTACAACCGGATAGAATCCAATGTGATATAGCTCGTGAAATAATTTCAGAAACTCCCTTGAATGATTTTTGGGAGGTGTGGAGACCAAACGATTTGATAGTAGCAAGTAGAAAAATAGTCAGAGACACACTTCAGATGAAATTTTTTGAATTGCATAAATGTAAATTTGCAACACTTCCAGTACCACTCTGTTATAGACCTTCGGACACACGAAAGCAGAATATCGAAGTTAATATTCCTGGACAGAGTGAGATGCAGATTCTCGTATTAAATGATATTGTGCTGGTTGATATCAGCGTCGTCGAAGATGCATTGCGTGCTGATAAATCCCCATGGACGTTAGGTTACGCAGCGACAATACACTCTTCACAGGGATTAACTATCACAGACACAATTGTTTGGATAGTAGATAATTACATTGAGTGGTCAAATTTAATTTATCTTGCAGTGTCCAGAGTGAGGAGAATAAATCAACTTCAAAGAGTTGTTCTGACAGAGTCAGGAAATGATAATGACACTCAGCGCTGACAACGTCAAGGATATAATCAGAAAAAAAACTCTCTGATTATAAACAACAGGATAAAAAAAAATAAACGAGAATTTGACATTGATGCTGAATTAATAATTACATTGAAACAACAACAGAATAATCACTGCGCGAGTTGCAATTGTATAATGCGTTGGAGTTGGTCGGATAAAGATCCTCGCCAATTTACCGTAGACAGAAAGAATAGCAGTATTATCATATCAGAGATGACGTTATGCTGACTTGTCGTGAGTGCAACAGACGAATAGGTGCTAGTTAAGACCACTCGGTGGTAATTGAGTATCCTCGGGTATCACTTGTAGTTGTTGTCGAGTAAATTCTCGTTGAGGAGCAGTTGAATCCAGTTTATAGATTGCTGGTCTACCCGTAGATCGTGTTATACTAGATATTTTATGTACGGTGACACTCCAAATAGGATCAGTAGCTCTTATTTTACCACCTTCAAGGCTCTCCTGGTTCGTATAAATACCTTACAGTGACATTGCCAAGAGTTTGTTCTTTGAAATCTTTTTGTGAAATTCGAAGAATTTCTATTTTTGGTATAGACTTTTTTTTAATAGCGTTGTTAGGTTTCATGTTGATTGTTCAAGTAATCTCATTATTCAGCGCGGTAACTACACCTGGTAATCTCTTAACCCATTCACGGAATCGTTTATCCTGGATGAATTCTTTCGCGTATTGATATCCAAATAACCACTCAGCAAGTGTCCGATTAAATCGTTCAACAATTGCCTGATCGCGATGTAGTGCAGTATGCCCTCGTCTAATGGTGACATTATGACGTTTCATTGTTGATAACACTACACCCTGAAATTCCTTGCCAGGATCAACTTGTAATAGATTTGGCCAGCGCAGAGGACCCCTTCGATAAATCCTTTCAAATGCAGAAGCCACTTCAGTTGATGATTTTGTCCTTAGCGGCTCTGCTTGTTTGTATCGACTCGCAATATCAACTACGGTTAACGCATATTTGTAACCACCATCATGTGGCAGAAATAGTATATCAGCTTGATGAACTTCATTAGGAACTGTCACATCAAAATGCGAATAGTTAATTTGTTTAGTCGGCGGTAGATAAATTTGCCATATTGCCTGTTTGGATAACCAATCCGCCGCTGTAGTATTTTTTACTTTTGCAGCGCTAGCGAGTTTACTGATTGCCGCTTTACCTCTCCAGTATCCTCTCGGAGAATAATTAATAGATTCCATGTTGTTATTAATTACCCGCACCTAACATCAATTTAACTTTCATGGCGGATTTTATCAACCATGAAGCCAATTTTTCTTTGAATGAATCACTAGTGTTTCCAGTGGTAGAATTCAACGCATGAATTAATTTCACATCTGCGAGATGACGCTGTTGTAAATCACCGCTCCGGTAAGCTATATGATGTACCCGACACGCCTCATCACTTGCATTTATCGGATTTTCTCCCGGATTAGGATTATCCTATCAAGTCTGATATCTAATCGCGTTCCCGGTCCACAATAACTATACCCTGAAAGGTGTTTTTTCACCTGGAAACTTCCTCCATGGTAACCCTGGGAGTTTAGCTAACTTGGCGGCGATATCACCACCGCGTTGTTTTTTTTTTTGTGAAAATTCGTAGAATTTTTCACAAATCGATATTTTTTTGTACCGCATATTTCACACTTGCCGGTGACCGCTTCTCTGTTATTTTTTGTGATAACAGTCGTTGGGTCAATAGTTAGTGTACGCTTCTTACATTTCACACAATATAGATCCATAATATATTTATGTTATATCAACAAATGGAAGTGATCGATTTCTCAGTTTTAAAGAAAAAACAAGTAAAACATCACCCGTTGTTACCAAACTCTATCAGAATGACTATCATCGGACCTTCCGGGAGCGGTAAAACTCAGTTGCTGCTCACGATGATAATGAAATATATGACCTGGGACAAATTGTATTTAGTTGCCCCGAGTGTAGATGATCAACATTGTTATCAAGTATTAAAAGATTACGACGAAACTGTTTCAGAAGCTTACGGCGGAAGCGTTAATGAGTTTATCACAGATATCAACGATGCGCCATCCGTGGAAGACTTGGATGTATGTGTTAACAACCTCATTGTGTACGATGATGTAATGTTGGACCAACAAAAGAATCCAGCTAGGATATTCTCCTGAGATAGACATAAAAACTCTGATGTGATATATGTTACTCAACGTTATACACAAATACCAAAAATAATCAGGGATAACTGTAATTTATTGTGCGTATTCAACGGAGTTGATACTCATACGTTACGAAATATTTGGCAAACGTGGTGCTCCGATATGGATTATAATCGATTTCAAAATTTCTTTTGTGGCGCTCGAGCTACCCCACATGGATTTGTAACGATAAGTATACACGATCCTCATACACGATATCGCGTCGGATTAGACCGTATCTATAGCTAATTCGGTTAACTTCATAGCAGCAACAGGGGTGGTGACAACGACTGTGGCGTTGTTTTTTTTTAAAATTCTGTTTGCCAAATGAACGCTTCTATTAAGCATTTATGAGGAAGCTTTTGATTACCAAAAAGACGCCTCTATTCAAAGTTGTCCGATTCACCCTCTCTGCTGCTCTTATGACCGTTACTACGATAATCATCACAAAAGAACGTTTTAACATGGTAAATGTATTTTGTATTTTAAATTTCCTAAATAAAACTGACATTTATTCAAAAGTATAGCTTGTGTACAATCCCGTTTCATTTGATATGACTAACCAGCATTTGTACTGTTCATTTACTCAAATTTATCTTTATAATCCCTAATTAGTCTTTAAACACATCATGTACATACCCCATTGTTCGGGAACTCTCATATATCTTCATCATATCATTTTTGTGGTTTTGTTCTTTTATCGCTCGTTTTTAATCAACCTTATTGATACATACCATTTTTAACATAAATCATTAAAATCAATCAATTCCCCCAGCCGAGACCATTTCTCCAACATTCGGAACTGACGATAATTTGATTGGTTACATTGATCAGTTACGAAATGCCTAAACCAGACATTGAACAGACATTTTCTGCAATACTGCCCTTCGAGTTTTTACCTATGATGCGTGCAGCGTTTATACCACCAAGAACTTTACCTCAATTACATAAATCATTAAAATCAATCAATTCCCCCAGCCGAGACCATTTCTCCAACATTCGGAACTGACGATAATTTGATTGGTTACATTGATCAGTTACGAAATGCCTAAACCAGACATTGAACAGACATTTTCTACAATACTGCCCTTCGAGTTTTTACCTATGATGCGTGCAGCGTTTATACCACCAAGAACTTTACCTCAATTACATGTAGATTATTATAAATCCATTTGTTTCTTACTGTCATCGCAAGTTATGCTTGGAATCTTCATAATTAAACTGTACCTTGTGTGAATACACTGCAACTACCTCAAGGAAGGATTCAATAAGCATTTCGAACAAAGTCAGTTCTTAGACAATGTGTTGAATTATAAGGACTTCAAATAACTACCAAGTAGTAATGACACTAACAAAATCAAGACTTCCAATAACGTCCTTTATTTTGTATCATGCCGAAAAGAGTTTTCTCCCTTTACATCCTAATCTGTCTCATGACATTTGGATAGAAAGCTTATCTTCGTTGTAGGGGATTTACGGCTAGAATTTTAAACGACATACAGGATAGGATTCATATCAATGATCTTCAGACTTCCGTGACGAATTACATTTCATAGTCACTTTACGCATATAAAACATCCGTTCCTCAAGGAGTGTCCATTCACAGGTATGCTATTACTCAGCAATTTATTATGGTTATCCGACCGGTAGACTAAAACAAGGTGCTATGGTGGAAGTCCTCCCTAGTTGGAGTTAGTCCGAGTTTTCTCTGAGCCTTGTTACCCAATTTGAAAGAATTTTGATTCAGAGATTAAGGAAGAAAACCATTTTAAAGTGATGCGTTGATTTGGCAATGTAGTGTGATATGCCTGATATTTAAATTTGATTTATGAGAGAAGACCAGTTTTTAATATGTCTCTTTTGTAACGTCATCATTCACCGTTATTTCACCTTTGGTAAAATTAGGAAGAGCATACGGTATATATGGATATGAGAGAGAGAGAGAGAGAGAGAGAGAGAGAGAGAGAGAGAGAGAGAGAGAGAGAGAGAGAGGCGTTGATATAAAAAATGAAATAATAAAATATACTCATGAAAATGACATGCAATCATAGTCAGTTTAATACGGAAAGCATTTCATAAAGCTGACACTCCCTCATTCTCTCCCTAAGACTTTAAAGTATAATCTTCTAATTTTTAAAAATATATATTTAAATAAAAGATGCATTCAAGTTAAGCTCCATACACACAATCCTTGGAATTGTTTCCTCTCTCTCTCTCTCTCTCTCTCTCTCTCTCTCTCTCTCTCTCTCTCTCTCTCTATATATATATATATATATATATATATATATATATATATATATTGACTACAACTTTCAACCTTAGTTTGCTTTGATATGCAGTGTAGTTAAACTGAATAAAGTGCAAAAGGATTCCAGACTAATAGAAAATGAAAACTAAATACAACACTCAACTGTCATGTTTAAAGAAACACGATACCTGTCAAAATTCTATAATAAAAAAGGCATCAATACATTTTTCTTTCACTCCACATATCTAACAAGAACTCTACGGTCTTGAATTTTAAATCACTTAATGGACATTTCGATCAATTTTGAATTTCACAATCTCAGTCATTAGATAATGAGAGTGTATTATAATATTCTATAAACTGCACCCAGTGGTATACATGTACAAAATGTTCTCAAGCGGAACATATCTATTTCAAACTCACCAAGCGTAAAATGCTAAATCTTTGCTACCTATCATGCACAGACACAATTAATACTTATAAACTGAAAGAAATTCGATTCCAAGATCCGTGTGTCTAAAAATATATTTTAATAAAAGTACATTAAAGTACAATCAGCAAATGCATAAATATGCTAAAAATGTGACTACAGTATTGACCTGACACGAATTTTATCTTTTCCAATACACATACTCGCTACATATATTCTAACAGAATAAAACTATTAGTGTATAGGGGGTTTGGGGTCGAGGGGGTGTTACCTCCGACGTATGTCAAAATGTTACCTGCCTATGTGAAATGAATAAATCATTGCTATAATTACATGTTAACATGACTTCCTCTTACTAAATAATATTTTCCGTTAATCGCTCTTGAATTCATAGTTATTTCTAGAAATGTTGCTTCTGTTCATCGCCATGAAATATATTAAGCATGTGTCCCACGTGATATCTAATCTTCCTCTTTTGTATCCAGCGCGTGAGAAACGTTACCTGGTTTTTTATGTAAATTAATATTTCACGTTGGTCATTTAGCAGTTTTCGATACCTGCCGAGCATACGTTTTCCTCCATTTGATAAAATCTGACAACTTTGTCAGGCCTTCCTAAACCTGGTAAGTTATTTACATTGATAGTCGATTAAAGACAGTGTTTCCAACCATTAGGCATCATCGCCATTATCTTGTTCTTCCCTGCTGGTCCTACTTGTTAGTTGTTTATCCGATGCTTTCTTCGTTGTTGTCTTGGTTTTACATTTATTCCAGGACTTAAAACGTTGAAAGCTAACAATATTGTTTGAATACACAATACAACAACGACATGACGTTAAAATACTTAAAAATTAAGCCCATATTTTTATCATAACAACCTTGAATAAACAAAGTTCGATGTTATTGTCTTACATTATGTTGATGAATCAGATTTTCCTAACCTAAACGTGTCTTTCGGACTTAGAGATGGCGATGGTAAGTTTAGGAACTATTTATTATATTTCACAGTAAAAGGTTTCCTACTCTCCATAGAAGTTAAAAGTTAACATATCTCGGGTGCATGTCATTGAAATATCCAGAGACCCGCTGGATCTCGGTTAATATTCTATTTCACTTCTCGCATCTATTTATCTAGATTCAATAGCAAATATTGTATTTGCTGCACTCCGTCTACCAAAATAGCCTATTTTGCAGAATTAAGACTGTAGACGTTTCTGTTAAAAAATAAAGTCACAACAACAGTCTCAGGTAAGTAGAGCTAAGTACATTGCTCAAGGATACACGATCAAATTGCAAGTTCTGCCTTAAGTTTAAGTTATCAAAAATGCAAGTTATGTCTTGTGTACAGATTTCATCGCCGCTGCCTCAATATTATTTGATCCTGTACGTCAGCTAAGCCCTAGCGCATCATGTCTGTGGATTACTACATACAAATATTGACTAGCGTCACTAGAATGCATATAAATCTCATCGGGAACTATGTAAAGGGAACCAGACTAAATGCGGCTGAATGTACGCGTCATATTTTTTTGTCATTGACATATTATTATGATTTGCTCGTATCTTGCCTTGTAACGTCAACGATACTGCGTCCACATGGACTGGTTCAGCGGTCAAAGTGTTTAACTCTTGACAAGAACGATTCTCGTCCGAATCACATCATCACTTCAGCTAAGATCGTGTATCCTTCAGCAATGCACTTTGCTCTACTTACCTGAGAACACTACAACCGTAGAAGTATTGTGTTCATTTTCCTGTGAAATCCCAAATCAAGCCATGATCGAAAGTAAAGATTCAGTGGAGGGTTTCCTCCTTCATAACATAAAAGCAAACGTTTTGATTGTTATGTGAAAACCCTGTAAAAGAAAAGATCACTGTGAATCCGATATAGTTCTTCGTAAAGGCATTAAGGAGAATTGTTATCTCCGGGTGACATCTTACCAACAGTAAATTATGGCGTTGAAGCAGTGGTATTATCTTACGGAGAGGAGGGAGCTTTACGGAGTATGGAATCTGCAAACAGACTGACCAATTATAAATTCTGATCAGTGTTAAGAGCAACAACGTGCACAGAAAGAACCACTGCAGTTATAGCCAAACGTGTTACTTATTGGTATACATTTTCACACATTTCAATTATAGAGTACATGTATATTTATTCATAACTTGAAGAATGTCTTTCATACGAACTCAATGTTGAATTAAATATGTAAAATGGTTCTGATTGCATGACACATGGAGATGTAAAACAAAGATAAGCCCCCCACCTCCTCTCTCTCTCTCTCTCTCTCTCTCTCTCTCTCTCTCTCTCTCTCTCTCTCTCTCTCTCTCAAACATGTTTAACCTGACTGAAAATTATTCTAACATAATAATTTACAAAATCAAAGAATCGTTTGGAACATTTAAAAGTAAATTTATTAAACAATATAAGAAAACAAAAAATGTTACTTTGGAAAGGAGAACACTCCAATATACGCAAAGCACGATTTATTGAAGAAATAACTGATACGAATTTTTTTTAATTCATTTGCTGCACCTTTTCTAAGTTATACATCCCTTCAGTAAATGAGAGACTTATCTATATATAGATCATTACATGTAGCACTTAAAAAAAACGTCTCCAGCTAGATCTGTATGTGAATTTTGTATAAACCAGCTGATGCATTGAATTCAGGCTTCGATGCATGTCAACAAGTTTATAATTGATTTTACATGTCTTCGTTTGATGACTGTTTTCTTTTATCGCATTAGACTGCTGGTGAACCCCATAATAAAATGTTCCTGACTGACGTTATTCGCAACCTTGTATGTGGAATGCTGGCAGATTTACCCTTTATATGGTGCTGGAAGTTGAAATTAATATCTTGAATCTTAAGATAATGTTACAATAATTACATATATACACATAACACAAATCAAGCTTTCTAAACAAAACCTAATTCGTTGATTAGTGAAGACACATGTGTTGATGATTGTCTACAATCATGAAAAAGAAGTTAATGTTTTCAAAGAATGGTTTGATGTATTACCTTCTTGTGTGGAGTATATTCATCTGTGACATTACCGGTCGTAAGTATTTACAATTTATTTTAAGCCGCTGGACCAAATAACTTGCTTTAATTTCGACCTAAATAAAAGGTTGCAAAATGACTATTTATATTAGTATTATATTGTTTTTTGTATAACATCTCAGTAAAAAATCATAATGGTTTAGTACCCTGGCAATAAAGAAAAAGCGTCTTAAACAAACACACAACACGATAGCTGAGCTAGGTTGATCCAGTGGTATGATTCAAATCCACATCCGTCGCGTCGCGAGTCCGGCATTCTTTCCACTAACCCATTAAAACCCACTTTTTTTTTATTTCGCATTAACCTAATTCACGTCTCATCTCTCTTAACAAATCAAACGAATGTTACATTGAAGAATAATGTACGTTGTTTAAATTTGCAAACCTCGTTAACATTATATTATTTGTTTAACATTATGGTATTCCCACTGTCAGACGAACGTAGGCAATAGAATAATGAAACTTTTTAAACATCTAACACATAGTTCCCTCAAGATTTTAAACATTTGTTAGAACAATTTTGTTGAGAAACACCAGTGCAAATAAGGGGAAAATTTGATTTTTAACAAATTAGTTAATGAATTATAAAGGTGTCATGTTACTTTTAATGCTACCAAATTTATATGAGATCAACGTATAAGTGTCACCGTATTCTATTCGTCGTATTAGTAGTCAGTGAATTTTCAAAACTGCCACACCGCAGGCATCGTAGCAATATGACTGAAACATTTTTAAAGCTACGTTAAAAATCCAAATCTCTCTCTCTCTCTCTCTCTCTCTCTCTCTCTCACACACACACACGTACTCAGTGAATTTGTGTGATCAGTTTTGTTATCAACATGCCCCAAATATGAAGACAACTCTTGCCGGAAACTTTATATTGGGATACTGAGTAATGATTTATTTGCTTGATTTGGGGTTTCACACAAACTATAGATATACTTGTGAGATCAGATACGGGTGTCCTGTAAGAGCCAAAAATGACACACCAGAGAATCTCTTCATGTTATGCTTAGGCTGAAACGTGGGTAGTAATAAAGTAACAAACCTTCATGATTTGATCGAGGCGATTTTACGGGAAAGATGCGGTGTCAACCGTCAATACTGTTACATTCACTTTTTTATACATGCATATATCTCAGATGAAATCGTTTTCTAACAATGATTATTTCTTTGGATATATATCTATAAAACCTTTATTTGCAGACTATTTAATGTCGACATAAATACTTCGGTAATTAAAAATCACATCAAACCTTTTACCAGTGAACTGTCTTGCAAACGTTTCAGCTCAAACTCTGAGCCATCCATTTTATAATTGCATGCAGTATACATGGCTTTACATTTCAAATTGCATTGAATTATAACATATTTGATGGTGGTGTCCTAACTGTGATACTGGAACAGGTGTCATTTTGTATTTGTAAAATAAAGTATAGTTTTTAAGTCATGCAGGAATCTGGTTTTAGTCTCCAGTCCTGATTTGATGACAAATTAAAATTAAGATCTCCACGAAAAAAGTATCATCTCATCCTACTCTCATGTTTCTGCGACTTTTTTTAGCCTTTGTGACTATTAAAAAGACCCATAAACACTGTCACGCTTCTCCTACTGTATTAGTTTTTATACGAGAGAAGGTTGACATTTAAAATCTAAATTGCTCTGAGTGCCCAGACAGCAAATGCCGACGGTCTAGGATGACAAATAACTCAATGTGAATGGTATAAAATGTTTATAAAACATATCAAAGGTATTCAATAATTTACTCGACAAATTTCTCAATCGTAATTTCTGTCGAACAAATACAAACAATGATCTATTCACAGATGGCAAATATTATTTCAGTAATGACTCTGATATTCATCTGTCAGTTACTGTCTGACTCTTGTTTATTTTTGATACTTCCGGTACCCTTAAACTACGTGCTCTCCTGTCACTTCTGGACTAATCCTTCCTGCACTTCCTGTATTATTTAAAAAGTGCTCCAACCGGCACTGCGCTTACACACAAAAACTGCTGATGTCACAATAAACGCATCTATGATACATCCCTGTCGAGGTTCACACTTCTACTGATTGAATGATGGATTTAGTCAGAACATAAGCGGTTGTTTATTGAGACACCACGCTATATTTGAATTTCAGTTTTATTGGATACGGTCAAATCTGCCCTGGGGTAATTTACCACTATTTTGTAATTGCTTCTTAGCCGACCGTGACATCACTGACGGATTGCAAAACAAACATTGGAGCTTCTAGCTGGTCTTCCATGTTGTATAATTCCCTTTGAAGTTATTGTGGGTTGGTCGTTGCATAATGGTTAACAACTGACAGGTAGTTTCTTTATGTCCAGAATTGGGTCTATAGTCTTAATCTTATATAATACGTATTGACATCATCCGGAGTGTTCTTAACTACGAATTAACTACCATAAGATATGTGTATACATGAAATAAAAAGCGTCCGCAATTTGTCCCCACAACGTGGTAAATACCTGTTGACGTTTTCATTAACGCCGAACCACATGTAGCGCGAGGCTATTCAAACGGAGCAAGGAGTCTGACAGGACAGCTGGTAAAGGAAACAACTAACAACAACATGGTACAAGGGGTGCATATACCATAGAAAGTGTAATAGATGCGGGGAAACCGGCCACACGCCCAATAAATGTAATAGAGACGAAACGAAAGACACACCTATCCCTGAAAAAATAACAACTTTCATTCCGGAAAAACAAATAACCAGCAGAGAACAAAGTTTATCGCAAACTTCGAATAAGACCAAGGGAGAAACTGACCAGCAAAATAAAAAACTCAAAGGAAACAACAAGACTAACATCAAAAGCCGAGAAAATCAGACAATACCTAACAAAACTGGGAATAAGGATGAAAAAATAATGCAACAACCAGAACAACAAGAAGTCAATAAAACGACAAACCATCAAGGGAAGATAACACACATCCAGGACGATAATAATACAACAAGGGAAATTAAGAAACCATAAGAACTAATGACAGCAGAACAGCAATTTATAAAGGAGAGGCTAGAGAGAAGAAAGGAAAAATGTAAACGACTAAGAGAAGAAGAGCAATTAATGGCGGAACAAGCCTTATACAATGATGAGTATCTAGAATGAATGAATTGAGACCAAAATTGATCCAAAATTTCTTACTGCAACAACCTGAGCAAGAAGAAGGAAGCTTAGAAAAATTAAAAAAAATAAAAAGAATACTATGAATAACATCTACCAATAAAAAAGTAAGAAATGACAATAATTCATTATATATTAATATATATATATATATATATATATATATATATATATATATATATATATATATATATATATATATAAAATTTTAAAAATATTAAAAAAAAATATAAACCAAATATATAGCATACAAACCCTAACATTAACAGGAGGGTCTTTCCATAATGGTCTGCGAAGATCAGCGGGAAGACAACCCTCCAAAAAAAAAAGTAAAGGAAACAACTACAACATACGCAGATTGCAATATATTGAAGAGGTCTAGATATACCCGAGTTAACATTTGTACCACTTGCCTGCTGTACCTGTTGCAACAAGTATACTATGTCAATGCTGGACAACCGTATCTTATGATCGTTTCACAAATTTTCAACATGTTTACCACAAATATTTTCTCTTTACTCCGTTATCGCGATTGTAGTAACCAGGCTTGTACTTAAATTCAGTCAGAAACAAGTGTCAACCAGGCTGATTTGGCTCCAAAGCTATTTTCATGTGAATTCGGTCGGGTCGTTTTGGTCCACATACTTTATATTAGGGGTATTGTAAGTACTTTAATAACGATGTTTTCTTTGGAATGGTATAACTTTGCGCAAAATATTGCCAGTAATCATAGTGCCATATCAACTGACAACATATTCTGATAAAATTATATGAAGCTTGATTTATATTTAAATGCGACATTTACGAAATTTTATAAAGCTTAATCTTAGATTTACATTTCTTTCAAAAATGATACTTCTCATTATTTCCCAGATTCGTTAAACAGTTCAGACTTAACATTAAGAAAGCAACCACCACCCTTCGCTTTTACGTGTGATTTTTCTGTTATTCTATATATAAATCAATTTAAATAATGTAAAACCGATTATCCTGCCAATTTGATAGTAGAATGTTTTCAAAGTAGCTTAATCACCTTTTGCTAAATTGAAACGGTTTGCTTTATTTTATTGAAAAATAGCAATATTACTGATAATGAAAAGACAAAGTGAAAAATGGAGTCAGTGCAGTTACATTTTATTGCACCGATATGACAATGTGATCCTATACAATTTATTATTTAATTCAGTACCTCTATGTTCTGCGGATCCTGTGGATTTCATATTTATTACGATAGCAATAACGTGAAGAGAATTGTGGTTCTATCTCTTGCGAATGATTAAATTTACATTAGAAATCTCTGTTTACAGCAGCGTATGATATTTGTGATTGCTTCATTCCTAACGTGTCATTTAAATTTATGCAAATTACCGAGACAAAAATCTGACAATCAATTTACTAAACTGTTTGAATGCCATTAGAAATGATACCACGAGAGAGAGAGAGAGAGAGAGAGAGAGAGAGAGAGAGAGAGAGAGAGAGAGAGAGAGAACATGTTATTACTGAGGTAATGGAATTCGTGACCCAAAATGTTATTATGACATTACGAATATTTTGACATACCTCTTTTATATGTGTTTTTATTACATCAACAATTATCCAAATGCAGTTTATGCATTACAGTCCTAATTTGTAAGATTGGTAAGTGCACTTTTTAGTTAAATTTTCTTCATATTTGATTAAACTTGTGTCCTTTGGATGTTTTTTGTTAAAAAACAAAAGACCAGTCTAACAGAATAACTTAAATATAATTCCTCGTACCCCCCTCCTCATAATGCTATAAGGAAACATTTTACAAATGTTTTGCAATTTTATAATAAACACCAAAGTTGCCAAAGGCAAATGCTGTGAAACAAAGCAGACTGGACTATTTGTGTGATCTTTTATGATGTGAAAGAAAGATAACCTTTGAGGAATTAGATGACAACTGAAACAATCTTTAGTTCAGATATATTTACTGTTGAGTTCTACAAAATCGTTTTGGATTTCTCTTTAGGGTTCTAAATGCTGGATATGATACGCAACATTGTAGTCTCAGGAAATCTTTATTTGCATTCCAAAGTAAGATAAAGACACAAAATTCATTAATAACTGGAGACCAATTTAATGAAAATTACAAGATTTCTTCGTCATCAATTGTTTCTAGGTTCAACAAAGTCCTGCCTTAATTATTAGTGATATTCAAAAGAGTGGTAGGAAATTAATTGAACAAAATATATACAAATTATCACCTGATGCAGTATCTTGAAGGAGAAAACGAATTAGGTCTTCTGTTATCGATAGATTTCGAAACAGATTTCCACTCGATCAACAGGACTTTCTGAAGAATACCTGAAATCTTTTAAGTTTGGGAAATTCATTTGTCAAAGGTTTATAATATTCTGCAATAAATCAATCAAGTGGTTTCATTTGTTATATATATTTATACTCATTTTTCAGTTTGGTGAAAGGTTGTTTCCATGATACCATTTAGCATCCTGTCTATATATAATGCGAATTAAACTTATTGAATTTAACTTTTTAAACAACAACACGAATAATACAAGAATCTTCTATAATGAAATAGAGTTTATATTATGGTAGTACGCTCATGACGGTATTGTTTATTATTATTAGATTCTCCTTTGTCCTGGAGACAACCATGCAGAATTTAAAATACGTTTGCTTCGGTATCATGTCTACACGGCAATGTTTTCAAATCAAAAACTTTTTCGATTGGAAATATAAAAAATCAAATAAGACATTATGTCCCAAAATTAATATTAACTGGTCCATCGACAATATTAGACAGGGTGAATATAACTCTTTGAATTTGCAGGATATGGTTGAACCTAATTATTTGAAGAAAGTGAAAAACTTGCGCTGCTGGTAGAGCAGCATCAATGTGTCCCTTTTTGAAAAACATTCTTTGATAAAATGCTTGATTTTGCCCAAATATATTCTTTTTTATGCTTTACCAGGTCAAAACCGAAGGGTAAAACGAGATACTCTTACAAGTTTATGTAAAGGAGAGTGATTGAATATCATTCACTTGCACTCATTTGTGTTATGCTAAACATTCCTGGCTTATGTGTCTTATACTTAACGATAATGGTTTAATGCTAAAACAAAATCCAAACAAATGGAGGTATAATGTTATTAAATTAGGAAAACCAATTTCAAAGAATCTCTAAAACAATTAAAAATATCACCTCTCGCCATGTTACTTTTGCTTAATCTCAATGGAAAAATGAACCATGGACTTGCATGAATACTCGTCTCAAGTTACTCTTAATTTAGTAATTATAGATAATTGTCAAGCATACACAAGCTGGGGAACAAACCGTGTTGTACATATGCAACACCTTTTTAATGCTCAAGGATCTCATGTAAGATTTGATGAAACAAAACAAACAACACAATAATAATAATAATAATAATAATAATAATAATATTAATAATAATAATAATAAGGACTTTGTATAGCGCATAATCTTTCGAAGCTCTAAGCGCTTTACACCATCAATAATGATATAACTACACTACAGAAAAACAAATGACAAAAACAATGAAATTGGAAAACATGAAAACATGCTAAAACATATAAGATACAAAACACGATTAGGTCTCTAAGTTTGTACCTGCAGTCGAAACAGGTGAGTTTTAAGAGCACTCCTAAAAGGGACCACTGTGTCTTTGTGTCTAATTTAAATGGGCAATTCGTTCCACGTCGCCGGGCCCTTGTATGCGAACGAACGTTGTCCATATGACTTTGTTTTCACCGTAGGAACAATGAGTATACGATTGTCTGAAGAAGAGCGTAAGTATATAGCTGGTGTATACACATGGGTGAGGCTGGATAGGTATGTTAGACTGGAATCTATCATTGAAACATAGCACACAGAACAAATTTTGTTTTGATTCTGTATCGAATCGATAGCCAGTGTAGGGTACAGAGCAATGATGATGTGTGCTCTGATCGAGGTACTCTAAAAATGATCCGTACAGCTGTGTTTTGAACTTTTGAAGTTTCTGGAGTAAATATTGTGACGATCCAGACAGAATTGAGTTACAATAGTCCAGTCTTGAAAGTACTAATTAACACCCACGTTTTCTTGGCATCAACTAAAAGATATATGTGAATGGAACTTATGCGTCTCAGTTCAAGATATGCAGCCTTGCATATGTTCATGACATGTTGGTGTAATGTGAGAGTACTGTCTAGAGTAACGCCTAGGTTTCGTACTGACTATGAGAATTTAATGTTGGTGTTGCTGATATTTATTGTCTGAGGTAAAAGATGTAAATAAGAAAGGAACTACTGAAAGAAAGAATGGAACTATTTTCCATATATTACTTGACAAACCTTCACTCCTTAGGGAAAGAGCAAAGAATTCATTTATTGATTTAATCCGAATCAAGATACAAAAGCCAAATGGGAAATATGAAACATGGTCCAGGCAGCTAGGGCGCGCCACTTGTGTAAATAAATAGACCAACTCTTTTATTTTGGTTTAAATTTGTACAAAAGACACAGAACTGTTAAGTTTTACTTTTAGACTTATATAGATCAATATTGCCACAATGCTGTTCCTGAAACGGATCAGATTAAGCGATAATGAAAACTGCACTTTCTGTAAGGAGAGAACATAACAAATTGAGCACTTATTCTATGACTGTTCAGTTACTGAACATTATTAGAAAATATTTTGAAACGGATCCAAACTTACATGAAATAAAATCTTGGATGATCCCATCAACTTTCTAAGTTTGCTTGCAAAATATTTTTATAAACGGATCACCTTATGCACCAAAAATAAAACAATCTCACCTATTTTTTAAATTATGTTTGATCATACAAAAGGATGGAAATTATGCCACCAAAGTGAATAACAGAAGTGATGAATTTTAGAAAAAATGGACTCATTTGTCAACGTTTGATATAATTTTTATGATATTTCGTAACTTTCACATGAAAAGAAACTAACGGGCAACGTATAACACCTTGGGGTTTGAATATTAGTGGTTTATTTGTACAAGATTTGTGAGTGCATGTGTGTGTATGTGTGTGTGTTTGTTATGTTGTGTATAAGTAAAGGAACAGAAGTAAAGATTAGGATGGAAATTAATTTTAAAGTAATGTCCCATATACCTGGTCAGGTGGTGATGTAGGGTAACATGTAACCCACTTATGTTCCATATTTTAAAAAAAATTTACAAAAAATAACTAATTGTTGTATAAAAATGAAAAGAACTATACAACCTTTTACATAATAAGTATTTACTTCTTGAAAATGATTTGCAATAAACAGAAAATTACCTTAAATATAACCCATGTAATTATTTAACACCCATATACTTATGCATTCGGCAACTAACAATATCGAGTGGGATTTGGTAA
The DNA here is from genome assembly GCA_030141615.1 of Unio pictorum. NCBI lineage: Eukaryota > Metazoa > Mollusca > Bivalvia > Unionida > Unionidae > Unio > Unio pictorum. Next base: position 16,433,993 of record JARLTB010000001.1, on the reverse strand, counting down.
ATCTTCTTATGACGATTCATTTTAAAGTCGGAAAGATTAACATATATCTTGTTGAAACTAGATAATATACGTCCACATTCTTTATTGCATAAATGTATATGAACTCTTTATATAATGTTTAGATTAAGCAATAGTGGGCCGAAACGACCTCATATGCTGGCCGAATCGACCCGGATGACATAGGGTGCCGACACAACGGGATCGAATCGATCGGGCACGAACTAGTTTTGAGCCGGAATGACCAACATCAAATGTACTTTGTACCTAGGCTTTACCTGTGTAGACCAATATATGTTTATAGGTGAAATCCGTCCCATGCCAAGTACTAATATTAGCACCCCTACTTCGTCGACGGTCTACGTCGTTGAGGCTACGACATAGCTTGCTCGTACTTGATTTGCACTACATAGTTCTTTTATTCCTTGTCTATCGCATTATATTCACTGCGAATACCGACAAACAGAACATAGCATAATTTATTGCTCACTGTCTACACAAGTGCTGTTGAAGCTACATATTCATGGGGAAAATAATTATATTTTCACAAACTTGTATGATGTATTTTATACTTATGTGGAATGTATCCAAGTGTCAGGACACCTATCGTAAGTATTATAATTTACTTTAAACTACGTGAAACATTAACTTGCTTTTATTGGAACCTTAAATGGAAAATAATTAATTGTTTGAATTATTATATTATTTATTATATTATTGATTTGTTGTTTAACGTCACAACAAACTCTAGAACGTGTTTTAGTACCGAGGCCATTTTAGTCAAGTGCCATGCCCAAGGACACCACTGTATCCGACCAATACTAATTCTAACATTTTGATTTCAATTCTCACCGTTTGAGTCCCGAGTCCGACACGCTCTCACCAATGCAACGCGACTCACAAAGTTGCTAAACTGGTGATACATATAATATCAGAGTGCGCGACCATTTGAGGCAAGAATGAATATATCGCAGTGATTCGGATATTTTGCAATGACCAGTGATCTATACCGCGACCATAGCCTGTACAGAAACCAAGAATTACTAAAGTGTGAAAAGTAAAAACTAGTTCGTAAAGAACTCTATTTATTTTGTTTATTTATCAAGTTCAAATATTCTTTATTTAAATCAACTATAATGATATAATCGTTGATTAATTCATTTTCAATGTGTATGTTCATTTATCAAGTTGAATAATTACTTTTTAATGATAGAGAATAACAAAATAACATTAACGCATTTACAACATGTATTTTCATGTCATTTTGGTCACACGACAAGTAATCAAAACAGAAACATTTTTACATGACTTGTGAGCAGTCGAGGACTTGTATTTTCTTAACTTACTTCTATATGTAAAGTCGAAAATCTGTTGATGAGCTGGCAGGAGATAAAACAATGTTACTAGCATAGATTTAACTGCTCAAAGGACCCAATAGTTGCGTTAATTTCAACGTTTGTTGTAGCCTTTGATAGGGTTAGGCCACTGTTGAACAAGTAAACAATACTAGATATACAAGCACTTATTATGTGCAATTTAGTATACATTCTATACCCTAGGGGTAACAACAAACTCTTAAAGATTATTGAGACTTTGTGAAAGGACACAAAGGGAAGATTAATTCCCAAACAATCGCTACAAAGACAAAAACTCGTTTCACTTAAGTGTATGTAACGGAAATGCCATACGAAATTCCGTTGCATATAACAAAGCTTTCGAACAAAGTTTGGATGCAAAGTACACAGTAGTAAAATTTCACATTTTAAAAAGATCCATGACATTCATAATGGAGCCATAATTCTAGATAAGAAAAGATGATGCAAGAAAATTTCCCACCTGTTGCTACGCAATTGATGCTGTAATACGGGAGACGACCCACGGAGTTAAAAAACTAATAAAACAAAAACCAGTGAACAAATCGTTACAACTACTAGAATGCAAACTAGACAATCACGCATCAAAGAAAAAGGAGAATATTGTAACGAAGTATATGCATGCGGCGGGATGCTTCCAATATGTTATTGAAACAATCATAGATGTCCCTCTGTTTTGTTGGAAACTAAATATAGTGAAATATAGATGCAAAGCTCTGAGCTCCCTGTAAGCAATACCGCCGGTTAGATGGTCAAATATACATAAAGGCTGAAATTCATCATCATCAGTCTCTTGACCAAGTGTGGTCGTTGAGGCACTGTGGTGCTGAACATCTGACCACTTCCCTCCACTTGTCTCAATCATGTGCCAATGCCTGTGTCTCTGCAAAACATTTCCTGGTTCATTCTGTAATTTTGTCATTCCACAGTTTTCTCTGTCTACCTCTCCTTCTACCACATTGGACACTACCCTGCAGTACTGTTGTGGATCGACTGTTGGCTCTAGTGATTTAATTTAAAAACCATTCAATAATCAAATGACTCAAATTTCCAATTACAATCCTTCCGCTAGACCTTTTAATATCACGAAATCCGGAAAGATGGTCGCTATCGCTTAACAGGTTTGACGCATTCCATTTTTGTGTAAATTTTCATGGTGATATATGTGCTTGTAGTCTATCTTCGTCTACATTTGTGTGTTTCATCATGCATTGGCTGTTTAATTCGTATGTGTTTCTTCATCTCCTTGTTTTGGAAACAGGAACAATTATAATTTTTCTCAGCTGTCTTGTTCCACTATTAAGACGTCTTTTGTTTTATTTAATAAGTACCCTTCATTATATACATTCAGCCGCTCTCAAGTGTAATACATCGTCACTCAGTGTCTCACCAATTGTGTGCTGATGACACCCAAATATACAAGTCTAGCCACCCAACTGAAGTTGATGCTACCATCCAAGGAGTAGAGAGGTGGATTTCTGTTGTGAAATCATGGATGACATGTAACAAGCTGCAGATGAATGATGATAAAACTGAAGCAATTCTGACTACAACACAAAGACATTCTCATTCACATCCTTTACCTTACACAATAAATATCATCAACACCAATATTACATTTACACACTCATTACGAAACATGTGTTCATCTAGACTGTACTCTCACATTGCACCAACATGTCATGAACATATGCAAAACTGCATATTCTGAGCTGAGATCCATCAGCTCCATTCGCAAATATATTTCAGTTTATGCCATTAAACCACTCGTGTGTTCATTAGTACTTTCAAGACTTGACTATTGTATCTCAATTCTATCTGGTTCGTCCCAAAATCTACTCCAGAAACTTCAACAAGTTCAAAACAAAGCTGCTCGGATCATCTTTAGAGTACCACGATCAGAGCACACCTCACTACTGCTATGTACTCTACACTGGCTATCCATTCGATCCAGAATCAAACACAAAATTTGATCTCTGTGCTACGTGTCACTGACGGACGCCATTCCAACATACCTATCCGGTCTCACACACGTGTACACACCAGCAAGATACTTACGCTCCTCTTCTGACAATTGTATACTCATTATTCCCACTATAAAAACGAAGTCATATGGACAACGTTCTTTTGCATACCAGGGCCCAGCAATGTGGAACGGATTGTAATTGGAATTTGACACAAAAACACAGTGATCCCTTTTAAGAGTGCTTTTAAAACTCACATATTTAGACTGCTAGAACAAATTTAAAGACCTAATAATGTTTCGTACCTTAAATATTTTCAGCATTTTCTTATGTTACCCAATTTGGTGATTTTTGCTTTTTGTTTTTGTTTTTTTGTAGTCATGTCATTATAGATGTTGTACAGCGCTTAGAGCTTCTAAATATTAGGCGTTATACAAAGTCCTCATTATTATTTTTGTTTTTATTATTATTATTATTATTATTATTATTATTATTATTAAGCCTATTTCATCGCTTGACTAGCAGCGTCAACTTGATTTCCTCCTGTCTTTGTATTTTTACTCATCCGTTATATCCGGCGAGGAGAAGTAATAAGGACAAAGAAGAAAAGAAAGTATATAGCGTGACATATCCTTTCTCTTTCTTCTTTCTCCCAATTACTTCTCCTCTTCCTCCCCGATATTTCTCCAAATTCCTTCTTGTACTCGTCTTCGACTTTCTCTAGACTCCTCTTCCTCCACTTTCCCCCCTACGACTACTCTTCTGTTGACTTCGACTGTCCACACTATAGTCTTAGTTCCGTTTCCAACTCTTGAAGACTTGGGGCCCAAATTCTCTGTCCTGTAAAGGCTTCCCCTGAAAACCCAAAGACGGTACAATCTTTTCCTTAGCCCTCTCATTTCACGCTACACACAGGCTATCATCCTATAAGGGATATTAAATTTGGAAGGTATCATTAGGGTCTGAATTGTCTAAATTTTTGATTGGATATCGCTATGAACCGATCCAATCAAACTTTGAAGAAAATGTCCCTCTCGCTTTTTGTCAATGTGGGAACGGATAAGAACAAGCCTCGTTCACACCGTGGATTTCTTTTTTTTATTCCGTGAACTAACTTTTAACATAGAGGTGTGATAACTGCAGACCTTTGTTAAATGAGTCGACCGGTCGCCTTCGCCAACTCAAGTTTCACATCTCATGGCAACCTTGCGTAAGATTTCAACACTAACTCCGCGGCTATATTTAGTGATCAAACACAAGGCAGTGGTAATATTCCCAAGACATATAGATCATAGTTTATACATGACTCTATAGATGGGGCTTAGCAAACGTTACATATTTAATACAGAAGGAAATTTACAAAAGCAACCATAAGAGGATATATAAACACGACAACTAGAAGAGAAACGAAGCCAAAAAAAAAGAAGAAGTAAACAACGAAAAACACAAAATCAACAACACGAGCAGAAGAACAGGAAACCATTAAAGGAAATTCGGACAAACTGATGGAGTTGACAGGATCAAATTCATAGTGAGAAAACCAAAACTCTCAGAAAAAGTGGAATCGAACTGCAACTAAGATTCCTCACAGAAGATAGTAAAGACTATGTACGATATGCAGCAGGTAAACAAAAGCTATTTCCTATTAACACTTGAATAGTTTAAAAAGCTAAAATTATTTAAATACTAGACTAAATCGATTTATGATAGCAACATAATGGAAAATGAACAAAAACGATTTTTTTAACGGACAAAGAAAAATAATACAATCTAATTCCCTGCAACACCGATAGGACATACATTGCGATACCACTTTAAGAGTATTATACAATTATCTAAGCGGTATTTCTATACTGGAAAACGACCGGATGAATCACTGTAAACGGATTAATAAATAGCAGACTTTCACTAGAGTACAAACAAATTCATGCTACATTTTAAACTAACAACAGCAGAGAGTACCTTTTAAAGGAGTCTGAAAAGAACTTCTGTGAAAACAATTTGGTGCTGTATAATACAATTATTATGCAAAACCTACAACCATCAAATTTTAACAAGCCCATAACTCTAAACAGGTTTCATGCACACCCCATACACAAAAGCTTACACATAGACACCTTATTATATTCTTTTATTGAATTTCAAAAGGAGTACTATCGCAAATTTCCCCTCCCCCCCAATTTCGGCATTCCCTCTAAAATTCCTCCAGCACTTGAATAATTCTTGTTTGGACTGTCTATTTACTTTATCCATAAATAGTGTCATTCCTAACACGAAAACAGGTACAAGTGCAACACTTACATAAATATCCGCACAATACATGACGAAAGGCAAAAATCACTATGACCGAAATAACTAAATATCTAAGGGGAATGAGTAAGGAAACCTGAGGATTTTGGTTGACTTCAATAAGACGCTGATACTGATAGACTGGGATAGGATTTGGGTTGACTTTTCTATGACGCTGATACTCGTAGACTGGGATAGTATTTTGGTTGACTTCAGTATGATGACGATACTGGTAGACTGGAATAGGATTTGGTTGACATCAGTAAGATGCTGATACTGGTAGACTGGGATAGAATTTTGGTTGACTTCAGTAAGATGCTGATACTGGTAGACTGGTGAAGGATTTGAGTTGACTTTAGTAAGACGTTGATACTGGTAGACTGGGATAGTATTTTGGTTGACTTTAGTAAGACGTTGATACTGGTAGACTAGGATAGTATTTTGGTTGACTTTAGTAAGACGCTGATACAGGTAGACTGGGTAAGGATTTCGGTTGACTTCAGTAAGATGCTGATACTCGTAGACTGGGATATGATTTTGGTGGACTTTAGTATGATGCCGATACTGGTAGACTTTGATAGGATTTTGGTTGACTTCAGTAAGATGCTGATACTGGTAGACTGGGTAAGGATTTTGGTTGACTTCAGTAAGATGATGATACTGGTAGACTGGGATAGTATTTTGGTTGACTTTAGTAAGACGTTGATACTGGTAGACTGGGATAGTATTTTGGTTGACTTTAGTAAGACGCTGATACAGGTAGACTGGGTAAGGATTTCGGTTGACTTCAGTAAGATGCCGATACTGGTAGACTGGGATAGGATTTTGGTTGACTTCAGTAAGATGATGATACTGGTAGACTGGGATAAGATTTTGGTTGACTTCAGTATGATGACGATACTGGTAGAATGGGATAGGATTTGGTTGACTTCAGTAAGATGCTGATACTGGTAGACTGGGTAAGGATTTGAGTTGACATTAGTAAGACGTTGATACTGGTAGACTGGGATAGTATTTTGGTTGACTTTAGTAAGACGCTGACACTGGTAGACTGGGTAAGGATTTCGGTTGACTTCAGTAAGATGCTGATACTCGTAGACTGGGATATGATTTTGGTTGACTTTAGTATGATGCCGATACTGGTAGACTGGGATAGGATTTTGGTTGACTTTAGTAAGATGACGATACTGGTAGACTAGGATAGGATTTTGGTTGACTTCAGTAAGACGCTGATACTGGTAGTCTGTGTTAGATTTTTTGGTTGACTTCAATAAGATGCTGATACTGATAGTCCAGGATAGGATATTGGTTGATGTCAGTAAGATGCTTAATCGGGTAGACTGGGATAGCATGTTGGATGGCTAGGAAAGGATTTTGCACAACTAGGATACGATTATGGGTGACTGTATGTGATAGGACAAGGAATGTTGGATGGGATGATGGCTAATGACTGAGGCTTATTGGCCAATTGAATAAGATTAGGAAGATATGTAACTGGTATAGGATTTTGAGTGACTGGCATTGGAGTTTAAACAAAAGGCATATGACGCTTAGCGACTGGGGATAAGATTTTGAGTGACTGGATGGGAATGTGAGTCTTCAATAGATGCTTTAAGTTGGATGAAAAATAAATATTTCAGTTAATCAAATTTTGAATTTATGTGTAATGAAATGACAATCATAAAAGTGTTGGCGAAGCTTCAACAAACCCAGTGATAACCTTTCAAATTGGCTGCTAATACATAATACACAAATGCATCAATAGCAGCAGTCTTTAAGCCATTACAAGTTTAACAAATTATTACCTATTTTCACCAACAGTAGAGTAGAGTTATCGATTAATCACTACAAATCGAATTTTGGTTTGCTGGAATTGGTTGATGGGCAACTGTATGACTGTAAAAGAATAGTTGTTAAATGAGACGGGGTGATGAGCGTCGGTATGACGGAATGGACTAGTGTTCTAATGGGATGGGATGATGGGAGACGGTATGACGGAATGGAATAGTGTTTTAATGGGATGGAATGATTGGCGACTGTATGACTGTAATATAATAGGGTGTAATGCATTGGGATGATAGGCGACTTTATGACTGGAATGGAATAGTGGTTGAATAATATGGAATGATGGGCGACTCTATGACTGGAATGGAATAGTGGTTGAATGAGATGGGATGATGGGCTACTGTATTACTGGGGTTAGACTGATTGATGTCTGGATTTTGACCACTAAATGACTTTGATAAGATAGGTTGATGGATCCTAGATATACTGCAGCATGCATTACACGTGTCGTAGAGATTTATGTTGGAATATGCATTCACGTGTATTGTTGCAAGAAAAACCTTTTCAGAAATTGGTAAATGAAGGAGTGTAGAAAATGGTTGACGGCTTAGATGGGTTAGATTTCAGATGAATTTGACTGGATATAAACTCGCTAGGATAAATACATGTAATATGGCTTTATTTATGGTTTTTTCTGTGTATTGATTTTATCTTGCCAACACAAGTACAATAAATCAATTGTATACCTGGCCGCTATGGCGTTGAAACAACATGAAGATTATGGGTGAAGTTGACAGCAAAGGTTAGTAACATTAGTTTAATTGTAAATGATAGTAGGGTGGTGCATGTACTAATGTTGAAACTGTATTTTATGTCGTTATTTTAATGTATGAAGATTAATATATATATATATATATATATATATATATATATATATATATATATATATATATATATATATATTAAATTAGTACATGTACATATATATTTAAATCGCCATATAAACGCACTATCTTCTGTAAATATCATATAATCTAAACATATACTTCTCCAGTGGCAGTGCAATTGTCTGAGGCACCCAGGGGCAATTCCATTCAATGGCACTCTCACTTACTTGCAGAGATCACTTTTTGTGTCAGTTGCCAACCTCCATCTCCCATCCTAAATATACGTTTTGTGAAGAGTTGTCCCATGACTCTAAAGAAAAACTCAACTACTATGAAAGAGTCAGCTACAAAACAAAACAAAAAATAGTTTTGAATGCCCCCACCTCCATCGATTACATTCACACCTTCTGAACCTCTCCTTCGCACTTGTACTTTATTTCTCTGTATGTATGCATTTAAAAAATGGAAAATGTTTCCTCTTTAATGTCTAGCATATTTAGCTAATCAAGTCTTTAAATTTAACGTTATTTATGGCTGAATTAATCCTAATGATAAAGGCACCCAGTAACTTTGATATTTTATACGCAAAAAGAGAAGTGGAAACTGAATATTGGCATGTATGCATGCCATTTCTGGAAGAATTAAATATAATCCAGGTCAAAGTTGTCCCAGTTTGTATCCAACAGGTTTACTCTGCTTTGATGTAAACATACATTGACGTTTATAATACTGTCATAAATTATTCCCATCGGTTTCAAATTACATAGGTGTCAGTAAATAACACGATTGTATTATCAAATTTTCTATCCTTACTTTTTTCTGGCACATCCAAAATGTAAATCCTGTTTACATTATATGCTATACCTGCACTGTTGCCAATATAATTATGAACAAAGTAACGATGCTCTCTTGTTAGCTTTACAATTATCTTGACGCTACACATGACAAATTATTGTTTTTAATATACGTTTCAACTGAAACTGTTTCAAAGCTTGATATATTTTTTATCCATACATGGAGATATCTACTGCTGAAAGACATGCAAGGGTATCATCATCATCTTTGCAAGCTACTGGCAACAATATGGCACGCCCTTCTGTCACCCATAGGTACCTGTGTGTAGATTCCGTGTTTTGAGTATGCATAAACAACAACACATTATCAACAAACCTATGTAATAATCTACACATCCGTGGAAGTGACCATTTTATCGATCTATACAAAAGAAACTTTGACTAGCTCATTAAAACAGCATAAAAGGCTATGTTGCATAAAAATAGCAAGATAATTTTACTTGTGCTAGCATTGATTGGGTTAGACCGATAAATCACCCACCCACCCTCAAATCTGTGTGGATTCTGAAGGACGATATGTCAGTTTGATGACACCTGTTCATTAAAATGGGAAATTTTTCTACATGCAAATATTTCTGGAATACGCCTGTCTACACTAAAGCCACTTACCGTATTTTGTAACAGCCATATCTAGCGCGAACTTTAAAATGTCCACAGAATTGTGCTATTCCACGTGAATTTAGCACTCGCCAAATATAGGATTTGCTGAAGAAATAGAGAGCACGCCCTCAAAAGAATGCGAATGTAGTTCCATAGCCGCAGGACATACAGGTAAATATATAGGTGTGTCGTGGACTAGATTGGGGTGGGGTGCTCCCAGTATTATATTTAATTATTACAGAAGACATTACCCTGGTTCGTTTTATCAGAAACTGAAGTAGTGAAAGAGAGATGCAAAGCTCCTAGCCCCCAGACAGCGATGTCGACAGTTAAATTACTGAATACACAAACTGTGAAATTTAAATAAACAAACAATTTAATATCATTCAATAACATTTCTCAACAAAATTCTAATTTAAAACCATATCACACGTCTTGCACTCAACCAAGAGACGGTCTATTTCATCATCTGACTTAGTGTGATAGATTTTCCTCCTGCCCCGTATTCCTACTCATCTGTATTGTGCTTCTCTGGACCGGTACTCCATTTCCTCTCCAGTCCGTCTATTTCCGCCTCCGTTCTCTACTTTTCTCGTCTCCCAGAGACTCGGAACCAACTGCACTATGATATTTCCCTCTGTCTCCTACAGTTAATCTGGTCCCTAAAAGCTTCCTGTACGAATACACAAGGACATTAGCATAGCATATTCCTCTAGCTATCTAGACTCACACTAAACAACAATATCATTAGATAAGCCATTATCTTCTTTGGTCACTCATTCGTTCACATAGAAATATATATACTCCTTGATATGGATGATTCAATGGGAACGGAATTCCTAAACGTTAATTTGCTCCGTTAAACAATAAATCCACGTTCCGGATCCGGAATTCAAAATCGGGGACCAAAGTGAATGTAAAATAACTTTAAAACTTGTCTCGATAATCCGGAAATAGATTGTCAAAAAAAAGGAAAGTTCGTAAAAATTGTATATGAAAATACAGTCAGTAGAATAATACATAAAACTCAATAGTGAAGCCCTTGAGAATCTATGGTCACTATCAATAACTAAGTAGCGTGACCAGCGATTGTATAAACAATGTCCGTTTTAGCTAGTCGCCGACGGGGGTGATAATAATCAAATATACACATTGGGATCGTCATGCTTTTTGACATAACATGTTGTAAATAAATTAAAAGTGTCATTAAGCCTCTTTGTTGTTTACCAAATGTATCGAACAAATCACAGTTTATTGATGGCTGTACAAATATAGTTGACAGATTTAAGCTGTGAACAGTATAGGGCTCCATTTGTGAGGTACATAGTGTGATATGGTCGATGTGTTGATTGTATAAACTTATATTTATTGTATATGTACGTACAAGCGCTGAAGATGTGCTTCTTGACCAATCATTGTGATATATATCTCGTACCAGTTATTGCCCCTTAATTTGCGACTAGAAGCAATTTTGTTTAACAATTGCTTTTAATGGAAGCGTACAGACTCATATATATATATATATATATATATATATATATATATATATATATATATATATATATCGTAGACTTTGGATGAGTCAATAATTGCAGCATATATTTGCATAAACAAATTGTACTCCATTGGAGTGATGCACATAAAGCATTGGCTTGTAGTTTTGTCACTTCCGCCCCAAATCTTGACCTTATTTGCCCTCATGGGTACGCTCTTTCCTTTGAACAAATAGAAACGTAATCCTACGGCTTTTTACTAGTGAATGTCCATCCGTGTCGGTTGGTTTTAGCACCTTTCAAAGCCACTAAAGGTGATAAACTTTTAAGATAACAATGAAGATCTATTTTAAAACAATGTATCTCTCAGTGCAAAAATTCAAAGTTTGTAATTGTCAGCAAGTTGCGATATAAAGTGTTTAATGGCTGCTAGTGTCTCCTATTTTTATGTTAAAGTCACCTCTACAAAAAGGAAGACTTAATTAAATAAATGTGATTGTAGCTAATTAATGACGTATTACTTTGGAAAGAAAAGTAATTAAGAAAACATAGGAACATGGTTCTAATATATGCTGCTGGATAAAGATTGTATACTAAAATTAAATGCACAGGCAATATCAGGAATGAAAATTACATGATACAGCTGATTCTGTGATAACCATATTATGTTGTTATGACATGCTTGTGCATATGGTAAAACACTAATTGCAATAATGTAAGTGTTCAAGGAAAATATGACAGTAAAATGTAGACCACAAATTTTTGTGACAAAACTCTTACAGCAACCAAGATTATCTCATTTTATAAAATTATTAGTGCATTATGTATCATTATTTTCATTTATCCCTCTAAAATTGTGTATAATTTAATAGTAGGGAGGCGCAATGTCCTTGGGATCATATGTGCTTGGGACCTGTCCTTGGGATCATATATGCAACATTGCATTCCAGATTTGTTTTTGGTTTTTCTATTATGAAATGGCCCTGTACAAAACTAAATCCACTATTAAAAAATATTTTATACTTATTAAGGTACACAATTTAACTCAAATAACAGTGTTCACTTACTCTTTAGCTGAAGTTTATGCTCACAAATATTCCAAATATATTATGTACGTATGTATGTATGTATGTATGTATGTATGTATGTATGTATGTATGTATGTATGTATGTATGTATGTGTGTGTGTGTGTGTGTGTGTGTGTGTGTGTGTGTGTATGCGTGCGTGCGTTCACTCCGTTGTTCCGTTTGGTATATTATATAACCTGTTTCTGCTTGTACTTAGAATTCAAAGGAGACATTTTAAGAATGGGTTACTTTCATTAATTTTGTTGCATACGATACTAAGCAACCTAGGTATTTGCAATGTTTTTGGATCAGAAAATGTGACCCAGATCAGTGGTATTGTTTATACTGATATTGTATTTGGGTGGGTGTTACAGTGTGTTGCTTACTTTCTTTTTACTTTTGAACATATGACGAACTCCATGGACTGAAGACAGGTTTGTTATAAGACTTTACAAGATATATGTCAGTAAACCCGTATTACTTTCTGAGCTACATGGACTTATGACAAGTTTGTTATAAGACTTTATCACATAGTAGGTAATGGTTTCCTGTATTATGTGCAGTTTCATACTTTTAATATTACCCCGTGATAAAATATCACTTTTTATGTGATTCTGATTGGTCCAAATAAACCCATGAAAATACTGGGCAGTTTTATCTTTATTGATTGGCTGCGATCGTGAGAAAGCTTTTGAACCTCGCCTTTTGAAATCGTTTGTTTTCAGTGATCATTTTTGCCGCCATTTTTCGAATCGACCCGAGAAAAGGAATTGGTGATAAACGGTCTCGTCTGCTTCAATATAGCTAAATTACCAACACAGGGTTTTGTCATGTCATGTAATGTCATATCATTACATGCCAGATGACTAAAACCAGGGTATTGTTTGTGTGGGTTGGGGGTTGAGGCAGGCAGCATATCTGTATTATAGAATCCACCTAATATACAAGAGTGCTTTAAATACACTGGACAACAAATTTTTACAAAAGTCATGTTACTGAAATAAAATTAGTCAATTCTTATCAATTTTTATGTGCTGAACACGAATATGACAGTCAAATTGCAAAATTGGCTTTAGTTTTTTTGTAATCTGCAAGAAATTAATGTTTACATAACGAAATGCATTCCAATAGTAAAAGGTCAACTGTAATAGCCTACCTATAAAAAGTCAAGTCATTCACTACATTTTAGGTTTCTTCGCCTGTCTCTTGTACAGCTGTTCGGGAGCATCTCTGAGGAGTGTCCAGCAGTAGTCAGCCAGCATTGTAGTGGACCATTTTCCCTGGTATCTTTGTTCCATTGTTGCGATATCTTGATGAAAACGTTCGCCGTGTTCATCATTAACAATACCACAGTTGCTAGGAAAGAAATCCAAATGGGAATGAAGGAAGTGAATCTTTAGAGACATATTGCAGCCAAGTTTCTTATACTTCATCAACATGTCTTCTACTAGTTCCTTATAGTTTTCTGCCCTAACATTTCCGAGGAAGTTTGTAGAAACTAGGCGAAAAGCATTCCATGCTTGTTTCGCGTCACCTTCCAGCAAGTTGTTGAACCGGTCATCTTTGAAAAGCTCTCGAATCTGAGGACCCACAAAAACTCCCTCTTTAATCTTTGCTTCGCTGAGTCGAGGGAATTTTTCATGCAGGTATCGGAATGCTGGCAAAGTCTGGTCAATGGCTTTCACGAAGTTCTTCATCAAACCTAGTTTGATGTGAAGGGGTGGTAGCAAGATTTTCTGAGCTTCAACCAGAGCTGGGTGTTGGATATTCTTCTCTCCAATGGCTACATTCTGCCTGTGAGTCCATTCCTTCCTCATGTAGTGCATTTCCCTTGCTCGGCTATCCCACTCGCATAAGAAACACATGTATTTTGTATATCCTTGCTGCAGTCCCATTAAAAGGGCAACTACCTTCAAATCACCACAGAGGTGCCAGCTGTACTTGTTATACTCAATGGAATTCAGTAGCTGCCTTAAGTTATCGTATGTCTCTTTCATGTGGACAGCATACGCTACTGGAATAGATGGAAGAATGTTTCCATTGTGCAAAAGCAAGCCTTGAGACTCAGTTTCGAAGAGTCCACAAATAGTCTCCATTCTTGTGGGTCATGAGTGATTTTTAAAGCATTCATGAGGCCCTCAATATCGGAACAGAATATCATATTACTTTCCTTTCTGAAGAAAGGCTCCAATTGCTGGTGGCGCTTTCGATATGCAGTAATTGTGACATCTTCTTCTAGAAGATTCCATTGTTGGAGTCTTGATCCTAGCAATTCTGCCTTGTTCTTTGATAAGTCCGAATCACGAATCAGGTCATTTAGTTCTTCCTGTGTTATTCTGTGTGAGGTTGATGATGCACCACAGTGAAAATCTGGATCACTGCATGCTGATGGACCAGGAGAAGAACAGGTCGACTCACCTTTGTCTTCGCCAGATGAATCAAGAGAATATTCTGCTGGAGGTTCTGGAATAGGAAGTCCCTCACCATGTGGAACTGGTCTCAATGCAGACGGAATGTTTGGGTAGACTATTCTCGACTTCTTTCGCTTCGTTATTCCGCCGGAAAGAGGAGGAACCAAGCAGAAGTAACAGTCATTTAAATGGTTGCTTGGCTCTCTCCACACCATTGGGACTGCAAACGGCATTGATGACCTTTTGCAATTTAACCACTGTGAAAGCTGTGTTGTACATGTAGCACAGCATATATGCGGAGCCCAAGGCTTGTATTGGTCACCAACCTTGCATCCGAAGTAATGATGATATGCCTTCTTCACTTGAGAATTGATACTTTTCTTCTGGTTGGCAAATGTCACTTCCCCACAAATATAGCAAAAATTGTCCGCGGTATTAACACACTTTCGAGGCATTACTGTTCTTTATTGTACGTAAATGGATAAAATAATAAGTTTTATGTAACAGTAGCTTGAACTGTCTCGCACAACGTCTAAAATATTTTAAATGCTGAGCCTATCTGATTGGGCTTTATATAGTACACTGCTTACGTCAGCTTCAGCAGCCGCCTGGCATTAGTATAATCAACTTACTTCAGCAGCCGCATGGCATTAGTATTGCATTGCATCAGAAAATGATGCAATCAACTGTGGATGATGTGAACATGATGGTATTATGCAATGTTACATCATTATTCCGGATGTTGCTGCAGTCCTACTGGAGAAATTTACACAGTGAAACATAGAAAATGAGGTATATGAATATCTTCAAAACGAGAGCCAATACAAAAATTTCACGGTTATATTCGTGTTCGGCACACCAAAATACTACAGATTAAGGCCTTTTCAAGTCAGTAATGATTTCACTGTTGACCAGTGATATTAACTTACAGAAATATACTCTCCTCTGTTCACACATGAATATCAACATAAACCGGTCTCCAAACTGACAAAAATTGGTCCAAACACTGCATATTTACTCGATAAAATGAAATTCGTTTGCATATTGTGTAGTCTACTGTTCTAAATAAAGCACTACACATATCCAGTCACGATGTAATGCATAAAGTACAGTACATGCGCATGAAAATTCCACGAATTCTACATATAGTATGCAATGTTGCCAGCAGTACGTGGCTGTTTACCTGCTACTTTTACTTAAAAGTGTGCTAGATTTGGGGCTGTCATTCCACTCAGCAAGCATCATATTGCAGTTAATATCCCGTCTTTCACTGAAGAGAGTATCTTAATTCATTTAACATCCCACCCCACTATCCAACACCTATAATAGCCATCTAAGATACTATCTCAACATATCATTCTATCCGAATTATCTATCATAATTTGTATTCATTTCATATCCTACCGTAGTAATACATTATCCTATCACACTCGCCTATAACCTATATCCTTGCCATATATACTAATAAATCATGTACATCATATTACAATCACAAAGTATCCTACATTTGTCAACAAGTGTAAGTCATCTACCATCCTATCATAGTCATCCAACAGCCATTACATTCATTTTATATCCTACCCAGCACATTCATCATCCATGTTACTCGCCCCCAATTCTATCCCATTCATTCATACGTCATATTTGTTATGTATCAACCAATTCCAGCAAACCAATATCCTGTTGCACACCTCCACTTCCACACCATTGGCATTCATTGTTCTCTCTCTCTCTCTCTCTCTCTCTCTCTCTCTCTCTCTCTCTGATCCTATTGCAAACCTCCAGTTCCACACTATTGTAGTCATCGTATTATTTGTCATCCCTACATAAGTCTTGTTTTATGTTTGTGGTCTCCCACTATTAGTTCGTAATATACAGGAAAGATGGAACCTTATGACAAGCACTGAATCACAGTAACTACAAATGATATCACAACGAAGCTAACCATAATGAACAAGTTTTCCCCAGTCAACTGATGATGCAAGAAAAGTTTACTTTAAACAGTGGAAAGTCTTTGATATATAATTTCACTTTCACGGGACAGTCCTCCTTCTTACTTCCCTATGAAATTCCAGTCTTTTTAACGAAGACGTGATCTCTCCATGGAAGAAATATAACTGCATTGAAAGCTGCATATTCAAAATAATAAAAAAATTGCTAAGGATTGCCAATCACATCCACATTTGTCACTGCATATTTCTATACCTAACTCCCCACCTGCACTCACCCCGTCTCGTGACAGTAACCCATGAGTCTTAATGTTCAATTTATTATGATGCATTTCTTTCGATTGTTGAATATGTAAGTTTTTTGCCATACTAAATTTAAAAATTTCATTGTAATTTGATCTCTGACCCTTTCCAGGGACTCGGGTCGCATAAGTCAATAATGACCCAATTTATTGCAGATTCTCATGGCAGGGGCAAGAATAGAGATACTTATATGGCTCAAATGAATGGAAGATAGATTAATAGGTACACAAATGGTAAGGGGAGATAAATGGACACCTAATGACAAGGTAACACAATTACATTTTTAACCTATAGATAAATATGATGTCATGAAAGTGGTATCAAAATTCACCGAATGCATAGATCTCATGATCTCAAATGGGTAATGATTTAATATTGAATTTATGAAACGAGTTAAAAATGGAGGTAAAAATGTTTTTCCCGTGATCGCAGTTTACAATAATTTCATGGGCTTATTCGGAACAATCATAATTACATATAGTGATTTGTTAATGTGTTATAATATCAAATATATTTAATTGCACACATTATTGGCAAAGTGTGCCGTTTCTTATATGAACTCGTACTTGCGATCAACGATATTTAGTTGTCCTTCTTGGTTGAGCTAAAATATAATGATCTTCTACCGCATAGGCAGTGGATATCACATTATAACCAATTCAACTAACTTCAACGACTCAAAGAGCAACTTTAAAATGTAAATTTTTTAAATTTTGTATGGCAAAACTTACATATATGTAGGAGTATATGGTATGTGCGCTGTATCAATAATTTTTTGCTCGTCCGTCGATTCGACGAGGACCGCTATAGTCATCCATGCGTAGGAGGGTCTGGTTATGTTATGTGTGTGCGTTGATGGCTGATGAGGCCAACCCTTGCACGGAATGTTCGTTTGTATAAACTGCAGGGGATGTATGGGACATCTCCAGAAGGGTTGATGGCGCATGCCTTTCTTGCTTTGCGTCTTCAGCTCTGCAGCTGCTGCCCTGCAAGATTCGCACAACTTGGAGCTTACTGTTTGCTCTCAGGAATAAGGGTTTATGTTGAATGCTTTCAATGCAGCTTTCAAATTGTCTTTGAAGCGTTTCTTCTGACCTCCGTGGGATCGCTGTCCTTGCTGTAGCTCGCCATATTAGAATGCATTAGGCGGTGGTCTGGCATGCGTACAACATGTCCAGCCCAGCATAGCTGGCCTTCATCAGGATCGTATGGTTGCTGAGGAGATCTACTTGGGCAAGTACCTCAGTGTCTGGAACCTTGTCCTGCCACTTTTCCTGAGACTTGTAATGTGAAAGTGGTTAAGCTTCCTTTCGTAGCGTTGGTACACCGTCCACGTTGCACATGCCTAAGGTAGTGTGGATCACAACTGCCCTGTATACCTTTCGCTTGGTCTGGATGCTGATGCCTCTTCTTGATGCAAACAATTTGCCGAAAGTTGCCAAGGCTCTGGCAATGCGAAGGTTCACCTCATCGTTAAAAGTGATACTCTGTGACAGTGTGCTGCCACGGTAGGTGAAGTGGTTCAATACGTTGAGTTTCTCGCCATTAACGGTGATGTTGTGTTCAACATAGGGCTTTGCGGAGGCCGACTAATGCAAGACTTCAGTCTTCTTGGTACTGATGGTTAGACCAAAGCTTGTGCATGAGCTGGAGAACTTGTCAACACTGCGTTACAGGTCGGCTTCTGAGCCAGAATTGATGATGGCGCAGTCATCAGCAAATTAGAAATCCCTGATGGTGTCTGTCATGACATTGGTTTTCACATGAAGCTTTTGGGGATTGAATAATTTTTCATACGTACGGTACCTGACGGCTGCAACCTCCTTTTCTCTGAAAGCATTATTCATTATTGACGCCATCGGTTATTGGGAATGGCTCAAATGTTTCTCCATTGTGCCTTGGACTTGTGCCTGCATTCCATCGAGAAAATGCTGCACCATGGACATACATTTTGTTGGGCATCCGTACTTGGCCATTACCTTCCACAGGCCTTTTCTGCTGGCTGTATCAAAGACCATTGTCAAGTCGACACAAATGGAGAAAAGGGCAGTGTTTTGCTCTTAAAATTTCTCTTGTAGCTGCCTCGCAGCAAACACTATATCGTTTATCCCACGTTCTTTTCAGAATCTCCTCTGCCTTTCTGGCAGTAGTCCCAGGTCAAGGTGTGTAGCGAGGCGGTTCGGTAGGATTCTGGCTAGTATCTTTCCTGCAATTGAGAGTAATGATTTACCCCGGTGGATGTCGCTTTCCTGGCGGTTCACTTTGTACTTTTACAAGTGGATTATGGAAGCATCTTTGAATTCCTGCCACATCAGTAAAACCAGCTGGTGACGCCTTTCTATCATGGCTGCGCCCCTTCCTTGTAAATTTCAGCTGGGATGGGGTCTGCACCAGGTGCTTGGCCACTGGAGAACAGACGTATTGCTTTCTTTGTCTCTGCAATGTTAGAGGGTCATTCAGTGCTTCGTTAATGCGTAATTGGGGGGATACGACAGATGGCTTCGTCACTGATGGATGACGAGCGATTCAGGACGCTGTCAAAGTGTTCAGTCCATCATTGAAGAATCCTCTCTTTGTCAGTAATTAGTGTGTTTCCGTCTGCACTGAGCAGGGGGATGATCCAGAATATGTAGTTACATACACTTCTTTCAGAGCATTGTAGAAGTTCTTCATATCATGCTGGTTTGCGTAGCAATGGATCTGACAGAGCTTCTGCTTTACAGTTCTGCGTATGCTGTTGTACGCATCTTTCCTAGAGGTGGACTTGGGGTTGGTGAGGTAGATTTGACTCAGGTGGTGATTCCCAGTCAGCAACTGCTTGATATAGTCGCAGTTCTCAACAAACCAGTCTTGATGCTTTTTGGTTCTGGTTGAGGGTCCAAGGATTTCAGAATCTGTGCTGCAGACTAGCTCTCTGAATACCGCCCAGTGGGTATACACATTATGATTGTCGTGAGGGGTGGATTTACTACGCTCTTCCAGGGCATCCACGAGAGACTGTTTGGTACTGGTGCATTTTAGCTTGGTGATGTTCAGTCATTTAGGAACCTTCTTTCCATGTTGGAGTCTTTTGGGCTGAATACGGATGTTGAGCTTGGTTTTCATGAGGCGGTGGTATGTTCAACACTCAACGTCGCACAAGGACTTCGTAACACCTCATCCTGCCTGTGTCTCTTCATGACGTAGTCGATGAAGTGCCAGTGCTTAGAGCGTGGGTGCATCCATGACGTTCGGTTACGGGATTGAAGAAACCAGATGTTAGCATGGGTATGTTAAACCCTGAGGTTAAAATTTCTCCCCGGCAAAATGTCTGAGGTATCCAGCCTGTTAGTTAATTGACATAGCCATAAACTCAGACTCGCCGTTTATTTTTGCCAAAAGTCAGTAACGTAACCTTGTTCACAGATACGTGACGATTTCTTGTTTGGAACAAGGAATCGTCAAATTGTATTGTAAGCATCTTTGACAGACGGTTAGAAGGGGCAATGTATAATCATTAGGACCAACCTCCAATCGGAATTGAGTTAGGCGTGCCAGACGTTATAATCTTAAGCTTAAATATATCATCTTGAGAACCAAAACGTCGGTAGTATTACAATTACTTGGCGGGACAAGGCAAATAAAACTATTCCGAGACCATTCGTAATGGCGGGACTATTATTCTGGGAATAATAAGGGTGTTCGAAACAGAAATGTTAGAGACCGGAGGGAAGTACTCAGTGCTGTGGTCCGAGTCTCTGGGAGACATAAGAGAAGTTAGAAGGAAGTTTTAGGGACCAGGTGGAATTACCCAAGCTGTGGTCCGAGTCTCTGGGAGACAAGAGAGAAGGAAGGACAAAGGGAAAAGTTGCAGGGAGAACGGAGGGAGACAAAGGAAAAGAGAAGAAACATACAAATGAGCAGGACTCATTACAAAAGGGAAAATTTCACACACTAATTCAAAGGTTGAGCGATATGATATTAGCCGAATTGTATTGAGAGATTACTTTTTGAATAATATTAAATTGTTATTTCAAAATTTAAATTTGTGTATTCATTAATTAAACTGTCGGCACCGCTGACTGGGGGCTTAGAGCTTTGGATCTCTCTATCACTACTTCAATTTCTGACAAAAACGATCCAGGGTTGGTCTTATGTATTAATGTAAATACATTGGAAGCATCCCAACCCTAAAAGAGAAGCAATCTAACCTTTACAACTGTATTGGTGATCAGCAGTTCATGCTCCACCCAAGCCTTGAGCAACAGGAGACCGTTGCTGTTACAGTGACCCACTCCGTGCTTTCCTAGCACTCCATCTGAGGCAACGTGATCACAGCCTACTCATGCATTGAAATGGCCAATAATAACGAGCTTTCACAGAGTTCGCTCATGGCAGCAATGTCCACGTTATATTTGGCCAGTTCCTTTTCTATTAAAAAGGTTCTCCTCTGGGGTCTTTATGCATCGTCTCTGTCCATTAATATGCTCATATTCCATGCGCCAAATGTGAGAGGAACAATCATCCTTTTCTTATCTGTGTTTTGACCGATGATGAAGGGTCCCCGCCAGCCGCGGCATGCTGGCTTTGGTTTTTTACAGTAGGCAATTTTTAGGGCACCTTTTCTAGCCCCTTCCTCATGCCAGGGAGGTTAGCAGTGGATTCCTGATGAAAGATGCTCCGTCACTCAGATGGCTCTCAGACTCCACTGCTGCTCCATGTCAGTGGTGAAAGACCATAATTCCATGAGCCGCCTGTGTACAGGTTTGCGACTACGGCTGCTAGTGTAGCCACATCCGCCGCTTCGTCGCTTGCCTCTCGCCACAGGACTTTATTGGGTGATGATATGGGATAAGTCTATGATAAGAATGATTTGCATGTTGACTTTGTTTTAAGTGAGAAAGAGTTGCGCAGATCGTCGACCTCGCTCTCTCGCCCAAGACCACATGGATCCAGCAGCATAACAATGTCGAGACGGCCGGAGTTGAGTGCAGCGGATGACAAGGACGTCCTACGTGTTTCGTCGTGTTCTTAGCGCTCCACAGCACGTTGCTGGGCATATCCATTTTGCCCGTTGACCAGATGATGGCTCCTCCACGCAGGATGTCGAATCCAGTCGTTACATGCTAGTGACAAAATTTATTAAACGAGTGGTATATCACTGATACAGCATACATACTGTACATATGTTTTATTTATATCACATAAAAATACACACATTTACCCTTTGAATGGAGCTAAGACTCATTACATGCAACTGTATTGACCAAGTATTCCTCACAACCTTGCCTAGTGTGTCCATTACAAAACGTTGCTCTGTGCCTATTGGCTATTACCAATCACCTTAGCATAAATAAGATAATTGTTTTCTTTTTGAGTTTCTATTTTTATTCACATTAATAAATCAGTAAAAGACGCGTTGATGATTAAAACATGAACAATGACTTAAATGAAGAATGTTGAGCAAGCACTACAATCACTGAACGATCATCCAAACAACAATAAGGCCATCAATACATTACAGTATGTGAGCCTTGTAACGAAGAAATTTACCGCACATTGTCGACAGGTTATTGCAACTATATATTATTGCTTATATAAGCATTGTACATATAGCCCAAGAAAAGGGCACGCATTTTCTTCTAGGCTACTTGATGTAAGTTCTGTTTCAATGTTTTTATACAGCCCAAATCTTTTTCATTTTCTCACTCCGGATTTCTCGGTATTTTGATAGGTGAGTGGGGAACGGAAAGCAGAAATGATCACGATAAAAGTATGCATCATATTCAATTCATTAAGAAAACGGGAATTATTTATACTTTTTAATACGTCAGTAATGATTATTGAGTGGTAATTCATCATCGATATATAGGTCTATAATCCAGAATACACAATTGTAAGAATATTTATGTATGCGCAGTATTTAGCCATGGGCGGAGCACAATTTGATCTACCAATAGTGTCAATAGTCAGATATCAAATTAATTTATACCAATATTTTAAAGGCCATGTTTTTAATATATGTGGTATAAATAAATTCTCTCTCTCTCTCTCTCTCTCTCTCTCTCTCTCTCTCTCTCTTCTCTCTCTCTCTCTCTCTCTTATATTTCTGTGCCTCAAGAATTCTATACATGTTTCTTTGAAAACTATATTTGAAACACCTTGACATGAATGTACGTGTGTATACGTTTATATTATACCTGACTGTTATTTACATTAGAAACGTAATATCACTGATACAGTCAAATATGTACTTATATGCAGAATATCAGACAGTTGTACATTTCTTGAGCTAAATAGGCATATTAGAGTCAATTATAGATCAAACTCAATGTATCGATTATGATGATATCTCATATGTATATAATTGTGTGTGTGTGTGTGTGTGTGTGTGTGTGTGTGTGTGTGTGTGTAGTTTTATTCACTTGATCTTGTCAATGTGACGATCATCTAAGGAAACGAAAGTGGAAGTACAGTGTTCAGGAAGTATAATCTGTTTTTCTTGTGATATAATGAAGTTTGTTTGCAGTTTATATTGTATTAACGTTTATTAATTATTCAATATATGCAGTTAACATGTACAAAGAAGATCGACCTGGAATATTACCAAAAGAAAGTTCCTTTTAAACTATAAGATAACAATCGTTTGATTATGTCTTCTGTTTCGTTCATTCTGTTTTCAAGAATCACAACATAAAAGTGCATCAAATTAACCAAACAATATTTACATGTTCTAATTTATAGAACGTTGTCCTACGGATATCGATGGCGGTTATATCACAACCACTCATATGGAAAGACATTGTGAAGGATTGCCTGGAGATGTATGTGACTACGAATGCAATCCAGGATTTATTAAAGTTTACTATAAGCTGTATTGCCAGGTAGATGGATTTTGGCATTCAGATTGGCATCCAGATTAAAAGACATTTTGCACGAAATTTAAAATCAATCAATACATTTTACCAACAAATTAGTAAATTTCCAGCTTTTAATTTGCAAGAAATAAATTAAAATTTTACTGAACACAATAATGAAAATTTCGAGATTTATGATTGCAAATATATATAAAGCCTGATACTGTTATGTAATATATGTTGGCATACTAGATCCAACATTACATTCTTTTCCACGAGGGGTGAATCATTTAAAACGGGAATATTACAACATTGTACTGTTTGGTGTATGTTCTGCAAGGTTATAATGTAATGACTGTTTCGACACCATCGGACTGGAACTGACAAATTCCGAAAAACAAAACGCGAACATTCTTGAAAATTGGCATGTAAAGTCGTTTCAATGCACAGAATACAAATTCTAACTTTATTTTGCTGCATTATACTACTACGTGGGAACAACATCATGAATATAAATTATGTCTGGTTTTCTTTCAAACCTTTAATTCTAAAGTAATCTATAGCAATATATCAACGAAAGTAACATTTCCTTTTACAGTATATATATATATATATATATATATATATATATATATATATATATATATATATATATATATATATATATATATATTAAAAAATGGGGTCATTGCAACTGTATATCAAAAATAAAATATTCAACTAATAGTTCAACTTATGTTATATCAACTCATCTCTGCATGAACTTTATAGGAAAATTATTTATTTTTAAAAAAAATGCCATTCATCAGAATCATTATGTCGTTAATGACGACATCGGAAGTCCAATAGTCACGTGATCACACATAACTCCAGAAGTTGTTCTCGGAATATTTAAATTTGTAGAATTTTGTATTCTTTCATTGTATTGCAGCCAGTATACAATTTTACTTTTTAAAAAAGTTCTCTAGTACTTTTGAAAGTGTGGGTTGTTAGATTTGTGTACTCGCGCCACTAGCAATGCAAATCGCAAGTACCATGTAACATTTTATCAACGACTTACTTTAATCGTGTCCTTCCGCAGAACAAACACATGACAATTCCTGATAATATAAGTAAGTTTCATACTCATTTTATGCTTGTATCATTCGATCTAACAAGTTAAAGAGGTTGTTTTTTTTAGGCCATCCGGTTATTGGCAACGCTTTGCCACTACCATGTTAGAACCCGATACATTTATCTCACGATCAGTTTAGTTTAGTGTTGGAACCCTGTATTGTTGCTTGCTACAGTGTTTATATTTACACTCTGAGACCATACAGCTCTCCGACAGAACTCAAAAACGTAGAGGTTTTGATCTCGTGCTGCATGTATTGGTCCCAAAGTGTATTTAAAGATTTTTCAAATCTGTAGCATTGTCTCTCTCGTCCTAGGTCGTTACACTGGACAGCTAAGCGCAACAGTTATGCATATATCTGTTCAATAAACATACTGGAAATGTCACTGAATTTTGCAACAGGTAGAGAGAAAGAAAGCTTTAACATATGGCTTACAGCCAGATAGTCTGACTTCGTTTTCCGGCTCATTAGACAAAACACAAGCTGCAACTGCTTCTGTGTGCAATTGCTTTCGATGAAGGCATGGATGGACATGAGCTGACCCTGTTGTCTGAATGGCTCACCAAGGACCTGGAAGTTATAATCACACTTTTTTAATAAGGCTATTAATGCGTGCTATTATAAATTCCAAACCGAAAAAATCTGTAGCTCAGCAATAACTGGTACTCGTACAGCAAAAACTAACGAATACAATGTAATGATTTGCCTTAAATGTTCCATCCATGCACCACCGTTTCGCTTCTCGCAAAAGTCTTAACTGGTATTCATTTGCCAGCAGGAAGTATCGCTCCCCATCCATTTTGATGTCTGTTACCAAGAATTCGTGAGCGTTGATGAAGTCTTCATTCAGCTGTAAAATCGATTAGTGTTATCAATATCATTAACGTAACAAGTTACAACTACCAAAAAGAAACACAGTTTAAACTATCTAGTTTAATTACAAACTAGATATGAAAAAAGTGTTCTTCAACACCCTACCCTTCGCCCCAAAAAAGTTGATAGCAGACAATAAAATTAATGAGCAAACGTTATAAAAGGTATAAATCAGTTAGTTGAAATTTTATAATAAAGTTACATCTAACTATAGATTTGTCTCAGTTCTACAAAAATCACAAACTTCAATTTCAAAGTTCAACGTTCTTAGCTCTTCAGGACGTAGCTTCGCTCTGGTTTTATTAGCAACACTTTTCAAAAGCGCTTTCTTTGGGAGAGAGACCGTATCTGGTCCCGAACTCTTCAAAATAGTGTCTTCGGCAATTTTCAAGGCTGGTGTGAATAGTTGCTCTCTAGCAGCATGTCTCACCTTTGAGAAAGATGTAATGATGTTATGTCAAAAGGAGGTAAACACAAGCGTATAATTAAACACTAAACATATATTTTATTGCATGTGCCAGGAAAGCCACTTACATTATGAAAAGCACGTATAATGCATTCAAAGCGTATTGCCTTTAAGTATCATCACTATGTCAGGATTGAATATTTCATGAATGTTCATTACATCTAAATTGTGTTGTTATAATTCAAATGTGCGTTGATCTCGTACAAATTGTACAATTAGCTGCCAATGTAACATGCTATGCTGACAAAACGTTACCTTGGCGTACACCTGTACCTTGAGCTAACGGTCAGAGACAGCGGGGGTTGTGTGTGTGTGTGTGTGTGTGTGTGTGTGTGCTGAACATAGCTTTGAACAAGCAAGTTCCCTTGCTAACGTATTGTCACTGGACATTTCACGTTGCGACTTCTAGAAGTGCAGCGCCACAAAATAGAGTTGACGTTATCTCGCTACAAAGACAAGAATGCATGCATATATGTCCTTGAACGGTTTTGTCCAATTAGGAAATGTAATAGAATATACGGATTAGATATAACACACACACACACACACACACACACACACACACGTTTGTAAAAGCAAACAAACGGAAACATATGATTTTTACCATCAAAATGGGGCCAATTTTACTGTAACAAATTAAGGTCTAGAAAGATGTATTTTACAGCGCATTTGATACGTACATATAATCTGTAATTGGTTTGTGGTTGATTTCCAAGAAACACCGTATCACAGTCGTTACCATCAGAACGGGGACAATTTTTCGGTGTTAGAAACTATACAATCAATTAGGCGACATTCAATATGTATGAAGTTAGATTACAAATAAGGATCGATTCAATCTAAATACTGCATTAATCTCACCGCATGCACATAAGTTCACATCCTTATTAACAAACTAAATTGAAATTACCAATTGAAATTTTTATATTATGTTTGTGGTATATATCAGCATACACATAATTCTTTTTTTATATAGTTTTTGCATTTTGACACACCTTTATCACATATGAATAACCAATACTGGATACCAATACCCGGGTATGTTTCTGTGAAGATCCCTCTAGGATTTTATACGTTATACCACGGTATTCGACCATCGTCTCAGTCAAAACATCGTGCACTGACCTAAAAAAAATAATGTTATGCAAGCAATCAAACCAAATTGATGAATTTATGTTTTAAAGTTATGTTTTAAAGAAGTATAGCGGTTGCACAATTGTCATATTTGTATATAATTACTGAGGAATCAAAATAAAGTTGAGAATAACGTTTATCATACTCTATGCAAATATTACTAGTATTAATTGTATATACGTACTCTTCTTCAATAAGATTCACTGGATCAATGTTTCTGTCACTGATATCGAATGAAGTGTCCCTGTCGGGGATGTCGGGAATGTAGATAATCGTGCTTGCCCCATATGGATCCACTTCAATTTCTGTTGACTCGGCCACAGAAATATCATTCGACAAATCGCCAATACTAGGGATCTATGAAAAAAAATAATACAATAAAAACCATTCCATTTTCTATATTTCTTCGCACCAGAGAATGATTTTATTTCTATACAGGTTTTGTTTAGACAGGTTGAAAACTTGCATGTTAGAAAACAAGAAAACTTGCACTCGCTTAAGATATTTTGATGACTGCTGCTAGACGTATCCGTGCACTCCCTCCCCTCCCCCTCAAATACCGCCAATAGGCAAATTGGGGCGCCTTTAGATAACAATGTCAGCATCATTTCTGAATAACCGCCGTGAATTTAATCAACTATATTTTCACTTGTTTATCTATACAACAATAAAAAATGAACAAAATAGTGTTACGACATGTCAGCAGCATTTCTGAATAAGCGCCGCAAGTTTTATGAGAAATGAATACCTCAATTTTTTCTTGGATACAAATATATACACAACATAAATTTGCCATAAACATGATTTTATTGCTATATACCTTATTATAAATGTTCTGAAAAGTCCTCGTGTCGTCTTATGAACTTTAAACACTTACACTCAACTCCAAGAAAGGCGGGTCTACTGGATCGTCTTTATCTTGATCTGTAACATCTATGGTCACTGAAACCTGTTGTAAACGATTAATGTATATTTGTTAAATGTAAAATTTGCCGAGATAAACCATCACCGTGAACAAAATAGTGTTATTACTTGTCAGCAGCTTTTCTGGATAACCACCGTGAATTTTATGAGAAAAAAGATCGGTATTTTAATTGTTTATATATGCAACATAGTTGGGTTCGTCGGCTAGTCTTTTTGTTCACCTATCACTGACATGGTCAGACGGGTTAAAATGATTTCTTATATTTTAGTTGCTTTATGTCATACATGATTCAATTCTCTGCAAGGTCTGCATGTAAATCCGATTTCCCCTCTGTTATTTACAGCCTCCCTGTACGCCTTCAAGGATATTAATAGAATAAATAATTTATTATATAATCTTCGTACTCTGTATGATGTACAATTACAACATGCAAAAAAAAGCAATCATATGAGATGTAATTGAACATTTGAAGCTAGATATCATCATCATTAGAAGAGAACTGACCATTGTATTAAATAAAGAGAATTTTCTTAACTAAAGAACTGTTTCTTATTTAGTGTGCCTTGTGTTGTAAAGGTCATCACTATGCAAAAATCGCATTGATAAATATTACCAATGGCATGCACCGCCATCTTTATGTTTCCTTGCAGTTTTTGTGACTTCAAGAATTTCTCTGTTGCGTAAGAAAAAATGTGTTTATTCGTGCTCCATTATTTCCAATTGAAGATTTGCCACATTAAAGTGAATGTGAAGATTTTGACACGTGTATATATATATATATATATATATATATATATATATATATATATATATATATATATATATATATATAAAGTTAGTGCATAAGTGTGAGTTTTAAGCATTACGATTGTTTCACATAATATGCCTGACTGTTACCAATCCTAAGGTTAATGCGCATATATGTTATCAAATATAGTTGATATTGGTGGCAATATTGTATATTACCTTTACAGCGTAATAACGGTCTTATTAATATGAAACTTTAGGAATATATTTAAAAGTGTACTTACCAGTGTCGCACGTGCGATGTTGCCAAAACCCACACACGTCCCAAGCGATCGCATGATGTCGTGGCCTAATTTCTCGAGCACAATGAATAAGCGAACTTAAGCCATTTTACTAATTGCTTAGCTTTCTTTTTATAAGTCGCAATAAATTGATGAAAACAGATTATGGTGAAACAATAAGTACAAGAAGCATAATTGTGTGTCGCTGAAACAAATTGAACACAACAGGTAATTTAGTAAAACAATTCAAAAATTAAAATAAATAGATTGTAATAAAGTTAGCATACAAATAAATTCATTAGCATCTGAATTTGTGTCAACTGTAAAGGCTTTGCCGTTTATATAGGTATTACATGTTGTAATTATCTTAGTATTTGTTGCTGCACGTGCGCATTCCCATGTGAATATACATTTTCTGGACCTATAGGAAGTTAACAGATAATCGCCTGGGGTAGTTTAGTAAGGAGTGTCTCGGTAATCGTTAAAAAAAAAACTGTTAAAATTGTATAACACGTCTAGCGCTGTTGAGACCGGCAGCATGGGAAAGAGTTGTGATTGTATTTGCGTCATAATTGTGATTATCAAAGTTTGCTGACATATTAAATAAATCTTCGACAAAAACAGGTAAAGGAAGTGTGAAAAGTATATGGTGATCGCTTATACTTTTGTAATATCGGTACTACAATTTGCGTAATCAGCAAAATGCTGCTGTTTGCTATCCGTGCTTTATTTTTTTTTTCTAGGTGTTAATCATTACTAACCAGTGCTTCAGTTTTGATAGCTCAGTGGTTTAGCAATACATGTAAAAATGTCACTGACCTGAAGTGAATAGATTTGGGTATTGTAGAAAAGCTGTCTTATTTCTTCTTCTTCTTCTTCTTCTTCTTCTTCTTCTTCTTCATTACTACTACTATTATTATTATTATTATTATTATTATTATTATTATTATTATTATTATTAATCGATCTTGTAAACGGCCCTTTTAACCTGAGCTATTCCGTCCAGGTCCATTCTGACCCGCTACTGGCCTTTTTGGATCGGGCCTTTTTGACCCGGGTCTTTTTGGTACCGGTCCGTTTTGACCCGCTACCAAAGTATGACATAAAATCATGTGAATATTTTGCATATTTTTAAAAAAAAAACAAACTAGTCTGTCTCTTTTAGCACTGATGCTGAGATGCTGTCTGATGATGTAGAGTGACAATATTTGATATGTTTAGTCAGTCAGATCAATAAGTAGCAGGATCTGTACTACTTGAATAAACATTGTCTTTTTCTAGAATTTTATAACTGAAACTCCCATCGATTCAGAACAATATAATATGCATGAAACAATTATATGCGTAACAAACCATCAACCCTCCGCGAATAATTCATTTTTTATGATACTAAGAAGCAAACTCTATTGTTTGAAACCTATAAAATTTCTTTTGTTTCCCAACATTTGCCGGTGTTATTTAAGCAACTGAAAGACACAATCTATTTAATTAACCAGGGTGACCAAATCAACAATTAGCATTTTTTAATCAGATGGAGCATCACGAAAAACAACAGAACATCGCAGTTTGATTCACATTGACTCCTTATCGAAAGCAAACGCAAAAAGAGACAAAGCAAAGAATAAACATAACAAAAGACGTTGACATTACAAACGTCTATATGTCGCGCCTAATTCGTGTTAGCACACAAATGACAAAAATAGCAAGCTATTTGATTGTATTGCTCTATAACGGCGTATCCAATATGATGCTTTTTTATTCCTGGCTTCAAAACTACTGATTCGCCGGTGTGCAGTCTCAGCATTATATTA
This sequence comes from Unio pictorum, assembly GCA_030141615.1. Classification (NCBI taxonomy): domain Eukaryota; kingdom Metazoa; phylum Mollusca; class Bivalvia; order Unionida; family Unionidae; genus Unio; species Unio pictorum. The sequence continues at coordinate 16,402,832 of JARLTB010000001.1, read as the reverse complement.
CTGCATGGAGTATAGGAACTCTGAAAAGAGGTAGTTTGGCAGCAGTATTTTCTGAGTGGACGGACGCACTAGTCATCTATCTCCCAAATATCTCACGTCTGTCTCCACAGTCATGAAGGAACTGGCTGATGACCACTGTTTACGTTCGACTCCTCTATGAAGACCTGCAGCGATGGGAAAGGGACGAAACGGCAGGTGAAAGATGTTACTGGAAACCTCAGTCCTAATTCTAGATGCAGGCCTTTGGTCATTACGGTCATTTCGTAAACAACGTATTAAATAGATTATTTAGTCAATAAGTTTTGTTTGCTCGTATACTATGGTTTTTTATTTTCACATATTTGAGAAATCTTTAGTGAACTTTCTCATCTACAGTGGAGGACTTTGTTAAATACTACCCAGGAATGAGAGTCCTTGAAAAACACAGAAATGACTCTGTCAGATAATATGATCTTTCTGAAGATTCTTCAAGGAAACAATAGATGACGAATATGCTGGTCCATTATTTGGTGGAACAAGTTTCCTCGATAAACGTGATTTGGGTTTGATTGGGAAGGCTTTACAGGTTCGGAAAGCAAAAGTATAAATAAAATTGTAGTTAAAAGAACCTGGTATTATTAGAGTTAAGAAAGCTTCATCTCGAGGAGGATGTGATGCTAGTGCAGAAAGAAGAAAGAGAAAGACAAATGCGAATGCAATTGCAGAAGGAGGAGAAAGAGACAAAGAAAGCGAATCAGATAACAGTCAGATGTAAATGCAAAACGAAAAAAGATAGTTGTAGTTAATACTTAAAGAATTTGCATGAGAAGAGAAGATCACACAAACGCGCACATACTTTACACATAAGTTCAGATTTTGATGTTATTAAATAAATCACATTAGTACCCAATTCAGGAAAAAGAAATTGATCAATAATTTCTTGATTTTGAGAAAATTACTGAAACCTTCAAATGGCCAAGAGTGCACTGGACCTTTTTAAAATTAAAATGTGTATCTATTAATTGAGATATTTACGTCGCACTGATGATTAAGGTGTGGTTGAGGAATACGTCTTGAAGGTTATGAGGTGGTGCCTAAAGCATATCGACAAGGGTTTAGGTATAAGACGGATCCAAAATCCTTTTATCTTCCTACGTGCTCCTAACTTAAGACGAAAGGGCACGTTAATATTGATTCCTTCAGGTTGAAAACTAAGCGACAGAATACATACAGAGTTGCTCCAAATGTTCATTTTGTAAGAGGACAAGGTACAGGTGAGGTATTGAAAGCAATAAACCGTTCCCGGATCTTATTTTATTATGGAGTATTATGAAATGATGTCGAATGGTTTATCACGTGCTTCACTTGTTGGTGATGTTTCAAAGCCATACCGTACTAAACCTTTAAGAAAGAAGTTTCGAAACCTTAGCTTGTCAGATACTTCGCCTTTGTCTGATAAGTCTTTTCTAGTGAACGTGTTCTTATTTAGGAAGTTGAGTGCGGCTTTGCTAATGTTCCTCTTCATTGTGTTAAGTTTTCGTCAGGCTTAGTCTCATGAACCATGACTGTTGGAGCTGTGTTCTTATTGATCAATTCAGATTATTCATTCATTTCGAGGCAATGACCTAGCTGGAGACCAGGTTGTGGTTAATGCACTTGTAACTGCCCAGCCGTATTTGGATCAAAACGTTGATCGTATTGAAACTTAAATCTCTGATTTATATTCTGTTACTGGGCTTTTAGCAAGGTGAATTCTTGACAATGATGTTGACCAGGAAATAATAGCCTTAGCTGAGAAATGTATTGTTCAGTCTTTTATTGACCATAATACGTGTATCTACACGATTTCAAGATGCTATTCCTTTTTAAAATATTAAAACTAAAATTATAGCCTCGGTAAATTTATTTACAATTTTTGACCTTCCCATAAATATTCAGTCTGTCAAGGTCAATTTGTATGACTAGAAATTTCCGGTTTATTCTGCTTGAATAAACATCCACTTTAAACTTTCTGCTTATAAGACTTTGAAGAATAGAATTCGATTAAATTGCTTCGATAAGTTAAAGATTGTAACAAATATATTCATGTATTGTTGTTTGCTGTCAGGGAATCAGTTCAAGAATCTTCCTGTTTTGGTCACTATGAACTAGGTTTTAGACATACTGTCTGTGAACCATTCAAGTTATTAAAAGCAAAATACTTTTCAAGCGAACATTTAAAAATTAATCTCCTTGATTACATATCTGATTTCAAGTTATAAGTTGTCATATACTTGTAAAATAGCAAAAACTAATCTTCATTCTACTCAGTCGGTAATGAAATTATGCTATGACAGAAATATGGAGGAAAGGTGTTCTGGCATTCCTGCCCATGCTTCAGATTTATTTAGTGTTAGCTTTCATGGTCCTTTATATAATGCCTAGAAATAAGCGTACTAATCAAGTCTAAAGTTATGTCATTCCAAACTTCCCTTCTCACCAAATACTGCATCAAAATAGTCTTTATGTTTTTGCTTTCTTAAAGATGCTTTTGCTTCAGAAAACTCATTGTTTTTATAGGCTTTGACTCATCCTGGGTAGGATTTGAAACCTTTTTCTCGAGACTAAGTGAGATTGTAAATACTTTCTGGTTTTAAAAATGATTACCCAGATATGTGAAATTATATTCTTTCTAGGGACATTGAAAATTCCCCAACAAAGCAATTTAAATTTTAAAGACAAATTTAATATATTCTTAATTTTTTTCAAGCACATTCAAATCAGATCAGTTTACGACTCTGTGGTTTTAATTTAACAGGAAATAGCGAAAGAAAAATATTTTGAAGAAAAACATATATTGTAACTTACAAAGTGAAAATTAAGGAAGCAGTTATACTTGAGTGAATTAATTCAAACATAATCCAAATTGTCACATGGTAAGTCCAAAAGTATAGAATATTCCGAATACAAAATTGGTCTGACTAAGATGATATATCGGCATGTTTTCGGTCTGCATTATTTTAATTGTGAATTGTTGAAGAGGATGGACTTTGTCACAAGATTTCATGATTGGCTAGAATATTATTCTGGATAAATTAAATTTTTTTAGTTTGTCTGGATGGTAGGTCAGTATAAATAGTATCTGATTAACGTTTTTTTATATATATATTTTGATATGTCATGGCGATAAGCTCGTACAGCCCTCCGTCTTTATCAAGTCTTTGTCGTCCGATCCATTATTAAATGTTCAGACGCGTTATCAGACCTACGTTGTAGCCTCGGTTTATCTAGTTTTCAGACAACTCTTCTGTTCATTTTGGAATTATAATATCATCGGAGTAAATTCAGAGTAATCTTGGAATCTGTCAATACTTAACGTTCCGAATGCATTGCTTTGGATGGCTTACTGTTGTTTATCAGTTAATTTTGAGTAGATGTCGTTGTGATTTTATCTGCCAGACTGTTTGTTTTGTCTAGGCAAAACGATGATATTATAATGACTCTGTTATCATTGAAGAAAACTATTTTCAAACATCAAAGATCGTCTCCTAGTATACTCACATATTCTCCTTAGGTATTCTGAAGTCATGGCATAAAAATGACGTTGCAACAGGAAAACAAAACGTTATATGAAATAAAACTCAAGGCAGACGTCTCCAACTGAAGCCACGTCTTTCTACACACAACAACCAGATTTGTAGAAAACAAATACCACACCGACATCTGCCCATAATTAAGAAGCACTACTATATTCACCTATCCAGATATCATTCAAACCATTATATTTAGAATATTCCGTACGACATGACATTGAGGAGACATCTTTTTCCGATGATAAAACATTTCAAACAATATTCTGAATTGGCAAGATATGGATTCTTACTGGATAAACCACATTGAAACCACGCTGCTCAACCACGAAAGATCCAACGGCACTAAAATAATTTATCATGTGTTCACAGCCATAATTCAAATGTCCTTTATATAATCTAATCGTACTCAAACGACGACTCATATATTCCTTGGCTGGTATGAAAAATGTTCGTTTAGCTTTCAAAAAGAATCAATAAGAGTTGAACACGCTTAGACTCCATACAATCTAGTATTAAGCTTTTCACTGCCATCTACTTGCACATATATAAGCATGTTTGACTCGCTATTATTGTTTACTTCTATAATATGAACATGGTCAGATGAGTTACTTGCTTATTTATGAAAAATATTCAATTAAAACGTGTGTGAGTATCTCTTAATATAATCCCAACGTTTCTTTTAATTTCAAACAGCAGTAAGACTATATCAGTCAAAAAGTCGAATTCAGAATATCGGAAGATTGCAAATGAAGAATAAAATGGTCAAACGAGGTTCAATTGTTATGAATCCAGTTTATGTTATTGACTCAAATATTATATATATATATATATATATATATATATATATATATATATATATATATATATATATATATATATATATATATATATATATATATATGTCACTCACCTAATGATAATGAAGGGAAAATAAACAGAACAATTCTATTGCAGTATTCTTTTATCTTGTCATCCATAGCAAATGTTTTGCAATTTAAATTTCCTCATATTCAGTACGGCACAACAAAACAACGATGGGACAAATTATATTCAGTTACGATGTGCCAAGAATTATTTCCGATCATTTTACTGAGACAATTAAGAAAAATTCCTATTTAACCATGAGAAAATCGTCATTTAATTATTCTTCCTTTTCATTATATTTATAGTTTAGAACTACGGCATTAAAATGCATGAATTTAAACTTGATCTTTTCTATCTACCTTTCCCAGATTAATGTTGTTTATCCTCCAATGTATTCTCGGTACACTTACATTCAATGAGTCAATTCGTATCGACAATTTTAATCATTGTTCAGTGATAGCATGTTCCTCGCTTTGAGTTTGCAAAACACCAATGCGCTTTCATCTTACAGAACGTTGTCCATCGGAATTTTATGGCGGTTACATTGACGTATTGTGCAGCATTGCCTCTGGAAGTATGTGTACCTTCGTCTGCAAAACAGGATTTGATAGTAAACGTCATTCAAGTTGGCTGACATGCACGGAAAACGGAGAGTGGAGTCCAGATACAAATTCCAGTTGCGTACAGTCAGGTAAAATATAAAATGAGTAAATGAGATTTGTAATCGTATATATATTTTTTTACAAGAAATAAACTTAAATGTACTGAAAAGAAGTAATTACCTTGTAAAAATTAAAGAGAAAAAAAACAAAGGTTTAACGGTAACTTCTCGAAGATAATACAAATGTAATATGAGATATAACAGTACTCGAGCAGCAGAGGGTGCGAACAGACCAACTTTTATAGGCGTCGATTCGGTAAACCGAGGCTTCCTCGTAAATCGTAAAAAAGCGTCTATTCGGCTAACCAAGGCTTGTTCGTAAATGCTTAATAGAAGCGTCCATTTGGCAATAAAAAGGACGCCATGATTGTTGTCACTCACCCACTCTGCTGCTATGGGTTAACAATTTTTTTTAACCAAATATTTTATCAAGTCCGATACGATATCGCGTCTGAGGATCTGATAAATTTATCGTTACAAATCCGTGTGGGTTTGATTGGGCGCGACTAAAGAAATTTTTTCATTGATTAAAATCCATACCGCTGCACCAAGTTTGCCAAATATTTCGTAATGTATTATTTGTCAACTCCGTTAAACATACATAACAAATTGCAGTAATCTCTGATCACTTTTGGTAGTTGAGTGTATCGTTGAGTGGCGTATATCACATCGGTGTTTTTATGTCTGCCTCTGGAAAATATCCTGGCATGGTTCTTTTGATTGTCTAACGAAGTATCCAGGAGAAAAACACCTTCCAGGTTATAGTTATTTTGGACCCGGGACCAGACTCGATATCAGACTCGATGATCAAAACCAACCCCGATCTGGTGAATTTCCAATAAACGCTATTGATAAGGCGTGTCATGCTCATGATGTTGCTTATAAAAGCAGCAATCTACAGCACAGACATATCGCAGATGTAAAATTAATTCATGCGTTGAATTCTATCACTGATAAATCCTTCAAAGAAAAATTGGTTTTATGGTTAGTAAAATTGGCAATGAAAAGTAAATTTGATGTTAGGTGCCGGTAATTAATAACAACATGGAATCTATTTATTATTCTCCAAAAGGATACTGGAGGGGTAAAGCAGCAATCTGTATACTCACTAGCGCCGGAAAGGTGAAAAATACCACTGCAGCGGATTGGTTATCCAAACAAGTGATATGGCAAATTTATCTACCGCCGCCTAAACAAATTAACTACTCGCATTTTGATGTGACCGTTTCTAATGAGGTTCATCAGGCTGATATATTATTTCTGCCGCATGATGGTGTTTACAAATACGCACTAACCGTAGTTGATGTAGCGAGTAGATACAAACAAGCAGAGCCGCTTAAGACAAAATCATCAACTAAGGTGGCTTCTGCGTTTGAAAGGATTTATCGACGAGGTCCTCTGCGCTGGCCAAATCTATTACAAGTTGATCCTAGCAAGGAATTTCAGGGTGCGGTTCTATCAATAATGAATAATCATAATACCGCGTTACGACGAGGACATACTGCGCTACATCGCTATCAGGCAATTGTTAAACGATTTAATCGGATACTTGCTGAGCGGTTATTTGCATATCAATACGCGAAGGAATTATTCAGGATAAACGATCGCGTGAATGGGTCAAGAGATTACCAGGCGTAATTACCGCACTGAATAAAGAGATTACTCGAACAATCAACATAAAACCTAACAACGCGATTAAAAAAAAGTATATACCTGTAAAACCACAAAATGATTTTTCAAAACAACCATCACTCGGCAATGTCACTGTTAGGTATTTAAATGAACCAGGAGAGCTCGAAGGTGGCAAAGAAAGGGCTACTGATCCTTTTCGGAGTGTCACCGTGCATAAAATATCTAATATAACACGATTCACGGGTAGACCAGCAATCTATAGACTGGATTCAACTGCTCCTCAGCGCGGATTTACTCGTGAACAACTACAAGTGATACCCGAGGATACTCAATTACCGCCGCGTGGTCTTAACTAGCACCTATTCGTCTGTTGCACTCAAGACAAGTCAGCATCACATTATCTCTGGTATGACCAATACTGCTATTTTTTCTGTCTACGGTAAATTGGCGGGGATCTTTATCCGACCAACGCCAACTCATTATACAATTGCAACTCGCACAGTGATTATTCTGTTGTTGTTTCAGTGTAATTATTAATTTGGCATCAATATCAAATTCTCTATTATTTTTTTTATCCTGTTGTTTATAACCAGATAGTTCTTTTCTGATTATGTCAACGCTGACAATATCACTTATTGTAGTGTCATTAGCATCTAAAACAACTCTTCGAAGTTGATTTATTCTTCGTACTCTGGACACCGCACGATAGACTAAATTCGACCATTCGATGTGATTTTCTATGATCCAAACAATTGTATCTGATATAGTCAATCCCTGTGAAAAATGTATTGTTGCTGCGTAACCTAGCGTCCATGGGAATTTATCAGCGCTCAATACATCTTCGACAGCATTGATATCAACCAACACAATATCATTTAACACTAAATTCTGCTTCTCACTTTTCTTAGGAATATCAACTTCAATAATCTGTTTTCGTGTATCCTTGGGTCTATAACAGCGGCGTTGGAAGTTTTGCAAATTTTTCTTTATGTAATTCAAATAACTTCATCTGAAGTGTGTCTCTGACTATCTTTCTACTTGCTACTATCAAATTGTTTGGTCTCCACGCATCCCAGAAATCATTTAATGGGTTTCCAAAATTATTTCACGGGCTATTTCACATTGGATTCTATCCGGTTGTAATCTAATTAGTTTCTTGAACTCGCGTGATTGTTCATCAAGTGCTCTATGATCAGTATCAATTTCTTCATAATAGTCTACATGATTCTTCAGCCAATCATGTAAGGATAAACCGACAAATGGTGGTGGCTAGCCATGATCGTCGCAGATTATTACTTTTGTATTCGCTAACAATAACCACTCGAGAAACGTTTGTAATACATCTAACGACACCGTGCATATCTCATCCCAAATTATGACTTCAGGAATAAATTTTTCACCCATTCGTTCAGGAGTCCATTCGTCACCTTTCCATCGAAAGAAACTGTGATACGTACAAGTATTAATTCCTCGTTGTTTCATCTCTCTAGCATGTCTATGAGTCGGTGTTAGAACAATCATGTTTGATTTCCCTCGAAATAATTCAATCGCACGAGTCGTCTTTCCTGACCCACCACAGTCGTTTAAATAAACGGTTTTATATCTACATATTTGATAAGATATCTGCGGAAAATTAGATAATTCTGATATATGACTGTTTTTCAAGTAATTGTTTTCAATCGTAACATCTAATGATTTGGAATAATCACGTAGTATTTCCCGCTTAATTCTCCATGATCCCCAAATCTCGTCGGAATTAGTGAATTCGGTCACTGCGCTGCTGTGTTTCGCGTGATGAATCTAACTGCGGTGTCAGGAAATCTATTTATCATCGAAAATAAATTGATAGAAGCATAAGCCAGCATAGACGCCCTGAAATGTGCATACTGAAGACTGTGTCCATCGTTGTAAGTAACAATTGTACCCAATTTGGTTCCATCGGACAAGAAAGCGTCTTTACGATTGACGTATATACCCTTAGTTGTTACATCCGCGATTATAAAATCGTATTCAACGCTATCCATAATCAACCGTGAAGAATATCTGTTATTGTCGTATTTGCCACCCTGAGTGAATTTACCATTTATTCTTCTACCGAGATCTTTTGCGTCTTTATTTCTAACTTCAAATAGCTGTTTGGACCATTTCAAGATATCTTCTGCGTCGAAGGACGGGAATTGTTTTCTATTTTCGTTGATTATACTATCTAGATTAGGTTGTGGTAACCAAACGTCAGTCTGCGCGTGATATGATATAATTGCTACACCGACAATCAGCGATATCAGAATTTTAGAATCAATCATATACCGTAATAGCACAATTGGCATCCAGTGTTTTTCAGATATATGTCTACCAATCCAAACATTACAACACGGATGAAGTCCTGTAGCCAATTCAAATGATACCACACGAGCGATCCAGTTAAATCAAAGTCAGGTAGTGGTCCATTAATCGCAATGCGGGCCATTTCATGTGTGGGATGCCCAAATCGCTTGAAGTACTCAGCGGCTTCTCCGTACCCGAGAAAACTCCCAGGATAACATGCAACCATATCAACCGAAATAATATTTTCAGGGTCATATTTTGTATTCCATAGTCCTCCATGGTTATATTCAACGAAGCTTGATTTTGGTATCTGATAGAAATTTAGCTCTTATTGGTTTCCACGTGTTTTTCTTTCTCGCAAAATGAGCTGCAACCGAGGGAATTGTAAAACAATTTGTTAGTAATTATTCGTCGTGTTCTGTTGGAAAACCACTAGTTACTTTTTTCATCGCGTCATGGAGGGCTTCAGTACGGAATAATTCGCCAATGGATCTTACAAATTGATCGAATTTGCCCTCTTCGTTTTCAAAACTATGAAGTAAACACACTGACACGGGATCGTTTTTACTCAACTGGTGAATAAAATCAAATAGTTTCTCCTCTGAGGAGAATTCCGTTGAGAACACGCGGGTATATATTTTATTATTCTATCGCGTAGAAATATATTTTTACCGCAGGTGTCCACGCCTGTTCATTATGATCAATAATTTTGATTGGAGCTCCTCTCGATTTATATTTCGCTTCATATAATATCTCTCCTGTTATTGTCGTTACTGATATTGGAATTTTAGTATTCGTTCTAACGCTGCCACATTTTGAATTGTTGCTCCGAGCTCCTACACTGTTAGTCCCCATTCATGTATTTGTTTGCGTCTTAGATCAGTCAATTTGTTTCCACGCAGCGCATTTGTGAAGTGTTCTATTATTCGTTCTGCTGCACAATTCAACGATGACAGTATCATGGGTTTTATTTTTTCAATACTTGGTTTATTATTTATCGGATATATTCCATAAACAACTGCTGTTACAGGATAAGATCTCTCGTAGTATGGTTTGTCAATCCCATTCAGAATTCCTGGTTCGGAATCATGACTCACAGTGACGGTTCTTTTATCTTTCAAGATGTGGTCAAATTTATCTCTGATAATCCAATCTCCCGTTTCTGAACGGATGATGAATTTCACTCTAAAAAAATACTTTTTCTTGTCAAGATGTGAGATTATCACTGCTGCTTTTACATCATTCATGGTAGCATCAACGCTACCATCAATTCGAAATGTTGACCAAAAGTGAGAAGCTCCATCACGCTTGAATTCATTAAAACAATCACGGATTTTACCTATCATAGTTCTATCACTTATTAGACTCTTTGGTGCTATGGAGACTCTATCGAGATTGAATTTAACATTTTTCCAAGGCGCAATTTTCGATAATCTCTCGAACTCCATCCATATTATAATTAAACAAGGATTTAAATAGAGAATTTATATATAATGAATCATTGCAAATGGTAAATGATAGGATTAGTAACCCTGTGTAACAAATCATGCAGAAAGGAATTCTGTGGGTATCATTTACATGTATAATTACGCCTTACCACGAACAGGGTTCACACATCATATATAATCGCAAAATATCTCTAGGCGTGCTAAAATGATAAACACCTTAGCATGAACAGAGTTCATTTTAGAAATATATATATATATATATATATATATATATATATATATATATATATATATATATATATATATTGTATTAGAAATAAATAGTTATCATATAATATGAATTCTAAAAATATCAATAAGATCATAACCGAAATTTCAAATTTGAAGTCTCAAGGAATACAATTATCAGATCGATTAAACTGTGATCAAATTATTTCGGAGTTCGAAGACATTGAATATGGCACCCAAAAGAATAAGTACATGCTACCTAGGTCGTCCGCATTCATTAAAAAGATTCAACATGCAATATATGAGACTTTTAAATATAACAATGATATAAGTAAGTTTGTCCCGTTATTTACTATCGTGGAAAGAATAAGGAAAGAACTGAGGCAGGGATACAAAATGAAACGGACAGTTAATTTAGAAATTAAGAATATAAGAATAATTATTCAACAAAACGCAAATCCCCTTTCGGATACCCCGCCGTATAAGTTGTAACCGACGGTTTGACTGTGTTAGGTAAAATTCTTACTATAAATACTTCAATGTTTTGTTTACAATACTCCATGGACAGGTGTTGCGAGTATACAATGGACAAGTATGTGCGCTCAACTAGAACGAAATTTGTAAAGGCGGTTTTAGTCAATAGCGGCTTTGAAATACTATACTGGGTTTTATCAGTGAACGCGTACTATAAGGAAGGAAATTTTCATGGATATTAATTACTGAAAATATTTCACTGATTTGTAATTTTTTTTATCGATTTTTGACTGTCGGATCAAATGGTTGATTTCTCATTAGAAATCACGGCATCATAAATTGCTTTGCTGTTTTAATAATGGTAAACGAAGCATTAACGACTAGAATAACGAGAGAAAGTTTAGTCGCGATTAAAAAGTTTATACCTGTACGCGACTCCGTCAGAAGTAAACTACAAGCTAGACTGAAGATTTGTTTAAACCAATAACCACGGCAACCAAAGGGGTAATATCAGCCACTGAGCGAGCTATGTGGGGAGATGTCCATGAGGAAGGGAAAAGAAAAGAGACGCCTCTTCTTAGTGTACTTGAACAAATAGCAAAATGATCTAAACAAATAAAATATCTTTAAAAACACTTCCTGGTGATATAATAACTGCTGCACGAATTCAAGAACAACAAGAACGACAACTTCAAGAAGAAGTTGAACGACTAGGTGATATTGATATTAGCTCCCCACCGCCTGAACCACTTGAACAACAAGGTACTACTGCAAGAAAAGACTATCCACCCGAAAAGATATTTACGGATGATGCGATAAATAGAATTAGAAAAATTAGAACAGGCGCTGAATTAATTAAATTTAATAATGACAGTTTTAAAAAAAATATAAGAGATAATTATTTAAAATACAACAAGTCTAGAGATTTTATAAAAGAAAAAGACGTCTGGGCAAATAAAGTGTTTTAGCAAACCGCGGTAAAACTAAAATAACAAAAGAAATAGGTCTTGATTTTGCTAAATTTCTAGCTGCAGTAAAAGGTGTCACACAACCACCACCAGCATATACAGCAGACCCAATCCCAGGTGAAATACAAATAATGGCACAAGCTGATTCTAAAAAAGGTGCAACTGGTATCACTAAAAAATCAACCGGAAAGGGATTTTCCAGTGGAGTATCAGGTAGTGGTCTAGTTAGTTGTCCTGGTAATATTCTCAGCGATATAGCACGATTAGAAGTACTCATCGGAGGGAAACGAGCTGGAAATAACTCACCGGAAATAATTAATGAAGCAGCTGATATTTGCAGGCGGTTATTTCAAGGTGGAATCATGGACATTGAAACATATCGATATTTCATTGATGAGTTAGTTGAAAATCCTACGGATTTTTATCATGGTTATCACAGTGACTAATCACCACATTAGATAAATATCATTTAAATAAGATGATCATACACTACAACCATGGTAAACCAACCAGCGTCTACGTAGTAAATTCACGATTGCCTGTTTATCACGCGTACTATGGTGATGGTCTCGGTGATACAATTGCAGGGCTATTTGCAAAAATGGCTCCAAAATTATTCGTGATAAGGGTATTAGCGCTGTTGGAGATGTTGCCGGGAAAGCGTTTTCCGCCGCGAAGGATAAACTAGCATCGTTAGTTCGGCGGCGAAGGAAACCACCAGCGACTTCGTCACTGCCGTTACCATCTACACAAGACATGCCTGCAAGTGTTAGTAAAATAATAAATAACGCAGTAGATCAGAAATTAGCATCCTTGGTGACCAACGACCAAAGCAACATCGCAAATATGATGGCGGGAAGTGGCTTCAAACCACGACGGGGTCGTCAACGACCACGATTTAGATCAACGAATATATATAATAAAATGTTCAAACGGTCACCTGATCCAGCTTTTGACATGGACGCCACAGTGCGCAAGGATGATTCCGTACGCGATTATCAATACTATGCCTATCTCTTAGTACAACCAGATAGTCGAGTAAGAATCGAACTTCAAGTTCATGATACCAGTAAATACTTTCTACCGTGTGAAGCGTTTATCGAAGTAGAAGGAGAACTTATACAAACAAATAATACAGAATATCCAGCTAATACTCAGTTGGATTTGTCAATAATGGCATCATGGCGTTATTCGAGAGTGCAATATATCTGAATGAAAAGAGATTGAGTCGATAGAACGCGATGTTGATGTAGCCACAACAATAATAGGGTTAGCAAGATATTCCGACGATTATACAAGATCTGCAGGTCCTTCTATGATGTTTGCAAAAGATGGTAGGAATCAAGCTGGAAAAATCCATTTATTATAAGACAACCAAAGAATCGTTCTGCTGACCCTGCTAATAATGATGAAATCGAGGATATGATTATAAAAGATGATCCCGACTACAACCTAGGAGCTGCAACACGTATGTCAATGTTGAATGAGACTCGTAGATCATTTTCATGCGCGATTCCACTGCATCATATATTTGGATTCTGCAGAAATGTTCGAAAAATTATCTATGGAGCAAAGCATACAGTAGTGCTCGTGCGAAAGGGTGATGATAATAATGCAATTTGGAGAATTTCGGCGGATCCTGCAAATCCAAATGCTGATCCCGGTAAAATCATTTTAACAAAACTATCATTATGGATGGCAGTAATGACTCCATCAATCGGCACAGAAGAACGATTACTATCATTTATGGATACAGCAGGAAAATCACTACCAAGTTGGCTAACAACAACAACAGATACTTTCCAATCAACTATTAATGGTTTATTTACGTGGAACCTGGCATCAAAACAAGGCGTTTCAGCTCAACGAAGAGAACTGACTTCATTGTATTAAATAAAGAGAATTTTCTTAACTAAAGAACTGTTTCTTATTTAGTGTGCCTTGCGTTGTAAAGGTCATCACTATGCAAAAGTCGCATTGATAAATATTAGCAATGGCATGCACCGCCATCTTTATGTTTCCTTGCAGTTTTTGTGACTTCAAGAATTGCTCTATTACGTAAGAATAAATGTGTTTATTCGTGCTCCATTATTTCCAATTGAAGATTTGCCACATAAAAGTGAATGTAAACAGAACATCGCAGTTTGATTCACATTGACTCCTTATCAAAAGCAAACGCAAAAAGAGACAAAGCAAAGAATAAACATAACAAAAGACGTTGACATTACAAACGTCTATATGTCGCGCCTAATTCGTGTTAGCACACAAATGACAAGCGCCTGTTCATTATGATCAATAATTTTAATTGGAGCTCCTCTCGATTTATATTTCGCTTCATATAATATCTCTCCTGTTATTGTCGTTACTGATATTGGAATTTTAGTATTCGTTCTAACGCTGCCACATTTTGAATTGTTGCTCCGTGCTCCTACACTGTTAGTCCCCATTCATATATTTGTTTGCGTCATAGATCAGTCAATTTGTTTCCACGCAGCGCATTTGTGAAGTGTTCTATTATTCGTTCTGCTACACAATTCAACGATGACAGTATCATGGGTTTTATTTTTTCAATACTTGGTTTATTATTTATCGGATATATTCCATAAACAACTGCTGTTACAGGATAAGATCTCTCGTAGTATGGTTTGTCAATCCCATTCAGAATTCCTGGTTCGGAATCATGACTTACAGTGACGGTTCTTTTATCTTTCAAGATGTGGTCAAATTTATCTCTGATAATCCAATCTCCCGTTTCTGAACGGATGATGAATTTCACTCTAAAAAAATACTTTTTCTTGTCAAGATGTGAGATTATCACTGCTGCTTTTACATCATTCATGGTAGCATCAACGCTACCATCAATTCGAAATGTTGACCAAAAGTGAGAAGCTCCATCACGCTTGAATTCATTAAAACAATCACGGATTTTACCTATCATAGTTCTATCACTTATTAGACTCTTTGGTGCTATGGAGACTCTATCGAGATTGAATTTAACATTTTTCCAAGGCGCAATTTTCGATAATCTCTCGAACTCCATCCATATTATAATTAAACAAGTATTTAAATAGAGAATTTATATATAATGAATCATTGCAAATGGTAAATGATAGGATTAGTAACCCTGTGTAACAAATCATGCAGAAAGGAATTCTGTGGGTATCATTTACATGTATAATTACGCCTTACCACGAACAGGGTTCACACATCATATATAATCGCAAAATATCTCTAGGCGTGCTAAAATGATAAACACCTTAGCATGAACAGAGTTCATTTTAGAAATATATATATATATATATATATATATATATATATATATATATATATATATATATATATATATATATATATATATATATATATATATATATTGTATTAGAAATAAATAGTTATCATATAATATGAATTCTAAAAATATCAATAAGATCATAACCGAAATTTCAAATTTGAAGTCTCAAGGAATACAATTATCAGATCGATTAAACTGTGATCAAATTATTTCGGAGTTCGAAGACATTGAATATGGCACCCAAAAGAATAAGTACATGCTACCTAGGTCGTCCGCATTCATTAAAAAGATTCAACATGCAATATATGAGACTTTTAAATATAACAATGATATAAGTAAGTTTGTCCCGTTATTTACTATCGTGGAAAGAATAAGGAAAGAACTGAGGCAGGGATACAAAATGAAACGGACAGTTAATTTAGAAATTAAGAATATAAGAATAATTATTCAACAAAACGCAAATCCCCTTTCGGATACCCCGCCGTATAAGCTGTAACCGACGGTTTGACTGTGTTAGGTAAAATTCTTACTATAAATACTTCAATGTTTTGTTTACAATACTCCATGGACAGGTGTTGCGAGTATACAATGGACAAGTATGTGCGCTCAACTAGAACGAAATTTGTAAAGGCGGTTTTAGTCAATAGCGGCTTTGAAATACTATACTGGGTTTTATCAGTGAACGCGTACTATAAGGAAGGAAATTTTCATGGATATTAATTACTGAAAATATTTCACTGATTTGTAATTTTTTTTTATCGATTTTTGACTGTCGGATCAAATGGTTGATTTCTCATTAGAAATCACGGCATCGTAAATTGCTTTGCTGTTTTAATAATGGTAAACGAAGCATTAACGACTAGAATAACGAGAGAAAGTTTAGTCGCGATTAAAAAGTTTATACCTGTACGCGACTCCGTCAGAAGTAAACTACAAGCTAGACTGAAGATTTGTTTAAACCAATAACCACGGCAACCAAAGGGGTAATATCAGCCACTGAGCGAGCTATGTGGGGAGATGTCCATGAGGAAGGGAAAAGAAAAGAGACGCCTCTTCTTAGTGTACTTGAACAAATAGCAAAATGATCTAAACAAAAAAAATATCTTTAAAAACACTTTCTGGTGATATAATAACTGCTGCACGAATTCAAGAACAACAAGAACGACAACTTCAAGAAGAAGTTGAACGACTAGGTGATATTGATATTAGCTCCCCACCGCCTGAACCACTTGAACAACAAGGTACTACTGCAAGAAAAGACTATCCACCCGAAAAGATATTTACGGATGATGCGATAAATAGAATTAGAAAAATTAGAACAGGCGCTGAATTAATTAAATTTAATAATGACAGTTTTAAAAAAAATATAAGAGATAATTATTTAAAAGACAACAAGTCTAGAGATTTTATAAAAGAAAAAGACGTCTGGGCAAATAAAGTGTTTTAGCAAACCGCGGTAAAACTAAAATAACAAACGAAATAGGTCTTGATTTTGCTAAATTTCTAGCTGCAGTAAAAGGTGTCACACAACCACCTCCAGCATATACAGCAGACCCAATCCCAGGTGAAATACAAATAATGGCACAAGCTGATTCTGAAAAAGGTGCAACTGGTATCACTAAAAAATCAACCGGAAAGGGATTTTCCAGTGGAGTATCAGGTAGTGGTCTAGTTAGTTGTCCTGGTAATATTCTCAGCGATATAGCACGATTAGAAGTACTCATCGGAGGGAAACGAGCTGGAAATAACTCACCGGAAATAATTAATGAAGCAGCTGATATTTGTAGGCGGTTATTTCAAGGTGGCATCATGGACATTGAAACATATCGATATTTCATTGATGAGTTAGTTGAAAATCCTACGGATTTTTATCATGGTTATCACAGTGTCTAATCACCACATTAGATAAATATCATTTAAATAAGATGATCATACACTACAACCATGATAAACCAACCAGCGTCTACGTAGTAAATTCACGATTGCCTGTTTATCACGCGTACTATGGTGATGGTCTCGGTGATACAATTGCAGGGCTATTTGCAAAAATGGCTCCAAAATTATTCGTGATAAGGGTATTAGCGCTGTTGGAGATGTTGCCGGGAAAGCGTTTTCCGCCGCGAAGGATAAACTAGCATCGTTAGTTCGGCGGCGAAGGAAACCACCAGCGACTTCGTCACTGCCGTTACCATCTACACAAGACATGCCTGCAAGTGTTAGTAAAATAATAAATAACGCAGTAGATCAGAAATTAGCATCCTTGGTGAACAACGACCAAAGCAACATCGCAAATATGATGGCGGGAAGTGGCTTCAAACCACGACGGGGTCGTCAACGACCACGATTTAGATCAACGAATATATATAATAAAATGTTCAAACGGTCACCTGATCCAGCTTTTGACATGGACGCCACAGTGCGCAAGGATGATTCCGTACGCGATTATCAATACTATGCCTATCACGCAGTACAACCAGATAGTCGAGTAAGAATCGAACTTCAAGATCATGATACCAGTAAATACTTTCTACCGTGTGAAACGTTTATCGAAGTAGAAGGAGAACTTATACAAACAAATAATACAGAATACCCAGCTAATACTCAGTTGGATTTGTCAATAATGGCATCATGGCGTTATTCGAGAGTGCAATATATCTGAATGAAAAGAGATTGAGTCGATAGAACGCGATGTTGATGTAGCCACAACAATAATAGGGTTAGCAAGATATTCCGACGATTATACAAGATCTGCAGGTCCTTCTATGATGTTTGCAAAAGATGGTAGGAATCAAGCTGGAAAAATCCATTTATTATAAGACAACCAAAGAATCGTTCTGCTGACCCTGCTAATAATGATGAAATCGAGGATATGATTATAAAAGATGATCCCGACTACAACCTAGGAGCTGCAATACGTATGTCAATGTTGAATGAGACTCGTAGATCATTTTCATGCGCGATTCCACTGCATCATATATTTGGATTCTGCAGAAATGTTCGAAAAATTATCTATGGAGCAAAGCATACAGTAGTGCTCGTGCGAAAGGGTGATGATAATAATGCAATTTGGAGAATTTCGGCGGATCCTGCAAATCCAAATGCTGATCCCGGTAAAATCATTTTAACAAAACTATCATTATGGATGGCAGTAATGACTCCATCAATCGGCACAGAAGAACGATTACTATCATTTATGGATAAAGCAGGAAAGTCACTACCAAGTTGGCTAACAACAACAACAGATACTTTCCAATCAACTATTAATGGTTTATTTACGTGGAACCTGGCATCAAAACAAGGCTTTTCAGCTCAACGTCATATATTTATTGCGTTACAGGATACCGCGAGAGTCGGTTCACAATTACGCAGCCATATGATATTTGATCAACTTGGTATTAGTGACGTCTCACTGAGAATAAACGGCCAGCAGGAACCATCCGAAGGTATACAACATAATTACGTTGAAAACCATATTGACCGCGTGTATCATCGTATGTTATCATTTATGGGGCGCGATCAATTTTAAAAGTTTATATCCGATCTATTACTTTTCGTTGGAACATCTTGATTTAACAAGACATTCCGTCGTTGATACACACTTTAGAGCCACTGTAAACCTTACTATTATTGGCGCTGGTGCTATTCTCCAATACAGAGCAATTGCTGAGCGACAAATCAATGCTACTCGAAGGTGTTTGTGGAGAAATGAGAGTGGTAGATGCACCAGTGGAAAACATGTAACAATTAGATCAATCTGCTATTATATAATGTCATACAGTGTTGTTAGTGTTGCCCTTTCGCTTGGTCAGGTAAAGAAATTATAATCTGAATCAGCTAAAAATTGTGGAACCACGATAACGCTGAAACACAATCAGATGTCTGGTGGTCAGAATAAATTGTCGCTGACAACTCGTCAGATAAAACATTTCAATGATGTTTTCAAAGATAAAAAAGGTGTTCAGATCACACTCTCTGCAGCTGCGATCAAAAACATGATAAAATCAGGTGGTATATTCCTGCTGTTAGCCGCGACTCCAGCGTTGATTGCGGCAGCGGCCCCAGCGGTGGCTAAAGCGGCAGCGTTAGGAGCAGTTGGTACCGCGGCACTAAAGAAAGCAACCGGACGAGGATATAAAAAAAGAAACGACCAGGAAAGGGTCTAATACTACCGGGAACTCCGCACTCGTGGTACAAGGGAAGCGGCCTGAGAATCCCAGGAACGGTTTATTAACTCGGGAACCTTTGGTTCCATTGTCAAATATTTATTTACTTGATGCTGCTAAAAAAACTTGCGATTAAAAACTTCAGAGGCGTCTTTATGAAAGATCAGTTGCCGGCACAACCAAACAGCGTTGAAACCGGTATTATTAATCTCGATAACAGCACAGGACCTGGAACCCACTGAGTTGCATACGCGATTGATCCGCGTGTGATTGTTTATTTCGATTCATATGGATTAGCGCCGCCTAAAGAATTTATGCGTTATATAAACCACTTAAAAACTCCTTGTTGGTATTCTACGCAACCAACACAACAAATGAATGACCAACCAATATGCGGCAACGAAGTATTAAATATCCTTGACGCTATTTCAACATCTGGAAAACCACCTCATCGAGTCGTGAATGAATATACTAGCAGTCTTTATCAGCGCTGACGAAACCCGAACCCGATGGCACTGCAACCGGTGATATAAAAAAATAATCGAAGACGAAATAGCTGAGATGTTGAACTTAGCAAGTGTTGATCCCAATGAAATAGTTGTATTTCAAGATCGTCAGGGTAAATTGAAAACTGGTGATGTTTCCATACATGATATTTTAGTTAAACACTCGATAATACATGAATATCAGATAGTGAGTTTTCAGCGATGGTAAGTATTTATGATTCCACGATATCGAAATTAGAGCAGGATAATAATAATAACAATGACAACACAGCAAAACCAATTCAACGAATAGCGGAGAACACAAACCCGATGCAAACCAGCATGATCTCAATAACATCAACCAATCTTGAATTCAGTGTGAATTTCCCTACCGCGATTCCCGTGAAGGAGATCGCGTTAGCAAAACTACGAGTATACCATAGTTGACCTAACATTAGGTCGAAACCATTTGGTGGTCAACAACCGAATAATTCATTTCATTAGTGTTTGCGAGTAAGAATAAACCCGATTGGACTCCAGACTGGAACGTTGTTTCGCTGCCATCTGGATCATACCAAATCAAACAAATGAAAGCTGAATTACAACGCAGAATAAAATATATTACTGGAAAAGAATCGAAAATCGCTATAACGGTTCACGAACCAACATTATCATCCGCGTTTGAGATAAACTCACCCGGATATGCCGTAGATATCTATCAGAGTTATATAAGAACAATACTAGGGTGGCCTGAAAATCCACCTCGGACATCTTATCAAATACCCGAACCCAAAATATCCAATTATATCACAGATGAAAAATCATGTTATGAAATCAACCCATCATATCGAGATGATTTGTATAATATAAAAAATGCTAAATTAACCGATAGATTTGTATTTACCGATAACAATACCATGCAATGGGATTTTTTAGTTGAGAAAAGTCTTGATTCATTCGTTACCATTGCATTTATGTTAAATTATATCATTCATTATTTTAGCGAGATTAATCAATGAAATAAAACACAACTAGAACGACTACGACGGAGCTTGCAAGAGCATCTCTCTGATATAACAAAACCACGTGATGAGATCATAAAATCTATTGAGATATTAAATCAACTTGTATCTGACATGGAATATATCAACAAACGAATAATTCAAGTAATAATTAACGATAAGAACGGAGATAAACAAACATTCCTAACCAGCTACAATATAACAGAAGCTGATTTACCCGATTTCAAGTTTCCAGGATATAATGTACCCGAACTAAAGAAATCTGTTAATGATCTTATTCAGAAAACTTTTCTCTGATACTCGACGCATGGAAAAAATACCACAACCACAAACAACAATTTTCAAACATAATAACCACCCAGATGGTGATGGTAGACATATTGTTCCGTTCAACGTAAATATATCCTCTGTGATTGCATTGAATTTAGTATGTGATGTTATCGAAGGAAGCTATCAAATAAATCTTGAGCGATCGAATCAAACTCAACAAGGATATATTGTATATTCATTTGCACCAACAGCTCCTCCAGGGTTTCTAATCATTGAAGATCCAACTAATCCAGTCTATATGCGGTGTCATAATAATTCATTAATGAGAATTAATTTCAGACTCACTGATCAGTCCAATAATCTAATTGATTTACGAGGTGAGGTTTTACAAATTAGTCTGTTTGTAAAGTCTTAAATGATTTTCATCGTAAAAAATCTTTTTAACCCATAGAGCAGAAGGGGTGAGTGACAACAATCATGGCGTCCTTTTCTTTGCCAAATGGACGCTTCTATAAAACATTTACGAACAAGCCTTGGTTTACCGAATCGACGCCTCTACAAAGTTGGTCTGTTCTCCCCCTCTGCTGCTACTCGTACTGTCAATTGTAATGGCATCATGTCAGTCATAATAAAACCATAGGTGATACAACGGTAATAGTACTGTCAATTGCCATGCCATTTTGTCTACCATAATATAACAATAATAAGAAATACAACATACAACAATAATAAGAAATACAACAGTAATCGTACTCTCCATTGTAATGGCATCATGCATAATGCATCTATAATATGAGATATAACAGTGAAGATACTTTCCTACGTAATGGCACATTGTCGGTCTTACTACAACCATGATATGAAATAATGGCACCTGGTCGGTCTTACTACAACCATGATATGAAATAATGGCACCTGGTCGGTCTTAATACAGCTATATTATGAGATATAATAGTAATCATACTGCAAACTGTAATGTGACCTGGTCGGTCTTAATACAACTATTATATGAGATATAGCAGTAATCGTACTTTTCTATGTAATGGCACATTGTCAGTCTTAATACAACTATCACATGAGATATCAATAATTGGTCATGCCCATTGTAATGGCCGCTTCTTGGTCTTATTACAACTATAATAAGAAATATAACAGTAATTGTACTTTCCTATGTAATAGTACATTGTCGGTCTTAATACAACTATATGAGATAACAATAATCGGTCATGCCCATTGTAATGGCACCTTGTCGGTCTTAATACAGCTATAATATGAGATATAACAGTAATCGTACTGTCCATTGTAATGCCATCTGGTCTATCTTAATACAACTATAATATGAGATGTAACAGTAACCATAATGCCCATTTTAATGACATCTGGTCGGACTTAATTCAGCTATAATATGAGATATAACAGTAATCGTAATGCCCATTGTAATGGCATCTGGTCGGACTTAATTCAACTATAATATGAGATATAACAGTAATCGTAATGCCCATTGTAATGGCATCTGGTCGGACTTAATTCAACTATAATATGAGATATAACAGTAATCGTAATGCCCGTTGTAATGGCTTCTTGTCGGTCTTAATACAATTATAATATGAGATATAACAGTAATGGTACTGTCATATGTAATGGCATCTGGTCGGTCTAAATACAACTATGAGATATAACAGTAATCGTACTGCCGATTATGGCACCTTGTCGGTCTTAATAAAACATTAATATGAGATATACGAGTAATAGTACTTTTCGTTGTTTGTTGCGGGGCTTCTGTGTCATGTTTGTAATTGTTATTAGTATTGAGTCCATTACCACTACACACCTGCGTTACGTCTGGGAAATAATGGTGCTAGGTTAAACTCCAATCGGAACTGGAAATAATGGTGGAAGAAAAGTGTCCCACATTTCCTACATTTGAAGTTTCTGCAAAACGCCTTTCATATATTTTAATAAAGCTTAGAGCCAATAGTAATCCAGGATTTGTTAAGGCTTGCGATTGGCTGATTTGCACTGAAAAATAAAAGAGGAGTCTCGATACAAATTCACTTTGCATAAAGTCACGTAAAGTGAATAAACAACTTATCAAAATATTAGTATCCAAAGACCTCAAGACACAAGAAAGAAATTTAAATATTAACCAAAGATGTATTTCAAATAATTCGAAGTATCGTCAGAAAATAATTTAAACGTATATCGTTTTATAAGATATAAAACCAGAATATGTAATATAATTATTTAAACTCTCAAATATGTATATATCGTTTCCAGTCGAACATATGTCTCCTGTGACTGAACTAAGAAGCACAGATGAAGGAAACGTAATAACTATTATGGGGATCACCGCAGGAAGTCTATTTGGAATGATGACTATTGTTGTCTTCGTAGTATGGATTGCAAAGCGGTGAGTTAACATCGATGAACTAACATCACCATCATCATAACTCTCATTTATATTAATATTTCGCTCCACCATCATCATCATCACGACGATAATAGCAACAGTTACTATTATCTTATCGTTCCTGAAACTACAGTTTCAGCATGCTTATATACATACATATATATATATATATATATATATATATATATATATATATATATATATATATATATATATATATATATATATATATATATATATATATATAGATAGATAGATAGATAGATAGATAGATAGATAGATATTTGTTGCAAAAACAAATAAACGCAATTACATAGGAATTTGCTCTGATCATTTAGATTGGTATATGTATTATTTATAGGTCCATTTTACGAAAGTCACAGCAAAGAATAACCGGTCAAGCAGGCAATAGTTGTATGAGACCAAGTGAATATCAAATACATGACGTTACCAACATTCCACAACAAACTAATGAAAACGGCATTGACAGTATAACATCCTTTGAATCTCCTTCATATGATGGTCTTTACGTTCGTCCATTTGTACAAGGGATCCCCACAATATGCAGCAACTGCAAGTATTTTGAACCTCCACCGTCATACAACGAAACTCCAATGGCACCTAACGAATCCCCTCCCACTTATGAAGAGGTACTTACGGACCCATTAAGATTCTCTCTAAATATTTAGAATTTAGACTCATGGACAAGAAGAGGAAGCGGCATACAACATATTATATTTTTTAAAATGTATTTATGCATCTGATCTCTCTCTCTCTCTCTCTCTCTCTCTCTCTCTCTCTCTCTCTCTCTCTCTCTCTCTCTCTCTCTCTCTCTCTCTCTATCTATATATATATATATATATATATATATATATATATATATATATATATATATATATTTAATCGATCTTCCTTGCCTTCGATTTATCCCCGTACCTATGAGTGTTGTTCGATCCAAATTTAATAAATAAATTTAATGAGCTAATATTAGATAATATGTGTGATGGTGGTGTGGTAAATGTGACACTGCGTTACGATTCCTGTTGTAATTGTAAATTGAAGTTTGTATTATAAATGTAAATTCACTTCTGAAAACTTAAAATTGTATGTTCTTACCCGAAATCTGTAATCAACGATTACATGAATCCGTTATTTTCATTTATGTATAAAGCGTCAACAATAAATGAACATTTTTTTTATATCTTTAGCGGGTGTTTTATTCTTTTTCAGATTTTATTAGCCGATAATATTTTCTTGTCATAATCATTTTAGTCCTGTCTTAAAATTTCATTACATACGTATACCCACACTTTAACTGTGTAAATTGTCATGTATTGTCCTATATTCTTTATCTAACAAAATATTATTTAACTATCTCGCAAAGGTTCTGTATAATTCTCTGTGTGAGTTGAAATGATTACATGCTTGCAGCGAGATATATATTTTTGACCATTTTATATACCCCGCCATAACTAATTTTATTATATAATCCTTATTTTCTCTGTTAACATTAGTTTTTAATTGCGCAATATTCTACAATACTGAACACTTTCATATTGCAAGCACGTGCAAGACACATATGCCTAAAAATAGTATAATGTATTAGGAACTTTTTTTTATAAATACCATGTACGCTCGTGTTATAGACGACTTAGGTTTTAGTTTATTAGATTTGCTTTTGGATGAAATAAAGCAGCTATTTCGTCTGTTTGAAAGCAGAGATAATGAAATGAATAATGTGGTCGAGTTTAATGAGTCACAAATGAAACTTTCAAACAACCAAATGAATGAACGTGATATTCGCAATATCTACAACAAACATGGGAGATGCAGAATTGAAAATCTATTTTGATTATTTAAACAGTAGTAGGTAGAATTTCGTAATTTTTGTTAATGAAATGGTTCAGACCATTGCTCTCTGGTGCGACATAAATAAAATAACATATAAAATCATACTGAGGGCAAGGGCTATCTCATAACTTCGTTAATAGAATGGTTCAGACCAGTGCTCTCTGGGGACATAGCAATAGTAAATAAAAGCATACTGAATGCAAACGCTATCTCATATCTAACAGATACGCACAATTTTATAAGTCAAAGTACTAACTACGTGGGAAAATGCACTTAAGGATTTTGGAGGATGAAAGGTAAGGGCCTCAAAGCCAATAAGCCAAGAAGACGAAAAATTATTTTCTCCGCGGGTTAAAGTGGTTGTGACACACCGGTGGATTTGCAATTTTCCGCATTAACTTTTATTTAATATTTCTGATTTAGGCTAGCGATAGACGCTATACAAGTCATTACATAGCTAGGGGAGTATGCAAGTGACCAGACGTAAACAAGTATTATTTAGCTAGTAATTAAAAAGGCCAAACATTTACTTTTTTTCATCTTGAATTTCCTCAAAATGAATGTTCTTATTTCTGCAAATCCGAACTGCATCAGCTATGTCATTGGTTCTAAAGCTTCGAGATTGTATTGTAATGTTGACTTTGTTCCATGTGCAATACCATTCTTACCGCGCTCAAAATGAAATAAACGTGGTATTCCATAGCCTCATTTTGAAAATTACAACTGCAATTGTTCATATTGTTCTCACATTATGATTCCAAACATTCAATGACAGAACAGCAACACATGCAACTGAGTCAGGACACATCCACATGCTCCAATCACAGACACGCGTATAATGTTAGGAACTGACAGTTGATAAATTCAGGTACATACTCAGCGAAACTGAGTCCATCCATTAACTTTAGAAAGCTGCTGCAATGCTTATTCATTCACAGTGTGACTAATTTCAATTTCAAGTTGACTAAAGTAACATTTTTGAAATTGATGTTGCTCGCGCGACTAAGTTCAAATTGATTTGGGCTGATTTATGTGCGCAATAATTATGTTGTTATGTATTGACGATTCTGCGCTTGTGTATTTATTCTGTAATACAGCATCAATCCAATTGCTTTGTTCCTTGTAGTGTATTTATTATACAATTAAGCCTCAAGAAGAAAATGAAAATCCGTTTATAATGAAATGGTTACTACATTTGTATTGGAAAATATGAACTCGTTATGTCTGATGAATCCATCATATAAAGAGACCTCATATTTTCTAATACAAATGCAGTAGACTATAAATCTTATAATATGGTCTGTCCGTCCATTATCAGTTTATTTTCCGCACGATTGCCCACCTTGTCCATCACTTAAAGAAACCATGCATTGTGAATGGTTAGAACTTGCTGCCAGAAAACGGCCTTTCGGGGGTCAAAAGGTCACAAGTCAGTGTCGCTGTTACTGAAAGAAGAGAAATTGTGTCTGCACATATACATTAGTTGTATATATCATTCTTTTAATAAACATTGTAAAGAGCTTCCAATTGAGGCAAAACAAAAAATATAAATTTTCTTTATATATTGTTGAAGTTCAAGGCAATTGTGCCTTAAACTTTAAATATAATATTTGTTTCAGCGCAATAATGATGGGTCTAAAAATGTCAGAGTTCCCAGCTATGTTCAATCTAAGAAAAATACATGGTATTTGCATATTAAGTTTAATTTACTTAGTGTCTTCTGACTGCAAAATTAAAGACACAATGGTGGGTATATATAATTGTCTGTTTACGTTAAAACTTATTCTTCTCAGAAATATCTTTAATTCTCTTACTAATACAAATACAGAAATATTATATATTGCACATATTTTACGCACTGGTTTCGAAAGCAAAACCTTAGCCGCAATAAAAGAGTGTTGACAAAATATCACTTCTCAAATTCCTCATTTTTCACAACAAAGTTCTCGTAATTTACTAAAAAAATTAGTATGAACACAAAGTCCAACACGAATGTTCTTCTGCCGGAACGACTTTTAAGGCTAGAAAAATACTTCCAGTACCTTGAGATAAGAGAGTAAATAACAAGTATTTCTTATCATTTTCTTTCAATTTGACAACATTACAAGAAAATTGCCATAAAGGAGACATATGAAAAATGTTTTCTTCCCACCTTTACAGAGCACTTGTTTTGTATTTTTTATGACCAAACAAATGTCAAACTTTATTGTACATTTATATGAATCACGTATGTAGCTCACTAAGCTTCTGTAAAACTCTTGAAGCAGCCATAGTATTTTATGTTTCACTTGACAAATTCTTTTTTTATACCAGTTTATCCCTAAAACGGAGGCAGAGATAACTTTCAAACCTTATTGTTGATCTAAAAAAATTAATAGATTTTCCATCATGCAATGCTTCATTTTGTGTGCCAATAAATGTTATTATTGCGACACGAAAAGCATTAGGGAAACTTCGGCAATATATGGAAACTTCGGCAATATATGGAAACTGCAATTCCTTTAAGGCATGAAAAGTATTTTGTCGTAGACTCTCATTTATTTGTTATCTTTACGAAGTTATGTCCCTTTATCAAACTGACAACATATTCAATCATCTCGTGTTTTCCGTTAGTCAGTTAGAAAATATAGTCTTTGGTGTTGTTGTTGTTGTTGTAGGGTTTAAAGCCATATTTCAGCACACGACAGGCTATACATGGTGGCCAGTATTACTGATGGAGGAAGAACCTGGGAAAACCCCAGGAAAGAACCACCGACCCACGAGAAGCTACTGGCAAGCTTTCTCACATAACTACATTAGCCGAATCTTAGACTCGAACCTACGCAGACAGAGGTGAGATGGCAGTGATCCGTAACTGACAGCGCTTTAGACCACTCGGCCACTCGGGGCCCCTATATAGTCTTTACTTGGTAATTAGATACAATTTTATGTCAAAGACGTTAACAAGTCACTCCCATGTTAAGTTTTCTGACAATAAGATTTGAAATTGTCTGGATTGGAACAGTGTTGGCTAACTTTCTAATTAATTAATGATCATGTACTCTGTAAGTGTTACAATATCACTTATATTCTTTATATATTTCCTACATGTTTTTAAATCTCATGAATTCAATTAATTAAAATACAATACAGTGTTACATATGTAGATAACTCACTTTATCTTGTAATTTCTGAATATCGTTTTGTCTGAATGAAATGATTATAACTTTTAGTGCAAATGACCTGTCCCCACTCCCTCTCAAATTACGTTTTCTTTTTCACCTTACATAAAAGCCAGCATTCTGGGCTAAAAAAACATTTTATTTTCTGTTTAAGCTTTAATTGTGGTTTCTGTTGAATACAAGTAACATTATTCACAAGAAAGCAAATCTACAGAAAATATCACATGCATAATGAATGATTTTATTAGGGACTTCACTAAGATACAAGAACAGCTCATTACGTTAACCACTGAACGGATCATTCATCTTGTCACTGTCCAACAATAGTCTGCAGACATTGATGTACTTCATTTGCAATAATAATAATAATAATAATAATAATAATAATAATAATAATAATAACGAGGACTTTGCATAGCGCCTAATCTTTAGAAGCTCTAAGCGCTTTACAACATCTCTAATGATATGTCAACACTACAGAAAAACAAAAAACAAAAATAATGAAATTGGAAAACATAAACCGTGCTGAAAACATTTAAGGCACAAAACATTATTCGGTCTCTATATTTGTTCATGCAGTTGAGAAAGGTTAGTTTTAAGAGCACTCTTAAAAGGGACCACTATGTCTTTGTGTCTAATTTCAATGGGCAATTCGTTCCACATCGCCGTGCCCTGGTATGCAAACGAACGTTGTCCATATGAATTCGTTTTCATAGTAGGAACAATGAGTATACGACTGTCAGAAGAAGAGAGTAAGTATATTGCTGGTGTGTACACGTGGGTGAGACTGGATAGGTACGTTGAACTGGAGTCTGTCAGTGAAACATAGCACAGAGAACAAATTTAGTGTTTAATTCTGCATCGAATGGATAGCAGTTGTAAGGCACAGAGCATTGGTGATTAGTGCTCTGATCGAGGTTCTCTAAAGATGATCCGAGCAGCTGTATTTTGAACTTTGTGAACTTTTTGGAGTGGATATTGTGACAAACCAGACAGAATTGAGTTACAATAGTCTAGTCTTGAAAGTACTAATGAACACACAAGTGGTTTAGTGGCATCAACTGAAAGATATTTGTGAATAGAGCTGATGCGTCTCAGCTCAAGATATGCAGCCTTGCATATGTTCATGACATGTTGGTGCAATGTGAGAGTACTGTCTACAGTAACACATAGGCTTTGTACTGACTGTGTGAATTTAATGTTGGTGTTGCTCATATATATTGTCTGAGGTAAAGGATATGAATGACAAAGTCTTTGTGTGGTGGTCAGAATGTTATAGTTGTGTGTCATCAGCGTACAATTAGTGTCACACTGCGTGGTGATCTATGACACTTGAGAGCGGCTGAGTGTATAGAATGAAGAGAACAGGTCAAGAACAGACCCCTGTGGAACACCAAAACAAATATCAACTGGGCTGGAGTTTATTCCATTAGCAGATACAATTTGTTTCCTGTTGACTAAGTAGGATTTGAACAACTCTAATGCCAAATACATGTTGGAGATGGTGAAGTAATATATCATGGTTTATTGTGTCAAATGCTGCAGACAAATCCAGGAGGGTGAGGATTATACTCTTTTCACTATCCAAAGCATAGAGAATGCCATTATCAACGTTTAGAAATGTAGTTTCAGTAATGTGGCAAGGACGATATGCAGACTGTCTATTGCTAAGAAGACTGTTTGAATCCAAATGAGATAAAAGTTGGGTTAGTTCTTTAAATCCTATGGTTAAGTGTTGGTTTCTTCAGCAGCTGCTTTACGATGGTAGTTTTGAAAAATGATGGGATCTCCCCCGATGAGGGAGAGATGTTAATAACATCAGTTAGTGACAGCAATATTGAGTCTTAGCACTCAAGCAGCAGTGATGCTGGAATTGAATCAAATTCACATGACTTTGGTGCACTCTTCATCACGAATGTCCGTACTAAATCCATATAGACAGTTTCAAATGCTCCTAATGGTTGTCGCTGAAATTCTGTATCATAACTGTATGGGGACGAGTCGATTGAAATTATGTTGTCAAGAGAATTTCTAATGGTTTGTACTTTGTCACTGAAGAACTTTGCAATGAGGTCCGGAAGGTCTACTGGAAAGAAGGTAATTTGAAGTGGTGTACATTTGTTCCTTAACATTACTTGTAAATTATCTTGAAGATCTCTTTGCGGCTAGAACTCTTCATGTTTTTAATACTGTAGTGGGATAATGTGGCTAAATGGACTATGTTTGTGACGTTCTTCTTAGTGTCTTCAAAGATTTATTTATGAATAGTGAGTCTGGGGGAAAACCAACGCCTCTCTGACTTACGGCGATGTCTTTTAGCAGTGCGAAGCTGCTCCTTAACACTGCTATACCATGGAGAACACTTTTTTATTGATACTCTGCATTTGATGGCTGGGTCATGTTTTTCAAGCAATGAACGCAGGTATTTATCAAGTTGTTCTGCTGTAGGATGTAAGTACGTTGTTAGGGTTTCTTCGATGGCATGTATTAATTTGGTTCTTTTTATCATACGGAGGTTTCTCTTTGTAGCAAATAAAAGTGAAGAGGCTGGGACTGATACTTCGAGATGGCATATCATGCAGAGGTGATGCACGTTTGTGGGATACAAGGGTGGATTGCAGAATATTATCATCAGGCCTATGAAGAATCCAGTCTAAAATGTGACCATGTTTATGGGTGTGTTGGTTAACTGACTGTTTAAGGTTGAAAACCTGAACGGAATCTATGAGTTTTGATGCGCATGGATTTTCAGAACAGTCAAACTGAAAGTTGAAATCTCCAAAAAATAATTAGTTTGCCACCTATCGAAGATTCGGAAACTGCTCCAAAAAAAGAGATTCGGTCAGCTTGTGCTTTCTACTAGGAGGAGGGCAGTAGACACTGACAAAAATGGACGGACCTTGATAGAGTTTCTCCATTGTTGATATGTCCTTGTAAATTCGCTCGCCGTGCTCATCGATCACTGCTCCGCAGTTCAGTGGAAATAATCAAGACGACAGTGCAAAAATATACTTTAGTGACACGTTGCAACCAAGGATTTTGTACGATTGATTCAACCAAATCCCTGTCTGCCCTGTTGTTTCCGAGAAAATTTGTTGCAACTAAGTGGAAGCCTCTCTGTGCCGTCTTTACTTGACAAGCAGTGCACGGTGAAATGCATCATTTCAAATAAGTTCACGAATCTGAGGACCAACAAAGACGACTGCCTTTATCTTAGCTTCATTTAACGTTGGGAATTGTGCAAGGATGTACTTGAAACTGCTTTTCTTTGTCCATGGCCTTAAGAAAGTTCTTCATCAGACCCAGCTTGATGTGCAAGGGTAGTAACACAATCTTCCTTGATTCAAGAAGTGTTGGATACGGAACACTTTTCCTCTCAGACTCTAATAACTGTTGGAGTGTATATTGACATAAACATTTTGAAAATTCTAACGATGAATTTGTATATAACCGTTATATAACGTTATATAAAAGTCATCTCCCCCTGTGAAACGTTATAACATGTAATAGAGTAGACAAAATATTGGGCTTTCAATAATATACAATATTATTATTTCTCTAAATATAAACATTCTGTTACACTATAACACGTTTACTAATCTCAGATATTTGAATGAGGATTGTTTATTTCCGTCCATTCGTACCGTCTTCCGAAATCCATTGTATTTGCCTCTGTTTATCCACTTACAACATCAGCATCACCATCTCCCACCTAGGTACACAGCAGGCTTAGTAGACTAGACAATAAAGTGATTCATGAGACATGCATGAAAAGAAAAAACAATCACACCTATGAACATTAAAGTTATTTTATCATATGATAAAATGTAATTGGAAGTAAATATTTGAACAAGAGACATTTGTATAAATGCATGTTATCATCACAAAAATAAAACAATTTCGTCGGCTTTCTGCTAAAGGATCGGCTTTTTTACTGCAAACTATTTTAAACTTTGGTTCTTAAATAAGTCACAAAACTTATCTCAACTTTTGGATTCACCAGTTTCCTGACTAAACATACATCATCATAAACAGTTACACGTGGAATTGTTCTTGCTTGTATGGGAGTTTGGGGGTGCGAGATTACACCAAATAAATCCTCTATATCCATTCGTGATCCCCTGTTTTCCTTTCCTCTTGACAATTTGTAGTTTTATGTCGAAAGTGATTATATTTTGTTTTTAAACAATGCTGACAGATTTACACCCATTTTGCACACTAATAGGTTTTATGGTGAGACTGCATTTACTATAATAGTGTCCTGGTCACAGCGCCTACTGGCATATACAATTCCAATCTTCCCTTCCATTTGATAGCATGTATCTCTAGCCTACCTGCAAGAACTCCTTACCTCCAAAAACCTAAGATCTTAACAATCTCAATCTATAAAAACTGCTCGTCCCCGAACCTGAGGAGTTTGACCATGAAAGTGTTATAATGAACATCAGTCATATTATGATTTACAAAAGCAAACAGGATGAGCCACTTTATTAAAAGTTTAACTTAGTTCAAATAATATCAATATAATAAATATAATGGATTGACTTTAACGATTCATCATAACAACATGAAGGGATCAAATATGTGGAACTGTGCTTCTGGACTTAATATACATATGTATTCGCCGAGCTGATCTGAATGATATAAAATACAAAGCTGTAGAGTAAATTACATTATGTATTACAAACACGCTTAGATTTTAATGTGAAGTCTTGATCGAAGTTCAAACGAAGTCTGAAATGTAGTATGGTTGGCTTCCGTCTATACAAAGAATGGAGTCTAAGTACAAAGGGAAATATTATGTTAAAACATTGATCATATGGTTTAAAATTAATAAGGAGCTCAGAGTAAATGGGTAATCTAAAAAAAGTCATTGTGTAAACGATGGTCATAAGAATGGTTTAAAACATGACATTCTGAGTACAAAAAATTGATGCAATACCGAATCACCAATCAAGCAACCAACCCCCATATCTGGTTTTCCTGTTATGTTAACACTGGAAAGTCTTCATCGTCCGTGTATGCCTTTAAAGTGCATTAATTAATATTATTAACATAATTTTGGTTTGATCATGTGCCAATGTCGGTTTCACTAAAACACCAGCACTCACAAGTACAAACAAATAAGACTTTTAACATGACAACCACCCAAATATCTATCTATCTATCTATCTATCTATCTATCTATCTATCTATCTATCTATCTATCTATCTGTCTGTCTGTCTGTCTGTCTATCTATCTATCTATCTATCTATCTATCTATCTATCTATCTATCTATCTATCTATCTATCTATCTAAATAAGGTTATCATATTTTGTGAAAGAAAACAATATGTACGTTACTTCCTCCTTATACTCCGTCATCAAAATAGAAAAGACATGAATTTGTTATATTTTTTCATTTCATAGATTAATGAATGATTACAATTTTCCTTATACAAATATATTTTGGGAGTGCAGGTAGTAACTAACTAATGAGGGCAAATATATTTGAATTTCCCTATGTATAATAATTTTATTTATAACATTATTTTCTGTAAATATTAAATCAAAATAATATCCCTGATCTCTGAGTCAATCAAATCCAAAATTGCTCGCGCATTAATATCCCAAACATTATATTATGGTAGTAAATTGAACTGGTCTGCACAATACAAATGGAGAATAATTTATCTTACCGATACGGATAAGTTAAACCTAGGTCAGATGATCTCCAAAAAACATAAATCATCTGTTCAGCATTTGCAAATGTTTCTATTTTTGAGTTAAACAAATTGGAGGAAGACCATCCTATTATATAAGGTGTTAACGTCTTAGCCTAGCCTTTGCTGATGGATCAAAAGTTCATGAAAAGGCTGCTGCAGCCTTCGTTAGTGGCAAACACATAACCAAAGTGCGCTTGACAAACGATGAGTCCATATTTTCAGCCGAAATCAGAGCATTTTAAATAGCATTATTTTCTGTGACTCACTATCAGTGCTTCAGTCGCTACACAATAGAAAATTGGATAATCCATTCTTAATCAACAGTATCGTCAAAAACTCGAAGCTTAGTACCTCCTACAATATAGTATACTCTTGGTTACCTAGCCATATTTGTATTAGAGGTAATGAAGAAGCAGACCGGGCTCCTAAAAGGGCTCTATCCCAAGAACCATCGGATTTCAAATTACCGTTTACTGATTTTAAACCTTGTATCAAAAAGTACCTACGCCAGAAGTGGCAGGCGTCATGGGATGCTGCAGTCAATAACAAACGTCATACCATCAAACCAACCTTGGGAGAATGGACTCCTTCCTACAGAACTATCCGTAGGGATGAGGTTGTCATTGCAAGAATCAGAATCGGTCATATATACATTACCCACTCTCACATACTAAAAATTAAAGATACACCAGAGTGCGTTTCTTGCAATGAACCATTCACTGTTAAGCACTTTATGACCGAGTGTTTCGACCTGCAACCTTCACGTGATACATACTATAATGTACATGATATGAAGGAACTTTTTGACACTGTACAAATCACTTGTATTTTATATTTCCTGAAGAAAGTAAATCTTTATTTTAAACTATAACTTGTATGCCATCAGCTAGAATATTTTTATCGAATGCAAATGCGGCCTTTTATTTTCAACATCTTTTCATCGACATACCCCATTTACATCTCCCGTTGATTAGGAAGCTTCATATTTTACTGTTACAAACATCTTACCATTTTACTTTGAACTGTTTAGTTTTCTATGTCGCTGTTCGATATAAAACCTTATAGTATTTTAAACATGTATAAGTACAACCTATTGTATGGCGCTAAATAGCCTAAAGTGTGATGGTACGCCGTTAAAAATCAAACAAACAAACAATCTTAAATATAACTGTGTATTTGTTTATTTTATTATGAAAATTCTATATAATAGTTGTACCAATGATATCTAACGTATCTCAATGATTTTTTTTAAAGATGACCTTCGCCATCTTTTCCACTTAACTGTCGTGCAAGCAAGGCAATTTAAAAGTTGAGCTTAATATTTTATAACTACAATCCTCATTTCAAAATTGTACAAATTTCTAAATTAAATTCAGTAATTTCTTCAGAATTGTTTACGTAATATCGCACTTGTATAACTTAATACAGAATATGGAAAATATTACAAGCACATGCGACAATGACACATGCAGTGTGTGTGTGTGTGTGTCATACATACAATTGTATATATATATATATATATATATATATATATATATATATATATATATATATATATATATATATATATATATATATATATATATATATATATGTGTGTGTGTGTGTGTGTGTGTGTGTGTGTCTGAAGAAGAAATAAAGAAAGTCACATACATACATACATACATACATACATACATACATACATACATACATACATACTATGCACATTACATTTAATTGTCTATTTGATAAAATCTTTAAGGTTAAATTAAGTACCTTATTCTTTATCAAACTTTGTGTACTTTTTAAAGGAATGTATCACTGATTTAAGTTTAAGAAACTCTGAAGCGCCAACAATTTAGTTAGGGATAGAGAATGCATTTTTTTGAGGATTCCTTCGAACACAAATTTTTTTTCTTGACTTACCTGCGAATAATTTTCATTTTATAAATGACCAAATTCTCAAATAATTTGAGCAATATATTTATGTTGTAGAGATAAAGAAGAACGTGTTCCCTTTAAAGTGAAGAACATAGAACTATACAGGCTAAGTACAAGGCAAACATTCCTCTATAAGGTCTGATTAAAGCCTGCTTTGCATTCGTTTTATATGAATAAGAGTTGTTTCCAATATATTGTATAAGTCATGCCATCCCTGTAAATGATCCCGCACAAAGCCTGTTTTTATATTGTAGGGTATTGGTTGTTTTCAATATCGTACATACATTTTACTATTTTGTTGTATTGTGAGTAATACAAATTCAGATGATTTTTATTTTCCAAGTGGCTTTTTATAATTCTTCAACGAGTTTTATCGTGAGCATTATCATTATGCAAATTCATATGTATTTCTAGTAAATTAAAGACATGATACAATATGTGCAAGTTCCATGTACACAGAGTATTTTTCCTGGAATGTTACTGGGACAATTAACAAATATCCTTTCAATGTGTAAGAAAATATTAATTTAATTAATTTTCAATATAAATTATAGAATTACATCATAAAAGCCTTCTGCGATTTAACTACTATAGATTGAATTGTGTTCCTTCAGCCCCTCCCACCCCCCTCCCGCATGAATTATCATTGAATGCACATTCATAGAGTCACTATGTAGTAACAAATTTTCAATTAATGTTTACCATTTCGTCCGCTTCATTTGGCAACACATCACTATACTTTTATGTTATAGGTCTCTGTCCAGCGGTATTTAATGGCGGTTACATCGACCCAAATTGAACAAGTGAAATTGCCTGTAACTTCTACTGCAACCCTGGATTTGTTAAAACCAGCGATTTGCTGATTTGAATGAAATGGATTGCAGATACAGTTTGCATTATGCCAGGTATACTATACAGATAACAGCGGATTTGTAAACTTATAGATATTAACACACAAGTAATATATTTAATATCATGATTACAAGCACATTAATTTCAAGATGTATATATATATATATATATATATATATATATATATATATATATATATATATATATATATATTGCCAGAAAATTTTAATATAGTTATTTCATGTAAACATGGTGGTCAGTATATTTATTTAAGATGTCGATCATCTAAAAGAAGAAAGATGGGAAATAAAGAAGTACAATGTTAAATGTATTATGATCAATATTTGTTGTCATTTGAAACAATTTAAATTTCAAAATGTTTTTTCCTTTCGCGCAAATAAAAGACTTTACTATGTGCAGTCACCATGTGCAAACACGATTTTCCTGGTATGTTACTGAGATAATTAACAAATCTTCATTCAGAAAATATTTTCATTGTATGTTACTGAGATAATTAACAAACCTTCATTCAGAACATATTTTTATGGTATGTTACTGAGATAATTAACAAATCTTCATCCATATTATAATTGCAATTGGTTACATTTGTTTTCCATTCAATGTAGATTCTAAAAAATACATAAGAAAAGCGCCTAATAAACTTAAACATTTCGATCGAACTAACTCAGGTTGCTGTTATTTTATCTCCAATATATTTTCATTTAATAAACATTCAGGCAGTCACTAACGTAATAACAATCAAGCGGTCGCTAACTTCATAACATTCAGGCAATCACTGTGTATTAATAGCTTTACTTATCCTTCAGAGATATGTTCCTCCGTTTGTAATTTGCATGGGTATCACATTTATAGCAAGGTCAAAAAGTACTTTTTCTCAATCCAATGGACTGAAACTATACCAGTTCTAAACCTAAAACCGTATAGAAAGTATATACAGTTGGTATGTGAAAAGAAGATTTTGATGTTTGCAATACACCAATATGCTTACATCTTATAGTTCCCTGTGTATCGAGAGTTTTATGGCGGTTCCATCGAATCATCGTGTAGCAGACTCCCTGGAAATTCGTGTATCTTCTACTGCGACCCAGGGTTTGTTAAGAAAGGAAATCAGCTGACTTGCGGCAAATATGGAATGTGGATTCAAGATACGAATTCAGGTTGCATAAAATCTAGTAAGATGTATCAACTGATAGCAACAGATTAACAAATTTATAGACATAAATACACAAGAAATAAATTAAAATATTGCGCAGAAAGAATATGGAATTTAGGGAATTATAATGAGAAACTATTCTAAAGATATATGATTATATCTATATACAAAGCAAGAAAGTGTAATTTAATTACTCCACCTAAACATGAAGGCAAATATTTTTTATATGTTATATATTCATTTAATTCATTATGCTACAATTACTGAGATTGCCCATATTTGAACATACAAACTGTGTCCTCTAATCAGTGAGGTAGCTGGGGAGGGGGGGGGGTAGGGCGAGCAAGTTGCACCGGGCACCATTTCAGGGGGCGCTGGAACAAGACGAAGTCACTAACTGTTGGTAACAGTTTTGATGTGGTTGTTGCATATCAAATTTACAGGCTTTATATTCCCTTTCTATGATGACTTATCATTATGTTGTTTTCAATATTGACTACTGTGTTCATATGTTTCAATGACAATGAGGGTGTACAAATTTTAACTTGTCTCCGTGCGCCAAATACTTTCCGCTACACCAGTGGGGGTGGGAGGGGCGAACTGCCTTTAATATTTCAAAGCAAACTAGTCATTATAAGTCCTGATTTCGAGATCTTCCGCCTTACATGTGATGAGGAAAACATTTACAGAGGAACAAAGTTTAATTTTAATAGTCAAATCAAGAAGTATAATAGACGATTATGGTCTTCCTGCCAAAGTGTCTACAATTTATTAACTACACTTTCTACTGTCTTCTTTATGATTTTTTAAGTACAGTAAATACATGCGTAAAATAACACATTAACCTTAATTGACTACTTCATATCTATATGACGTTACAGAGTGATCTCTATTGTTTGTGAATAATGGAAAAATACACAAATCTTTCTTATTACAAACATTTGACTGGCTTATTTTCTCGATACTCTGAGGTGCTTACCATCTAATTAAAGATGGATGGCATGGTATTCCTTATCGAGTTACAACACTGATTCTTTTGAACATATCAAGGATATACATCGTTTTCTCATCTAATTTTTATTTTTTAAAAACTAATACGCCGATTCCTAACTTTGTATGGATATATTGATGGATACCGATATTATGGTCATTACTGTTATTACAAAAAACATAATTTTTCCGGGATATAATCAGCGGTTTTGCTACTATAAATTAAGACAATCGTGACCATTGTTCCTTACTTTGTAGGTCATTGCCAACTAGGTTGCTATTATTATCCTCTTTGTCTAAACCAATTAGGCTCAATGTGAAACATTTTTCAACGTTATTACAAAAGGCAATATAAACTTATCTAATTTCAACTCTCTTTCACGTTCTTGTCTAGCTCTGTCTAATGTTTGCCTTTCACGAAGATTCAGTGAGAGCCTACAGCGAAGCGGGCAGTTAAAACCTCGTTTTGTTATCAGGGTATATATGTACTAACAATACTGTATATAACAAAAAGGTGTGATTCCTGTCTTTTGGGAGAGTGTGATAAAAACACAATATAAATGTTTCATTCTGTCAAAATAATCATGTTCATATACGCTAATGTGCTTCAGGGAGCCTGTACATGCATCTCAGAATCCTATATTTGAATAAATCTTGGTATAAATGCAAGTGTTTATATTGTGAAATGTAACCCCACTTGTCTTTATACAAAAATAGTAATGTGACTGTATTCATTTTATTTAAAAATATGTCTATGCACAACATGAGCCTATTCAAATTTCTAAGCACAATATAAGCATATGTCAAATGATCATACCATGACCAAGAATGTACAGTTATGTGCAAGGAAGATTTTGATGTTTGCAACACTCCAACATGTTTTAATCTTATAGATCAATGTCCACAGGTGTTTAATGGCGGCTACGTCGAACCAAACTGTTTCAGACTCCCTGGATATTCGTGTACCTTCTACTGCAACCCAGTGTTTGTTAGGAGAGGCTATCGTCTGAATTGTGGGAACAATGGAACGTGGATTCAAGATACAAATTCAATTTGCGTAAAAGCAGGTATAATATATCAACTGATAGCAACAGATTTGCAAATGCAGAGCCACTAATACAGAAGAAATAAATTAAAATATTGTGAATGGAACTTTATATATATATATGTGATAGATCGGTGTGATGTTCTTTCTAAACAAACAACGGCATCAAAGTCATTTTCTATAAACACTCCATTACGGTTTTGGAAACTACCTTTTTTGTTTAAATACGACCAAAAGGAATTACCATCTCGATTCTTATGTATTTACCAATTTTAAACCTTTTCTCATCCTATAAATAGGACAAATACGTTGAGATATGGCCTATCAGTGGATTAGAGGCAATTGCTTTCTTATAATGGTAAAAACAAATGAGTGGCTCCTTTACTCTGGTTTGGTGTGAATTGAGCTCAAGCAAATCAGTGAAAGTTTTAGTGAACACCTTTTCAATTTTCTTAAATTCTTTCTGAGAGTAAGAAATGTTCATTTCAGTCAAGGTCATACCTGTACGACATGACACGTTTCAAATAACAAACTTCCATTTCTAGAAGGTTGCCTCCATCCGGGCATCTATTTTGCGTCTTAGTCTTCTTAATAATGTTCTTGCGGAAAAAATATTCAGTGGTGTTTTTATACTTTAAAAGTCAGGTTGTTTTAGGTTGTGTCCTGTATGGGCTAATTGTTTTATTTTCTTCAAATTTTTGCATTTCAAGTGATTGTTTCACATGGAAATACTAATGTTCTAAATTCTGTTCCCCTCTCCGTGTTGGCAATAAATTAAATCTTCTCCTTTTCAATACGCGCGCATAGTTATAGTTATCGCGCTCTTCCTGAATTCTCTTCTGTTCGCATTGAAGCCTTTCTTTTTCGGCCTCTCGTTCTTCGGCGCGTCTCTCTCTTTCTCTATTTTGATCTTCGCTAATAAACTGTCGTAAGGTTTCGCCGTAATATCCCAATTGCTTACCAAACTCTACCTTTTCGCTAGTGGACGACATTTTTTAAATTAAAGTACGTTCTAAAACAAGCGTCAATAAATTAACTGGAGCTCTGAAGGAAAATGAAGTTCAGTTTCGTTTACAATCTAAAAAAATATTATTTCTCAAAAACCTTCCTGTCTCAATGGCTTTCCCCGACACGGTTGGATGTGCAAACTCAATGTAACAATCTAAACTTTTTCTCGGATAGAAAGTACAATCCCATCGCTGCCACCAAAATTGTAACTTAATCGAGCTGACATCCTTTGAGACTGTGCACGGTTTCAAGAAATAACAAACACGTTCGTGAGTGACAATGAAAATGTATAAAACACTCACACTAATGACACGATAATAAACAAAATAGACATATAATATGAATATAAAGCAAATAGCAAATTGGATTTGACTCCTATTTCAAACTCATGTAGTAAATACTTGTTACAAACTTCATATAGTCAAATACTTATTACAAACTTCATGTAGTCAAATACTTGTTGCGAACTTCATGTAGTCAGACACTACTGTCATTACAAAATTAATGTAGTCAAACACTACTGTTATTACAAAATGCATGTAGTCTAACACTGTTATTACAAAATACGTATAGTCAAACACAACTGTTATCACAAAATTCATGTAGTTATACATTACTCTTATTACAAAATACGTGTAGTCAAACACTACTGTTATCACAAAGTCGATATCACCACACGTTTATCTCCGTGTTGACTTGGCCTGATTTCCGGCACGGCATGGTGGTCTAACTAGGACATATCGGGCATTTTGTAACATACACATATGCAGAACACATATAGCTCCTTCTGCCATGCATTGAACGAGCTCCAGGTATTAGACAAGGTCCCTGTACCTGCACGCATCAAGTCGATATAAAACATCCACTAGTACACGACAACTCGTCTGAAAGAGTTCAAATACGCGTGCATATTCAGGTTCTTTGGGACATCTGATTAGTCACATGTTAGACCGTATTCTTCATAGAACGGATGCTAATACTCACGATCCACCCTTGTATACCACGAACTTGCATCAGATCACCTCTGCATTATTTGCCATCTAGACATATCATCCCCTAACCCTCCACCTTCATTTGCTAGTAAGAGAAACCTCCGTATGACAAATAGAACCAAACTAATGTATGACATCAAAGCAAATCCAACAGCAGAACAACTCGATAACTGTTTGCGTTCATTGCTTGACAAAACATTATCCAACCACCAAGTCCAGAATAATAATTCACACGTGTTCTACGTTTTATAGCAGTGTTAAGTACCAGCTCGTACTTCTAAAAGAGAGCGCCGTAAAGCGGAGAGTCTTTGGCTTTCCACCAGATTCGCTATACATAAAGAAACATAGCCGCTAAGAACAACGTCACAAACATTTAGCCTAATTATTCCACTATAGTACTAAGATCACTGACAGCTTCAGCTGTAAAGATCTCTTTGAGATAACTAACAAATTAATGTCAAGGGAACAAATGTACACCACTTCCAACTACATTGCCCCTCTCGACCTTCTGGACCTGTTTGCAAATTTCTTCCCGGACAAGGTACAAACTATTGGAGATCAACTTCACAACACAATTTCAATTTACTCATCATCACCATGTAGTTACAATACATAATTTCAACCACAATCGTTATCAGCATTTAAACCCAGTTTGTATGGATTTAGTAGGGATAAGCGAGATGTGAACTTGATCCAATTCCAACATCACTGCTGCTAGAGTGCTTAGATTTAATATTGCCTTCGCTAACTGATGTTATTAATCTCTCTGTCTCTGTCTGTCTGTCTGTCTCTCTGTCTCTGTCTCTCTCTCTCTCTCTCTCTCTCTTCTCCGGGGAATTCCCATCGTTTTTCACAACTGCCATTGTAAAGCCTCAGCTGAAGTAACCAACACTCGACCATTTCGATTTCAAGAACTACTGCCCTGTTTCTAATCTCCAGATCATATCGAAAAAAAACAATCCGTGAATACGTTGTTCTAACCCAACTTGTATCTCATCTGAATTCAAACAGTCTTTTTAGCAATGCACAGTCTGCATATTGCTCTTACCACAGTACTGAAACTAAAAATTCTAAAATTAGTTAACGATCTTCTCTGCTTTGGATAGCGCAAATATTATAGTCCTCACTATCCTTGATTTGTCTGCAGCATTTGACATAATAGACCATGATATATTACTTCGCCGTCTTCAGCATGTATTTGGCATTCACAATACTGCCTTGTTGTGGTTCAAGTCCTACTTAATTAACAGGACACAAATTGTATCTGCATATGGAGTGCACTCCAGGGAAGTAGTGGTGTTCTACATGGGTCTGTTCTTGGACATATTCTTTTCATTCTATATACTCAGCCGCTATCAAGCGTCATAGATTATCATCCAGTTTCTGACCAATTGTATGCTGATGACACCCAAATATACTAGTTTAGGCACCCAACTGAAGTTGATGCTGCCATCCAAGGAGTAGATAGGTGTATGTTTGATGTGAAATATCAGCAACACCAACATTAAATTCAGTCAGTACGAAACCTAGGTGTTACTCTACACAGTACTATCACATTGCACTGTCATGTCATGAACATACGCAAGGCTGCATATCTTGAGCTGAGACGCATCAGCTCCATTCGCAAATATTTTTCAGTTCATGCCACTAACGCACTGGTGTGTTCATTAGTACTTTCAAGACTGAACTATTTTAATTCAATTGTATCTGGTTCTTCTCAATATCTACTCCAAAAACTTCAAAAAGTTCAAAACACAGCTTCTCTGTT
Organism: Unio pictorum; assembly: GCA_030141615.1. Lineage (NCBI taxonomy): Eukaryota > Metazoa > Mollusca > Bivalvia > Unionida > Unionidae > Unio > Unio pictorum. The sequence continues at coordinate 16,358,569 of JARLTB010000001.1, read as the reverse complement.
CATCCTTAGAATACCAAGATCAGAGCACGCTTCCTCGCTGCTCTGTACCCTTCACTTGCTATCCATTTGATACAGAATCGAACACAAAATGTTTTCACTGTGCTACGTTTCACGGACGGACTCCAGTCCAACATACCTATCTAGCCTCATCCATGTGCACACACTAGCAAGATACTTACGCTCCTCTTCTGACAGTCGTATTCTCATTATTCCCACTATAAAAACAATGTCATATTGACAACTATATTTTGCATGCCAGTTCCCAGCAATGTTCAACGACTTGGCCATTGAAACTAGACACAAAGACACAGTGATCTCAATCAAGAGTGCTCTTAAAACACAACTTTTTTGACTGCAAGAACAAACTTTAAGACAAGAATGTTTCCTACCGTATATATTTTCAGCATTTTTTATGTTTTCTAATTTCATGGTGTTTGATTTTGTTTTTTTTTAAGGTTTTATTGTAGTTCTATCAGTATAGATGTTGTAAAACGCTTAGAGCTTCTAAAGATCAGGCGCTATACAAAGCCCTCATTATTATTATTATTATTATTATTATTATTATTATTATTATTGTTGTTGTTGTTGTTGTTGCAAACCAGTACTTTCTCGAAAGTCATGAAACACCGAACAACATTTTTATTCCAAAAGAATTTAAATGTAGCTCCTATAAGCAGTGGTTATGTGTGATAAATTATATTTCTGTCAGAAAGCTACCTTTGAAGAATCATTGTTTGAAAGTGAGAGTGTGTATATCTTGAGACACCCTGACTTAAATTTATATTTAAACAGTAAGATGATTAAAGTAATCAAAGACTATTGTTCTTTCGAATCTCGGTAGTTGTAAATTACAAGAACAAAAATAGGCATAATTAAATATAAGGACCATTTAGATAATAATGCTTATGTTGCGATTTCAAGAATTATATTTACTGAACACACACACACACACACACACACACACACACACATAATATATATATATATATATATATATATATATATATATATATATATATATATATATCCTTTCCAGTCGAACAGGAGTCTTCATACAGTGGTCAAGAAGATGTAGCAGTTGTTGTGGGAAGCACTGCGCCAATTGTGATGATCATTATAATTATAGCTTGCATCTTTTCATGGAAAGCAAAGCGGTAAGGCAAATATCCTTGAAAATATACGAACATCATCATAATCCTCATTTAAATTATTATCATTATAGTCTTTAATGTCATCATTATAAAGATAATGAAAATACCATCATCTGTATCATATCATCCTCAATATTTTTCGACTTTTCGTTATTCTTCTTCTTTCTCCTTCTTCTTATTAAGAAGTATTTATTTATTTAATAAGATCATCATCATTATTATTATTATTATTATTATTTATTAGTATTAATAATTATTATTAATATACTTGTTATCATTATTATTAGTATTATCATTATTATCATTGTTATTATTATTACTGTTAGTACAGAATATACTTTTACTACACAAACGAGTGAGATATAATGATGAAGATAAAGAGACGCATAACTAAACAAATTTGTTCTGATAGTTTAGATTCTTTTTTTTGTTATTTTAAGGTCCAGTGTACGAAAATCACAAAGTGTGCTAGGTCATGCGGGCGATACTTGTTTGAGACCAAGAGAGAATCGTGACCAGAACGTTACAACCCTCCGACAACAGCCAAATGCAGATGGCATTAACAGTGTATCATTGTTTGAATTTCCTTCATATAATGGAATTTACGTCCATTCATTTGAACAACATAACCCTTTTGACCTTATTCAACTTTTAATAGAAAGCGCCCATATTAAATACTAATTCAACCTTTGTAAGCATAATATCTTTGACAGATGTGGTGTTTTGACAATGATACAGTCAGATTTCAGATGTTAAATTCACTTCTAATTCATTTCTTTACATTGTTTCAGTATGGTAAAAACAATTTGAATTGTGTTTATCCTCAATTATTTGTAAGCAACATATGCATAAATCCATTACTTTAATTCAGATGTGATGAGTCAACAATAAATAAAAACTTTTGATATGTTTATTGTCCAATATTGATTATCTATATGACTTATCTAACCATCAATGTGTCAGTGGAAGTCTCCGTGTGATCCAACAGTTGTATTGTATCCCCTTTCTTGTACATCCGCTAAAATATGTGGTTATAATGGTATCCGTCCGTCTGTCCGCTGTCAGTTTCGTTCAGTTCAAGTTGTCCATCGTCTAACATTGTGGATGGTTAGCAAATAAGAAGTCTTTCGGGTTCAAAAGTCAAGGTCGCTGCAACCGAACATTATTTTCAGGTCACATACCTCAAGCAAATATTGCGGATGGATTCAGCATGGAGCAAATTAAAACTCCATCGAATTTGGGGGAATCAAAACGTCAAGGGCATTGTGACTGAAAGAAACAAATAGTTTTCGCAACAACAAAAATCCTGTTTGTCTACATCACCGAGACCAAACTATATAAATAACTTGCGCTGTAAACCTTGAGGTCAAACGTTTAAATTAGAAGATAGCTATTCTTTCTTTAGAAATGCTACAAGCACACCAGACATTTTATCTTAAGCAAAGTTTGTGGATGGCTGGCACTAAAGAGAAGAAATTATCAAGTTGATTTGACGGCTACAAAGTTAACCGTCAAGTGATTGTGCATCGACGTTAAAATATTACGTTTGTTCTATACCAGAGCTTTGAATATACTTTGTTGACGGCTTTTAATTATAAGATCAGATGTCACAGGTCACGGTCATGTTAAATCTAATACGAAAACTGTGGTTTCTACATATTACGTTTAGCATTTTAAATGCTGGCTTACACAACTATTAAACACACGGGCTGACGTATACAATTGGCTGTTTACGGTACTCTTGTTTTAAATTTTTTAGAATGTATTATTAATAGAAACACACAAGAAATGAAAACAATATCCACATTGCATATATTTTAAGCACTGAAATCAACAGCAGTGGTTCAGCACGATTCTTCGACACATTTTACATGTGACGACAAACGTCGACTTTTAAAAATACTTACTTTTTAACATTTGTTTTAGAAATATGCTAAGCGATGCATCAAAGCTAAAACACCAATCAAAGTTTTATGTGCCCGAACCAAATTAAGCCAAAGAAAAGTAAAATGATTCAAAGAAACTTTCGATAAGAGCGTTAACAAATGTATATCTACCATTTTTCTATCCCCTAGACTGTATTGCGTATTTATGCACACCACGCATGTAACCCACAAAGTTTCAGAAAAAATCTTGAAACTACTAAAGAAGAGAAACGACGACGTGCTTCTTCATACTTTTACGTTTCTCAAAACAAGCCACTTAAAATGTTGGTGGTTTTTTTGTACCAGTTGATCCCGAAATTGTTGGATAGGAAACGCTGACACCATACTGCGCATTTACACCAAAAGCTAATGTAGTTAAAAGTTTCAGTTATCTAATTCAAATCAATAAAAAAGGAGATGCGATAATAAGAGTTTTCATGCTACGTTGCTTTTCAAACTACCCGATTTTTATATTTCAAAGTAAAACAAGCAACAAAAGCAAAGAAAAAACCGAGAGCATAGTTACAGTAAAACCCTCCAGGCAGCTATCACTTTACTTATTAAAGTATCAACAATTATCATAAACATGTGTATCAAATATGAAAATTATTTGTGCAATATTTGTCATAATTCCTATATTTTCATGTGTGAAAAATCCTTATAATTTTACTTGTCGAACATTCAAGATTTCCCATAATGCCATGCGATTCTTCATTCCGTGTCCTTATACAAGTCATATTTGCACCAAGAAAAGCTAGCATTTTGTGAGCTTCAGAAATGAAAGGAAACTATTTCCTTTAAGGCGTGATGTGTGTTGTTTTGCATCATCGTCATCATTATTACCAGTCTCTTGACCTAGTGTGGTCATTAAGGCACTGTGCTGCTGAACATCAAACCAGTAACCTCCACTTGTCTCGATCATGTGCCAATTCCTGTGTCTCCGCAAAACGTTTCCTTGTCCATTCTGTGATGTTGTCACTCCACTTATTTCGCTGTCTACTTCTTGTTTTGCATCAGATATTAAACTCCTCACTGTTTACTTCTTTGTAAATGTGCGACCCTTTAACAGCTTTGACAACAACATAAAATATCCTGTCTGCTACATCGTTCAATTGGTTAGATAGAGTAAAATAGTTTACATAATATCAAATATTTAAATTATCGCAACATCTTAAGTTATTTTAGACCTACCGTTCTCGCTAATCGCTGATATTATCAGCGATAGGTACGAAAAGATGTGGGTACTGAAAAATGAATTTAATCTTAAAAGCATCGATAAAAGTTTGGTATCTATTAAAAGATTTTTCCTACGTAACTACCCGATATATTCTATATTCTGGAACCAAAATATGACATTTTAACTTGTGACTTCCCCACTCGTTACAATATCACAAGTTTGTGCTGCACGTTGAAGTATACCCGGTATTAACTAGGTAGGGGGACATATTTCCTATTTTTTTTTTTGGCATTATGTCAAGGAATCTATCCAAAATGAGGCATGAAAAAAAAATAAATTAAAAATTTAGTCAGAGATACCTATTGATGTATCCGTATATAGTTTGCGTCGTCTAAATATAATAGGGTCGAAGATATTTGCAGGAAACAAATAATGGCACAAAATAATCAATCGACCATGAAAATCAACTTATTGTCGCCTGCTTCTTGCATTCATGACTTTGAAATGCAAACAAGAGTCCAAAAAACATGCCACATTATGAAATTATAAGATAATACAACGAAATTTATAGGTACTTTCACCAGGATAAATCAAGCCACTTGGCCGCAATGCTCAATCGTGCTTTACAGCTTATGCAGCAAATTTCCCCTTTTTATATCCTCTCAGATCTTTGCTATACGTTTCCTGTATGTGCCCCTATTAATGGACCTGACAAGAAATTGATGAAGGTGTGACTTTTTACTGACATAGAATCTAACAGTTATCATGTGTTATTTTGCTCAGTGTTATCTAAATGGCTACGTTTCTAATCTAATTTACATCTTCTGTGACATGATATTCGTTGGTGCGGATCGCTCGCCTGCCCTAAACAATCAATCAACTTGAAATGATACAATAAATATTGCATTACAAAATGAAACTGTCTTCCCTGTCTCTCAGAACAATATTATTTTGTGTAATATCTTGTGATTTGTATGTTAGATTAGTTTTTATCTTTTTTGCCATATTTGGGGGGGGGGAGTTGACTTGTTATTTTGGGGGACTGTTGTAATTTCATTACTCTCATTTATGAACCAAGTACATGCATATTGAATGTACTAATGTCTTATTTTGTAAGATAGAATAACGATGGATTTCTTTTTACCTCCTTTACGTAATTTCATTGTTTGTTGGTTGTTTTTGTTTTGTTTTGTTTGGAGTTTTGTCATGGGGGTGGGGGTAAGTTTTGTTGTTATTATTATTGTTTGGGGTTATGTATCCCGATAAGCCAAATTTGGTATCCTTCGGAATATAACTATTGTTATAAACCTTTAGGCTATCCTTCACGTCACAGCACAATTTTACCGGCTCAACATAAAAGCACATTTAGTCACTATCACTCTTGAATAGTCTATTTCTATCACAGTGAATCAGTATCAGTTTTAAGTAGTCTCGTTCTATCATAATGAATTAGTCAGTCCTGAGTAGACTCGTTTATCACATCGAATCAGCATCACTTTTAAATAGTCTCGTTCTATCACAATGATTCATCAGTCAGTCCTGACTAGACTCATTTTATCACATTGAAGCATACTCAGTCTAGAGTAGTCACATTCTATAAGTTAGTTTGTTTTCTATCTTGTAGTAAAATTCATACGTTAACCAAGTAGTTGTAAATCAGTTGTAAATTTGAGTTGCTATTTTTTTTTTTTGGGGGGGGGAGGGAGGGTTAACAACTAGAACCCAGTCGTCAGTCCATGTATCCAAGCAAATGCAATATATTTCTGGCACTTGAAAAATTTGTTTTCATCTTTTTATAGTTAACAGTTGTTTACTTTCTACAATTTCCCTTCTGTTTACCGAACAAAGCATTGTCCGTCAATTTGTAATCAGTGTTTCAAGAATTTCCAGATTTATGGAAGTGCTAATTGAAATTTAATTAAACATACATACAAACTTAGTGCAGGAGATTCGTATATCACACACACACACACACGTACACAGTGGTTGGTTGTTTTAAGAAGATAGTAAGAGCCAACGTTTCGTCGCCTAAGCGGTGAATGGCTGACAATGTGGTCACATAACAAAGCGGTGGAGTATGCAGAGTTGTCAACTGTCACATGAACCACACATGCATACGATACACTGCAATGATGTAACTGTGATTCAACTTTCGTGATTATAATCCAGATATAATCAGATGTCATCAACAACCTGAATATGTTCTCTATATATGCACGCGTATTTTAAATTTTTCAGATGAGTTGTCATGTACTATTGGATGTTTTATATCGACTTGATGCGTGCATTTCCAGGGACCTTGTCGAATACTTGGAGCTCTTTCAATGCAATGCAGAATGAGCTATAATTGTTCTGCATATGTTTCAACTTTGGTGTGGTGACATCAATAAGGATAGAATGGGTTAGCAATAACTTATAAATAATAACTTTTTTGGTTTGGAGAGTAAAACACTACAGTAAATATAATACATTGTATACAAACCTTGGAGGCAATATTTGTAAACCTACATTGCACATCTCACATATATGTAATCTAGAACGTGTAGGTAATTTTTGGATAATTTATATTCCGTCCCCGAATTCCACACAAGTAAGTATTATAAGCTACTGAGCATTTATTTACCGCAATGTCGTGCTCATTACGCAATGTCAATATGTACTCACTGCTTTCAAATGCTCGTCAACTATGATTTTAAACAGACGTTTCCTATGTATTGATTTATGACTAATACGACGTTAAATCATACATTGGATGTGAGTCATATTTTTTGTCTGACACTATAGCAGAGAGAAGAGGGTTTTTTGTTATTGTTCAGTAATAAATAATAATAAATATTGATTTTCTATCAAGGCTTGAAACTATTCGGTATGCTTTCTTAACTGGCTTGGGCATACCCTGAAAAGTAAACTGTGCTACTAGAATCTATATTTGTTTTGTATACAACCTGTCTAAAGTTACAATTGGGAGTAAAAGATCGATTGATTAGGAAGTACTTAGACTGAAGGAATTCTCGGAATAGTTTCTCAATCCTTCAAATTCCAGGTAATTTAAAACGTTGGACCCTCGAACGGTGAGTCGGATGAACATTTTACTTCCTTCTGTGTTGTACACATTACGCAACATCCACTTGTACTCGCTGTTTTGAAATACTCATCAAATATGAATTTAAGCAAATATGATTAATGCATTTGTAAATTGACGAGAAGAGTAGTATAATACGATTATACACTTTGAAGGACGTGTTGTCTGGCATATATGTTACTTTTGTTATAGTCAAATACGTCACCGTTTCATGTGATAGTGTCCAATGGGAGGGTAAAGATCTATTCATGGCTAAGGAAGTTTTTAGACCTAGGAATAACCTGTCAAGTCTTGAAACTCCAGCTAGTGTATAATCTGGAATTATCCACACTCACAGCCTTTTCTATTTGAGAGAGAGAGAGAGAGAGAGAGAGAGAGAGAGAGAGAGAGAGAGAGAGAGAGAGAGCGCAAAGTCATTCCAGAGGCTTTCTTTCTCTCGCTCAACACCGTTTTTTTTAGAAATTTCCGTTAAACTTGCCTCTATGACGACAACGTCACGAGCAAAACTGCTGCTCATTGTCTTTCTGAACCCCCCCTCCCGACTGAGAGCCGATTTTATCCTATCCGTCCCAGCATTTGTAGTGAGTTCTTCCACAAACAAAATATAGTGAAGTACATCTAAGGTGGCAGAGTCCAGTTTCGTAATTTGGCCCCTGGCAAATTTCTTAACTTAAGGGTATGGTGTGAGTTTTTGAGCTACTATTGTGTAATAATTAAAGATATGGATAAATTTGTGAACTAGGTGTTTCAGGCTTGTGTTGTTCTTGAAATTGATGTCAGACATGTACACTTTCCATAGTTACTCTGCAGTATGTTGATTGTGAAATACCAATAGTCGGCTAGGAAGAAGAGCTAGCCTCCCATAGCAGTAGACACGTGGGTTCAAGACAAGTAGAATATCTAAAAAACGGCATGGATGACAACTATTATGAATTGCATCAAGCTATTTAGTAGACAATGTTTTTCAAAATTTTCATCTAGGAAAAGACCTTGCGTTTGCACTGTGAGCACCACGTGCTGTCAAAAATGGCCTTCGGATGTGAAAAATGTATGTATAAAATAAGGGTTGGGGTACATAAACATTTTATTCTAAGAACTTCAATAGACTTGTCAGGTCAAGTGTGTGATATGATTATGTTGCGTTACATAATACCTATCCAGAAATATGTACCTTTTTGACCTTACTCGCGTATTATATTTTTAATGAATTTTTATATTAGGCAGGTGCATGCGACATTAAATTTGTACATAAAAACTGGACCCTGCCCCCTAAGCACTCGCGGCAACTTATACGGGCAATTCACTGTACAAACAGCAACATGTACCTCGCCATGCACTGCCATTTCGACTGTACACTTATCACTGCGAAACCAATATGATTTTACAACTACTATTCACTTGCCACCTTTTATTTTAGTAGAAGTAGTAGTACTAGTATTGTTGTTCAGACACTGATCACCGTAGTAATTAAAAGAACCCAAATGGACCGTTTTGACCTAGCATACACACATTATGTTAAGGACCGCAAGTAACTTTCAAACCCGAATTAACTTGCGGTGATTATTTATTACAACTTTTAACCTGCATAACTTTATTTATTGTTCTTACATGACTGTGTAAATTAACCTGGCTTAACGCATGCAGTTCTTGCATCCATCAGTACTCAAACGTCGGAATTCAACGTACTGCTAATTACCGCCATGAAAATTGCATATGTTGTATGAGAACAGGCTTTTTTTGTATTCAGAAGAAAGAAAATAAGATAAAAACATTTGTGTTGATATTAGGATATTAGGTACACCAAATTGTAAGCTAGATATTTACCATAACCTAGTTGGTTTCTTTTTTTTTCGTGTTTAACCAAAATTCATCACCTTAAACAAAGCAAGAATTTTTTTCATGTATTAAGCATTTTTGATTATTTTTTAAAAATTTTATTTGTATGATTATTATTCATTGTCATCTATATCTAAACTGAAAAACAAGAGCTCTTATAAAAGTAAAGTCAGTGTTGTTGATGACAAGCCTACCGCCACCCAATAATGTGTATCACCAATAAGCCATCGTTTACTTACCTTTACCTGGAAATTACATACATTGAGGACAAGCCAACCAAATAATGTTCTTGATTTGTTTGTTTTGGTTTTAACGTCATTTCTCGGGACAGGATAGGCTATACGTGAACTCCAGTGTGTGTGTGTGTGTGTGTGTGTGCGTGTGTGTGTGTGTGTGTGTGTGTGTGTATGTATGATTATTATTAATACGTGTTGGTTGTGTTTATTATATATATATATATATATATATATATATATATATATATATATATATATATATATATATATATATATATATATATATGCCCGGTGCAAGAGTATTTTGCGCCCTAGGCAAACCTTCCACTTTGCGCCACCCCGGCGGGGCATTACTTATTATAAACTGACATTAATAATATTACACAATTGTTTTTCCTTTCATTATTTAGTCTACATATTTAATGATAATAAACGAATAACCTGACAGTAGTTCGTTTTTTGGCGCACCCCAAATATTGGCACCATAGGCGGCCGCCTAGTTCGCATATTGGGTTAAACCGGCCATGCATACGTATCATATACAACAACTCTCAGCATGCTACACTATGCTTATTTTAAAGTTTAATATTCACGATTTGTGACAATTCTAACGTCCAACACAACTGAACCGAGTCAACGTACCCAAAGTTTCAATATTTCTAGTGTAACCCAGCATGTGTGTGTGTGTGTGTGTGTGTGTGTGTGTGTGTGTGTGTGTGTGTGTGTGCCGAGAGTGTATCAATTCTCTATTTCACATGACGTACTCATGAGTAATACTATTCGGCCAAAAAGCAGTGTATAAAAATGCCTTATTGGTAGTCAATCACCTACCATCGTCTAGATCAGGGGTCACCAACCTTTTTGATACTGAGAGCTACTTCATGTGTACTGAGTCATACGAAGGGCTACCAGTTTGATAAACTCTTCTGAAATAACAAATTTGCTTAGTTTGCCTGATACATTATTAATAATGTGAAGACTCTGATCACGTTAATGATTTCTCACAATAATTACCAACAATGACAAGGTGGGAAACAGATATTAATATTCAGCACTTTATTTCTATTTATCTCAGTAATTGTTAAATTTTCAGATAATCACTTACATTACATTTCTTAGGAAAAATGTCCCATTTTCACTAGCCACTGACAAACCTTTTAAACAAATCATGAACTTTGTTGCACCATGTTTCAAAAAGTTATCAAGTATGTACATTGTAATGTCTGTAATGTAGTGAAAAAACTTTTTGAACTAATGACCAAATCTGATGTATTTTTAACAAAATAATAACTGTTACATGTCATGAACACACATTTTAAATTGAACAATTCTTCAATATTTTAATTAAACTTTCCCATGGCACTGACATGTTCCCACTGACATCTGATATCATTTTCTTTGTTAGTGGGAAGACTGGCATTGCATGCTGTTTACCATTGTATTGTAATCTGGTGTGTAACTTGACACTGCAACTGTAAGTGACTCTTTCAGATGTGCATCAGTGAGGCGTGTTCTGTGTTTGTTCTTGATGAAGTTCATGTCAGAAAATGCTGATTCACATAGATAGGTAGAAACAAACAGGCTGGCAACATTCATAGCTGCTGTACACACACCACTGTACTTCTCTGTGTCAACAAGGCACCAAAAGTTTGGTGCAGCCTGGTAGGCTTTGAGGTGGAGGTCATTTTGCAATGTTATGATTTCAATCTCCACCTCTCCAGCATCCAAGTTGAACGTTATACATAGTTGCTCAGCAAAGCTTGTTGTGTCCACATTCATGAAAGGATTGGAAATGAATGATACACATGGCTCAAGCTGATCAAGGTCACAAAACCTATTCTCAAACTCTTGCCCAAGTCTGTTTATTACTTCACAGTACTAGTCTGCAACTTTGTCAAATGTATCAGATGCAGAAGCATTGTCTTTTAGCACTGACTGCACAGAGGGAAAGTGCAGCACCTTTTTTCTCTGTATATCCACAGAGAAAATGTTAATTTTGGCTTTAAATGCATTTAAAGCACTTATCATATTAATAACAGTCTTGCCTTTACATTGCAGCTTGCAGTTCAAGTGGTTTAGTTTCCCAGTAATGTCCGTCAAAAATGCAAGGTCAAGTGTCCACTCTGTGTCCTCTAGCAGTGAGACGTCTTCGCCTTTGGACTGCATGAACTCTTTGATTTCACCCAAAATTGACAAAAAACGAAGTAAAACTCGTCATCTGCTGAGCCATCTTATTTTTGTGTGTAGTAGCAGGTCACCATATTCAGCTGCCATCTCCTCCAATAGCACTTTGAAAATCCTGTGCTGTTTTGCTTTGGAGCGGATATTGTTTATGATTTTCACAACGAGAGTCATCACGTGCCCAAAGCCGATCACTTTGCACACGATGCCTGCTGGTGAATGATGCAGTGGTAATGCAGAAATTTTGGGAAGTCTGGTTCACCTTTACAGTGAGCGATGAAACCTGCATGTCGGTCAATCATAGCAGGAGCCCCATATGTGGTCACCGCTACCAGCTTTTCCAATGGTACCTTTTTCTGCACGAAAAACTCCTTCATTTTGTTATAAATGTCAACTCCCCTCGTAGTTGTCTTTATGGGCAGTAGTGTCAGAAGTTCTTCTCTTGTGGAGAAATCTTCAAACAATATTCGGATAAAAACCATCAACTGCGCTGTACTACTGTTGTCCACGGACTCGTCGCACTGGATGCTAAACCACCTGCACCTCGCCAGATCCCGGTCCAGCTGATCGACCAAGTTACTGGACAAAGCTGATACTCGTCTAGCCATCGTAGATGCCCCCAGATGGACGTCGGAGATAGTGGCGATTACATCGGTTCCATATTTCTCGTCTTTAAGTACAGTGTTAGCAATTATCATCATTGCTTTTTTGACAACTTCTCCGTCTGAAAATGTCTTCTTCTTCTTGATCAGGAAATGCGTACCTCTAAAAGAGGCTTCGGTTGCTTTTTGTGACTTTTTCGCCGGCCTTGGGAAGAAAGCCTGTCGCTCACCCAAAGCTGTCTTTAGCTCAAGGGCTTTTTCTGCCCCTAGTGCGATTCCCGGTGGGTAGTTAGCATTGTAGTTTTTGTGATTCGTAGTAAAGTGTCTCTCCACATTGTGCCGCTTTGCCGTTGCCACAGTCGCTCCGCATATAAGACACACGCAGGTTTGTTTCACAGTCGTAAAACAGAACTCCGACTCCCATTCGTTGTAAAAGTGATAGGTTTTCTTTTTTTTTCTGCCATGTTTTTGGGGTAAGAAACTGCGTTCAGCGCCAATCTTCGCTGAGCCCGCTAGCTTACTCTCCACAAGCACTGTATTGTCACACGCACAATACTGACCTTCGAACTACGTCAGAGTACGTCAGAGTTCACCTAAACTTATCTAAACTTCATGTATAAGAAACATATTTTTAAGATATTGTCATTCTTTAAATCTATATAAATGCAAGTGTGATTGAAAAAAAGAATAGCAACAGAATAAAATACAATTTTATACGCAGTTGAGTTGTGCTATTTTTAGAACAGGCCTGCGGGCGACTCATGTGGTCGTTGGGGGCGACCTGGTGCCCGCGGGCACCGTGTTGGTGACCCCTGATATAAACTGTAGGAAGATAGGGCAGAGAGAACATGAGGACCAAATGAAGGAGCAAATGGACACAACTGATAAACATTAACAATTTGCACAATGCCTAATGGCCACAAGCGAAGATAATAAATAATCAGTCAGTTAGTTCGGTCTAGTAGTCTGTATCACTTAGCTTTAGCACAGAATAATATATGGAACTAGCGACGGAAATGACTCCCGCTCTCGCCCTAAGAGAGTGAGGGGCCTAGGTCTGACAATCGCTTCGGGTTGGAGCCTGAGAGTTCAGGAGAAAAGGACAACCCTTCTCCTTATTTGAGAAGACACAAATACAAAAGAGGAAACAGGGCTTAGACAGGGAGAATGAAGAAACGACGAATCTACAGATGGAGCTAACAACTACCCAGATCCGACCGACATTGATACAATTTGTGTCCTGTTGACTAAGTAGGATTTGATCCACTGTAAGGCTATATTCTGAATGCCAAATACATACTGGAGACGGCAAAGTAATATATCATGGTCTATTATGTCAAATGCTGCAGACAAATTAATGATAGTGATGACCGTAATCTTTCCATTATCCAAAAGTAGAGAGAATGTGATTGACATCGTTCAAAAGAGCAGTTTAATAATATGAAAAGGGCGATATGCAACTGCACATAGTTAAAAAGACTAATTGAATTCAAATGAGATACAAGTTGGGTGAGAACAACTTTTTCTAAGATTTTGTTATATGCACGGGAGATTAGAAACTGGGCGGTGATGGTTTCTTCAGCAGGGCCTTTACGATGGCCTTTACGATGGCAGTTTTGAAAAATGATGGGAATTTCACCGATGAGAGAGAAATATTAATAACGTCAGTTAGTGAAGGCAATATTGCATCGAAGCAGTCAAGCAGCAATGATGCTGGAAATGGATCAAGTTCATATGACAATGTGCACTCATCATCACGATTGTCATTACTAAATGAATAGAGACAGGTTCAAATGCTTCTAATGGTTGTCTCTGAAATTCTATATCATAACTGTATGGTGACAATGAGTAAATTGAAATTGCGTTGTCAAGCAAATTTTTAATGATTTGCACTTTGTCACTGAATAAATTTGCAAATAGGTCCAGAAGGTCTACTGGAGAAAAGGCAGTTGGAAGTGGTGTACATTTGTTCCTTGACATTAGTTTATTAGTTATCTCGAAGAGCTCTTTGCAGCTAAAACTCTCAGTGATCTTAGTACTGTAGTGGGATAATTTGGCACTGCCCTAACACTGCTATACCAAAGAGAACACTTATTATTGATACTCTGCATTTGGTGACTAGACCATGTTTTTAAAGCAATGAACGCACGCATTTAACTAGTTGTTCTGCTATAGAAAACATGTAAGTTGTTAGGATTTCGTGGATGTCATGCAATAATTTGGTTATATTTATCATACGGGGGTTTCTCTTAGAAGCATATAAAGGTGAAGGGTTAGGGAATGATACCTCGACATGGCATATAATGCTGAGATAATCAGATACATATTCGTGGGTCGTGAGATACAAGGTTGGATCGCACAATATTATCATCAGGTCTATGAAGAAACTAGTCTCAAATGTGACCAAGCTTAAGGGTGGGCTGGTTAACTGACTGTTTAAGGTTGAAAACATGACTGGAATCTAGAAGTTTTGAAGCGTATGGGTTTCCATGACAGTCATAGTTGAAATCTTGCAATCTATCGAATGTCCATACTCCAGAAGATTTGGAAACTGCTCCAAAAAGAGAGATTCGGTCAGTTTGTGTTTTCTACTAGGAAGAGGACGGTAGAGACAGAAAGTATGGACTGACCATGATAGCTGTTCTCCATTGTTAATATGTCATGGTGAATTTCTCGCTGTGGTCATCGATCACTTCTCTAGAAATAATCTAGGTGAAAGTGCAAAATTATATATTTAGTGACATGTTGCTACCAAGGCTTTTGTATGCCTTGAGGAGGTTTTCCATCAACTTCTGTTTTTTTAAAATAGAAAATGTGTTTCCACTAAGTGGAAACCTCTCTGTGACATCTCACCATGACATGCAGTGCACGATCAAATACATAATTTCAAATAAGTTCACGAATCTGAGGACCAACAAAGACAACATCTTTAATCTTAGCTTCACTTAACGTTGGGAATTGTGCATGGACGTAATTGAAGCTGGTTTTGTTTTTGTTCATCACCTTGACAAAGTTCTTTATCAGACCCAGCTTGATGTGCAAGGGTGGTAACACAATCTTTCTTGATTCAACAAGTGGTGGATATGAAACACTTTTCCTCTGAGACTCTGATAACTGTTGGAGTGTACATTGACATAAACATTTTGTAAAAATTAACGATGAATTTGTATATAACCGTTATATAACGTTATAAAAAGTCATCTCCCCCTGTGAAACGTTATAAAATGCAATGGAGTAGACAAAATATCGGTCATTCAATAATATATAATACTATTAGTTTTCTAAATATAAACAATCTGTTACACTATAACAAGTTTACTAATCTCAGATATCTGAATGAGGATTGATTCTTTTCGTCTATTCGTACCGTCTTCCGAAATACATTGTATTTGCCTCTGTTTACCCAGTTACCACATCATCATCACCATCTCCCTACAAGGTACACAGCCGGCTTATTAGATTACACAATAAAGTTATTCATGAGACATGGATAGAAAGAAAAAACAATCACGCATGAGAATATTAAAGTTTATTTTATCACATGGTAAAATGTAATTGGAATTAATTTTTTGAACAAGATACATTTGTATAAATGCGTGTTATTATGATGGAAAAGAGACAATTTAGTCTGCGTTCTGCTAAAGGATCGTCTTCTTTACTGGAAACTATCATCAACCATTATAGTTTTTAAACAAAGTCACAAAGTTCATCTCTATTTTTGGATTCGCCATTTTCATGACTAAACATACGTCATCATAAATAATTACACGTTAGGTTGTTGCTGCTTGTTTTGGTGAAGGCGAGATTACACCAAATAAATCATCTATATCCATTCGTGATCCCCTGCTTTTCTTTCCTCTTGAAAATTTGTAGTTTTGTCTCGAAAGTGAGTATTTGTATTTTAAACAATGCTGACAGAGTACACCCATGTTGCACTGCAGTAGGTTTCATGGTGACACTGCATGTACTATAATAGTATCCTGGTCACAGCGTCTACTAGCTGAGACTATCCCAATCGTCCCTTCCATTTGGTAGCATGTATCTCTAGCCTACATGTAAGAACTCAATACCTAAAATACCATGAAAAGCTTAACAATCTGCAAAAATTGCTCATTCCCGAACTAGACGAGTCTGACCATGAAAGTGATTCAATGAGCATCTGTCATGTTTCAATTTACAAAAGCAAACAGGATAAGCCACTTTATTAAAAATTTAACTTAGTTCAAATAATATCAAGATAATTTATATATTGGATTGACTTTAACGATTGATCATAACAACATGAAGGGATCAAATGTTAGGAACTATGCTTTTGGACTCTTAATATACATATTTATTCGCCGAGCTGATCTGAATGATATAAAATGCAAAGCTGTAGAGTAAATTACAATATGTATTACAAACACCCTTAGATTGTAATGTGAAGTCTTGATCGAAGTTCAAACGAAGTCTGAAATGTAGTATGGTTGGCTTTATTACACTTTGGGTACAAAACAATAATTATATAAAAACCCGTCTATGGAAATAATATGTTGGATTTATATGGGGTCAAAGAAACTGTAATGTCAAAACTACACCTACTTACCATCACGCCATTTTTTGTCAGAAACACCTACACATCAAAAAACATTATTTGACCTTCAAAACGGTAGGAAAGTTATGGAGATCCCTTCCTAACCAACACGCCAACTAAAACACCAACACCCATAAATACAAACAAATAAGCCTTTTAACATGACAACCACCCAAGCGTACGAGTTTTAAGAATCTAAATAGGGTTATCATATTTTGTGAAAGAAAACAATATGTACGTTACTTCCTCCTTATACACCGTCATCAAAATAGAAAAGACATGAAATTGTTATATACTTTCATTTCATAAATTGATGATTAAAGTTTTCTGTATACAAATATATTTGGCAGTGCAGGTAGTACCTAATGAGTTCAGATATATTTGAATTCCCTATGTATAATAAGTTTATGCATAACATTATTTGCTGTAAATATTGAAACAAAACAATGTCCCTGATCTCTGAGTCAATCAAATCTAAAACTGCTCCCGCATTAAAAGCCCAAACATTATAGTAGTAAATAAAACTGGTCAGCACAATAAAAAGGATCATACTAATACAAATAAGTTAAACTTGGGTCATCTGTTCTCCAAAAACATAAATCACCTGTTTAGCATTTACAAATGTTTCTAATTTAGAATTAAACAATATGGAGGAAGACCATCCTATTATAGAAGTTATTAATGTCTTAGCCTAGCTTTTGCAGTCCTATTATAGAAATTGTTAACGTATTAGCCTAGCCTTTATAGAAGTTGCTAACGTTTTAGCCTAGCATTTGCAGTTATATTATAGAAGTTGTTAACGTCTTAGCCTAGCCTTTGCAGTTATATTATAGAAGTTGTTAACGTCTTAGCCTGGCCTTTGCAGTTATATTATAGAAGTTGTTAACGTCTTAGCCTAGCCTTTGCAGTTATATTATAGAAGCTGTTAACGTCTTAGCCTAGACTTTGCAGTTCTTTCATCACAGCCAAGTAAATATTATCTTAACAAATATACTAGAAAAGGAGATAGCCAGATTTTTTAATCAATATTTTCTTTCAGGTTAATGTATGATGTTCAAGTCAGACATTTTTCTCTAAAAAAAAGTGATAATAAGGAATTCTCGAAATGCTATATCCAGATCCGAACTCTAAAGACGTTCTTAGAAACTTCAATAGAAGATCAAAGTTATTCTTTGTTAAACAAATTGATATACAAAATGTTCTCATAATGTTTTATCCTCACTATTATCTTAGGCCATTGCCTCCGCTGTTTAATCCATACTACTATTTATCAGTTACACTGGCATGCTGATAAATCTAATTAAAAGGTATATTAGTATTGAGTCTCACTCTCTGCCCTATAATTTCATCAATATTGTGTGCAGCTGAGCCTGTTAAATGGTTAAATTATTGTACACGTGACTAGAAGGCTTTATGTTCGATTATCGCCGTCCTTTCAGCGCAGATTGATACTAAAGCAAATTTGTCGTGTTATGATCACAACAGGTAATAAAAGGAAGTGAAAACAGCAACCATATGTTGGTCTACATGCGGTTATGCTGGCGATTGCTTTTACTAAGTAAAATGGCGGAATACAGGTTATAGGGTGGAAATGATGCAATACCGAATCATCAAAATCAACCAACCATCCCCCATATATGTTTTTCCTGTTATGTCAACACTGAAAATTTTAAATCCTCCGTGTATGTCCTTAAAGTGCATTAATTTATATTATTAATAGAATTTTGTTTTGATCATGTGCCAATGTCGGTTCCAGCTACGAAAAGTAAAGATAATAAACTGTTCCATTAAAACAAATCTAGACAACAAAAATCACATTTTTCTTCTTTGAGTTTTTATCGATTTAGAGATCACTATTAACAAAGATCCACGCACACCAGGTGACCTTTTCGCTAACGCCAGAGACGATTCTTAGGGTGCAAGGGGAGTAATCCTTCTGTGTATACTAAGGCCATAACTTATACTGTAACGTCTTCACTCTTCATCCTCATAAAATGTACATTAATTGTCAGAGTGATTTCGCTAAAAGTTGATGTGAATCACTAGACAGGAAGCACGACAGATCTTTAGACAAAGAGATTCATACAGATTGAAATTTTATATCAAGAAAACGTTTTCTTAAAACTAAATTATTCACTTATTCCGACAAGTATAACTAACAGAAAAAAATATTGTAGTAGTAGTAGTAGTAGTAGTAGTATTATAATTATTATTATTATTATTATTATTATTAAATTACGTCATTCATCATTGTTCACGTTTGACTTAATTACTGAAAAGTTGAAACAATCCTACATATGCACTGGATGAAAGCGTCTAAATATGCCAGATTTGTTTTTTTGTAGAACTTCCTGCAGTAGCTTTTTAAGTGATAATGTCCCGTCAATACGAAAGAGACCTGGATATATATATAGACCATTACACATTTGTTCAAATTTTTTAGCACAAGTCTTTCCTGTTAAGTTGTCAACCGTGAACTGTATATACAGTGTATAATAATGTATGAATGAAATATGAGTTTGTACTTGATTTTACACATCCTAGTGTGGTTGTTGTTTGTCTACCGCATTAGATCAGTTGGGAATACCAACGAATTCAACAAACCGTAATGCATTAATCAGTGGTGTCACAAGTGTTGATGTTTGTCTATAATCATGTATGAGAAATTCAGATTTTCAATGAATGGCTTCATGTATTTTCTTATGTGGAGTATGTTCAACTTTAACGTTACCTGTGGTAAGTATTTACATTGTATTTATCCACTGGAAACATTGTCTTTTTTTAATTGGGACCCGAATGGAAGGCTGCAAATTGAGACGTTATTATACCGCCGGATTTGTGGCCTTAAATAACAGCAAATCATGAAGGTTATTTAGTAATAAGGAAATTGGAGTAAATTGATTTGATCAGGGACACGATGATAGCCTGCCCCAGCTGACTGTTCGTATGATCCGAATATTCGCCCTTTCGGTTGTGAATTCGGAACTCTAACCACTAACCCACCGTGGCTCACACATTTAATATGCGCAAATAAAGATGAATAAAATATTGATCAGTTTTGTCTGCGCATTCATCTGTGACCAATGTTATTCTAATTCGAAGCTAAAGTCGTAGACTCTAATATGCAGTCTGCATTAAGCCATTGTATCGCCTATATATTAATGTATTTACTCATTCGTTCCTTTCGAGCGAAATGTATTCAAATTAAGGTCTTTAAGTTGATATACGCACCGGTTGTTTGTTTTTACTTTGTTGAAATATATATATATATATATATATATATATATATATATATATATATATATATATATATATATATATATATATATATATATAACATTTTTCCAATGAAGATGGAAGGTGTGTCCACCCTCGGGATGATCGCTCTGTATACCTTATGATTCTTTGGCAATGGAATTTATTTTCAAAAGAATATTATTTCCCTACTTCTTTTTTGTCACGCACTAGCTGATGTAATCTTTCTTTTTGATATGATAATACATCTCATTTTCTGCGGCAAGAACATCGATTGTTCTTAGCCGCATTCCTTTGTCAAAACTTTTAATGGAAGATGGCTGATGCAAAGAACAATGAGGAATAACTTACAATGATAATGCGACATCACGCCTTACCTTATATTAATTTTTTATAACCGATGATGAAATTCGCATTATTTTTTAATTTTTTTTTTTTATTATTTTTATTTTTTTTTTTTATTTTTTTTATATAAAACTTTTTTTTTTTTAATTTAAAGGTATAGACTTTGTAGTCTGAAATAAAGAATTCTTATTCTAATTCTTATACCTTTGTTTTACGTTAGGTTTTCGACAGTCACTTAAATGTAGTCAATAGAGCAATAACATTTCTAACAGCATTTTAAATAAAAATCCCTTTCCGGAAATTCCGGGACAAGCACATTTGTAACATAACTCAAAAAGGATTTTAAAAGACTGACACAAGCACTTAAATAGGCAGTCCATTCTTGTTTTGTGCACTCAAATATATCAGAGAAAACTTTAAGACATCGCCGTGTTGTTTGGGTCACATTCGCAATTACATGACCAAACTGATTTGTATCGTGAACCTGCGGGAGATAACTCATACTGGAGATTGTAAATACGGTGCATTATCATTGAATCTAATTGATTAATTGTTGTATTAAAATTAAAGTTATACCTGTTAGTTCAAAGAAGAACGTACTATAAGACCAAATATGACCAACCTTTGAATCACTTCATGTTATGGTATGATGAAGCAAAACACAAGTTGTACTAAAAAGATGAAACTTTCCTTGTCATATACAAGATGGCCGCTTTAGCTTAACAGGTTTGAAGCAGATGTTCAATTTTTGTGCCGGTTTTCATGATATATGTACTTGACACAGTTCTTCGTCTACGATATTGTGTTCAGGATGCATTGGCTGTTTAGATCATGTGTTTCTTCGTCTCTTTCTTTTGGAAACGAGAACAATTAGACTTTTTCTCAGCTATCTTGCTCCACTGCTACAGTCAATCCGTTTATGTCATCATGGACCCTCGTTAATGGCTTTAAATGGCCACTCCTTAGCTCGCCACGCTAAAATGTGCTCTAGACTAAACGAACATTCAACATTACTTAAATGTAAACGGATGCCGAAAAAGAAACGTTGTCTCAATGCTGGTCAGCGTAGAACAGGAAGATGGATTCCAGTTATCTCGCTTTCCGGCTCAACAATTTAAACAATCTTTCGTTAATTTAGATAACATAATTAAAATCCCTGTTAAATCGACAACCTTTGTGTCAACTATCCAAGATATACCACTACGTATTGCATTCTAAGGACCACTGGAAAAGCGCACATAAATAGTTAACTTTATCAACCATGATAGAAAAAAAGATAACGACATCAGTCGATGAACCACAAAGCACGGATCTAACACACACTGGTTCCTCATTCAATGCATTCCCCTCCACTCAAGCGGAAGTGAAAATGCTGTCATCAGAAAGAATTCCATGATCAAACGTCTTAACCATACCACAACCTTCAGTTTCTATCACACATCGTTACAACCAGTCGAAACCCTCACAGTGAAACAACGATCAGTCCATGTTTCTGTCTCTACCGTCCTACTCCTAGTAGAAAACACAAACTGACATAATCTCTTTTTTGGAGCAGTTTCAGAATGTTCTGGAGTATGGAAATTTGGTAGATGCCAACCTGATTATTCTTGTATTTTTCAACTTTGACTTTGACTGTCCTGGAAACCCATACAGATCAAAACTCTTAGATTCCATTCATGTTTTCAACCTTATACAGTCAGTTAATCAACCCACCCATAAACATGGTCACATTTAGACTGGATTCTTCATAAACTTCATGATAATATTCTACGGTCCACCCTTGTATACCACGAACTTGTATCAGGTCACCTCTGCATTATATGCCAACTTGACGTATCAGCCCCTAACCCTCCGCCTTTATTTGTTGTTGATATCTGCCTGTGTTTATTGCTTCAAAAACATGGCGACCAGCAAGCACACATTATCAGTTTACATATGCTCTCTGTGATTTAGCAGTGTTAGAGACCAGCTTCGGACTGCTATGAGAGATCGCCGTAAAGCTGGGAGGCTATGGCTTTCATCCAAGCTAACTATTCATGAGCAAACCGTTTTCAGCATTTAAACTTGTTACTATAGACTTAGTAAGTACAATTGAGATGAAGAGTGCACAAAGGTCATGTGAACTTGGCCCAGTTTCAATATCACCACTGCTTGAGTGCTTAGATCCAGTATTTGTTTCTTCACTAACTGATGATATTAATACTCCTCACTCATCCGGAGAATTCGCATCATTTTTCAAAACTGCCATTGTAAAGCCTCTGCTGAAGAAACCAACACTCGACCATAACGATTTCAAGAACTACCGTCTAGTTTCTAATCTCCCATTCATATAAAAATTCTTAGCAAACTTTTCTCAACCCAACTTGTATCTCATCTGTATTCAAACAGTCTTTTTAGTAATGTACAGTCTGCCTGCATATCTCCCTTGATACATTGCTGAAACTACTCTTCTAAACGTTGTTAATGACATTCTCTCTGCTTTGGATGGTAGAAAGATTACAGTCCTCACCCGCCTTGATTTGTCAGCATAATTTGACTCAATAGACCATGATATATTACTACACCGTCTCCATCATGTATTTTGCATTCATGATACAGCCTTACTGTGGTTCAAGTCCTACCTGGTCAACAGGACACTAACTGTGTATGCAAATGGCATACACTCCATTCCAGGTGATCTATGTTGTGATGTTAGACCTTTTCTATTTTTGGTCCCTATTTCTTCATTCTATACACTCAGCCGGTCTCTAGTGTCATAGATCATCACCCATCGCCTCACCAATTATATGCTGTCGACACCCAAATATACAAACCTAGACACCCTTATGAAGTTGATGTACTCTCCAATGTAAAAAGGTGCATTTGTTAAATGTGAAATCATGAATGACATGTAACAAGCTGCAGATGAATAATGATATAAATGAGGCCATTATGATCACAACACAAATACTTTCTCATTCACATCCTATACCTCAAACAATAAATATCAGCAACACCAACATTAAATTCACAGACAGTCAGTACAAAATCTAGATGTTAATTTGGACAGTATTTTCACATTGCACCAACATGTCATGAACATATGCAAGGTTGCATATCTTAGGTTGAGACGTATCCGCTCCATTCGCAAATATCTTTCAGTTGATGTTATCTAAACACTTATGTTCATTAGTACTCTCAATGCTGGACCACTGTAACTCAGTTATGTCGGGTTTATCTCAATACCTACTCCACAAACTTTAAAAATTTAAAAATACAACTGCTCGGATCATCCTTCGATCACCACGATCAGACCACACTTATCCTCTGCTCTATACCATACACTGGCTATCCATTCGATCCAGACTCAAACACAAAATTCAATCCCTGTGCTATGTTTTACTAACGGACTCATGGCCAACATACCTTACCGATTTCACCAATGTGTACACACCGGCAAGAAACTTACACCCCTCTTCTGACAATCGAACACTCTTTATGGACAATGTACTTTTGCACACCAGGGCCCAACAACGTGGAACGAATTGCCCACTGAACTTAGATTAAAAAATACAATGACCCCATGCTCTCAAAATTCACCTTATTATTATTATTATTATTATTATTATTATTATTATTATTATTATTATTTGCTAAAACCGTTTTAGCAAAACAATTTGCCGAGTCAACGGTCATTACCCTAACATTCCTTTTTTCCTTAATAATCGAAGAACTTTAAGATATCTTAAATACAACTGTGTATTTGTTACCTTTATTATGAAAATTCTATATAATATTTGTACCAATGCTATTCAATGTATCGCAATGATTTTTTTAAAAAGATGTCCTTCGACATTTTTTCAATTAACTATCTTGCAAGCAATCATTCAAAATTGTACAAATTTATTTCTAAATTGCATTCATTAATTTCGTCAGAATTGTATACGTTATATCACACTTGTATAACTTAATACAGAATATGGAAATATCACAAGCAAAGGCGATCAGTGTGTGTGTGTGTGTGATACATACAATTGCGTTTATGTATATATGTATATGTATCTGAAGAGGAAATAAAGAAAGTCATACATACAAATGTAAATAAAGTCAAGTTAGGTTTCTTCAACAAAAACTGCAGAGCTATTTGTTCACTAACATGGAAAAGTATATTCAACAGAAGAATTCTTGACTTCATAATACACGAGAGCGAGAGAGTTAGTTTTGTTAAAGAAATATAACGTGTTCTTTTCAAATACCAACTTGATTCTATGAATGAAAAATCATAGCAGGCATTCATGTGTGTGGTAACTGTTGGAATATAAACAATTTACAGAAGAGCAGATGAACTTAAAAACGATATCTCATGGTATGCTTGTTCAGTAAATTATGGAAATTATAAATTACGCACAGGTGTTTAAAGTGAGAAAGAAAATCATAATCAATTTAAATCGTTCTAGTAAAAATTTAAATAAGTCCAATTCCTTTATTTTCTTCCCTTCATCTATTTTGCAATGAGTTGTCTCACTCATGTGTTTAGATATTGCGTTTTTTATATACTTTTGTTGATATATATATATATATATATATATATATATATATATATATATATATATATATATATATATATATATATATATATATATATAGTGTATTGTAAGTCCTTTAATGACAAGCTATGTTCCTAACTTTTTTGTATTTGCGAAACATTAACTAACTTAAATCTCTTCTGAAGAGGAAATAAAGAGCACATTCAGAGAGTCAGTAAGTAGTAACAAATTTTCAATTAATGTTTACCATTTCGTCCGCTTTATTTGGCAACACACCACTATACTTTTATGTTATAGGTCTCTGTCCACCAGCGGTATTTAATGGAGGTTACATCCACCCAAATTGTTCAAGAATAATGTTCTGCAACGTCTACTGCAACCCTGGATTTAATAAAACCGACAATTTGCTGTTTTGCGTAAAAGGCGAATATTGGTTGCCAAATCCAAGTTCAGTTTGCATTAAGTCAGGTATAATAAACAGATAACAGCACATTTGTAAACTTATAGATATTAACACACAAGTAATACATTTAATAATGCGATTACAAGCACATGAATTTATGTGAATAAATTAAGAGAAAAACTTCAAGATGTATGATTGAAAAAATATCTAATGCCAGAAATATAGTTATTTCATGTAAACATGTTGGTCAGTATATTTATTTAAGATATCGATCACCTAAAAGAAGAAAGATGGGAAATAACCAAGTACAATATTAAATTTATTATGATCAATATTTGTTGTCATATGTAACAAATCTTATTTACAATTTAAATTTCAAAACGTTTATTCTTTTCGCGCAAATAAAAGACTTGACTATGTGCAGTAACCATGTGCAAACAAGAATTTCCTGGTATGGTACTGAGATAATTAACAAATCTTCATTCAATTATAAAATCAAATGGTTACATTTGTTTTCCAGTCAATGCAGATTCTAAAAATACATCATAAAAGCACTTAATGAACATACACAATCCGATTGAACTAATTCCGGTTGCTATTATTTTATCTCTAATATATTCTCATTAAATAAGATTCAGGCAGTCATTAACTTAATTAACATTCAGGCAGTCACTAACTTAGTAACATTATGGCAGTCACTAAAGTAATAACATTCAGGCAATCACTAACTTAATAACATTCAAGCAGTCACTAACCTAATAACATTCAGGCAGTCACTGTGTATTAATAGCTTTACTCATCCTTCATTGATATGTTCCTCCGTTTGAAGTTTGCATAATATTTAAAGCAAAGTCAGAAAGTACTATTTTAAATCCAATGAACTGAAAATATACCAGTTCTAAAACTAAAAACGTATAGAAATTATATACAGTTTGTATGTGCAAAGAAGATTTTGATGTTTGCAACACACCAATATACTTTCATCTTATAGTTACCTGTCCAGCGATATTTAATGACGGTTACATCGTATCACCTTGTAACAGACTCCCTGGAAATGCGTGTACCTTCTACTGCAACCCAGGGTTTGTTAAGAAAGGAAATCAGCTGAATTGCGGCAAAGATGGAATGTGGATTCAAGATATGAATTCAATTTGCATAAAATCAAGTAAGATATATCAACTGATAGCAACAGATGAACAAATTTATAGACATAAGTCCACAAGAAATAAATTAAAATATTGCGCAGAATGAATATGGAATTTAGGGAATTATAATGAGAAACTATTCTAAAGATATGATTATATCTATATACAAAGCAAGAAAGTGTAATTTAATTACTGCACCTAGACATGAAGGCAGATATCTTTATATGTTATATAGTCATATAATTCATTATGCTACAATTTCTGAGATTGCCCATATTTGAACATACAAACTGTGTCCCTCTAATCAGTAGCGTAGATGGGGGTGAGGGGGGAGGTTTGGGGATGCAAGTTGCACCGGGCACCATTTTACGGGGCGCCGGAAGAAGACTAAGTCACTAACTGTTGGTAACACTTTTGATGTGGTTGTTGCATTTAAAATTTACAGGCCTCATATTGTCTTTCTATGATAACTGTATTATTATGCTGTATTCAATATTAACTACAGTGTTCAAATGTTTCAGTGACAATGGGGTTGTAAACTTTTTACGTTGTCCCCGTGCGCCAAATACTTTCCGCTACGTCAGAGAGGGGGGTGGGGCGAACTGCCTGTAATATTTAGCAAAGCAAGTTAGTCATTATAAGTCCTGATTTCGAGATCTTCGCCTAACATGTGATGAGAAAAACATTAACAGAGGAAGAAAGTTTAATTTTAATCAAGAAGTATAATAGACGATTATGATCATCCTGCAAAAGTGTCTACAATTTATTAACTACACTTTCTACTGTCTTGCTTATGATTTTGTAAGTACAATAACACATGCATAAAATAACACATTAACCGTAATTGAGTACTTCATATCTATATGACATTAAAGAGTTGGGTTTATATTGTTCGTGAATAATGGAAAACAACACAACCTTTTTTTTTACAAGCATTTGACTGACTTAATTTCTTGATTCACTGAGTTGCTTATCATTTAATTAAAAATGGATGGTATGGTATTCCAGTTACAACACTGATTCTTTTGAACATATCAAGGATATATATTTTTTTCTAATCTAATTTTTGTTTAAAACTAATACGCCGATTCCTAACGGTCTGTGGATATATTGATGGTTACTATTATTATGGTTATTGCTAATTATTAAAAAAAAAAAGTTTTTTCCGGGGTATAATCTGGGGTTATGATACTATACATGAAGACACTCGTGACCATTGTTCTTTACTTTGTAGGTCGTTACCATCTAGGTTGCTATTATTATCCTCTTTGTCTAAACCAATTAGGCGGAATGTGAAACATTTTTTAACGCTATTACAAATAGCAATATAAACTTGTCTTATTTCAACTCCCTTTCACGCCGTTGTCTAGCCTCTGTCTAATGTTTGCCTTTCACAAAGATCCAGTGAGAGCCTATAGCGTCCGTTAAAACCTCGTTTTGTTATCCGGATATATATGTACTAACAATATATAACAAAAGGTTTGATTCCTGTATTTTGGGGGAGTCTGTTAAAAACAGAATATAAATGTTTCATTCTGTCATTATAATCATATTCATATATACGCTAATTTGCTTCAGGGAGCCTGTACATACATTTCAGAATCCTATATTTGAGTAATCTTGCTATAAATGCAAGTATATTGTGAAATGTAACCACACTTGTCTTTATTCCAAAATAGTAATGTGACTGTATTCATTTAATTAAAAATTATGTCTATGCACAATATGAGACAGTTCAAAGTTCTAAGCACAAGATAAGTAAATGTGGACAATTATTGTTCCAACATATATTATTGCATCAAATGAGCCTGTCCAGATACCGATTATGTAAAGAATAGAAGGAGAAAGAAACAAATGTAATGTTCGCGCATTATGATCAATGTATTATGTCATATGATCATAACATGATCAAGAATATGCAGTTATGTGAAAAGATGATGTTGATGTTTGCAACACTCCAACATGTTTTAATCTTATAGATCCCTGTCCAGCGGTGTTTAATGGCGGTTACTTAGACCCATCCTGTAGCAGACTTCCTGGATATTCGTGTACCTTCTATTGCAACCTAGGGTTTGTTCAGAGAGGATATTTGCTGACTTGTGGGAACAATGGAAACTGGATTCCAGATACAAATTCAATTTGCATACAATCAGGTATAATATATCAACTGATAGCAACACATTTACACATATAGAGCCACCAATACACAAGAAATAAATTACAAAAGTGTGCAAAGGAATTTAGGGAATTATCAAGAGAAACCAATCTGAAGATAAATGATTGTATCTAGATGGAAAGCAAGAACAGATAATTTGTATTACTTCAAATTTTAGAAATCTTTAGCGAAATCAACAGACTTTCTTACAGTGTGATTAATATTGGAGACATTTCTTTCACACCCTACACAGGAAGAGTTAGACCTTTGAAGAAAACAACAGATGAATTTCTTCAACTTGCCAGAAAATACGATCTTTCTGAGGCAAACGTTTCTTTAATGAATAAAGAAATAAACAGACTCTAACATAAAAATAAAGGAAATAAAATTAAAATATAAGATGGAATTATAGTTAAGAAAGCTGGAACTTGGGAAAGATAAAGAAGAAAAACAAATTGCAGTTCCAGTTACGGAAAGAAAGAAAACAAATGCAGTTGGCAGTTACAAAAAGAAGAAAAACAAATGCAGTTACAGGTAGAGAAAGAAAAAAACAAATGTTAATTAAGAAAGAGGAGAAAGTAAAAAACAAATGCAGTTACAAGCGGAGAGCGAGACAAATATAATAACAGAAAGAACAAATGCAGTTACAAGCGGAGAGCAAATACATTTTAAATTCGAGAAATATAAAGAAAGACAAATGCAATGAGAGAAAGAATAGATGAAATAACAATTTAGAATGAAAGAAATTAGAGCTTGCAAGTTAAATACACGTCGCCACTTCACATGCAAAGTCAAGTTTTGATGTTACTAAGAATTATGTTAGCGCACTTTTTAGAGAAAAACGAAGTAGATATATTTTTTCTGTTTTTGGAAAAGTTGTTCACAAATTTGAAATTGTGAAGATTTTGGCAAAAGATATATGAATTCCTGTCAGTGCATCTAAGTGCCGACTAACAATCTGCACAACATTCTGAAATCAAACTTCTGATAAACTTGATCATAAATCTTTATCTCTTCCTACCGCGTATCTATTGTAAGAAGAAAGGACACGTTATTTCTGATTGCTACAAATTGACAAATAAGCAGCATAATCAAGACATACCTGTTCAAAATTATCTTATTCGAATATATCAAGGACACGGTCACGTATTGACACCAATACGTTTGGCCCTAATTAATCACAGACTGAATTATGAACCATTCATACTAAAGAGTTCTATATGACTCTTGGATTTTCAGCCAATCCCATCCCTATTAACATTTTAAAGGACACAGTAGCTTCTTAAAGACTTTTATTGTCAACTACTTTACCTTTTTATGTAAAGTCGTCTTCTAATGAAAGTATTATTATTCAAGGAGTAGAGTGCAGATTCATTAAAAATTCCTCTCCATTGTGCAAATTTGTAATCAGACTTAGTTTCAAAACCCGTGATAGTCGGAACAGTGTGTTTCTTACCCTTTGAGGGCATTCATATATTACTAGGCAACGACCTAGCTGTCGATAATATTGTAGTTATACCACTATTAACTTATTATCATTGTTTGGATAAGAACATCAATCCTATTGAAAGAGATTTCCCTGAATTATGCCAAACATTTGCAATTATTAGAGCTATGGCAACGAAAGCCCGTGAGAACGATGTTGATCAGAAAAGGATTCCTTTAGCGGACACATGGTCAGGAATTTGATGAGGTCACTCACTCCTGGTTTGGATCAATCAGAAGGTATTGATCACAGTGATCCTCTTTTAACTACTCATTCTCTTTATTCTAATCAAGGTGATAAAAGACAACAACTTGTCGTTGAACAGGAAAAAGATCCTGCAATCTCATGTTTATTTCAATGGGCCATTAATGAAAATGAAGCCAATGAAGTACCTGTCTGTTATTTTATCAAATATGTGATTCGATTCATGAGCACATGCTGACCTACCGAGGTACCTGCTCTTCATGGGTGGTCAGAGAATTATCAAACTTGAGTTCCAAAATCATACAGATATAAAATACTCAGTCTCTCCCATTTGGCTGGTCATTAAGAGATTAATAAGACTTGTCACAAGATCTTGGGTCGCTATTATTTACCAAACATTTAAAGTGATGTTTGAAAATGCTGCAAATCTTGTTATACTTGTTAATTGGTAGAATAACCCAATCACAAGATACCTAAGGATCAACTGAAACCTATTCCTGCATTTGACGAACCATTTAGCAGACAAAAAGTAGATTGTGTTGGTCCCTTACCTAAGACCAAGTCAGTTGATCAATACTTGTTGACCATAATGTGTGCGTCAACACGGTTCCCAGAAGCTATTCCTTCGAGGAATATTACAACTAAAATATTAGTAAAAGCTTTGATCCACTTTCTCCCCGGCTATGTCAGCCTTAGACCACAAGCGAGTGAGACAAATACAGAGTGGTCTCCCTTCTATGTGAATACAGGAAAACAAGATCTGTTTTATTTACAAACATTTGACTGACTTAATTTCTTGATACACTGAGGTGCTTAACACTTAATTAAAGATAGATGGCATCGGATTCCTTCTCTAGTCGCATAATCCATACCTCCTTTTTCATCTACGACGGTATACTGACCTTTTCACTGTAACACTAACATGTTTTACCAGTCAGAAATAAAACAAACATTCTGCCCCCACTTTTGAATTTTATATCGCGTGCTTTTGAATTATAATACTGCGAGACTGCTAGCTTGCCTTAACGTTTCACAGATTATTGCACAAGTCTGTCTCAACTTGTCCTTCAAATCAAGCTAATGAACCTACCATATACGAGACCCCTACCGTTTTTGGTTAATCCCGTTTACGCTTCGGACACGCACTAGACATATGACCCCATTCTCCACAACTGAAACATTGTTTTTTCTGTCTATCCTGACTAATAGATCCCATCTCATCTGATCTGCCTAATTCCCCCTTTCGGTTTTTTGTGGAAATTCCTCCCTAAACTACTCCTATCTGAATTCACCTGCTTCCTCTCCTTAGAACCCCTCGTGTCCCATGCTACCACATTCAGAACTCCTCCGTGTGCGTCTGCGAATATATCTGCTTGTTTATCCATTTCATTAGCCCTATGGATAGTTTTCTCTTTTAAGTATTGGACTAGTTTCTTACTACATACTGCTAGCAATTGATCTCTGATGAGAAAATCACATACTGCATCGTAAGTCTTTGCGACTCCTCCACAAGCTAACCAACGGACAAGGTAATTATATATCCTATCTACAAACTGATTGAAGCTTTCTCCCTTTTCTGGTTTGCTAAATCGGAATTTTTCCTTAAAGCCCTTTTCAGTAAGCTCAAACCTTTTAAGCAATGCATCCGGCAACATATAGGAATTAGCTGCCTCTGCGATCGGTATCCTTGAGTATGCTTCTAAAGCCCTGCCTTTCAGTGTAATGCCCAATCTTCTTATTTGAGTTTTTGCGCAGTAGCATATCTTTCGAATCTTAACAGGTAACTATCCAAATCATCCTTATTTTCTTCGAATGCTGGAAGTTGTGGTTTTCTAAATTTACCCAGTTGCGATACCCTATCGTTCTCCAGTCGAGACCGTTCTAAATCTAGCTTTTCTCTTTCAATACGCTCGCTTAGCTCTAATTTCTCGGGCTGTGTTCCCCTCTCCACGTGGGCAATCAATTCAATCTTCTCCTTTTCAATACGCGCGCTTAGTTATAGTTATCGCGCTCTTCCTGAATTCTCTTCTG
This sequence comes from Unio pictorum, assembly GCA_030141615.1. Classification (NCBI taxonomy): domain Eukaryota; kingdom Metazoa; phylum Mollusca; class Bivalvia; order Unionida; family Unionidae; genus Unio; species Unio pictorum. The sequence goes on along the minus strand of JARLTB010000001.1, from coordinate 16,326,256 downwards.
TTCGCGTTGAAACTTTTCTTTTTCGGCCTCTCGTTCTTCGGCGCGTCTATCTCTTTCTCTATTTTGTTCTTCCCTAATAAACTGTCGCAAGGTTTCGCCATCATATCCCAATTGCTTCCCAAACTCTTACAATTCGCTAGTGGACGACATGTTTTTAAATAAAAGTACGTTCTAAAACAAGCGTCAATAAATTAACTGCTTCTCTGAAGGAAAATTAAGTTCAGTTTCGTTTACAATCTAAAAAAGTATTATTTCTCTAAAACTTTCCTGTCTCAAAGGCTTTCCCCGACACGGTTGGATGTGCAAACTCAGTGTAACAATCCAAACGTTTTCTCGGATAGAAAGTACAATCCCATCGCTGCCACCAAAATTGTAACTTAATCGAGCTGACATCCTTTGAGACTGTGCACGGTTTCAAGAAATAACAAACACATTCGTGAGTGACAATGAAAATGTATTAAACACTCACACTAATGACACGAGAATAACAAACACAAAAGACATATAATATGAATATAAAACAAATAGGAAATCGGATTTGACTCCTATTTCAAACTCATTTAGTAAATACTTGTTAGAAACTTAATATAGTCAAATACTTGTTACAAACTTCATGTAGTCAAATACTTGTTGCGAACTTCATGTAGTCAAACACTATTGTTATCACAAAATTCATGTAGTTATACACTACTGTTATTACAAAATACGTGTAGTCAAACACTACTGTTATCAAAAAGTCGATATCACCACATGTTTATCTCCGTGTTGAATCGGCCTGCATTCCGGCACGGTCACTCTACCCTCCAGACTTGTACCTACACGTTGGCACTTAACTGGTGGTTTATCCTCGTAATGGTGCACCAGACATCCTCATATTCACACGCTTATCCGGCTATTCATACCCAGTGAGTCAACTTTTTGGATCAAAATAAGTAAAAATGGCACCTGCCCCGACAGCTAAATACATTCAGAGCTTCTGTCTAGTGGCGTCACGCGATACAAAGAAAGATTATATTTATTTAAAAAATATTATGGCGCGCGAAACAAGACACCTTGATAATAATATAAAGTTTGGTGGTCTAACTGGGACATATCGTGCATTTTGTAACATACACATATGAAGAACACATATAGCCCCTGTACCTGCACGCATCAAGTCGATATAAAACATCTACTAGAACATGACAACTTGTCTGAAAGAGTTCAAATACGCGTGCATATTCATGTTCTTTGGGACATCTGATTAGTCACATGTAAAACCGGATTCTTCATAGACCGGATGCTAATACTCACGATAAACCCTTGTATACCACGAACTTGCATCAGATCACCTCTGCATTATTTGCCATCTAGACATATCATCCACTAACCCTCCACATTCATTTGCTAGTAAGAGAAACCTCCGTATGACAAATAGAACCAAACTAATATATGACATCCAAGCAAATTCAAAAGCAGAACAACTCGATAACTGTCTGCGTTAATTGCTTGACAAAACATTCTCCATCCACCAATTGCAGAATAACAATTCACACGTGTTCTACGTGGTATAGCAGTGTTCAGTACCAGCTTCGTACTTCTAAAAGAGAGCGCCGTAAAGCGGAGAGTCTTTGGCTTTCCACCAGATTCGCTATACATAAAGAAACATATGATACCGCTAAGAAGAACGTCACAAACATAGTCCATTTAGCCTAATTATTCCACTATAGTACTAAGATCACGGAGAGCTTCAGCTGTAAAGATCTCTTCGAGATAACTAACAAATTAATGTCAAAGGAACAAATGTACACCACTTCCAACAACATTGTCCCTCTCGACCTTCTGGACCTGTTTGCAAATTTCTTCCAGGACAAGGTACAAACTATTGGAGATCAACTTGACAACACAATTTCAATTTACTCATCATCACCATGTAGTTACGATACATAATTTCAACCACAATCGTTATCAGCATTTGAACCCAGTTTGTATGGATTTAGTAGGGATAAGCGAAATGTGAACTTGATCCAATTCCAACATCACTGCTGCTTGAGTGCTTCGATTTAATATTGCCTTCGCTGACTGATGTTATTAATCTCTCTCTCTCTCTCTCTCTCTCTCTCTCTCTCTCTCTCTCTCTCTCTCTCTCTCTCTCTCTCTCTCTCATCCGGTGAATTCTCATCATTTTTCACAACTGCGATTGTGAAGCCTCTGCTGAAGTAACCAACACTCAACCATATCGATTTCAAGAACTACTGCCCAGTTTGTAATCTCCAGTTCATATAGTAAAACAACCCGTGAAAAAGTTGTTCTAACCCAACTTGTATCTCATCTGAATTCAAACAGTCTTTTTAGTAATGCACAGTCTGCATATTTCTCTTGCCACAGTACTGAAACTACTCTTACAAAATTAGTTAATGATGTTCTCTGCTTTGGATAGCGCAAAGATTATAGTCCTCACTATCCTTCATTTGTCTGCAGCATTTGACATAATAGACATGATATATTACTTCGCCGTCTTCAGCATGTATTTGGCATTCACAATACTGCCATGTTGTGGTTCAAGTCCTACTTAGTTAACAGGACACAAATTGTATCTGCATATGAAGTGCACTCCAGGGAAGTAGTGGTGTTCTACATGGGTCTGTTCTTGGACCTATTCTCTTCATTCTATATACTCAGCCGCTATAAAGCGTCATAGATCATCATCCAGTGTCTGACAAATTGTATGCTTATGACACCCAAATATACAAGTTTAGCCACTCAACTGAAGTTGATGATGCCATCCAAAGAGTAGATAGGTGTATGTTTGATGTGAAATTATGGATGACATGTAACAGGCTTTCAGATGAATAGTGATAAAACCTCAAACAATAAATATCAGCAAAACCAATATTAAATTCAGTCAGTACGAAACCTAGGTGTTACTCTACACAGTACTATCACATTGCACCGTCATGTCATGAACATACGCAAGCCTGCATAACTTGAGCTGAGACGCATCAGCTCCATTCGTAAATATCTTTCAGTTCATGCCACTAAAACACTGGTGTGTTCATTAGTACTTTCAAGACTGAACTATTTTAATTCAATTTTATCTGGTTCTTCTCAATATCTACTTCAAACAGTTCAAAACACAGCTTCTCGTTTCATCCTTAGAATACCAAGATCAGAGCACGCCTCCTCGCTACTCTGCACCCTTCACTTGCTATCCGCTTGATACAGAATCAAACACAAAATGTTTTCACTGTGCTACGTTTCACGGACGGACTCCAGTCCAACATACCTATCTGGCCTCATCCATGTGTACACACTAGCAAGATACTTACGCTCCTCTTCTCACAATCGTATTCTCATTATTCCCACTAAGAAAACAAAGTCATATGGACAACTATATTTTGCATGCCAGTTCCCAGCAATTTTCAACGACTTGGCCAATGAAACTAGACACAAAGACACAGTAATCCTTATCAAGAGTGCTCTTAAAACACAAATTTTTTACTGCAAGAACAAACTTGAAAATAAGAATGTTTCCTACAGTAAATATTTTCAGCATTTTTTATGTTTTCTAATTTCATAGTGTTTTATTTTTGTTTTTTTTAAGGTTCTTTTGTAGTTATATCAGTATAGATGTTGTAAAACGCTTAGAGCTTCTAAAGATCAGGCGCTAGACAAGGTCCTCATTATTATTATTATTATTATTATTATTATTATTATATGATAAGTGTTGCAGACCAGTACTTTCTCGGAAGTTATGAAACACCGAACAACTTTTTTATCCCAAGAAATTAAATATGCTCCTATAGGCAGCGGTTATGTGTGATAAATTATATTTCTATCATAAAGTTACGTTTGAAGAATCATTGTTTGAAAGTTAGAGTGTGTATATCTTGAGACACCCTGACTTAAATTTATATTTAAGCAGTAAGATGATTACAGTAATAAAAGACTATTGTTTTATCGATTCTCGGTAATTGTAAATTACAAGAACAAAAATAGGCATGAGTATTTTCAGTTATGGATCTAGTTCACTTATTGAGTCACATGATATATGAAATTGGCAATGGAAAAAGCACATGCAAAATCTATAATTAAATATAAGGACCTTTTAGATAAAAATGCTTATGTTTCGGTTTCAAGAATTATATTTACTGAACCTATATATATATATATATATATATATATATATATATATATAAATATATATATATATATATATATATATATATATATATATATATATATATATATATATATTTGGGATTAAAAAAAACAACACAAACGCCGATAAATTTGTGCGACTAGTTTCGCATTTATACTTCTTCATGCACAAAATGTTTTTAAAAGAAAATGATGACGTCTACAAAGTTATAAACAATTACGTCATTAACATAACGTCATGCTTTTGAAAGAAGCGGATGACGTCTATATATCAATAATTACGTAATTGACATAACATTATAATTTATATTCTTTATTATACAAATATCATATGTATAACTGGATCAGAATGATACATGAGTCTCTAATGAAAACTGAGAGTGAAATTATAATGTAGAGACTAACAGTAATACATATAACTACATATTTTATATATATATAAAAATCTATACAATTTTATATAATGCTTTAGTATTAAGGCCATTGGGATAAACAGTATCTAACCGATTAATCCAATAACTTTCTTTAATGAGTCTGTTCATTTCTCCGTGCACAATATCGATTGGCATGAAAGAAAAATCCCTTAAAGAGTGATTATTTGTATTAAAATGCATTGAAACATTAGAGGAGAACTGAGGATCCATATAATTTTTATATGAAAGCGGTGATTATTCATTCTCTTAGAAACTTGTTGAAGTGTTTGTCCAACATATTGCATGTTACATTTTTTACAGGTTATCAAATAAATTACATCAGTTGATATACAATCAGTGTTATATCGTAGAGAAAACATTTCTTTAGTATTGGAGCTACTAATATATATATATATATATATATATATATATATATATATATATATATATATATATATATATATATATATAAATGTGAAATTATATATATAAATATATATATATATAAATCCTTTCCAGTCGAACGGACGTCTTCATCCAGTGGTCAAGTAACAGGAGGACAACTTTCGTTAGGAGTTATTCTGGCAATCACTATTCCATTACTTCTACCTGTGATGATAATTATAATTATAGCTTGCATCTTTTCATGGAAAGCAAAGCGGTAAGGCAAATATCCTTGAAAATATTCCACCATCATCATAATCCTCATTTAAATTATTATCAGTATAGTCTTTATTGTGATCATTATAAAGATAATGAAAATATCATCATCTGTATCATATCATCCTCAATATTATTCGACTTTTCGTTATTCTTCTTCTTTCTCTTTCTTCTTATTAATAAGTATTTATTTATTTAATAATAATGTCATTATTATTATTATTATTATTAGTAGTAGTAGTATGTATTAGTATTATTAATTATTTATTATTATTACTAATATTGTTATTAATATTATTGTTGTCATTATTATTATTAGTATTATCATTATCATTATTATCATTATTATTATTATTATTATTATTATAACAGAATATACTTTTACTACACAAACGAGAGAGATATAATGACGAAGATAAAGAGACGCATAACTAAACAAATTTATTCTGATAGTTTAGATTCTTTTTTTTGTTATTTTGAGGTCCAGTGTACGAAAATCACAAAGTGTGCTATGTCGAGCGTGTCGTACTTGTTTGAGACCAAGAGAGAATCGTGACCAGAACGTTTCAACCCTCCGACACGAGCCAGATGCAGATGGCATTAACAGTGTATCATCGTTTGAATCTCCTTCATCTAATGACATGTACGTCTATTCATTTGAACAACGGATCCCTTAAATCTCCAGCAGTTGCAAGTATTATGAACCTCCCCCGTCGTACACTGAGACCCAAATTGCAGCTAACGAAGCCCCTCCCACCTACACAGAGGCAGTCAGAGACCCTACAAACTTCAATTTATATATCTGAATCATTGTGTTATTTGGACAACAACAGCGAAAATCAAATATATTTTATTTTTGTATCGATGTATCTTTGCATAAGCATATTCATTCACAGCAAAACTTGTAAAAATGTTTGGCAATCTCCTTTACCCTCAATTTACCGCCATACCTATGCTCGCCCTTTCCTCTAGATGTTATAATTATAATAAACATAACCCTTTTGACCTTATTCAACTTTTAATTGAAAACGCCCATATTAAATACTAATTCAACTTATTGTAAGAATATGTTTGACAGATGTGGTGTTTTGACTATGATACAGTCTACATTTCAGATGTTTAATTCACTTCTAATTCATTTCTGTTTCAATATAGTAAAAACAATTTGAATTGTGTTTAAAACTCCATCGAATCAAAACGTCAAGGGCATTGTGACTGAAAGACACAAATAGTTTTCGCAACAACAAAAATCCTGTTTATGTGCATCACCGGGACCAAACTATATAAATAACTTGCGCTGTAAAGCTTGAGGTCAAACATTCAAATTAGAAGATAGGTATTCTTTCTTTAGAAATGCTACAAGCACACCAGACATTTTATCTTAAGCAAAGTTTGTGGATGGCTGGCACTAAAGGGAAGAAATTATCAAGTTGATTTGACGACTACAAAGTTAACCGTCAAGTGATTGTGCATCGACGTTAAAATATCACGTTTGTTCTATACCAGAGCTTTGAATATACTTTGTTGACGGCTTTTAATTATAAGATCAGATGTCACAGGTCACGGTCATGTTAAATCTAATACGAAAACTGTGGTTTCTACATATTACGTTTAGCATTTTAAATGCTGGCTTACACAACTATTAAACACACGGGCTGACGTATACAATTGGCTGTTTACGGTACTCTTGTTTTAAATTTTTTAGAATGTATTATTAATAGAAACACACAAGAAATGAAAACAATATCCACATTGCATATATTTTAAGCACTGAAATCAACAGCAGTGGTTCAGCACGATTCTTCGACACATTTTACATGTGACGACAAACGTCGACTTTTAAAAATACTTACTTTTTAACATTTGTTTTAGAAATTTACTAAGCGATGCATCAAAGCTAAAACACCAATCAAAGTTGTATGTGCCCGAACCAAATTAAGCCAAAGAAAAGTAAAATGATTCCAAGAAACTTTCGATAAGAGCGTTAACAAATGTATATCTACCATTTTTCTATCCCCTAGACTGTATTGCGTATTTATGCACACCACGCATGTAGCCCACAAAGTTTCAGAAAAAATCTTGAAACTACTAAAGAAGAGAAACGACGACGTGCTTCTTTATACTTTTACGTTTCTCAAAACAAACCACTGAAAATGTTGGTGTTTTTTTGTACCAGTTGATCCCGAAATTGTTGGATAGGAAACGCTGACACCATACTGCGCATTTACACCAAAAACTAATGTAGTTAAAAGTTTCAGTTATCTAACTCAAATCAATAAAAAAGGAGATGCGATAATAAGAGTTTTCATGTTACGTTGCTTTTCAAACTATCCGATTTTTATATTTCAAAGTAAAACAAGCAACAAGGCAAAGAAAAAACCGAGAGCATAGTTACAGTAAAACCCTCCAGGCAGCTACCACTTTACTTATTAAAGTATCAACAATTATCATAAACATGTGTATCAAATATAAAAATTATTTGTGCAATATTTGTCATAATTCCTATATTTTCATGTGTGAAAAATCCTTATATTTTTAATTGTCGAACATTCCAGATTTCCCATAATGCCATGCGGCTCTTCATTCCTTGTCCTTATACAAGTCATATTTGCACCAAGAAAAGCTAGCATTTTGTGAGCTTCAGAAATCAAAAGAAACTATTTTCTTTAAGGCTTGATGTGTGTTGTTTTGCATCATCATCGTCATCATTACCAGTCTCTTGACCTAGTATGGTCGTTCAGGCACTGTGCTGCTGAACATCAAACCAGTAACCTCCACTTGTCTCGATCATGTGCCAATTCCTGTGTCTCCGCAAAACATTTCCTGGTCCATTCTGTGATGTTGTCACTCCACTTATTTCTCTGTTTACCTCTTGTTTTGCATCAGATATTAAACTCCTCACTGTTTACTTCTTTGTAAATGTGCGACCCTTTAACAGCCTTGACAACAACATAAAATATCCTGTCTGCTACATCGTTCAATTGGTCAGATAGAGTAAAATAGTTTCCATTATATCAAATATTTAAATTATCGCAACATCTTAAGTTATTTTAAACCTACCGTTCTCGCTAATCGCTGATATTTTCAGCGAAAGGTACGAAAAGATGTAGGTACTGAAAAATGAATTTAATCTTAAAAGCATCGATAAAAGTTCGGTATCTATTAAAAGAATTTTCCTACGTAACTACCCGATATATTTTATATTCTGGAACCAAAATATGACATTTTAACTTGTGACTTCCCCACTCGTTACAATATTACAAGTTTGTGCTGCACGTTGAAGTATACCCGGTATTAACTTGGTGGGGGGACATATTTTCTATTTTTATGGCATTATATCAAGGAATCTATCCCAAATGAGGCATGGTAAAAAAGTAAAATAAAATTTTAGTCAGAGATACCTACTGATGTATCCGTATATTGTTTGCGTCGTCTAAATATAATAGGGTCGAAGATATTTGCAGGAAACAAATAATGGCACAAAATAATCAATCGACCATGAAAATCAACTTATTGTCGCCTGCTTCTTGCATTAATGACTTTGAGATGCAAACAAGAGTCCAAAAACATGCCACATTATGAAATTATAAGATAATACATCGAAATTTATAGGTACTTTCACCAGGATAAATTAAGCCACTTGGCCGCAATGCTCAATCGTGCTTTACAGCTTATGTAGCAAATTTCCCCTTTTTATATCCTCTCAGATCTTTGCTATACGTTTCCTGTATGTGCCCCTATTAATGGACCTGACAAGAAATTGATGAAGGTGTGACTTTTTACTGACATAGAATCTAACATTTATCATGTGTTATTTTGCTCAGTGTTATCTAAATGGCTACGTTTCTAATCTAATTTACATCTTCTGTGACATGATATTCTTTGGTGCGGTTCACTCACCTGCCCTAAACAATCAGTCAACTTTAAATGGTACAATAAATATTGCATTACAAAATGAAACTGTCTTCCCTGTCTCTCAGAACAGTATTATTTTGTGCAATATCTTGTCATTTGTACGTTAGATTAGTTTTTATCTTTTTTGCCCTATTTGGGTGGGGGGATTTGAATTGTTATTTTGGGGGACTGTTGTTATCTCATTACTCTCATTTATGAGCGAAGTACATGCATATTGAATGTACTAATGTCTTTTTTTGTAAGATAGAATAACGAGGTATTTATTTTTACCTCCTTTGCGTAATTTCATTTTTTTGTTGATTTTTTTTGTTTTGTTTTGTTAGTTTGTTTTGAGTTTTGTTTAGGGGGTGTGGTAAGTTTTGTTGTTATTATTATTGTTTGGGGTTATGTATTCCGATAAGCCAAATTTGGTATCCTTCGGAATATCACTGTTGTTATAAACCGTTAGGCTATCCTTCACGTCATCTGCAAAATTGTACCGGCTCAACATAAAAACACATTTAGTCACTATCACTCTTGAATAGTCTATTTCTATCACAGTGAATTAGTATCAGTTTTAAGTAGTCTCGTTCTATCATAACGAATAGTCAGTCCTGAGTAGAATCGTTTCATAATAATAATAATAATAATAATAATAATAATAATAATAATAATAATAATAATGAGGACTCTGTATAGTGCCTAATCTTTAAAAGCTCTAAGCGCTTTACACCATCAATAATGATATGACTACATTACAGAACAACAAATGACAAAAACAATGAAATTGGAAAACATAAAAACATGCTGAAAATATATAAAATATAAAACATGATTAGGTCGCTAAGTTTGTCCCTGAAGTCGAAACAGGTGAGTCTTAAAAGGGACCACTATGTATTTATGTCTAATTTCAATGGGCAATTCGTTCCACGTCGCTGGGCCCTGGTATGCAAACGAACGTTGTCCATATGACTTTGTTTTAACCTTGGGAACAATGAGTAAACGATTATCAGAAGAAGAGCGTAAGGATCTAGCTGGTGTATACACATGGGTGAGGCTGGATAGGTATGTTGGACTGGAGTCTGTCATTGAAATATAGCACAGAGAACAAATGTTGTGTTTGATTCTTTATCGAATTGGTAGCCAGTGTAGGGTACAGAGCAGTGATGAGGTGTGCTCTGATCGAGGTACTCTAAAGATGATCCGTGCAGCTGTGTTTTGAACTTTTTGAAGTTTCTGGAGTAAATATTGTGACGATCCAGACATAATTGAGTTACAATAGTCCAGTCTTGAAAGAACTAATGAACACACAAGTGTTTTCGTGGCATCAACAGAAAGATATTTACGAATGGAACTGATGCGTCTCAATTCAAGATATGCAGCCCTGCAGATGTTCATGACATGGTGCAATGTGAACGTACTGTCTAGAGTAACACCTAGATTCCGTACTGACTGAGAATTTAATTTTTGGTGTTGCTGATATTTATTGTCTGAGGTTAAGGATGTGGATGAGAAAGTCTTTGTGTTGTGATCAGAATAGCAACAGTTTTATCATCATTCATCTGCAGCTTGTTACATGTCATCCATGATTTCACATCCGAAATGCACTTCTCTACTCCATGGTTGGTAGCATCAACTTCGGTTGGGTAGCTAGACTTGTATATTTGGGTGTCATCAGCGTACAATTGGTGCGACACTGGGTGATGATCTATGACACGTGAGAGCGGCTGAGTGTACAGAATGAAGAGAACAGGACCAAGAACATATCCCTGTGGAACAACATAACATACATCAACTGTGCTGGAGTGTATTCCATTTGCAGATATAATTTGTGTCCTGTTGACTAAGTAGGACTTTTATCGCATCGAATAAACATCAGTTTTAAGTTCTATAATAAATCATAGCCAGTCCTGAATAGACTCGTTTATCACATCGAATCAGCATCACTTTTAAATAGTCTCGTTCTATCACAATGAATCATGAGTCAGTCCTGACTAGACTCATTTTATCACATTGAATCATACTCAGTCTAGAGTAGCTACATTCTATAAGTTAGTTTGTTTTCCATCTTGTAGTAAAATGCATACGTTAACCAAGTAGTTGTAAATCAGTCGTAAATACGAGTTGCTAATTTTATTTTCTTTCGGGGGGGGGGGGGGGTTAGCAACCAGAACCCAGTCGTCGTCAGTCCATGTATCCAAGCAAATGCAATATATTTCTGGCACTTGAAAAATTAATTTTCATCTTCTTATATTTAACAGTCGTTTACTTTCTACAATTTCCCTTCTGTTTACCGAACAAAGCATTGTCCATCAATTTGTAATCAGTGTTTCAAGAATTTCCAGACTTACGGAAGTGCTAATTGAAATTTAGTTAAACATACATACAAACTTACTGCAGGAGTTTCGAATATCTAGCATGTCGGTTTAAACACATATACCTTTATTATAGTATGCAATTAGTAATGACTCCTTAACGACTATATTCATAGTATAATAAAGTTATATGTCTTCTGATCTGAAGGCACATAACATTAGATAAGTTTGATGGTCTTTCTTTTTACTTCACGGTTACTTGCCACGATCATAGAGGTTAATAAGATTCAATCCTATGCACTTTTCATGCATAAAGCTAACTTTCATAACAGTGGAATACTGCAGGAAACGCCGGGGTGTTGGAAGGTTTGTATTTGTCTTGGTAATAAATCCAAATTAAAAATTCACCCTTAAATGTCATTTTTTTTCTATTGGTGACACTGGCTTTTAATGAAAAAAAATGCAATTTTGTTTGCATTTCTATTGAATCTAATCTGTATCACCAACAAAATCTAACGTGTTGTTCTTGTTTTGTTGTTGTTTTTTGTTATTGTTCTTGCTTTTTCTTGTTTCGTTTTCTTGTTGTCGCTGCTGTTTCTTTTCTTCTTTGTTTATTCAGTTTGTTTGTTGTTGTTTTCTATATTTTTTTCTGTATTAATCAAATGGACATCGTGCTACATGTCTGTGGCGTGATGCCCCTGTGCTACATCACAATAAATTGTCACACTGCAAACATCGTAGCGATATGACAGAAACATTGTTAAAGCTACATTAAAAATCCAAATCACACACACACACACACACACACACACACACACACACGCGTATACAGTGGTTGATTGTTTTAAGAAGATAGTAAGAGCCAACGTCTCGTCGCCTAAGCGGTGAATGGCTGACAATGTGGTCACATAACAAAGCAGTGGAGTATGCAGAGTTGTCAACTGTCACATGAACCACACATGCATCCGATACACTGCAATGATGTAACTGTGATTAAACTTTAGTGACTATAATCCAGATATAATCAGATGTCATCAGGAACCTGAATATCTTCTCTGTATATGCACGCGTATTTTAAATCTTTCAGATGAGTTGTCATGTACTAGTGGATGTTTTATATCGACTTGATGCATGCATTTCCATGGACCTTGTCGAATACTTGGAACTCTTTCAATGCAATGCGGAAGGAGCTACAATTGTTCTGCATATGTTTCAACTTTGGTGTGGTGACATCAATAAGGATAGAATGGGTTAGTAATAACTTTTAAAAAAAAAACTTTTCTGGTTTGGAGAGTAAAACGCTATTGTAAATATAGTACATTGTATTCAAAACTTGGAGGCAATATTTGTAAACCTACATTGCACATCTCACATCTATGTAATCTACAACGTGTAGGTGATTTTGGATAATTTATATTCCGTCCCCGAATTCCACACAAGTTAGTATTATAAGCTACTAAGCATTTATTTACCGCAATGTCGTGCTCATTACGCAGTGTTAATATGTACTCACTGCTTTCAAATGCTCGTCAACTATGATATTAAACAGACGTTTCCTATGTATTGATTTATGACTAATACGACGTTCAATCATACATTGGATGTGAGTCATATTTTTTGTCCTACACTATAGCAGAGAGCAGAGGGTTTTTTGTTATTGTTCAGTAATAAATAATAATAAATATTGATTTTCTATCAAGGCTTGAAACTATTCGGTATGCTTTCTTAACTGGCTTGGGCATATCCTGAAAAGTAAACTGTGTTACTGTATACAACCTGTCTAAAGTTACAATTGGAAGTAAAAGATCGATTGATTAGGAAGTATTTAGACTGAAGGAATTGTGGGAATAGTTTCTCAAGCCTTCAAATTCCAGGTAATAATTAATTTAAAACGTTAAACCCTCGAACGGTGAGTCGGATGAACATTTTACTTCCTTCTGTGTTGTACACATTACGCAACATGCACTTGTACTCACTGTTTTGAAATACTCATCAAATATGAATTTAAGCAAATATGTTATATGCATTTGTAAATTGACGAGAAGAGTAGTATAATACGATTATACACTTTGAAGGACGTGTTGTCTGGCATATATGTTACTTTTGTTATAGTCAAATACGTCACCGTTTCATATGATAGTGTGCAATGGGAGGGTAAAGATCTTTTCATGGCTAAGGAAGTTTTTAGACCTAGAAATAACCTGTCAAGCCTTGAAACTCCAGCGAGTGTTTAATCTGGAATTATCCACTTCCAAGCCCTTTCTGTTTTGGAGAGAGAGAGAGAGAGAGAGAGAGAGAGAGAGAGAGAGAGAGAGAGAGCAAAGTCATTCCAGAGGCTTTCTTTCTCTCGCTCAACACCATTTGTTTTAGAAATTTCCGTTAAACTTGCCTCTATGACGACAACGTCACGAGCAAAACTGCTGCTCATTGTCTTTCTGCCCCCTCCACCCCCCGCCGGAGAGCCGATTTTATCCTATCCGTCCCAGCATTTGTAGTAAGTTCTTCCACAAACAAAATATAGTAAAGTACATCTAAGCACTCGCGGTAACTTATACGGGCAATTCACTGTACAAACAGCAACATGTATCTCGCCATGCACTGCCATTTCGACTGTACACTTATCACTGCATTAGAAATAAGGTTTACATTGACAGCATCAGCTTACTTTGAAAGTTCAAAAGACACAAACGTCGCGCTCCAGTCACTCAAAATATGGCATCACTCGTCAATATTAATCAGATCAATCTTGAGAAACCAATATGATTTTACAACTACTATTCACTTGCCACCTTTTATTTTAGTAGCAGTAGTAGTACTAGTATTGTTGTTCAGACACTGATCACCGTAGTAATTAAAAGAACCCAAAATGGACCGTTTTGACCTAGCATACACACATTATGTTAAGGACCGCAAGTAACTGTCAAACCCAAATTAACTTGCGGTGATCATTTATTACAACTTTTAACCTGCATAACTTTATTTATTGTTCCTACATGACTGTGAAAATTAACCTGGCTTAACGCATGCAGTTCTTGCATCCATCAGTACTCAAACGTCGGAATTCAACGTGCTGCTAATTACCGCCATGAAAATTGCATATGTTGTATGAGAACAGGCTTTTTTGTATTCAGAAAAAAGAAAAGAAGATAAAAACATTTGTGTTGATATTAGGATATTAGGTACACCAAATTGTAAGCTAGATATTTACATAACCTAGTTGGTTTCTTTTCTTCTCGTGTTTAACCAAAATTCATCACCTTAAACAAGGAAGAATTTTTTTCATGTATTTTTTATTATTTTTTAAAAATTGTATTTGTATGATTATTATTCATTATCATCTATATCTAAACTGAAAAACAAGAGCTCTTATAAAAGTAAAGTCAGTGTTGTTGATGACAAGCCTACCGCGACCCAATAATGTGTATCACCAATAAGCCATCGTTTACTTACCTTTACCTGGAAATTACATACATTGAGGACAAGCCAACCAAATAATGTTCTTGATTTGTTTGTTTTGGTTTTAACGTCATTTCTCGGGACAGGATAGGCTATACGTGAACTCCAGTGTGTGTGTGTGTGTGTGTGTGTGTGTGTGTGTGTATGATTATTATTAATACGTGTTGGTGTTGTTTATTATATATATATATATATATATATATATATATATATATATATATATATATATATATATATATATATATATATATATATATATATATATATATATATATATATATATATGCCCGGTGCAAGAGTATTTTGCGCCCTAGGCAAACCTTCCACTTTGCGCCACCCCAACCCCACTCCCCGGCGGGGCATTACTTATTATAAACTGACATTAATAATATTACACAATTGTTTTTCCTTTCAGTATTTAGTCTACATATTTAATGATAATAAACGAATAACCTGACAGTAGTTCGTTTTTTGGCGCACCCCAAATATTGGCATCATAGGCGGCCACCTAGTTCGCATATTGGGTTAAACCGGCCATGCATACGTATCATATACAACAACTCTCAGCATGCTACACTATGCTTATTTTAAAGTTTAATATTCACGATTTGTGACAATTCTAACGTCCAACACAACTGAACCGAGTCAACGTACCCAAAGTTTCAATATTTCTAGTGTAACCCAGCGTGTGTGTGTGTGTGTGTGTGTGTGTGTGTGCTGAGAGCGTATCAATTCTCTATTTCACATGGTTCGCTAATGAATAATACTATTCGGCAGAAAAGCAATGTATAAAAATGCCTTATTGGTAGTTAATCACCTACCATCGTCTAGATCCTGAAGTTAATATCACATATCCGGTTGCCACGTATGATAGAAACAGTATCTAGAGAAGAAGAAGCATACTGCTTTGAAATAATGTTGAATTTATCAATCGAAATTTATTTCATGCAAAATACATTTTTACATTCGGCCAGGAAGCAGAGCTAGCCCTTGATATTCAAAGAAAGTAAGAAGCTTCGGGTGTAACTCGACGCCATTCTGTACTACTTTCGTTGACATGGAACAATACGGCGGTGGAAGGAGACAAAATCACAATAGGAAAATTGTCGGGCTTTGCTTTCGTAACAAAAAGACATGCATCACAATAAATTTTACTATATGTTCTCTACATAAATTTCTCAGTACTGACCTTTCCACTGTGTGACAATCAATACAAATCATATGTTCATCTAAAATACCTCCAAAGATGACTTCACGGTGAAGTTCTTGGCACAGGTAGACCAGCATTTTTGTTTTTTTGGAGAGGCTACACTGTAAACAGAGCAGCATGTAAATATAACACAGATTTCACTTCTGGATCATCACCAAGGCCTTATTACTCAATGTGCACTGTCGCCGAAATACACAGAAAACTCTCTGAGCTCATAATCTCAAGAATAAACAATTTCCTTTAATTGCCTACCAAAAATGCATTAATATAGCTCTTTTATTACCACCAAAATGAGATAGTAAAAAATGTTCTAAAAATAGACTAGAACTACATTCGTGAGTACTGAACTGGAAATACTAACTGTGATGCGACTCCATATGTGATGCACTCCGCCTGAGGCGAATAACCAAACACATCAACTTGATATGTATTCCTACAACTACTTCCGATGTTATTTCACAATATCTGTTACGACAGCAATGGCCGTCACTGTTCCGGTTGTGACTTTGTCTCCTTCCACCATGTAAACAAAACTAGTGCAAAATATAGTTCTTAATGACGACCAATTACATCTGCGGTTTCTTACTCGATTATATGGAAAAGGCTGACATTCTTCCAATTGTGGTCGATCCGTGTGATTGAAGCTGTATATGTAGTCATACGTCGCTTCAAATGGACGGATGGAGTAAATTTTCTTATTAAATCAAACGTTTGTTTTCAGTTTTTGAAGAAAAATCAATATAATGGTCTGAATTAATTTGATTTGCTTATCTTTGATGGACATCGAATCACGTTACTGTTTAAACCTGCTCTGTAAAATAGCAAAATGTGAATAGATCTCATGCTAAGTTCAATATATCAAAAATCCTTAGATTAATTTTGTTTCTGAATTGCTTCTTTGTATGATAGTTTCGTTGAAATTTTAGTAGTCCAAGAAATATAATATATTCTTTTCTCCCGTCCGCCAGATTAGGAACGAAAGGAATAACGAGTGTCCCAGTCTATAGTTCCTGGATGACTTTAGCTTAGTCGATTGATTGTGAGCTCGATTCTATTCCAGTTCGACCCAGATATATATGTAACACAAGGTTTATCATTTAAGTTTTTTGTATTCATTTAGACTTTGTAACTTAGCATTCAGCTGTATTGAGTTACTTTGAACGTGCTCGCCAGAGGTCACTCTAGTGAGATAACCCCGTTAATTTTCAATATAAAAGCAGCTTATATTTCATTGTGATGATCTAGTTTTCGTCTCTAGCTGGATCTGTTTCCCAGAGTTTTTGATAAAACAGCATGCCTGATTCTACTGACGAGAATTACAGATTATTAGTAAGGTGACAGTGATAAACGGATGGGTGGAATGATAAAAACGTTATATAGATAGATAGATATAGAGATAGACAGAATTTCATAATAATGTTGTGCCTTGTGGTGGTTTTATGTATTCATAATTTGTTCGTTAATCTTTCTTAATGGGCCCCAAGTGGCCAAATGGTCTAAATAACCTACCGTTATGGATCATTACCGTCTCACCTCTGTCTGCGTGGGTTCGATCCTTGGGCAAAGCCAATGAGTACGCAAGAAAGCTGCTGGTAGCTTCTTGATGGTCGATGGTTCTTTCCTGTTGGTTTTTTCCTGGTTCTTCCTCCACCATTGACACTGGCCGATCTGTATAGCCTATATTGTGCTGAAATATGGCGTTAATCCTAGAACAACAATCCCTCATGAAGATAGAAGTATAGACGATAAAAAGGATTTTGTGTTATTCAATATCATTCTCCAAATGCTTTTATAATTTATGAGATCACACTAAGGAGTAAAAAACAAATTAGATGTCATTTGACTCATCTCAGATAATCATACTTGGCAATTGTGAAACCGCCTGAGTAATTGGTTAGCGTTTCGAATTCAATATTAGTAGCCCACCCAGACCAGCCTGGATCGAGAGTCCGCTCCGGTGGTCAAGTGGTTAGAGCGTCCTCCTCGGATGCGGGATGTCGTGGGTTCGATCTTCGGCTGAGTCATACAAAAGACTTACAAAAATAGTACTAACAGCTGCCTCGCTTAGCACTCAGCCTTAAGAAATTAGTATTTGGACTGTTCGGCCTGGTGTCAGGATAATGTGACTGCCACACTTGAAGACATCATAGCAATATGGCTGAAATATTGTTAAGCTAAGTTAAAAATCCAAATCACACACAAACACACACACACACACACACACACACACTAAAAAGTTTAGTACAGATACATGGAGCTTGACGATTCATCAGGTGAGTTGTTTTTTGAAGTTCTTGCACACCGTAGATGGGCAGATCATCATCCCATTCATTCAAGTTGATGCTGTAAACAGCTCTCGTGTCCTTTTGAAAAAGTGGTTGGTACTATCACTCTCTTCTCAAGTTGTAGCTCAATATACAAACTTCGGAATGAAAACCTTTGTCATCAAACTTTGATATTTAGGCGAGAAGTATTTGTACAAATTTATTTCTATACTTATCTCGCCGTGTAGATCTCGCCTGTTTTATTTTTGTTCTCAAACACAGGCGCTTACCTCTTAGTAGCTCATTGACTAGCTGAGAGAATAATCTCCTCCGTAACAAAGATGCTCTAAATGACCTTTTAAATGGTGTTTTTTTTCAGTCTTATTTATATTGAATGTTATAGGCCAGTTTAATGTTATATTTTCGCCTGAATTTTAGCTTTTGCTGCGGATAACTGTCCAGTGTGTACATAAAAAACACTTTGGGCTAATTATGGCTGTACCCTAAATTTTTCAAAAGATAACCCAGAAACCCATGGGACGAAATTTTGATTTACTTTGACCTTCTAACGTATCAGATAAAATTGGTCATTGCGATCGGACAGTTTGCTAAATAGGTTAGTTCAATGGAATACAAAACTTGGTTTTACTTCGTGTCAATGCACTCTAGCGCTTGCGAAATACGATTGACAGTGTGTCACGGACAACGCGAAACAAGCATAATCCTTATTATCACGACGTCTACTGACATCTGTATCCAATCATAGTTAATGTGGAATAAATAATGCGTTAATGCAGAATATGGTAATCATAGTTAATGTGGAATAAATAATGCGTAGTTAATGTGGAAAAATGTAAACATAGTTGATGTGAAGAAAATGAATTCATTTCTAATGTGGAAAAAGAATTTATAGTTAAATTGTTATAAAGATTTCATAATTAATGTGGAATAAAGAATTCATAGTTAATGTGGAATACAGAATTCGTAGTTAATGTGGAAAAAGAATTCATAGTTAAAGTGGAAAAAAGAATTCATAGTTAATGTGGAATAAAAAATATATAGTTAATGTGGAATAAAGATATCATAGTTAATGTGGAATAAAGAAGGCTAGTTATTAGCGCAGCAAAACGACAGCACAACAACTGTGGAAAGAAGAATGCCTAGATATGTGTATACAAATTAACGCATAAATAGTGTGTAAAACTTAACACATAGCGTGAAAATAATTCATAGCTAGTGTGGAAAAAGAATGCATGGTGCGGAAATGGAATAACTAGTGTGGTAAAGATTGCGAGGCTATTGTGAAAGAGAATGTGTATCTACTGTGGAAAAAGAAAGCATAACATATCTCGGGGGGGGGGGGGGAATAATCATATACGGTGTATATACTAATGGGGCATCCCTAGTCTAAATGAACCTCAGAAATAAACCAAAATAAATAAAATACGGAAATAAATACATAAATAAATATCATATACGATGATACAATGACATGTCATGATGGACAGACAAAAATAGTTTGTTACAAATTTGCCTCAACGATTTGAATGTATGGTCATTTTTAAGTGTAACATATTAAAATGTGCCCCCAGTAACGTATTAAGTTTCTCGATGTTCCCTGAAAATCGCGGTGCTGTCAGACATGGACTTTATGTTGAGAGAAATTTTATAATATTGGTAATTCTACTTATATGAGATAATATATAATATTTGTGTGTCTTGTAATGTTGTTCATACATTGAATAAGGATATTCAATCAGCTTTTGACTGGATTTTTTCCTTATATGCACTTTGCACTGGAGACAACTCTTACAAAAGAAAATTAAACAAATGGTATATTTATGTACTGATTATTCGATTAAAATAGCTGCGTACAGAGTGTACAGCCTTGCTGTGGTGCTCAGCCGTGTTGTGACGCCGGCTCATCCTGGGAAAAAAATAATAAACGTGATAATGGACAGAAATTCAATTAATTATATACGGATGACTGGTAAACTAACTGAAGCAGTGCTAGAAGAAGTAATGTAAGATCATATAAACTGTAGGAAGATAGGGCAGAGAGAACATGAGGACCAAATGAAGGAGCAAATGGACACAACTGATAAACATTAACAATTTGCACAATGCCTAATGGCCACAAGCGAAGATAATAAATAATCAGTCAGTTAGTTCGGCCTAGAAGTCTGTATCACTTAGCTTTAGCACAGAAGAATATATGGAACTAGGGTTTCCATGACAGTCATAGTTGAAATCTTGCAATCTATCGAATGTCCATACTCCAGAAGATTTGGAAACTGCTCCAAAAAAGAGATTCGGTCAGCTTGTGTTTTCTACTAGGAGGAGAACGGTAGAGACAGAAAGTATGGACTGACCATGATAGCTGTTCTCCATTGTTAATATGTCATGGTGAATTTCTTGCTGTGGTCATCGATCACTTCTCTAGAAATAATCTAGATGAAAGTGCAAAATTATATCTTTAGTGACATGTTGCTACCAAGGCTTTTGTATGCCTTGAGAAGGTTTTCCATCAACTTCTGTTTTTTTTTAAAATAGAAAATGTGTTTCCACTAAGTGGAAACCTCTCTGTGGCATCTCTCCATGACATGCAGTGCACGATCAAATGCATCATTTCAAATAAGTTCACGAATCTGAGGACCAACAAAGACAACTTCTTTAATCTTAGCTTCACTTAACGTTGGGAATTGTGCATGGACGTAATTGAAGCTGGTTTAGTTTTGTTCATCACCTTGAAAAAGTTCTTCATCAGACCCAGCTTGATGTGCAAGGGTGGTAACACAATCTTCCTTGATTCAACAAGTGGTCGATATGAAACACTTTTCCTCTGAGACTCTGATAACTGTTGGAGTGTACATTGACATAAACATTTTGTAAAAACTAACAATGAATTTGTATATAACCGTTATATAACGTTATAAAAAGTCATCTCCCCCCTGTGAAACGTTATAAAATGCAATAGAGTAGTCACAATATCGGTCATTCAGTAATATACAATACTATTAGTTTTCTAAATATAAACATTCTGTTACATTATAACACGTTTACTAATCTCAGATATCTGAATGAGGATTTGTTTTTTTTCGTCTATTCGTACCGTCTTCCGAAATCAATTGCATTTTACTCTGTTTATCCACTTACCACAGCTGCATCCCCATCGCCCACCCAGGAACACAGCCGGCTTATTAGACTAGCCAATAAAGTGATTCATGAGACATGGATAGAAAGAAAAAACAATCAAGCATGAGAATATTAAAGTTTTTTTATCACATGATAAAATGTAATTGGAATCAATTTTTTGAACAAGATACATTTGTATAAATACGTGTTATTATGATGGAAAAGAGACAATGTTGTCGGCGTTGTGCTAAAGGATCGGCTTCTTTACTGGAAACTATTATGAAACATTATAGTTTTTAAACAAAGTCACAAAGCTCATCTCTATTTTTGGATTCGCCATTTTCATGACTAAACATACGTTATCATAAATAATTACACGTTAGGTTGTTGCTGCTTGTTTTGGGGAAGGCGAGATTACACCAAATAAATCATCTATATCCATTCGTGATACCCTGCTTTTCTTTCCTCTTGAAAATTTGTAGTTTTGTCTCGAAAGTGAGTATTTGTATTTTAAACAATGCTGACAGAGTACACCCATGTTGCACTGCAGTAGGTTTCATGGTGACACTGCATGTACTATAATAGTATCCTGGTCACAGCGTCTACTAGCTGAGACTATCCCAATCTTCCCTTCCATTTGGTAGCATGTATCTCTAGCCTACATGTAAGAACTCAATACCAAAAATACCATGAAGAGCTTAACAATCTGCAAAAATTGCTCATTCCCGAACTAGACGAGTCTGACCATGAAAGTGTTACAATGAGCATCTGTCATGTTTCAATTTACAAAAGCAAACAGGATAAGCCACTTTATTAAAAATTTAACTTAGTTCAAATAATATCAAGATAATTTATATATTGGATTGACTTTAACGATTGATCATAACAACATGAAGGGATCAAATGTTCGGAACTATGCTTTTGGAGACTTAATATACATATGCATT
This sequence comes from Unio pictorum, assembly GCA_030141615.1. Classification (NCBI taxonomy): domain Eukaryota; kingdom Metazoa; phylum Mollusca; class Bivalvia; order Unionida; family Unionidae; genus Unio; species Unio pictorum. The sequence goes on along the minus strand of JARLTB010000001.1, from coordinate 16,303,822 downwards.
CCCGAGCTGATCTGAATGATATAAAATGCAAATTACAAACACCCTTAGATTTTAATGTGAAGTCTTGATCGAAGTTCAAACGAAGTTTGAAATGTAGTATGTTTGGCTTTATTACACTCTGGGTACAAAACAATAATTATATCAAAACCCGTCTATGGAAATAATATGTTGGATTTATATGGGGTCAAAGAAAATGTAATGTTAAAACTACACCTACTTACCATCACGCCATTTTTTGTCACCAACACCTACACATCAAAAAACATTATTTGACCTTCAAAACGGTAGGAAAGTTATGGACATTCCTTCCTAACCAACACGCCAACTAAAACACCAACACCAATAAATACAAACAAATAAGCCTTTGAACATGACAACCACCCAAACGTACGAGTTTTATCTATCTAAATAGGGTTATCATATTTTGTGAAAGAAAACAATATGTACGTTACTTCCTCCTTATACACCGTCATCAAAATAGAAAAGACAGGAACTTGTTATATACTTTCATTTCATAAATTGATGATTAAAGTTTTCTGTATACAAATATATTTGGCAGTGCAGGTAGTACCTAATGAGTGCAGATATATTTGAATTCCCTATGTATAATAAGTTTATGCATAACATTATTTGCTGTAAATATTGAAACAAAACAATGTCCCTGATCTCTGAGTCAATGAAATCTAAAACTGCTCCCGCATTAAATGCCTAAACATTATAGTAGTAAATAAACCTGGTCAGCACAATACAAAAGGATCATATTGATACAAATAGGTTAAACGTGGGTCATCTGTTCTCCAAAAACATAAATCACCTGTTTAGCATTTACAAATGTTTCTAATTTAGAGTTAAACAATATGGATTAAGACCATCCTATTATAGAAGTTATTAATGTCTTAGCCTAGCTTTTGCAGTCCTATTATAGAAATTGTTAACGTATTAGCCTAGCCTTTATAGAAGTTGTTAATGTCTTAGCCTAGCCTTTGCAGTTATATTATAGAAGTTGTTAACGTCTTAGCCTAGCCTTTGCAGTTATATTATAAAAGTTGTTAACGTCTTAGCCTGGCCTTTGCAGTTATATTATAGAAGTTGTTAACGTCTTAGCCTAGACTTTGCAGTTCTTTCATCACAGCCAAGTAAATATTATCTTAACAAATACACTAGAAAAAGAGACAGCCAGATTTTTTAATCAATATGTTCCTTCAGGTTAATGTATGATTTTCAAGTCAGATATTTTTCCCTAAAAAAAAAATGATAATAAGGAATTCTCGAAATGCTATGTCCATATCCGAACTCTAAAGACGTTCTTAGAAACTTCAATAGAAGATCAAAGTTATTCTTTGTTAAACAAATTGATATAGAAAATGTTCTCATAATGTTTTATCCTCACTATTATCTTAGGCCATCGCCTCCGCTGTTTAATCCATACTACTATTTATCAGTTACACTGGCATGCTGATAAATCTAATTAAAAGGTATATTAGTATTGAGTCTCACTCTCTGCCCTATAATTTTATCAATATTGTGTGCAGCTGAGCCTGTTAAATGGTTAAATTATAGTACACGTGACTAGAAGGCTTTATGTTCGATTATCGCCGTCCTTTCAGCGCAGATTGATACTAAAGCAAATTTGTCGTGTTATGATCACAACAGGTAATAAAAGGAAGTGAAAACAGCAACCATATGTTGGTCTACATGCTGTTATGCTGGCGATTGCTTTTACTAAGTAAAATGGCGGAATACAGGTTATAGGGTGGAAATGATGCAATACCGAATCATCAAAATCAACCAACCATCCCCCATATATGTTTTTCCTGTTATGTCTACACTGAAAATTTTAAATCCTCCGTGTATGTCCTTAAAGTGCATTAATTTATATTATTAATAGAATTTTGTTTTGATCATGTGCCAATGTCGGTTCCAGTTACGAAAAGTAAAGATAATAAACTGTTCCATTAAAACAAATCTAGACAACAAAAATCACATTTTTCTTCTTTGAGTTTTTATCCATTTAGAGATCACTATTAACAAAGATCCACGCACACCAGGTGACCTTTTCGCTAACGCCAGAGACGATTCTTAGGGTGCAAGGGGAGTAATCCTTCTGTGTATACTAAGGCCATAACTTATACTGTAACGTCTTCACTCTTCATCCTCATAAAATGTACATTAATTGTCAGAGTGATTTCGCTAATAGTTGATGTGTATCACTAGACAGGAAGCACGACAGATCTTTAGACAAAGAGATTCATACAGATTCCATTATCAAGAAAACGTTGTTTTTTCATATATTAAAAAAACTAAATTACTAACTAACAGAAGAAAATATTTTAAAATTATCATTATTATTATTATTATTATTATTATTATTATTATTATTACGTCATTCATCAATGTTCATCGTTTGACTTGATTGCTGAAAAGGTGAAACACTCCTACATATGCAGTCAGACTGGATGAAAGCGTCTAAATATGCCAGATTTGGTTTTGTTTTGTAGAACTCTCTTGCTGTCACTTTTAAGTGGTTTTCTCAGGACGTAAGAGATCTGGACACATATTGAGCATTACACATTTGTTCAAATTTTTAAGTACTAGTCTTTCATGTTAAGTTATCCACCGAGAACTGTATATACAGTGTATAATAATGTATGAATGAAATGTGAGCTTGTACTTGATTTTACACTTCCTAGTGTAGTTGTTGTTTATCGACCGCATCAGACCAGTTGGGAATACCAACGAATTCAACAAACCGTAATGCATTAATCAGTGGAGTCACAAGTGTTGATGTTTGTCTATAATCATGTATGAGAAATTAAGATTTTCAATGAATGGCTGCATGTATTTTCTTATGTGGAGTATGTTCAACTTTAACGTTACCTGTGGTAAGTATTTACATTGTATTTATCCACTTGAAACATTGTCTTTTTTTAATTGGGAATCGAATGGAAGGCTGCAAATCGCGACATATTTGTTATACCGCCGGTTTGTGGCTTTGAATCACAGCAAATCATGAAGGTTATTTAGTGATAAGGAAATTGGAGTAAATTGATTTGATCAGTGACACATCGGTAGCCTGCCCCAGCTGACTGTTCTTATGATCCGAATATTCGCCCTTTCGGTTGTGAATTCGGAACTCTAACCACTAACCCACCGTGGCTCACACATTTAAAATGCGCAAATATAGATAAAGAAAATATTGATCAGTGTTGTCTGCGCATTCACCTGTGACCAATATTATTCTAATTCCAAGGTAAAGTCGTAGGCTCTAATATGTGGTCTGCATTAAGCTATTGTATAAACTATATATGTATTCATTTATTTACTCATTCGTTCCTTCCGAGCAAAATGTATTCAGATTAAGGACTTTAAGTTGATATACGCACCGTTTTGTTTATACTTCCTGGATTAATATACATAAAATTTTTCCAATCAAGAAGGAAGGTGTGTCCTCCCTCCGGATGATCGCTTTGTATATCTTATGATTTCTTTGGTAATATAATTTATTTTCGAAAGAATTGTATTTCCCTACCTTTTTTTTGTCACGCGATAGCTGATGTAATCTTTCTTTTTGATATGATAATAAATCTCATTTTCTGCGGCAAGAAAAATCGATTGTTCTTAACTGCATTCCTTTGTCCAAACTTTATAATATCAGACGGCTGATGCAAATAACAATGAGGAATAACTTACAATGATAATGCGACATCACGCCTTACATTAATTTTTACCACCGATGATGAAACTCGTATGATTTATCCCTTTGTTTCACGTTAGGTTTTTCCACAGTCACTTGAATGTAGTCAAAAGAGCAATACAATTTCTAACAACATTTTAAATATAAACCCCTCTCTGGGTCAAGTACATTTGTAACATAACTCAAAAAGGATTTTAAAAGACTGACACTAGCAATTAAATAGGCAGTCCATTCTTGTTTCATACACTCAAATATATCAGAGAAAACTATAAGGCATCGCCGTGTTTTTTGGGTCACATTCGCAATGATATGAGCAAACTGATTTGCTTCGTGAACCTGCGGGAGATAACTCTAACTGGAGAAGATTGTAAATACTGTGTATAATCATTGAATCTAATTGATTAATTGTTGTATTAAAACTAAAGGTATACCTGTTAGTTCAAAGGAGAATGTACTATTAGACCAGATATCACCCACCTTTGAATAGCTTCATTTATGGTATGATGAAGCAAAACACAAACTGTAATAAAGGGATACAACTTCCAATTTTATATACAAGGTGGCTGCTATCGCTAAAGATGCTTGAAGCAGCAGTTCCGTTTTTGTGCCGGTTTTCATGATATATGTGCTTGACGCATTTCTTTTTCTACGTTATTGTGTTCAGCGTGCATTGGCTGTTAAGATCATGTGTTTCTTCGTCTTTTTGCTTCGGAAACGAGAACAATTAGACCTTTTCTAAGCTATCTTGCTCCACTGCTACAACGTCCGTTGTTGTTGAACAGACTGCGATTACGTCATCGCCAGTAAACCCGTTTTTGTCGTGATTGACCCTCATTAATGGCTTTAAATGGCCACGCCTTGGCTCTCCACGCTAAATTGTGCTCTAGACTAAACGAACATTCAACATTACTTAAATGTAAACGGAAGCCGAAAAAGAAACGTTGTCCCAAAGCTGGTCAGCGTAGAACAGAAACAAGAATTCTAGTTATCTCCCTTTCCGGCTCAACAATTAAACAATCGACCGTTGAATTAGAGAACCTAATTAAAATCCATGCTAAATCGAAAACCTTCGTGTCAACTATCCAAGATATACCACTGCGTATTGCATTATTAGGACCACTGGAAAAGCGCACATAAATAGTTATTTGTATCAACCATGACAGAAGCAAAGGTAAAGACATCAGGCGATGAACCACAACGCACTGACCTAACTCACACTGGTTACGCATCCAAGGCATTCCTCCGCCCCTCACGCGGAGGTGGAATTGCTGTAATCACAAAGAATTCCCTGATCAAACGTCTTAACCATACCACAACCTTCAGTTTCTATTACACGACGTTTGAACTAGTCCGAACCGTCACAGTGAAACAAAGGTCAGTCCATTTTTCTGTCTCTACCGCCGTACTTCTAGTAGAAAACACAAGCTGACTGAATCTCCTTTTTTTGGAGCAGTGTCCAAATGTCCTGGAGTATGGACATTCTGTAGGTGGCAACCTGATTATTCTTGGATTTTTCAACTTTGACTTTGACTGTCCTGGAAACCCATACAGATCAAAACTCCTTGTTTCAATTCATGTTTTCAACCTTAAACAGTCAGTTAACCAACCCACCCATAAACATGATCACAACTGTGTCTGCAAATGGAATACACTCCGGCCCAGTTGATCTATGTTGTGATATTCCACAGGGGTCTGTTCTTGGATCTTATTTCTTCTTTATATGCAATCAGCCGGTCTCGAGTGTCATAGATCATCACCCAGTGTCTCACCAATTATATGTTGATGACACCCAAATATACAAACAAACTGAAGTTGATATACCATCCAATGTATATGCCAATTCCAAGGTTTGTGATACATGGAAACAGGTGAAGGAAGTTCAGAGGGTAAAGTTCACCTCCAACATTCCATACCCAGAGGCCAGAAAACTTCTCAACGCAAAAACATCCCTTCCTGGCCCATCCTTCTCCACAATCGTGAAACACAATCCAAAAACCACGAAGGACGCGCAAACACAGACGGAACCAGCCCGATTCAACAACAAGTGCCAATATACCTCTGAGTCATTATAAGCCACAGAAAAGCAAAACATCAACTCAGACACCATTTAATAACAATCCACCACCATAATCACCAAGAAATAAACACAAAGCACAGATACATAAGCAGCAATATAGTATATTCTTATTAAATAAGATTCAGGCAGTCACTAACTTAATTAACATTCAGGCAATCACTAACTTAATAACATTCAGGCAGTCATTCTGTATTAATAGCATTACGTATCCTTCAGTGATATCTTCCAACGTTTGTAGTTTGCATATCATATTTAAAGCAAGGTCAGAAAGTACTTTTTCAATCCAATGGACTGAAACTATACCAGTTCTAAAACTAAAACCGTATAGAAATTGTATACAGTTGGCATGTGCAAAAAATATTTTGATGTTTGCAACACACCAATATGCTTTCATCATTCGTGTACCTTCTACTGCGACCCAGGGTTTGATAAGAAAGGAAATCAGCTGACCTGCGGCGAAGATGGAATGTGGATTCAAGATACGAATTCAAGATGCATAAAATCAAGTAAGATATATCAACTGATAGCAACAGATTAACAAATTTATAGACATAAATCCACAAGAAATAAATTAAAATATTGCGCAGAAAGAATATGGAATTTAGGGAATTATAATGAGAAACCTATTATAAAGATATATGATTATATCTATATACAAAGCAAGAAAGTGTAATTTAATTACTCCACCTAAACATGAAGGCAAATATTTATATATGTTATATAGTCATTTAATTCATTATGCTACAATTTCTGAGATTGCCAATATTGGAACATACAAACTGTGTCCTCTAATCAGTGGCGTAGCTGCGGGGGTTGGGGTGGGAGGGGTGGGGGTGGAGCAAGGGGAACAAGTTGCACCGGACACCGTTTTAGGGGGCGCCGGAAGAAGACTAAGTCACTAACTGTTGGTAACAATTTTGATGTGGTTGTTGCATTTAAAATTTACAGGCTTTATATTGCCTTTCTATGATGACTGTATTATTATGTTGTATTCAATATTGACAACTGTTTTCGTATGTTTCAATGACACTGAGGGTGTACAAATTTTACCTTCTTTCTGTGAGTCAAATACTTTCCGCTACACCGGTGGGGGGCGAACTGCCTTCAATATTTCAAAGCAAACTAGTCATTATAAGTCCTGATTTCGAGATCTTCCGCCTTACATGTGATGAGGAAAACATTTACAGAGGAACAAAGTTTAATTTTAATAGTCAAATCGAGAAGTATAATAGACGATTATGATCTTCCTGCCACAGTGTCTACAATTTATGAACTACACTTTCTATTGTCTTTTAAGTACAATAAATGCATGCGTAAAATAACACATTAACCTTAATTGAGTACTTCATATCTATATGACATTACAGAGTGGTCTCTATTCTTTGTCAAAAATGGAAAACAAAACAATCTTTTTTTACAAACATTTGACTGGCTTAATTTCTTCATACACTGAGGTGCTTACCGTTTAATTAAAGATGGATGGCATGGAATTCCTTATCGAGTTACAACACTGATTCTTTTGAACATATCAAGGACATACATCTTTTTCTTATCTAATTTTTATTTTTTAAAATCTAATACGCCGATTCCTAACGTTCTATGGATATATTGATTATTGCCGTTATTATGGTCATTATTGTTATTACAATCAGCGGTTTTGCTACCATACATTAAGACAATCGTGAATATTGTTCCTTTCTATGTAGGTCTTTACCAACTAGGTTGCTATTATTATCCTCTTTGTCTAAACCAATTAGGCTCAATGTGAAACAATTTTCAACGTTATTACAAACGGCAATATAAACTTATCTTATTTCAACTCTCTTTCACGTTCTTGTCTAGCCTGTCTAATGTTAGCCATTCACAAACATCCATTAATAATATTGGTGATTCTACTTATATGATATAATATAATATATTTGTGTGTCTTGTAATGTTGTTCATACATTGAATAAGGATATTTCGCCGCGCTTGCACTGGAGACAAGTCTTACACGAGACGTTTAAAAAATGGTATATTTCTGTATTGATTATTTGATTAAAACAGTTACGTACAGCGCGTACACCCGTCCTGTGGTGCTCAGCCGTGTTGGGAGTCTGGCCCATCATGGCTCCTAATCTTTAGACGCTCTAAGCGCTTTACAACATATATAATGATATGACTATACTACAGAAAACAAAAAACAAAAACCATGAAATTGGAAAACATAAAAACTTGCTGAAAACATATAAGATACAAAACACTATTAAGTTTTTAAGTTTGTTCCTGCAGTGAAGAAACATAAGTTTTAAGAGCACTCTTAAAAAGGAACCACTGTGTCTTTGTTTGTAATTTTCATGTGCAATTCGTTCAACATAGCCGGGCTTTGGTATGCAAAAGAACGTTGTCCATATGACTTCGTTTTCATAGTGGGAACAATGAGTATACTATTGTCAGAAGAGGGCGTAAGTATCTTGCTGATGTCTACACATGGGTGAGGCCAGATAGGTATGTAGGACTGGAGTCTTACAGTAAGACGTAGCATAGAGAACACGTTTTGTGTTTGATTCTGTATTGAATTGATAGCCAGTGTAGGGTACAGAGCAGTGGTGAGGTGTTCGCTGATCGAGGTACTATAAAGATGATTCGAGCAGTTGTTTTGAACTTTTTTGATGTTTCTGGAGTAGATATTGTGACGAACCAGACAGAATTGATTTACAATACGCCAGTTTTGAAAGTACTAATGAACACACAAGCGTTTTATTGGCATCGACTGAAAGATATTTGCAAATGGAACTGATGCGTCTCAGCACAAGATATGCAGGTATGCATATGTTCATGACATGTTGGTGCAATGGGAGAGTACTGTCAAGAGTAACTCCTAGGTTTAGTACTTACTGTGTGAAGTTAGTGTTGATGTTGCTGACATTTATTTTTAGGTCAACAATGTGAATGAAAAACTCATTGTGTTGTGATCAGAATGGCCTCAGTTTTATCATCATTCATCTGCAGCTTGTTACCTGCCATCCATGATTTCACATCAGAAATGCACCACTCTACTCCATGGATGTAGCATAAACTTCAGTTGGATTACTAGACTTGTATAATTGGTTGTCATCAGCGTACAATTGGTGAGATGCTGAATGATGACCTATGCATTTTGAGAGCGGCTGAGTGTATAGAATGAAGAAATCGGGTCCAAGAACAGACCCCTGTGTAATACCACAACACAGATCAAATGGGCTGGGGTGCATTCCATTTGCAGATACAATTTGTATCCTGTTTACTATGTAGGACTTGAATCACTGTAAGGCTGTATTCTGAATGCCAAATACATGCTGGAGACCGTGAAGTAATATATTATGGTCTGTTGTCAAATGCTGCCGACAAATCAAGGAGGGTGAGGACTATAATCTTTCAACTATCCAAAGCAGAGAGAATGCCAATAACAACGTTTAGAAGAGTAGTTTAATAGTGTGGCAAGGGCGATATACAGACTGTACATTGGCAAAAAGACTAATTGAATTCAGATGACATGCAAGCTGGGTGAGAACAACATTTTCTAAGATTTTTTTTATATGAACCGGAGATTAGAAACTGGGCGGTGCTGGTTTCTTCAGCAGAGACTTTACGATGGTAGTTTTAAAAATAATTGGATTTTCCCAGATGATAGAGAAATATTAATAACATCAGTTAGTGAAGGCAATATTGGGTCTAAGCACTCAGGCAGCAGTGATGTTGGAATTGGATCAAGTTCACATGACTTTGGTGCACTCTTATACACGACTGTCCGTACTAAATCCAAAGAGACAGAGTTCACATGCTAATTACGATTTTGGTTGAAATTATTTATTGCAACTGGTGATTATGAGTAAATTAAAATTGTGTTCTCAAGCTTATCTCTAACAGTTTGTACCTTGTCAGGGAAGAAATTTGTAAATATGTCCGAAAGGTCTACTGCAGAGAAGATAGTTGGAAGTGATGCACATTTGTTCCTTGACATTAGTTTGTTAGTTTTTTCAAAGAACTCTTACAGATAGAACTCTACGTGATCTTAGTATTGTAGCGGGATAATTTGGCTAAATGAACTTTGTTTGTGACGTTCTTCTTAGCGGCTTCATAGATTTGTTTACGAATAGTGAGTCTGGTGGAAAGCTAAAGCTTCTCTGCTTTATGGCGATGATTTTTAGCAGTGCGAAGATGGTCCCTAACACTGCTATAACATGGAGACCTTTTTTTTATTGATTCTCTGCATTTGGTAGCTGGGGCATGTTTTTCAAGCAATGAACGCAGACATTTATCGAGTTGTTCTGCTGTATGATGTAACTAAGTTGTTAGGTTTTCTTGGATGTCATGCATTAATTTGGTTCTATTTATCATACGGAGGTTTTGTTTAGTAGAAAATAAAGGTGAAGCGTTAGGGACTGATACGTCGAGATGGCATATAATGCAGAGGTATCTGATGCGTATTCTTGGGATACAAGGGTGGATTGCAGAATATTATCATCAGCTCAATGAAGAAACTAGTCTAAAATGTGACCAAACTTAAGGGTGGGTTGGTTAACTGACTGTTTAAGGTTGAAAACACGAATGGAATCTAGGAGTTTTAACGTGTTCGGGTTTCTAGGACAGACAAAGTTGAAATCTCAAAGAATAATTAGGTTGCCACCTATCGAATTTCCATACTCCAGAAGATTCGAAAACTGCTCCACAAAGAGAGATTCAGTTAGCTTGTGTTTTTCTACTTGGAAGAGGTCGGTAGAGACAGAAAAAAATGGACGGACCATGATAGCTTTTCTCCATTGTTTATATGTCCTGGTGAAATCGCTCGCCGTGCTCATCGATCACTGCTCCGCAGTTCAGTGGAAATAATCTAGATGAAATTGCAACATTATATATTTAGTGACATTTTGCAGCCAAGTCTTTTGTATGCCTTAAGGAGAATCTCAATCAACTTCTGTCTGCCCTATTTTCTCTGAGAAAATTTGTTTCCAATAAGTGGAGAACTCTCCGTGCCGTCTTTCCATGTCAAGCAGTGCACGGTCAAATTCATCATTTCCAATAATTTCACGAATTTTATGACCAACAAAGATGACTTTATTTATCTGCTTAACGTTGGGAATTGTGCACGGAGGTGCTTTCTTCATCAGACCCATCTTGATGTGTAAGGGCAGTAACAAAATCTTCCTTGATTCAAGAAGTGGTGGATACGGAACACTTTCATCTCAGACTCTATTAACTGTTGGAGTGCATTTTGACATAAACATTTTGAAACAACTAGCGATGAATTTGTATATAACCGTTATATAACGTTACAAAAGACATCTCCCTTGTCAAACATTATAAAATGTAATAGAGTAGCCACAATATCGGTCATTCAGTAATATACAATACTATTAGTTTTCTAAATATAAACATTCTGTTACACTATAACACGTTTACTAATCTCAGATATCTGAATGAGGATTGATTCTATTAGTCCATTCGTACCGTCTTTCGAAATCCATTGTATTTGCCTCTGTTTACCCAGTTATCACATCATCATGACCATCTCTCATCCAGGTACACAGCCGGCGTATTAGATTACACAATAAAGTGATACATGAGACATGGATAGAAAGAAAAAACAATCACACCTGAGAATATTAAAGTTTATTGTATCATATGATAAAATGTAATTGGAATTAAATATATATTTGAATAAATGCATGCTATCAAGACCAAAATGAGACAATTTCGTCGGCTTTCAGCTAAAGGATCGGCTTCTTTACTGGAAACAATTAACAGACTTTATAGTTTTTAAATAAGTCACAAAAGTCATCTTAACTTTTGGATTCACCAGTTTCCTGACTTAGCATACGTCATCATAAATAGTTACACGTTAGGTTGTTGTTGCTTGGTTTGTTTGTTTTTTTTTTGGGGGGGGATGGGAGGCATGATTACACCAAACAATTATTAGTCTTGTCTCGAAAGTGATTATATTTGTTTTTAAACAATGCTGACAGATTACACCGATGTTGCACTGCCACAGGTTTTATGGTAACAATAACAATCTTGACTTCTATTTGGTAGCATCTATCTCTAGACTGCATGCAAGAACTCCTTACCTCCAAAACCTGAAGAGCTTAACAATCTGCAGAACCGCACATCCCCGAACCTGACAAGATTGACCATGAAAATGATACAATGATCATCAGTCATAATACGATTTACAAAAAACACATGACAAGCCACTTTATTAAATGTTTAACTTAGTTCAAATAATATCAATATAATTAATATATTGGATTGACTTTAACGATTCATCACAACAACATGAAGCGATTAAATGTGCGGAACTGTGCTTCTGAACTTAATATACATATATATTCGCCGAGCTGGTCGGAATGAGATAAAATGCAAAGTTGTAGAGTAACTTACATTAGGTAATTACAAACACGCTTAGATTTTAATGTGAAGTCTTGATCAAAGTTCAAACGAAGCCTGAAAAGTAGTATGGTGAGTTTCCCTCTATACAAAAAATGAAATCTAAGTACAAGAGGAAATGTTGTTAAAACAGTGCTCCCATGATTTAAAATGTATAAGGATCTCAGAATAAATGGGTAATCTAAAATTAGTCATTGTGTAAACGATGGTCATAAGAATGCTGTATAAAATGACACTCTGGGTACAACAAAATGATTATGTCAAAACCTGTCCATTGAAATAATATGATGGATTTATATGGGGTCAAAGCAAATTTAATGTTAAAACTACACATACTAACCACCACGCCATTTTGTTTTCACCAGCACCAACACATTAAAAAATATTACTTGACCTTCAAAACGGTAGGAATATAATGGAAATACCTTTCTAACCAACACGGCACCTAAAACACCAGCACCCATAAGTGCAAACAAATAAGCCTTTTAACATGACAACCATCCAAACGTACGAGAAAGGTACGAGTTCTATCACTTGCACCAAGGTACTATCCATCCTTCCTTCCTTCCTTCCATATATATATATATATCGATGGATGGATAGTACCTTACATGTAGGATTATCATATTTTCTGAAGGAAAACAATATGTACGTTACTTCATCCTTATACTCCGTTATCAAAAAAAAAAAGACATGAATTTCTTATTTTTTTCATTTAATAAATTGATGATTAACGTTTTCCGTATACAAATATATTTGGCAATGCAGGTAATACAAATATATATCAATTCCCTATGTATAACAAGTTTATGAATAACATTATTTGCTGTAAATATTGAAACAAAACAATCTCCCTGGTCTCTGAGTCTATCAAATATAAAACTGCTCCCGCATTAAAAGCCCAAACATTATAGTAGTAAATAAAACTGGTCTGTACAAAAAAAAGGATCACTGATACAAAAAAGTTAAACTTATGTCATCTGTTCTCCAAAAACATAAATCACCTGTTTAGCATTGACAAATGTTTCTAATTTAGAGTTAAACAATATGGAGGAAGACCATCCTATTATAGAAGTTATTAATGTCTTAGCCTAGCTTTTGCAGTCCTATTATAGGAATTGTTAACGTATTAGCCTAGCCTTTATAGAAGTTGTTAACGTCTTAGCCTAGCCTTTGCAGTTATATTATAGAAGTTGTTAACGTCTTAGCCTAGCCTTTGCAGTTATATTATATAAGTTGTTAACGTCTTAGCCTAGCCTTTGCAGTTCTATTATAAAAGTTGTTAACGTCTTAGCCTAGCCTTTGCAGTCCTACTATAGAAGTTGTTAACGTCTTAGCCTAGACTTTGCAGTTCTTTCATCATAGCCAAGTAAATATTATCTTAACAAATACACTAGAAAAAGAGAGAGGCATATTTTTTTTAATCAATTTTGACCTTAAGGCTTAATGTATAATTTTTAAAGTCAGACAGTTTTCTCTCAAATGATAGTAAGTAATTCTCGAAATGCTATATGTATATCCGAACTCTAAAGACGTTCTTAGAAACTTCAGTAAAAGATCAAAGTTATTCTTTGATATACAGATAGATATACAAAATGTTCTCATAATGTTTTATTCTCACTATTATCTTAGCCCATACGATGTTTAAAACATAATACTTTTATCAGTTACAGTGGCATGCTGATAAATCTAATTAAAAGGTATATTAGTATTGAGGCTTACTTTCTTCCCTATACTTTCATCAATATTGTGTGCAGTTGAGCTTGTTAAATGGCTAAATTATTGTACACGTGACTAGAAAGGTTTATGTCCGATTATCGCCATCCTTTCAGCGCAGATTGATACTAAAGCAAATTTGTCATGTTATGATCACGACAGGTAATAAAAGGAAGTGAAAACAGCAACCATATGTTGGTCTACATGCGTTTATGCTGGCTATTGTTTTACTAAGTAAAATGGCGGAATACAGGTTATAAGGTGGAAATGATGCAATACTGAATCATCAAAATCAACCAACCATCCCCCATATATGTTTATCCTGATATGTCAACACTGGAAATTCTAAATCCTCCGTGTATGTCTTTAAAGTGCGATAATTTATACTAATAAAAGAATTTTGTTTTGATCATGTACCAATGTCGGTTTCAGTTACGAAAAAAAAGATAATAAACTTTACAATTAAAACAAATCTAGACAACAAAGAAAATCATATTTCATCAAAATGTTATTATTCTGTGAGTTTGTATCGACTTAGATATCCCTACAAATAAAGATCCACGCACAAGAGGTGACCATTTCGCTAATACCAAAAACGTTTCTTAGGGTGCAAAGGGAGTAATCCTTCTGTGTCTACTAAGGCCGCAACTTATACTGTAACGTCGTCACTCTTCATCCTCATAAAATGTACATTAATTGTCAGAGTGATTTCGCTAATAGTTGATATGAATCACTAGACAGGAAGCACGACAGATCTTTAGACAGAGATTCATACAGATTGAAATTTTATATCAAGAAAACGTTTTCTTAAAACTAAATTATTCACTTATTCCGACAAGTATAAATAACAGAAAAAAATATTTTAGTAGTAGTAGTAGTATAATTATTATTATTATTATTATTATTATTATTATTATTATTATTAAATTACGTCATTCATCAATGTTCACGTTTGACTTAATTGCTGAAAAGGTGAAACAATTCTACATATGCACTGGATGAAAGCGTCTAAATATGCCAGATTTGTTTTTTGTAGAACTTCCTGCAGTAGCTTTTTAGGTGATAATGTCCCGTCAATACGAAAGAGACATGGATATATATATATAGACCATTACTCATTTGTTCAAATGTTTTAGCACAAGTCTTTCCTGTTAAGTTGTCAACCGTGAACTGTATATACAGTGTATAATAATTTATGAATGAAATATGAGCTTGTACTTGATTTTACACTTCCTAGTGTGGTTGTTGTTTGTCTACCGCATTAGATCAGTTGGGAATACCAACGAATTCAACAAACAGTAATGCATTAATCAGTGGAGTCACATGTGTTGATGTTTGTCTATAATCATGTATGAGAAATTAAGATTTTCAATGAATGGCTTCATGTATTTTCTCATGTGGAGTATGTTCAACTTTAACGTTACCTGTGGTAAGTATTTACATTGTATTTATCAACTTGAAACATTGACTTTTTTTAATTGGGACCCGAATGGAAGGCTGCAAATTGCGACGTTATTCTACCACTGGTTTGTGGCTTTAAATCACAGCAAATCATGAAGGTTATTTAGTAATAAGGAAATTGGAGTAAATTGATTTGATCAGGGACACGATGATAGCCTGCCCCAGCTGACTCTTCGTATGATCCGAATATTCGCCCATTCGGTTGTGAATTCGGAACTCTAACCACTAACCCACCGTGGCTCACACATTTAATTTTGCGCAAATAAAGATGAATAAAATATTGATCAGTTTTGTCTGCGCATTCATCTGTGACCAAAGTTATTCTAATTCGAAGCTAAAGTCGTAGGCTCTAATATGCAGTCTGCATGAAACCATTGTATCGCCTATATATTCATGTTTTTACTCATTCGTTCCTTTCGAGCGAAATGTATTCAAATTAAGGACTTTAAGTTGATATACGCACCGGTTGTTTGTTTTTACTTTGTGGATTAATATATATATATATATATATATATATATATATATATATATATATATATATATATATATATATATATATATATATATATATATATATATATAACATTTTTCCAATCAAGATGGAAGGTGTGTCCACCCTCGGGATGATCGCTCTGTATACCTTATGATTCTTTGGCAATGGAATTTATTTTCAAAAGAATATTATTTCCCTACCTCTTTTTTGTCACGCACTAGCTGATGTAATCTTTCTTTTTGATATGATAATACATCTCATTTTCTGCGGCAAGAACATCGATTGTTCTTAGCCGCATTCCTTTGTCAAAACTTTTAATGGAAAATGGCTGATGCAAAGAACAATGAGGAATAACTTACAATGATAATGCGACATCACGCCTTACCTTACACTAATTTTTTTATAACCGATGATGAAATTCTTATTATTTTTTTTATTTATTTTTTTATTTTTATTTTTTTTTTTGAATTTTTTTTATATAAAACTTAATTTTTTTTTTTTAATTTAAAGGTATAGACTTTGTAATCTGAAATAAAGAATTCTTATTCTTATTCTTATTCTTATCCCTTTGTTTCACGTTAGGTTTTTCACAGTCACTTGAATGTAGTCAATAGATCAATAACATTTCTTACAGCATTTTAAATAAAAATCCCTTTCCGGAAATTCCGGGACAAGCACATTTGTAACATAACTCAAAAAGGATTTTAAACAACTGACACAAACACTTAAATAAGCAGTCCATTCTTGTTGTGTGCACTCAAATATATCAGAGAAAACTATCAGACATCGCCGTGTTTTTTAGGTCAGATTCGCAATTACATGACCAAACTGATTTGTATTGTGAACCTGCGGGAGATAACTCATACTGGAGATTGTAAATACAGTGCATTATCATTGAATCTAATTGATTAATTGTTGTATTAAAATTAAAGTTATACCTGTTAGTTCAAAGAAGAATGTACTATTAGACCAAATATGACCCACCTTTGGATCGCTTCATGTTATGGTATGATGAAGCAAAACACAAGTTGTACTAAAAGGATGAAACTTTCCTTGTCATATACAAGATGGCCACTTTAGCTTAACAAGTTTGAAGCAGATGTTCAATTTTTGTGCCGGTTTTCATGATATATGTACTTGACGCATTTCTTCGTCTACGATATTGTGTTCAGGATGCATTGGCTGTTTAGATCATGTGTTTCTTCGTCTATTTCTTTTGGAAACGAGAACAACTAGACTTTTTCTCAGCTATCTTGCTCCACTACTACAGTCAATCCGTTTATGTCATCATAGACCCTCGTTAATGGCTTTAAATGGCCACTCCTTAGCTCTCCATGCTAAATTGTGCTCTAGACTAAACGAACATTCAACATTACTTAAATGTAAACGGATGCCGAAAAAGAAACGTTGTCTCAATGCTGGTGAGCGTAGAACAGGAAGATGGATTGCAGTTATCTCCCTTTCCGGCTCAACAATTTAAACAATATTCCGTTAATTTAGATAACATAATTAAAATCCCTTTTAAATCGACAACCTTTGTGTCAACTATCCAAGATATACCACTACGTATTGCATTCTAAGGACCACTGGAAAAGCGCACATAAATAGTTAACTTTATCAACCATGATAGACAAAAAGATAAAGACATCAGTCGATGAACCACAGAGCACGGATCTAACACACACACTGGTTACTCATTCAATGCATTCCCCCTCCACTCAAGCGGAAGTGAAAATGCTGTCATTAGAAGGAATTCCATGATTAACCTCTTAACCATACCACAACCTTCAGTTTTTATCACACATCGTTACAACCAGTCGAAACCCTCACAGTGAAACAACGGTCAGTCCATGTTTCTGTCTCTACCGTCCTACTCCTAGTAGAAAACACAAACTGACATAATCTCTTTTTTGGAGCAGTTTCAGAATGTTCTGGAGTATGGAAATTTGGTAGATGCCAACCTGATTATTCTTGTATTTTTCAACTTTGACTTTGACTGTCCTGGAAACCCATACAGATCAAAACTCTTAGATTCCATTCATGCTTTCAACCTTATACAGTCAGTTAATCAACCCACCCATAAACAAGGTCACATTTAGACTGGATTCTTCATAAACTTCATGATACTATTCTACGGTCCACCCTTGTATACCACGAACTTGCATCAGGTCACCTCTGCATTATATGCCAACTTGACGTATCAGCCCCTAACCCTCCGCCTTTATTTGTTGCTGATATCTGCCTGCGTTTATTGCTTCAAAAATATGCCCACCAGCAAGCACACATTATCAGTTTACATATGCTCTCTGTGATTTAGCAGTATTAGAGACCAGCTTTGGACTGCTATGAGAGATCGCCGTAAAGCTGGGAGGCTATGGCTTTCATCCAAACTAATTATTTATGAGCAATCCGTTTTCAGCATTTAATCTTGTCACTATAAACTTAGTAAGTACAATCGAGATGAAGAGTGCACAAAGGTCATGTGAACTTGGCCCAGGTTCAATATCACAACTGCTTGAGTGCTTACATCCAGTATTTGTTTCTTCACTAACTGATGTTATTAATACTCCTCAGTCATCCGGAGAATTCGCATAATTTTTCAAAACTGCCATTGTAAATTCTCTGCTGAAGAAACCAACACTCGAATATAACGATTTCAAGAACTACCGTCTAGTTTCTAATCTCCCATTCATATAAAAATTCTTAGCAAACTTTTCTCAACCCAATTTGTATCTCATCTGCATTCAAACAGTCTTTTTAGTACTCGCCCTTGCTACATTGCTGAAACTACTCTTCTAAACGTTGTTAATGGCATTCTCTCTGCTTTGGATGGTAGAAAATTTACAGTCCTCACCCGCCTTGATTTGTCAGCATAATTTGACTCATTAGACCATGATATATTACTTCACCGTCTCCATCATGTATTTGGCATTCATGATACAGCCTTACTGTGGTTCAAGTCCTACCTGGTCAACAGTTTGGTCAAAGAAAGTGCTGTGCTACATTAAAAAGCTGTACGCGGTATATGTTTCGCTTTTCTTGGAAATTAACCAGGAAGGTATCTATGTTGTGGTAACGTAAAGACCATTATCTCTTATCAATACAATCTAATTGCATGCCCTTGTTCATTCTAAAAGACAAGGACGGCATTACCATTTATTTTTTAATGATGGCGGGACTTGACGGGCTTATTAATTTTCGTATATAGGCTACAGTAAACTTAAACCACTTGAAATTGCCCTCCCAAATGACGTCCCTTCTAAAAGGTTTAGTCATTCAGCGAAATTTAAGGTAAAGATCTAAAGTTCGCTCAACTACGGCGAAATGTAGATTTTTCATTTCTTGGACCGGATATTTGAGACTACAGGTTTAAATTGTATAGAGGTGCTTTTTGCGATGCATGATAAGCTATTCAGAATACATACATACATACATACATACATACATACATACATACATACATACATACATACATACATACATACATACATACATACATACATACATGCATGCATACATACATACATACTGTACACATTTTTTACTTTTAATTTCTATTTGATCAAATCTTCAAGGTTAAATTAAGTGCCTTATTCTTTATCAAACTTGGTGTACTTTTCAAAGGAATGTATCATTGATTTAATTTTAGAAGCGCCAACACTTTAGTTAGGGACAGAGAATGAATTTGTTTGAGGATTCCTCCGAACA
The DNA here is from genome assembly GCA_030141615.1 of Unio pictorum. NCBI lineage: Eukaryota > Metazoa > Mollusca > Bivalvia > Unionida > Unionidae > Unio > Unio pictorum. Next base: position 16,284,268 of record JARLTB010000001.1, on the reverse strand, counting down.
CAATATTATTTTCTCGACTTAGCTGGAATAATTTTCATTTTATAAATGACCAAATACTCAAATAAGTTGAGCAATATATTTATGTTGTAGAGATAGAGAGGAATGTGTTCCTTTTAAAGTGAAGTACATCGAACTATGCAGGCTGAGTACAAGGCAAAGTGAAGTACATAGAACTATGCAGGCTGAGTTCAAGGCAAACGTTCCTCTATAAGGCCTGATTTATATGAATATGGGTTTTTCTAATGTATTATATAAGTCAGGCCATCCCTGTAAATGATCCCGCACAAAGCCTGCTTTTATGTTGTGGTGTATTGGTTTTTTTCAATGTCGTATGCACATCTTACTATTTTGTTGTATTGTGAGTATTGCAACATCATACAAATTCAGATGATTTTTGTTTTCCATGTGGCCTTTTATAATTCTTTGGCAAGTTTTATTGTGAGCAGTGTCGTTATGCAGATTTATATGTATTTCTAGTAAATTAAAGATATCACACATTATTTACAAGTTCCATGTGCAAACAATATTTCACCTGGAATATTACTGGGACAATTAACAGATATCCTTTCAAACTGTAATAAAATGGTCATTAAATTAGTTTTCTTTTCAATCAATGTAGATTATAGAATTACACCATAAAAACCTTGTGTGATTTAACTACTATAGATTGAAGTGTGTTCCTCCCCCCACCCCCAATCAATTATCATTGAATGCACATTCAGCGAGTCAGTAAGTAGTAACAAATTTTCAATTAATGTTTACCATTTCGTCCGCTTTATTTGGCAACACATCACTATATTTTTATGTTATAGGTCTCTGTCCACCAGCGGTATTTAATGGAGGTTACATCCACCCAAATTGTTCAAGAATAATGTTCTGCGCCGTCTACTGCAACCCTGGATTTGATAAAACCGACAATTTGCTGTTTTGCGTAAAAGGCGGATATTGGTTGCCAAATCCAAGTTCAGTTTGCATTAAGTCAGGTATAATAAACAGATAACAGCACATTTGTAAACTTATAGATATTAACACACAATTAATACATTTGTAAACTTATAGATATTAACACACAATTAATACATTTGTAAACTTATAGATATTAACACACAATTAATACATTTGTAAACTTATAGATATTAACACACAAGTAATACATTTAATAATGCGATTACAAGCACATGAATTTGTGTGAATAAATTGAGAGAAAAACTTCAAGATGTATGATTGAAAAAATATCTAATGCCAGAAATATAGTTATTTCATGTAAACATGGTGGTCAGTATATTTATTTAAGATATCGATCACCTAAAAGAAGAAAGATGGGAAATAACCAAGTACAATATTAAATTTATTATGATCAATATTTGTTGTCATATGTAACAAATCTTATTTACAATTTAAATTTCAAAACGTTTATTCTCTTCGCGCAAATAAAAGACTTGATTATGTGCAGTAACCATGTGCAAACAAGAATTTCCTGGTATGGTACTGAGATAATTAACAAATCTTCATTCAATTATAAAATCAAATGGTTACATTTGTTTTCCAGTCAATCTAGATTCTAAAAATACATCATAAAAGCACTTAATGAACATCCACAATCCGATCGAACTAATTCCGGTTGCTGTTATTTTATCTCTAATATATTCTCATTAAATAAGATTCAGGCAGTCATTAACTTAATTAACATTCAGGCAGTCACTAACTTACTAACATTATGGCAGTCACTAAAGTAATAACATTCAGGCAATCACTAACTTAATAACATTCAAGCAGTCACTAACTTAATAACATTCAGGCAGTCACTGTGTATTAATAGCTTTACTCATCCTTCATTGATATGTTCCTCCGTTTGTAGTTTGCATATCATATTTAAAGCAAAGTCAGAAAGTACTATTTTAAATCCAATGAACTGAAAATATACCAGTTCTTAAACTAAAAACGTATAGAAATTATATACAGTTTGTATGTGCAAAGAAGATTTTGATGTTTGCAACACACCAATATACTTTCATCTTATAGTTACCTGTCCAGCGATATTTAATGACGGTTACATCGTATCACCTTGTAGCAGACTCCCTGGAAATGCGTGTACCTTCTACTGCAACCCAGGGTTTGTTAAGAAAGGAAATCAGTTGACTTGCGGCAAAGATGGAATGTGGATTCAAGATACGAATTCAATTTGCATAAAATCAAGTAAGATATATCAACTGATAGCAACAGATGAACAAATTTATAGACGTAAATGCACAATAAATAAATTAAAATCTTGCGCAGAATGAATATGGAATTTAGGGAATTATAATGAGAAACTATTCTAAAGATATGATTATATCTATAAACAAAGCAAGAAAGTGTAATTTAATTACTGCACCTAGACATGAAGGCAGATATCTTTATATGTTATATAGTCATATAATTCATTATGCTACAATTTCTGAGATTGCCCATATTTGAACATACAAACTGTGTCCCTCTAATCAGTAGCGTAGATGGGGGTGAGGAGGGAGGGTTGGGGATGCAAGTTGCACCGGGCACCATTTTACGGGGCGCCGGAAGAAGACTAAGTCACTAACTGTTGGTAACACTTTTGATGCGGTTGTTGCATTTAAAATTTACAGGCCTTGTATTGCCTTTCTATGATAACTGTATTATTATGCTGTATTCAATATTAACTACTGTGTTCAAATGTGTCAGTGACAATGGGGTTGTAACATTTTTACGTTGTCCCCGTGCGCCAAATACTTTCCGCTACGTCGGAGAGGGGGGTGGGCGAACTGCCTGTAATATTTAGCAAAGCAAGTTAGTCATTATAAGTCCTGATTTCGAGATCTTCGCCTAACATGTGATGAGAAAAACATTAACAGAGGAAAGTTTAATTTTAATAGTCTAATCAAGAAGTATAATAGACGTTTATAATCATCCTGCCAAAGTGTCTACAATTTATTAACTACACTTTTTACTGTCTTGCTTATGATTTTGTAAGTACAATAACACATGCGTAAAATAACACATTAACCGTAATTGAGTACTTCATATCTATATGACATTAAAGAGTTGGGTTTATATTGTTCGTGAATAATGGAAAACAACACAACCTTTTTTTTACAAGCATTTGACTGACTTAATTTCTTGATACACTGAGTTGCTTATCATTTAATTAAAGATGGATGGCATGGTATTCCAGTTACAACACTGATTATTTGGAACATATCAAGGATATATATTTTTTTCTAATCTAATTTTTTTTTAAAACTAATACGCCGATTCCTAACGGTCTGTGGATATATTGATGGTTACTATTATTATGGTTATTGCTAATTATTACAAAAAAAAGTTTTTTTCCGGGATATAATCTGGGGTTATGATACTATACATGAAGACACTCGTGAGCATTGCTCTTTACTTTGTAGGTCGTTACCATCTAGGTTGCTATTATTATCCTCTTTGTCTAAACCAATTAGGCGGAATGTGAAACATTTTTTAACGCTATTACAAATAGCAATATAAACTTGTCTTATTTCAACTCCCTTTCACGCCGTTGTCTAGCCTCTGTCTAATGTTTGCCTTTCACAAAGATCCAGTGAGAGCCTACAGCGTCCGTTAAAACCTCGTTTTGTTATCCGGATATATATGTACTAACAATATATAACAAAAGGTTTGATTCCTGTATTTTGGGGGAGTCTGTTAAAAACAGAATATAAATGTTTCATTCTGTCATTATAATCATATTCATATATACGCTAATTTGCTTCAGGGAGCCTGTACATACATTTCAGAATCCTATATTTGAGTAATCTTGCTATAAATGCAAGTATATTGTGAAATGTAACCACACTTGTCTTTATTCCAAAATAGTAATGTGACTGTATTCATTTTATTAAAAATTATGTCTATGCACAATATGAGACAGTTCAAATTTCGAAGCACAAGATAAGTAAATGTGGTCAATTATTGTTCCAACATATATTATTGCATCAAATGAGCCTGTCCAGATACCGATTATGTAAAGAATAGAAGGAGAACGAAACAAATGTAATGTACGCGCATTATGATCAATGTATTATGTCATATGATCATAACATGATCAAGAATATGCAGTTATGTGAAAAGATGATGTTGATGTTTGCAACACCCCAACATGTTTTAATCTTATAGATCCCTGTCCAGCGGTGTTTAATGGCGGTTACTTAGACCCATCCTGTATCAGACGCCCTGGAAATTCGTGTACCTTCTATTGCAACCCAGGGTTTGTTCAGAGAGGATATTGGCTGACTTGTGGGAACAATGGAAACTGGATTCTAGATAGAAATTCAATTTGTATACAATCAGGTATAATATATCAACTGATAGCAACACATTTACACATATAGAGTCACCAATACACAAGAAATAAATTACAAAAGTGTGCAAAGGAATTTAGGGAATTATCAAGAGAAACCAATCTGAAGATAAATGATTGTATCTAGATGGAAAGCAAGAACAGATAATTTGTATTACTTCACATTTTAGAACTCTTTAGCGAAATCAACAGACTTTCTTACAGTGTGATTAATATTGGAGACATTTCTTTCACACCCTACACAGGAAGAGTTAGACCTTTGAAGAAAACAACAGATGAATTTCTTCATCTTGCCAGAAAATACGATCTTTCTGAGGCAAACGTTTCTTTAATGAATAAAGAAATAAACAGACTCTAACATAAAAATAAAGGAAATAAAATTAAAATATAAGATGGAATTATAGTTAAGAAAGCTGGAACTTGGGAGAGATAAAGAAGAAAAACAAATTGCAGTTCCAGTTACGGAAAGAAAGAAAAAAAATGCAGTTGGCAGTTACAAAAAGAAGAAAAACAAATGCAGTTGCAGGTAGAGAAAGAAAAAAAACAAATGTTAATTAAGAAAGAGGAGAAAATAAAAACAAATGCAGTTACAAGCGGAAAGCGAGACAAATATAATAACAGAAAGAACAAATGCAGTTAAAGAAAGAGCAAATACATTTTAAATTCGAGAAATATAAAGAAAGACAAATGCAATGAGAGAAAGAATAGATGAAATAACAATTTAGAATGAAAGAAATTAGAGCTTGCAAGTTAAATACACGTCGCCACTTCACATGCAAAGTCAATTTTTGATGTTACTAAGAATTAGGTTAGCGCACTTTTTAGAGAAATACGAAGTAGATATATTTTTTCTGTTTTTGAAAAATTGTTCACAAATTTGAAATTGTGAAGATTTTGGCAAAGCCATATATATATATATATATATATATATATATATATATATATATATATATATATATATATATATATATATATATATATATATATATGAATTCCTGTCAGTGCATCTAAGTGCCGACTATCAATCTGCACAACATTCTGAAATCAAACTTCTGATAAACTTGATCATAAATCTTTATCTCTTCCTACGCGTATCTATTGTAAGAAGAAAAGACACGTTATTTCTGATTGCTACAAATTGACAAATAAGCAGCATAATCAAGACATACCTGTTCAAAATTATCTTATTCGAATATATCAAGGACACGGTCACGTATTGAAACCAATACTTTTGTTGGCCCTAATTAATCACAGACTGAATTATGAACCATTCATACCAAAGAGTTCTATATCACTCTTAGATTTTCAGCCAATCCCATCCCTATTAACGTTTTAAAGGACACAGTAGCTTCTCAAAGACTTTAATTGTCAACTACTTTACCTTTTTTTTGTTAAGTCGTCTTCTAATGAAAGTATTATTATTCAAGGAGTAGAGTGCAGCTTCATTAAAGTTCCTCTCCATTGTGCAAATTTGTAATCAGACTTAGTTTCAAAACCCTTGATAGTCGGAACAGTGTGTTTCTTACCCTTTGAGGGCATTCATGTTTTACTAGGCAACGACATAGCTGTCGATAATATTGTAGTTATACCACTATTAACTTATAATCATTGTTTGGATAAGAAAATCAATCCTATTGAAAGAGATTTCCCTGAATTATGCCAAGCATTTGCAATTATTAGAGCTATGGCAACGAAAGCCCTGAGAACGATGTTGATCAGAAAAGGATTCCTTTAGCGGACACATGGTCAGGAATTTGATGAGGTCACTCACTCCTGGTTTGGATCAATTAGAAGGTATTGATCACAGTGATCCTCTTTATTCTAATCAAGGTGATAAAAGACAACAACTTGTCGTTGAACAGGAAAAAGATCCTGAAATCTCATGTTTATTTCAATGGGTCATTAATGAAAATGAAGCCAATGAAGTACCTGTCTGTTATTTTATCAAATATGTGATTCGATTCATGAGCACATGCTGACCTACCGAGGTACCTGCTCTTCATGGGTGGTCAGAGAATTATCAAACTTGAGTTCCAAAATCATACAGATATAAAATACTCAGTCTCTCCCATTTGGCTGGTCATTAAGAGATTAATAAGACTTGTCACAAGATCTTGGGTCGCTATTATTTACCAAACATTTAAAGTGATGTTTGAAAATGCTGCAAATCTTGTTATACTTGTTAATTGGTAGAATAACCCAATCACAAGATACCTAAGGATCAACTGAAATCTATTCCTGCATTTGACGAACCATTCAGCAGACAAATAGTAGATTGTGTTGGTCCCTTACCTAAGACCAAGTCAGTTAACCAATACTTGTTGACTATGATGTGTGCGTCAACACGGTTCCCAAAAGCAATTCCTTCGAGGAATATTACAACTAAAATATTAGCAAAGATTTGATCCACTTTATTTCTCAGTTGGGCCTTCCATAATCCGTGCAATTTATTGACTGCTATTTCCACTGTCTTCCCTCATCATCATCATCAGTCTCTTGACCTAGTGTGGTCGTTGAGGCACTGTGCTGCTGAACATTCGACTAGTTCCCTCCACTTGACTCGATCATGTGCCAATGCCTGTGTCTCTGCAAAACGTTTCCTGGTTCATTCTGTGATGTTGTCACTCCACTTTTTTCTCTGTCTACCTCTCCTTCTACCACCTTGGACACTACCCTGCAGTACTGTTGTGGATAGACTGTTGGCTCTAGTGACATGGCCATACCATTTCAGCTTTCTCTTTTTGACAATGGTGAGGAGGTCTTCATAATGGCCTTCTTTGTGCCTGATGGTGTTGCGCACTTCTTCATTTGTGATGTGGTCCATGTAAGAGATGCCAAGGATGGTTCTGTAGCATCTCATTTGAAGTGCCTGAATTCTTCGTTGTAATTCTGCTGTCAGGGTCCAGGCCTCACATGAATACAGAAAGAATGAGATGATTAGTGCTCTCAATAGCCTGATTTTAGTTTTTAGACAGATGTTCTTGTCTCTCCATTTGGGTCTTAGGTTTGACATAGCTGCCGTTGTTTGTGCTGCTCGTGACAAAATGTCTGCTCTTGATCCCTTTTTCGTGGTTATGGAACCAAGATATTTGAACTGACCCACTGTTTCCAGTTCCTGTCCTCTGACTTTAATCTTGGTTGAGATTTGTTTGCCACTGTTTGTCATCAGCTTTGTCTTCTCGGCACTTATCTCCATGTCAAATCTGGAAGATGTTGTATCTAGGTTCTTAACTAATGTGGCAATCTATGATCTTTTAAATAAAAGAAATAATTGCGTACAATAACACATCAACTTTATTAGACTGCTTCAGATCTATATGACATAACAGAGTGGTCTCCCTTGTATATGAAAAGGATATATATTGTTTTCTGATTCTTAATGTTATATCGTTATCGTGCTAATTACTATTATTATGGTTATTGCTGTTATTACAAAAACATAATTTTTCCGGGATATAATCTGGGGTGATGATACTATACATTAAGATATTCGTGACCATTGCTCCTTGTTTTGTCGGACATTAACAACTAGGTTGCTATTTTCATCCTCTTTGTCTAAACCAATTAGGCACCATGTGGAACATTTTTTAAAGTTATTACAAATAGCAATATAATCTATGTTATTTCAACTCACTTTCACGTTCTTATCTAGCCTCTGTCTAATGTTTGCTTTTCACAAAGATTCAGTGAAAACCAACAGCGAATAGGGAAGTTAAAACCTCGTGCTTTCAGTTTGTTATCAGGGTATATAAATTGTCCTAACAATATATAACAAATTGTTTTAATTCCTGTAGTTTGGGAGTCTGATAAAAACAATATAAATTTTTAATTTCTGTCAAGATAATCAGATTCATATCCACTACTGTGCTTCAGAGAATAATAATAATACTAATAATAATAATAATAATGCTTTATTTATAGAGGGTGACTCATTTTTCAGGGACTATTCTCCCTTGTGGCCCTCTTAATGAGAGTATAACATATGCACATTGTGTGAAGAAGCAATAATTAGTGCTTATTTTAGCACGTTTCGTATTAAAATACTAAATTCCATTATCTATTAGAAACACATGCATGCTCATGATATCTCTTCTTAAATACTCTAATATTTTCAGCCGATTTTACATGTAGTGGAAGCTTATTCCACAGAACTGTACCAGAGTATTGCAAACTCTTTTTGAATTGCTCTGTTTTTGGTTTTGGTACTAGAAGGTTTCCATGTGAGATTGATCTCAACTGGTATTGTGCTGAAAAAGGCCTGAATAAGTCCTGAAGATACTCTGGTGCAGTTCTATGTAGACATTTATATAAAAGAACTGCCTTGTGAAAATATATCCTGTCATATATTGTAAACCATTTGAGTTCTGTAAATAATGCTTTTGAGGGATGGTCAACAGATGTATCTAAAATTACACGTGCTGCTCGTTTCTGGAGTTTATAAATCCTGTCAAGCTCAGATTTAGCACAGTTTCCCCATACATTAGAACAGTAATCCATTGTTGGAAGAATATACGACTTGTAGTATAGATTGCGAGTTTCCATAGGTAAATATTGCTTGATTGAGAAGGGCAATTTTGGATGGCAGTGTTTTACAAAGCTTATCAATATGGTCATTCCATACTAAATTATTATCTATAGATACACCTACAAGCCTTTCATTATTGACATTTTCTAATGAATGATTATTTATTGCAAGAGATAATTTTGGGTTCCCTGACTTGTGTAGCTTTTGTGTCGTCCCCAGAATCATACATTATGTTTTACCTTTATTAATGACCATCCTATTTTATTGTGCCCAGTTTTGGACTCTAAACAGGTCTGAGTTTAATCTTGTTTGGATAGCTTCATTATCAGAATTAGATGTATACAAGGTTGCATCATCAGCAAACAAATCTGTATTGGTGGATTCATTATTTAATGGTAGATCATTGATATAGGTAAGGAAGAGGAGAGGACCCAACACTGAGCCTTGAGGGACTCCTGAATTAATTGTGCGAGTTTGAGAGCTAATATTGCCAATGCTTACTTGTTGAGACCTTTGGTTTAGGTATAATCTAAACCAGTGTAAAGTAGGATTGTCAAACCTGTAACAGTTCAACTTTTGCAGCATAATTTCATGATCAACAAGATCAAAAGCTTTCTTAAGTCAAGGAAAACAATCCCAGTCATATGCCCATTATTCATTTCCTTCAGCCAAAGATCAATTAATTTGGTAAGTTCTGTTTGTCACGAGTGGTACTTTCTAAATCTTGATTGTGCTTTATGAAATAGAGAGTTTGTTTTAAAAAATGTGCAGACCTGAATGGCTACATGCTTTTCAAACAGTTTTGACAATACAGGTAGAAATGATATTGGTCTGTAATTTCCTGGATCCTCCTTTTCTCCTTTCTTAAAGATAGGTGTAACCTTTGCACATTTCAGTTTTTCTGGAAAATTACCACTCATTATACTTAAATTTATGATATGCGTTAGTGACTTTGTTATTACTGGTGCAGCAATTTTAAGAATTCGTAAACTAATACCATCCAGTCTAGAGGATTTATTAATATTCAACTTAATTAGCATATCAAAAACATCCGATTCACTGACATTAGCTATTAGCTCTTATAAATAACTGTAGAGCATCAAGTTCAATTGGGATGTTAGTCTGGTTCTGAATACCGTTACTGGAGATGGTTATGAAGAAATTGTTGAACATATCCACTATGTCTTGTACAGATGTTGCTATATCATCATTTTGCTTAAGTCTAGGGAAGACAACTGTTCTTGTGTGGGTTCAGCTCTTTTAGACGCTTCCACAATGTTTTGGTACTCTTATTTTCATTAATAGCCTCTTTATAATTGTTCTCTTTTGCCTTAGTCATCAGATGCTTAGTTTTATTTCTCCACTTTCTATAGCTTTCCATGTCTTTTTTCTTGTGGAAATTATCTCTTAGGTGCCTAGCCTCATTGATCTCTGGGGTAATCCACTTGGGTGTAATTTGGTGTTTAACACTTTTTGTTTTAATTGGGGCATGCTTTTCTTAGGCTGCATTGAACATCTGATACCATTTGTCTAAAGCAGTGTTGACATCAGCTATATTGCAGACTGATTGAAAGGGTTTGCAAACTGAATCATTTAAGAACATTTCCTCATCAAACTGTTTAAAGTCCCTGTATTGTATTTCAATGTGTTGCCCATTTTTAGATGATTTCGGAACATGTCTAGTTATACAGACTGGGTAGTGGTCATTCAGTGCATACACGGGCACATTCATTTCACTTATGTTTTCAGGTTTATTAGTATAGACATGATCAATGATAGTAGCACTTTTATCTGTTACTTTAGTTGGGGTGTTAAGTAATTGAGTAAAGTTGTAAGTTTCAAAGTTACTTATCCATGTTAATGGTGGAGTTTTCATGTAGTCAATGTTAAAATCGCCTAATATGATAGTTTCTAAATCTTCCTTTAGTAATGCTTTTTGAAATTAAGCCTCAAATATATGAATCCAATCAGCTGTGGAACTAGGTGGCCTGTAAACTGAAGAGAAGAGTATTGGCTTTGATTGGGAAAGTGTTACTTCGATCCAGATACTCTCTACCCCAATAGTCTCTAGATCAACACGTATGTTATAACTAATGGAACTGTCTACATAGAGAAGAATACCCCCACTACCCATGGAGTCTCTATCTATTCTTTCAAAGTGGAAGCCCTGTATTTGGAGAGCCAAATCATCAGTATCATCGGAAAGAAAGGTTTCACATAGACCTAGAATACTGACTGATCTAGTTTGCTGTAATATTAACTTTATCTCATTCAGCTTTGGGAGGATGTGTTGAATATTTAGGTTGATTACATGCAGACCTCTTTTGAGGTGCCCAGAGACATGACAATTTTTATCAGAGGATTGATTTTCAGACAAGGTAGTATACCTTGTATTGTTTGTAGACTTTACAGATTTATTTACATAGCCTTGATTCTGTACATCTACACATGAAGAAGATAACATATAAGATCCATCTGTCGTACAATGACCACATGTAGTGGATACAGGAGAATATTCAAAATGAGACTGATTTACATGCATACAAGAAGACATTGACATATTAAACACTTGGGGAATCTTAGAGGGAGAAGTAATTTGAACAGTATTGCATAATTGTTTGCAAGTTAATAAGCTGCACTTTGTACAGAAATCAGATAGTGCCTGAAACCTGTTCACAGAATTTATAGTGTCACTTGGTACATTTAGCTTTGTTGTTGTAAATGAAGCATTGGCATTCTCCTCTTTGCCAGCTTCCTAGTATGTATAATACAATGATGTACAGAGACTTTGTTTGTGTCCATATTTATGGCATCTGAAGCACTCAGTCTGTTTGCCATGACGGCATACTTGTGTCATGTGCCCAGTTTCTCCACAGTAGAGACAGTACTCTTCATTACAGTGTCTGAAAATGGGGGCAAACATGTTAATATTTCTCAGTAGTTGAGAGGTTCCTTTACCGCTTAGATGAATTTTGTCTCTGTCGTAGAGTCTTAGGTTGATGTCCTGGTTCTGAAGTAAGAAAGATGTGTATTGTGGAATGTACTGTATGTTGAAATCTTCACATAGGTCAATAATGAGATCATTGATTACTTTTACCCTGGTTTCCACACGAGGAGGTAGTCCTGATATCATTATTTTACATGTATCTGGACTGTGATACCTAGCAGCATGAAGTAAACTTTCAAAATCTGTTCTGATTTGATTTAGTGACCTTCCGTCACTGGCATCATTTGCACCTACTAAAATAATAATTTGTTTATATTTGGTAAGGTCAGAATTCATTATTTTGTCTCTAATGTTGTTGATTTGTGCACCTCTTAGAGTCTGTACATCTGTTTTAAAAAGTCTCCTTGGAATTATAGTTTTCAGTATTGAAGAACCAATTATTATAGTCCTATCTTTCTTGGCTTTTGATTTCATCAGTTGGACTTTTGGGGTTTTGTATATCAGACACTGAAATTGGTGTTGCAGTTGTGTGAATTGATCGAGCTGATGTTGATGTTGACACATTTGTCTCAGCACTTGGAAATGCAGTTGTTGGTGCAGGTAACAGACTTGTCTTAGTTGAGGGCCATGGGTGGACACTTTCTGCTGTTACAGGTGTGACACATGACTTGGAGGAGATACTATTGTTTGCAATGCAGGTTTACTTAGGGTATCAGTTTTTAAATACATGTTACATTTTCTCTTGGCTGGTATTGGGATTGTCTGCGTCTGAGCATCTAACATTGTTGCTATTTGGGAGTCTGTCTGAATTGCTATTTCACATGCGTTTACTTGCTCATCAATTCTTCCCTGTGTTGACTTAATAGCATGTAACTGTAGTTTTAATTCTTCAATTTGGGCCTCCAAGTTCCTGATTGTTGTTTGATGTCCACACATGGAGAAATTATTAAGGTTTAAGCCATCACTGCTATGGTCATGATTTATGGAGTATGTAATTTCCTGACACTCTCCAGAGGTGTTAATTTTATTGCCTGAGTCATCTAGGTCAAAGACTTTAGGAGCTGTTTCATGTTTAGTACTACATCTAATTACTGGTGTCGATGTCAGCATATAACTGCCTTTAGCAGGGGTATTTAAATCCTGTCTACATTTACAGATAATATAATCTAACCATGTGAAACTGTTCAGCCCCTGCATGTGCAAAACACATGTTGTTTTATACAATGTAGCTATCACAGTGCGTTTCTCTTGTGTTCTGTAGATAATACCATTCTGAACACTTGAACTGCATGAAGTCATGCAAAGTTCTCAATCTAATATCTGTTTTTTAAACTCAAACTTTTGTGGATCTATATGCACAGTGATACTGTATTTACTATGTTTGACCCTCAGGAATTCTGGATAAATGTCAGCCATATTTGATAACTCCATATCATTATCTGTACCATTGTTTTCATTTTCACTCTGTACAAGACATACCTGAATGGGATTTTAAGTTTGGCTCTGGGCTTCCAGTATAACAGACATACTAAAGCCAGAAAATGATGCAGAAAAGGTGGAGTTGAGTGTGTTTAGTAAGGAACCAACAAGGCTAGTATTTAAATCTGTCTCCATGATTCTGAGATATTTAGCTTGTTCATAACAGTGATAAAAGGTGCATGAAATCCTTATATATGACTAGCACATATCTTAAACCTTTTGTAGAAGAGACTTCGATAATATGTTTGAGTTGATATCATCTTAAGTTCAGACATGGTAGATGAAGAACAATTTCAAATTTTCCACTTTGGTAGCCATCTTGGATAACCTAAATCCTTTGTTCTGAACAGGTTTCCAAAGTTACTTGAATAAAAACGAAAATGTGCACATTAACTTTCGCTTACATTAACTTAATATTGTCATATAATCCACAGTATGAAGTATGTATTAATAAATTTAACACCAGTTTTTTATATCAAGTTCATTGAACTGAGTGGAGCTTTGTTAGAACCATCCATACATGGCAGCCATCTTGCAGGTTCAATACATGCATCTCATAATCGTTTATACATGCATCTCATAATCCTATATTTGAATACTCTTAGTATAAATGCGACAGTTTATATTGTGAAATTTAACCCCACTTATCTTAATACTAAAATTGTAATGTGAATGTATTCATTTTATGTATTAAACAAAACAAGTCTATGCACAACATGAGACAGCTCAAAGTTCTAAGCACAATATAGGCAAATGTGATCAATTATAGTTCCAAATATATATATATATATATATATATATATATATATATATATATATATATATATATATATATATATATATATATATATATATATATAGTGCACGTTACATTTCAGGTTCACATGAGCCAGTCCAAATATCGATTATGTAAAGATAATAAAGAGATACAAACAAATGCAATGCTCGCTCATTATGATCAATGTATTATGTCTTGTGATCATAACGTGACTAAGAATGTAATGTGCAAAGAAGATTTTGATGTTAGCATCACACCAGCATGTTTTAACTTTATAGATACCTGTCCAGATGTGTTTAATGGCGGTTACATCGAACCAATCTGTAGCAGACGCCCTGGAGATTCTTGTACCTTCTACTGCCACCCCGAGTTTGTTAAGAAAGGCTATTGGCTGACTTGTGGGAACAATGGAACGTGGATTCAAGATACAAATTCTGTTTGCATAAAATCAGGTATAATATATCAACTGATAGCAACACATTTACACATATAGAGTCACCAATACACAAGAAATAAATTAAAAAAGTGTGCAAAGGAATTTAGGGAATTATCCAGAGAAACCAATCTGAAGATAAATGATTGTATCTAGATGGAAAGCAAGAACAGATAATTTGTATTACTTCACATTTTAGAAATCTTTAGCGAAATCAACAGACTTTCTTACAATGTGATTAATATTGGAGACATTTATTTCACACCCTACACAGGAAGAGTTAGACCTTTGAAGAAAACAAAAGATGAATTTCTTCAACTTGCCAGACAATACGATCTTTCTGAGGCAAACGTTTCTTTAATGAATAAAGAAATAAACAGACTCTAACATAAAAATAAAGGAAATAAAATTAAAATATAAGATGGAATTATAGTTAAGAAAGCTGGAACTTGGGAAAGATAAAGAAGAAAAACAAATTGCAGTTCCAGTTACGGAAAGAAAGAAAACAAATGCAGTTGGCGGTTACAAAAAGAAGAAAAACAAATGCAGTTGCAGGTAGAGAAAGAAAAAAACAAATGTTAATTAAGAATGAGGAGAAAGTAAAAAACAAATGCAGTTACAAGCGGAGAGCAAGACCAATATAATAACAGAAAGAACAAATGCAGTTAAAGAAAGAGCAAATACATTTTAAATTCGAGAAATATAAAGAAAGACAAATGCAATGCGAGAAAGAATAGATGAAATAACAATTTAGAATGAAAGAAATTAGAGCTTGCAAGTTAAATACACGTCGCCACTTCACATGCAAAGTCAATTTTTGATGTTACTAGCGCACTTTTTAGAGAAAAACGAAGTAGATATATTTTTTCTGTTTTTTAAAAAGTTGTTCACAAATTTGAAATTGTGCAGATTTTGGCAAAGCCATATATATATATATATATATATATATATATATATATATATATATATATATATATATATATATATATATATATTCCTATCAGTGCATCTAAGTGCCGACTATCAATCTGCACAACATTCTGAAATCAAACTTCTGATAAATTTAATCATAAATCTTTATCTCTTCCTACTCGTATCCAGAAAATGATGCAGGAAAAGTGGAGTTGAGTGTGTTTAGTAAGGGACCAACATGGCTAGTATTTAAATCTGTCTCCATGATTCTGAGATTTTCAGCTTGTTCATAACAGTGATGAAAGGTGCATGAAATCCTTATATATGACTAGCACATATCTTAAACCTTTTGTAGAAGAGACTTCGATAATATGTTTGAGTTGATATCATCTTAAGTTCAGACATGGTAGATGAAGAACAATTTCAAATTTTCCACTTTGGTAGCCATCTTGGATAACCTAAATCCTTTGTTCTGAACAGGTTTCCAAAGTTACTTGAATAAAACGAAAATGTGCACATTAAATTTCACTTACATTAACTTAATATTGTCATATAATCCACAGTATGAAGTATGTATTAACAAATTTAACATCAGTTTTTTACATCAAGTTCATTGAACTGAGTGGAGCTTTGTTAGAACCATCCATACATGGCAGCCATCTTGCAGGTTCAATACATGCATCTCATAATCATAAGTTTATACATGCGTCTCATAATCCTATATTTGAATACTCTTAGTATAAATGCGACAGTTTATATTGTGAAATTTAACCCCACTTATCTTAATACTAAAATTGCAATGTGAATGTATTCATTTTATGTATTAAACAAAACGTGTCTATGCAAAACATGAGACAGCTCAAAGTTCTAAGCACAATATAGGCAAATGTGATCAATTATAGTTCCAAATATATATATATATATACATATATATATATATATATATATATATATATATATATATATATATATATATATATATATATATATATATATATATATATAGTGCACGTTACATTTTAGGTTCGCATGAGCCAGTCCAGATATCGATTATGTAAAGAATATAAACAGAAACAAACAAATGCAATGCTCGCTCATTATGATCAATGTATTATGTCATGTGATCATAACGTGACTAAGAATGTAATGTGCAAAGAAGATTTTGATGTTAGCATCACACCAGCATGTTTTAACTTTATAGATACCTGTCCAGATGTGTTTAATGGCGGTTACATCGAACCATTCTGTAGCAGACGCCCTGGAGATTCTTGTACCTTCTACTGCTACCCCGAGTTTGTTAAAAAAGGCTATTGGCTGACTTGTGGGAACAATGGAACGTGGATTCAAGATACAAATTCTGTTTGCATAAAATCAGGTAAAATATATCAACTGATAGCAACAGATTTGCAAATGTACTGCCACCAATATACAGTAAATAAATTTACAAAGTGTGCAATAGAATTTTAGGGCATTATAATGAGAACCCATTCTAAAGATATATAATTGTATCTAGATAGAAAGCAAGAAACGTTAATTTTGTACTTCACCTAGACATGATGGCAGGTATTTTCAATGGTTTATAGTCATTCATCTCGTTCTGCTTCAGTTGATGAGATTGCCCAAAACAGAATATACAAAACGTAAATATATTTAATTTTTGAAAACATAATAGTATTTTTAAGTCATGATCTGTGAATTATTAGCTTAGATGTGATGATTTAAACACTTCAGGAAGGACACAACACAACATTTTCTGAGTGATCATTCAGATCGATAAATTCATATAAATATGATAGTTCCGTGTGGTTTTGTTGTGATCATTCAGATCGTTTTATTCATATAAATATGATAATTCAGTGTGGTTTTGCAGTGATGGTCTGGTTTTGGAGTGATCATTCAGATCCATAAATTCATATAAATATGATAGTTTGGTGTGGTTTCGTAGTGATCATTCAGGATCATTAATTCAATCATATATATGATAGTTCGGTGTGGTTTTTCTTTCTAAACAAGCAAAAGCATCAAGATCATTTTCTATAAACATTCGATTAAAGTTTTTAAAACTCAGTTACCTAATTTATTTATTTAAACACGGCAGTAAGGATATCATATAACAAACTTCCATTTTTAGAAGGCTCATACCCATCCGGGCATTTTGCGTCCTAGTTAGACTTATTGCTAATGTTTTACGAAACAATAGTCAGTCATGCCTTAACACTTGAGAAGAGTTGGTTTTGCTGTGTCCAGCTTGGGCTAATTATTATTGAATTTGACGTTATCTTTTAATCTGGAAATACTAGTGCTTTAAAAAAATCTTTGGACAAGGTGATTTTTCTATATTTATACAGAATTCAAAACTTGGACAAATATGCTATGTTATTCAACAAAAAACTGTTGACACTGCAGCACTTCGCATGTTACAATAGACGTCATCGTCTTCCATTTTGAATTTCGTCGACTCGGTTTCATTCAGGACTTTTAATACTAGAGCTTCTATTTCTTAATTCTTAGATTTTTTTAGATTTTGATTCGTAAAATCGTATGTTCGTTTTATCTCATTTTACGCTGTAACGTAATCGAGCTGACACCCTTTGAGACTAGGCACGGTTTCAAGAAATAACAAACACGTTCGTGAGTGACAATTAAAATGTATTGAGCACTCACACTAATGGCACGAGAATAACAAACACAAAAGACATATAATATGAATATAAAACAAAAAGGAAATTTGATTTGACTACAATATCAAACTCATGTAGTCAAATACTTGTTATTAACTTCATATAGTCAAATACTTGTTACAAACTTCATGTAGTCAAATACTTGTTGCGAACTTCATGTAGTCAGACACTACTGTCATTACAAAATTCATGTAGTCAAACACTACTGTTATTACAAAATGCATGTAGTCAAACACTACTGTTATTACAAAATACGTTTAGTCACACACTACTGTTATCACAAATTCGATATCACCACTAAGTGAAAATGGCACCTGCCCCGACAGCTGAGCTTCTCTCTAGTGCCTGTGCCCTTCAAGATTTCTACAAGATATATATAGTCGTGCGCATTAAAACATAACTCGCACGTTCTGCGCAAGCGATAAAGGCGTCACGCGATACAAAGAAAGATTATATTTATGAAACAATATTATGGCGCGCGAAACAAGAAACCTTGATAATAATGAAAAGTATGGTGGTCTAACTGGGACATATCGGGCATTTCGGAACACACCTCCGACCTTCAGAAAAGTATACTTACTTTTTAAGACTATGAAATCACACGATATGATTAACATAACTTCTGCTGTGATAATCTGCACCTACATTTTCCGTGCTTTTGATGGTTGTCTTAGAATTTTCATCGGCCTTTGCACCGTTCTCCCATATAAGAGTTCGAAAGGCGAAAACCCTGGATTCTCTTAAGGAACCTCTCGGTATGCAAACAATACTGCATGGAGATGTCTGTTCCAATCGTTCAGACGTTCTGCGCACGTCCGTAGCAACATTTGTTTGAGTGTTCCATTGAACTTCTCAACTAGCTCGTTGCACATTTGGTGATACGGAGTGGTCCATAATTGCTTGATCGATAGAAGTCTACTAACTTCGGCAATGAGTTCTGATGTGAACTGTGACCCACAGTCTGTCAGAATCTCTTCCGGTATCCCTATCCTACTAAACATTTCCACTAAGGCTTCGGCCACTCGCTCAGTTTTGATGGATGGTAGAGCGACGGCTTCCGGGAATCTGGTTGCATAATCAACCATGGTCAAAATGTACCTATTCTTATGATAAGTCAGGGGTGATAACGGACCAACAATATATATCGCCATGCGTTTGAATGGAGTTTCAATCAAGGGCATTTTACCGATAGGTACGCGCTTAAATCTCCCTTTATATTACGTTTTAAGACAAATGTCGCAAGATCTGTAATACATAGTTACATAACCGTGGGCCACTGGCCAGTAAAATTCCATAAATACTCGGTCTTTGGTTTTCATAGACCCCAGATGACCCACCATCGTTGACTAGTGTGCTAACTTAAACACTTGCGGTCTATAGTCATGTGGCACCACTACCTGTGTAAATCGTCTGCCTTCACGAGTAGTATGTTCCCAATGTAAAATATTGTTGTTATATTTGAATATATGGCTACCCCCACCTCGGCATTTCATGACTTCCCCCGACGCGGCTTTCTTTCTGATTACCAACAAAGACTCGTCTTTAGTTTGCTTTCTAATTAATGCCCCTTTATTTATCATTGGTATGGCATCGGGTACTTTTAGTTTTGGCAAAGGTTTCTTTAACTCTGCAGCTTACGACCTAGTTTAAATCGCCATGGAGGTTGGAATATCGGCCATTGCTATATATGGCGTTATGGGATTCAATACCTCTTCTATGTTACCCACAATTCAATCATACAAAGGTCGCTTTACGCAACACGCTGTCACAGATTCTGTCCAATAGCGTGTTTCGATATGGACGCATGCAGTCGGCACCTGTACTGCAGTATTATCCATTATTCTGACAGACACTGTTTTTCCAAGGTATTGATCTGGCCTCACAAGACTCTGCTTAACAACAACAGTATTACATCAAGTATCTCTAAGTACTGAAGTCCTGACCCCGTTCACTAACCCATCACTCTGTATTGCTACGTTTGACATATTTGGATTGGTGCTACTTCTATTGCTCCCCACATAAGCTAATTAACCTACCATATATGAGACCCCTACCGGTTTTTGTAAATCCCTTTTACGCTTCGGACACGCGCTAGACATATGACCCCATTCTCCACAACTAAAACATTATTTTTTCTAACTATCCTGACTTCTAGGTCCCATCTGATCTGACCTACCTAATTCCCCCTTTCGGTTTTGTGGAAAACACCTCCCTAAACTACTCTTATCTGAATTCACCTGCTTCCTCTCCTTAGGACCCCTCGTGTCCCAGGCTACCACATTCAGAACTCCTCCGTGTGCGTCAACAAACATATCTGCTTGTTTAGCCTTTTCCCTAGCCCTATGGATAGTTTTCTTTTTTAAGTATTGGAATAGTTCTTACTACATACTACTAGCAATTGATCTCTGATGAAAAAATTACTGCATCGTAAGTCTTTCCGACTCCTCCGCAAGCTAACCAAAGGAATAGGTAATTAGATATCCTATATAAGAACTGATCGAAGTTTTCTCCGCTTTCTGGTTTGCTAAATCGGAATTGTTCCTTAAAACCTTTTTCAGGAAGCTCAAACCTTTTCAGCAATGCATCCTTCAACAAATCGCAATTAGCTGCCTCTGCGCTCGGTGTCCTTGAGTATACTTCTAAAGCCCCACCTTTCAGCAAAGTGCAGTTTTGCGCAGTATCATATCTTTCGAATCTTAACAGGTAACTATCCAAGTCATCTTTATTTTCTTCGAATGCTGAAAGTTGTGGGTATTTTAATTTACTCAGTTGCGATACCCTATCGTTCTCCAGTTAAGACCGTTCTAAATCTAGCTTCTATCTTTCAATGCGTGCGCTTAGCTCTAATTTCTCACGCTCTGTTTCCCTCTCCGTGAGGGCAATCAATTCAATCTTCTCCTTTTCAATACGCGCGCTGAGTTGTAGTTTAACGTGTTCTTTCTGAAAATCTCTCCTGTTTGCGTTGAAACCTTTTTTTTTCGGCCTTTGGTGCTTCTGCTCGTCGCTCTCTTTCTCTATTTTGTTCTCCCTAATAAACCGTCGGAAGGTTTCGCCTTCATATCCCAATTGCTTACCAAACTCTACCAATTCGCTAGTGGACTTGTTTTTAAATAAGAGTACGTTCTAAAACGAGCGTCAATAAATTAACTGCTTCTATGAAGGAAAAGTTCAGTTTCGTTTACAATCTAAAAAAATATTTCTCAAAAACCTTCGTGTCTCAAACGCTTTTCCCGACACTGCTGGATGTGCAAACTCAATGTAACAATCCAAACGTTTTATCAGATAAAAAGTACAATCCCATCGATGCAACCAAAACTGTAACTTAATCGGGCTGACACCTTTAAGGCTGGGCAAGGTTTCAAGAAACAATAAACACGTACGTGAGTGACAAACAAAATGTATTAAACACTCACGCTAATGACACGAGAATAACAACACAAAAGACATAATACGAATATCAAACAAACAGGAAATTGGATTTGACTACTATATCAAACTCATGTAGTCAAATACGTGTTACAAATTTCATATAGTCAAATACTTGTTACAAACTTCATGTAGTCAAATACTTGTTGCGAACTTCATGTAGTCAAACACTACTGTTATTACAAAATGCATGTAGTCAAACGCTACTGTTACTACAAAATATGTGTAGTCAACACTACTGTTATCACAAAATTCATGTAGTCAAATACTACTTTTATTACAAAATACGTGTAGTCAAACACTACTGTTATCACACGGTCACTCTACCCTCCAAACTTGTACCTACACGTTGACACTTAACTGGTGGTTTATCCTCGTAATGGTGCACCAGACATCCTCATATTCACACGCTCATCCGGCTATTCGTACCCAGTGTGCCAACTCTTTGGCTCAAACTAAGTGAAAATGGCACCTGCAAGGACAGCTAAATAGATTTAGAGCTTCTCTCTAGTAACTGTGCCCTTC
This sequence comes from Unio pictorum, assembly GCA_030141615.1. Classification (NCBI taxonomy): domain Eukaryota; kingdom Metazoa; phylum Mollusca; class Bivalvia; order Unionida; family Unionidae; genus Unio; species Unio pictorum. The sequence continues at coordinate 16,262,220 of JARLTB010000001.1, read as the reverse complement.
AAGATTTCTACAAGATATACATAGTCGTGCGCATTGATGCATAACTCGCACGTGCTGCGCCAAAGGTAAAGGCGTCACGCGATACAAAGAAAGATTATATTTATAAAACAATATTATGGCGCGCGAAACAAGACACCTTGATAATAATAAAAATTGTGGTGGTCTAACTGGGACATATCGGACATTTAGTAACATACCCATATGTAGAACACATATAGCCCCATCTGCCTTTTATTGAACGAGCTCCAGGTATTTGACAAGATCCATTTACCTGCATGCATCAATTCGGTTTAAAACATCCACTAGTGCATGACAACTCGGCTAAAAAATTTCAACTACGCGTGCATCTTCAGGGACATCTGATTAGTCACAAGTTAGACCGGATTCTTCATAGACCTAATGATAATATTCACGATCCACACTTGTATACCACGAACTTGCATCAGATCACCTCTGCATTATTTACCATCTAGACATATCATCCCCTAATCATCCACCTTCATTTGCTAGTAAGAGAAACCTAAGTATGACAAATATAACCAAACTAATATATGACATCCAAGAAAATCCTACAGCAGAACAACTCGATAACTGCTTGCGTTAATTGCTTGACAAAACATTCTCCACCCACAAAGTGCAGAATAATAATTCACACGTGTTCTACGTGGTTTAGCTGTGTTAGGTACCAGCTTCATACTTCTAAAAGAGACCGACGTAAAGCGGAGAGTCTTTGGCTTTCCACTAGATTCGCTATTTCTAAAGACACATATGAAGCCGCTAATAAAAACGTCACAAACATAGTCCATTTAGCCTAATTATTCCACTACCGTACTAAGATCACGGAGACTTTAAGCTGTAAAGAGCTCTTTGAGATAACTAACAAGTTAATGTCAAGGAATAAATGTACACCACTTCCAAGAACATTCCCTCCATTCGACCTTCTGGACCTGTTTGCAAATTTCTTCCCTGACAAGGTACAAACTATTAGACATAAGCTTGATAACATAATTTAAATTTACTCATCATCACCATACAGTTACAATACATAATTTCAACCACAATTGTTATCAGCATTTGAACCCAGTTTATATGGATTTAATAGGGATAAGCGTGATGTGAGCTTGATCGAATTCCAACATCACTGCTGTTTGAGTGCATAGATTTAATATTGCCTTCACTAACTGATAGTATTAATACCTCTTTTCAAACTTGCCATTGTAAAGCCTCTACTGAAGAAACCAACATTCGAATATAACGATTTCAAGAACGACTGCCCAGTTTCTAATATCCAGTTCACATAAAAAACAATCCGTGTACAATTGTTCTAACCCAACTTGTATCTCATTTGAATTCAAACAGTCTTTTTAGCCATGTACAGTATGCATATCGCTCTTGCCACAGTACTGAAACTACTCTTCTAAAAGTAGCTAATGATCTTCTCTTTGCTTTGGATAGCAAAAAGATTACAGTCCTCACTATCCTTGATTTGTCTGCAGCATTTGACATAATAGACATGATATATTACTTCGCCGTCTTCAGCATGTATTTAGCATTCACAATACTGTCTTGTTGTGGCTCAAGTTCTACTTCGTTAACAGGACACAAATGGTATCTGCATATGGAGTACACTGCAGTCTAGTTGTGGTGTTCTACATGTGGTCTGTTCTTGGACCTATTCTCCTCATTCTATACACTCAGCCGCTATCAATCGTCATAGATCATTATCCAGTGTCGGACCTATTGTATGCTGATGACACCCAAATATACAAGTCTAGCCACCCAACTGAAGTTGATGCTGCCATCCAAGGAGTAGATTGGTGCATGTTTGACGTGAAATCATCGATGACATGTAACAGGCTGCAGATGAATAATGATAAAATCTCAAACAATAAATCGCAGCAACACCAACATTAAATTCAGTCAGTACGAAACCTAGGTGTTACTCTACACAGTACTCTCACATTGCAAATTCATCTCATGAACATATGCAAGGCTGCATATCTTGAGCTGAGACGCATCAACTCCATTCGCAAATATCTTTCATTTGATGCCACTAAATCACTTGTGTGTTCATTAGTACTTTCAAGACTTAACTATTGTAACTCAATTCTGTCTGGTCATGCTCAATATCTACTCCAAAAACTTCAACAAGTTCAAAACACAGCTGCTCAGTTCATCCTTAGAATACCAAGATCAGTGCACACCTTTTGCTCTGTACCCAACACTTGCTGTCCATTCGATCCAGAACAAAACACAACATTTGTTCACTGTGCAACGTTTCACGGACGGACTCCAGTCCAACATACCTATCTGGCCTCATCCATGTGTACACACTAGCAAGAAACTTACGCTTCTTTTCTGACAATCGTATACTCATTATTCCCACTATGAAAAAAATACATATGGACAACTATATTTTGCATCCCAGGGCCCATCAATGTGGAACGACTTAGCCATTGAAACTAGACACAAAGACACAGTGATCCCTATCAAGAATGCTCTTAAAACACACATTGTTTTACTACAAGAACAAACATAATGACAAGAATAATTCCTACCTTAAATATTTTCAGCATTTTTTATGTTTTCTAATTTCAATGATGTTTGTTTTTGTTTTGTTTTTAGGTTTATTTGTTTCTCTATCATTATAGATGTTGTAAAACGCTTAGAGCTTGCAAAGTTTAGGCGCTATGCAAAGTCCTCATTATTATTATTTATATTATTAGTACTAGTATTATTATTAGTATTATTATTGTTGTTGTTGTTGTTGATGTTGTTGTTGTTGTTGCAGACCAGTACTTTCTCGGAAGTCATGAAACACCGAACAGCATTTGTATTCCAAGAAATTATATATAGCTCCTATAGGCAGCGGTTATGTGTGATAAATTATATTTGTATCGTAAAGCTACGTTTGAAGAATGATTGTTTGAAAGTTAGAGTGTGTATATTTTTAGACACCCTGACTTAAATTTATATTTAAGCAGTAAGATGATTACAGTAATCAAAGACTATTGTTCCTTCGAATCTCGGTAATTGTAAATTACAAGAACAAAAATAGGCACGAATATTTTCAGTTATGGGTCGAGTTCACTTATTGAGTCACATGATATATGAATTTGGCAATGGAAAAAGTACATGCCAAATCTGTAATGAAATACAGGGACCTTTCAGATAAAAATGCTTATGTTGCGATTTCAAGAATTATATTTACTGAACCTAAACCTACATCCTTTCCAGTCGAACAGACGACTTCATACAATGAACCAAGACGTACTGGTCAAGCAAATGTAGGAACTATTGTGGGAATCACTACCACCGCATTTCTGATTGTGATGATAATTATAGTTTCCATCGTGGTATGGAGAGCAAAGCGGTAAGACAAACATCCTTGAAAATATATCATCATAATCATATCCTCATTTATGTTATTATCATTTTAGGATTTATTGTCATCATTATGAAAATAATGAAAATATCATCATCTTTATCATATCATCCTCAATATTATTATTTTTATTAATCTTCTTTCGCCATCTTATTATTAAGTATTTATTTCTTATTTATTAATATTAATATTTTTATTGTTTAATATTATTATTATTATTATTATTAGTAGTAGTAGTAGTAGCATTACAGAATATAGTTTTACTGCACAAACGTAAGAGATATAATGACGAAGATAAAGAGACGCATAACTAAACAAATTTGTTCTGATAGTTTAGATTCTTAATTGTGTTATTTTAAGGTGCAGTGTACGAAAATCACAAAGAGTTCCAGGTCATGCGGGCGATACTTGTATGAGACCAAGACAGAGACGTGACCAGAACGTTACAACCCTCCGACAACAGCCAGATGCAGATGGCATTAATAGTGTATCATCGTTTGAATCTCCTTCATATAATGGTATTTACGACAATTCATTAGAACAACGTATCCCTACAATCTCCAGCAGTTGGAAGTATCCTGAACCTCCCCCGTCGTACAGTGAGACCCAAAGTGCAACTAAGGAAGCCCCTCCCACCTACATAGAGGTAGTCACGGACCCTACAAGATTCAATTTATATATTTGAATCACTGTGTTATATGGACAATAACAGTGAAAATCAAATATATTTTATTTTTGTATCTATGTATCTTTGCATAAGCATATTCATACACAGCAAAACTTATAAATATGTTTGGCATATTTCCTTTACCCTCAATTTACCGCCATACCTTTGCATGCCCTTTCCTCTAGATGTTATAATTATAATAAACATAACCTTTTGACCTTATTGAACGTTTAATTGAAAGCACCCATATTAAATACTAATTCAACCTATTGTAAGCATAATATATTTGACAGATGTGTTGTTTTGACAGTGATACAGTCTACATTTCAGATGTTAAATTCACTTCTAATTCATTTCATTATAGTATTCCAATATAGTAAAGACAAACTGCTTTGTGTTTATCCTCAATTTGTAAGCAACATATCCATAAATCCGTTGCTTTAATTCAGATGTGAAGTGTCAACAATTAATAAACCTTGTGATATGTTTATTGTCCCATATTGATTATCTGTATGACTTATCTAACTAACGAAGTTTCTGTGGAAGTCTCCGTGTGATTCAGCAGTTGTATTACATCCGCTAAAACATATGATTATAATGGTATCCGTCCGTCTGTCCGCTATCAGTTTCGTTCAATTCAAGCTGTCCATCATCTAACATTGTGGATGGTTAGCAAATAAAAAATCTTTCGTTTTCAAAGGTCAAGGTCACTGCAACCGAACATTATTTTTACGTCACATACCTCAAGCAAATATTGTGGATGGATTCTGCATGGGGCAAATTAAAACTCCATCGAATTTTGGGGAATCAAAACGTCAAGGGCATTGTTACTGAAAGAAACAAATAGTTTTCGCAACAACAAAAAACCCGTTTGTTCTGCATCACCTGGACCAAACTGTATAAATAACTTGCGCTGTAAATCTTGAGGTCAAACGTACAAATTATAAAATAGCTATTCTTTCTTTAGAAATGCTACAAGCACATTAGACGTTTTATCTTAAGCATTCCCCTGCGAGTTCGGGGTTGTAGAATTGGCCCGACGTGCTTCACCAGAATGTGGATGGATTCTGCATGGGGCAAATTAAAACTCCATCGAATTTTGGGGAATCAAAACGTCAAGGGCATTGTTACTGAAAGAAACAAATAGTTTTCGCAACAACAAAAAACCCGTTTGTTCTGCATCACCTGGACCAAACTGTATAAATAACTTGCGCTGTAAATCTTGAGGTCAAACGTACAAATTATAAAATAGCTATTCTTTCTTTAGAAATGCTACAAGCACATTAGACGTTTTATCTTAAGCATTCCCCTGCGAGTTCGGGGTTGTAGAATTGGCCCGACGTGCTTCACCACGTGTTGTAAAAGGCAACTAAGTAGAGGCAACCTGTTTGCCGTGGGTTTTGACCCGACACGGGAAGAGAAAAGGATCCTGCTAGTTGAGCGGAGGCTTTTCCGATGCCATATACTGCTTTGGTCTGAACTTCTGTTAGACGGGTGGTCGAGGTGGGCCCGGTCTCGACAAATCGGCTGGTCACGCCGAACCCTAGGAGGTCTTTTTTTACTTGCTCAGCTTCTCTCTTTCTTGTATCTCTCTTGATACCACCGTTGCCCCTACATTCTATTCCTTTAGCTTTCACTTTCCCAAGTTTTAGAAGACTTCCTAGAAGGTGGTGGCTCAACGGGTCAATCGGTAGGTAATTTTACCGACCCTAGAAGAAAACTTAATGAGTCAATCTCAGGTAAATTTATCTAACGAGTATAGCATCTGCGTATCCATGGCACTTGAATAGTGTCCCCTCGTTGAGCTCCATGGTGGGCGGGCTGCATGGGTGCTGATATTTTAACAAACAAACATGGACATTTCCCAAAGAAAACAACAACAAACGTACGAAACCACTATCTGACTCTGATGAATCATTTCCACGCTTTATGGTTCAAGGATGAGTCTAAAACTATTGCGGCACTATCTCCGTTTGTTATTGCGAAAACTATTTCGGGATCTATTGGCACACCAAAAAGTGTCAAAAAAACTAAAATCGGGTTGCCTTCTGGTTGAGTGTGAGTGAAAGGGTCAAACAGATATCATGAAAATGAAAACATTCTTTGATATTCCAGTGACCTCATTCGTTCACACTACACTGAATACGTCCAAAGGCGTAATGCGGTGTCGTGACTTTGCTGGAGTTACCGACACAGACATCATCGAAATACGTAATAACAATCTGCAGGACAACAACACATTTGTACTCACCATTAATAAACCAACAGTGCCCAAAGTGGTCAAGGTCGGGTTTTTTCAAGTAAAGGTCGAGATATACATACCAAACCCCCTTCGATGCTATAAGTGTCAAAAATACGACCATCACGAAGACCGATGTTCCAAAAGTCAAAGTATGTGGCCGATGCAGAGACCACTCTCATCAGGAAACTGATTGTAGAGCAAGTCCGCATTGTTCAAATGTGGCAAGAAACATCACGCCAATTCCAAGGATTGTGATACTTGGAAACAGGAGAAGGTTATTCAGAGGGTAAAGTTTACATCCAACATTCCCTACCCAGAGGCCAGAAAACTTGTCCAGGCAATAACATCCCTTCATGGCCAGTCCTCCTCTGTCGTGAAAGACAATCCGAAAATCACGAAGGACACAAACGGATCAACCCAATTCAACAATAATTAGTGCCTATATCCCTCATTACCAGCCACCGAAAAGCACAACATCAACCCAAACTACATTCAATAACAACCCACAACCAAACGTACGAAGAAATAAGCACAAAGCACAAACAAATAAGCAGCAAAAGGGGACGGATGACCCCATTCAACTTTACAACATGTTTGGAGACTTTGAGAGCATGGATGCAGCAGAAACTACTCCATGTACTCAAGGTTGCTCCAAACCTAGTAAAACCAAATATACTCCCTTAAGTCCTCAAGACAAATAACAACACAAATTTCCACTGCGAATAGTCTAACCTAGCTCCAGAATCTCCAGCATAACTTTATAATGAAGAACACCATCATACAATGGAACTGTCGATGACTTAAAGCTATTTACAATGATATTCTACTGCGTTTATAGGAACACGATCCTGCTGTACTACGAAAGAGACAGATAAAATTACATTTAAAAACTTTTGTCTGTTCCACACGTACTTTTAAATCGCTGAGAGGGCCTCAGGAGGAGTCTCTATTGTTGTTAACAATAAAGCCCCTCACAGAGTCATCCATTTAAATACAAATTTACAAGCCATTGCTGTAAGTGTCACTCTACATCGAGTGATTACTTTTTGCTCAATTTACTTACCACCAAACACCAACCGTGTACCAAACAAATTAGACAATCATGTTCAACAACCTCCCGCGCCCTTCGTTTTACTCGGAGATTTCAATGCCCATAAACGACAGAGGCCATAAAGTAGAAGATTTCATTTCTAGACACGATCTGTCCCTATATAAAAATAACTCACCGACATATTTACACCCAGGAACGGGTACGTACACGTACATAGATTTGACAATTTGCTCTCCCTTGCTGCTTTTGGACTATGAATGAAAGGTTGCTGATGACCTTCATAGCAGTGATCACTTTCCAATCAACCTTGACAATAACTCTGAAATTGATGACGCATTACTACAATGGAATATAAAGAAGGCCGACTCTGCTACTTTTGAAACACTATGTAAAACTAGACCAAATATTGATACAAATTTCAACGCTGTTAATCCTATACAGCATTTTACTTCAATTATAATTGCAATTGCAGAAGAAACTATTCCTAAGCCCTCACTGAACAGTAAGAAACCGCAAAAGCCATGGGTAACCAAGAAATGCAAAGACGCCATTACACAATGCCGAGAAGCATGAAACAATTCAACAATCGTCCACCGCCCGAAAATTTAAACAAATATCGTATTACCCGGGCTAAAACTCGACGCACAATCAGAGAATGCAAACGTGCATCCTGGAAAAAATATATATCTTCTTTAAACTCTCGTTCCTCAATGAAACAAGTTTTGGACACTGTTCGAAAATTAAATGGAAAGAGAAAAACCAATTCTATTCGTCATCTGAAAATAAACAATAACAATTTTAGTCCGAAACGTGACATAGCAAATATTCTTGCAGATAGTTTTTCAAAACAACTCCTCATGTAATTATTCAGAAGCTTTTTGAAGATTAAAATCTCAAAAAGAAAAGTCACGTTTAAACTTCACATGGAACAACTCTGAAAGCTAATTCCAGATGTTTTCACTATTGGAGCTTAAGGAGTCTTTAGACAAGGCCCATGATACATCTGCTATGCCTGATGAAATACATTACCAGTTCTTGAAACACCTCCTAGAATCGTCTCTAACAGTTCTTCTGAAAATCTTTGACGATTTATGGATTGTTGATAATGTACCTAAGAGTTGGAAAGAAGCAACAGTAATACCTATTAACAAACCAGGTAAAGATATTGAAGATCCTAACAGCTATCGGCCCATTGCACTGACAAGCTGTGTGTCCAAAACCATGGAACGAATGATCAATTCTCAGCTCGTATGGTACTTGGAATGTAACAATTTAATATCTCCTTTCCATAGTGGCTTCTGTTCTGGTTGTTGTACCAACGATCATCTGGTTAGATTTTAAAGCATTTATCAAGAAGGAACATTTAGTTGTAGTTTTCTTTGATTTAAAAATGCCTATGACACAACATGGAAATACGCGATACTAAATGACCACTCTCTGGGTATAAAAGGCCGTCTGCCCTCGTTCATCTCCAATTTTCTTTCTGACAGAGAATTCAAAGTACGAGTGGGCTCTACCCTCTCCGATATGCACTAGCAAGAGATGGGTGTGCCCCAAGGCAGTATTTTATCTGTGAAGCTATTTAATATCAAAATCAAAAGCATCACCAAGTGCTTAGCTCCCGGTGTAGATTGCTCAATATAGATGATTTTTTAAAATTTGTTATCGATCAAAACACATGCATACAATTGAAAGGCAACTGCAGCAAAATATCAACAAGGTCCAAAAATGGGCCAGTAATAACGGTTTCAAATTTTCAAGATCAAAAACAGTATGCATGCATTTCTGTCAGTTGCTAAGACATCATGATGACCCTAAACTCACGCTGGACTTAACACTTATTCCAGTTGTTGAGGAAACAGTGCTTCAGTCGCTACACAATAGAAAACTGGATAATTCATTATTAGTCAATATTCCCATCACAAACTCGGAGCTTAGTACCTCCTACAATATAGTATACTGTTGGTTGCCTGGCCATATTGGTATTAGAGGTAATGAAGAAGCAGACCGGGCTGCTAAGATGGTTTTATCCCAAAAACCATCGGATTTTAAATTACCGTTTACTGATTTTAAACCTTGTATTAAAAAGTACCTACGCCAGAAGTGGTATACGTCATGGGATGATGCAGTCAATAACAAATTTCATGTCATCAAACCAGCCCTAAGAGAACGGACTCCTTCCTACAGAACTATCCGTAGGTAGGATGGTGTCATTGCAAGAATCAGAATCGGTCAACCATACATTACACACTCCCAAATACTAAAAGGTGAAGATCCACCAAGAGTGCGTTTCTTGCAATGAACCATTCACTGTTCAGCACTTTATGACCGAGTGTTCCGACCTGCTACCTACTCGTGATAAATACTATAAAGTACATGACATGAAGGAACTTTTGATAATATACATGTCACTTGTATTTTGAATTTCATGAAGGATGTAAATCTTTATTTTAAGCTATAACTTTTGTATGCCATCACCTAGAATAATTTTATCAAATGCAAATACGGAGTCTTATTTTCAACATCTTTTCATTAACATGCACCATTTACATCTCCCGTTGATTGGGAAACTTCATATTTTACTGTTACCAACATCTTACCATTTTACATTGAACTCTTTGGTTTTCAATATCGCTGGTCGATATAAAACCTTTTACTATTTTAAACATGTATAAGTACAACCTATTGTATGGTGCTAAATAACCTAAGTGTGCTGGTGCGCCATTAAAAATCAAACAAACAAACGAATATAAAAAGCGAGATCCTGGTCAAACTTCAGCAACGAAGCACTTTTGTCTCGTCTATTAACGGATTAAAGACATGAATGCTATGCTCGCGATTTTTTATTTTTATAAAAAAATCACATTTCTATCGATTACATGCAGCTATATCTCGATGAAAAGTCGTTAATGTTTGCTAGGCCGGCTAGAAAGCGACTAACCTTTTCGATAGGCTTAATAAGAAAGATAACAAATGAGTCAACGTACCCCAAGTTTCAACATTTCTTGTGTAACCTAGCATGTGTGTGTGCGCGCGCGCGTGCGTTTGTGTGTATGTGTGTGTTGAGGGTATATCAATTCTCTATTTCACATGATTCGCTCATGAGTAATACTATTCGGCCAAAAAGCAGTGTATAAAAATGCCTTATTGGTAGTCAATCATCTTGCATCGTCTAGATCCTGAAGTTAATAGCACATATCCGGTTGCCACGCATGATAGAAACAGTATCTAGAGATGAAGACGCATACTGCTTTGAAATAATGTTGAATTCATCAATCGAAATGTATTTAATGCAAAATACATTTTTACATCCTGTAAAAATGAATACAAAAACCATTTACTTCCGAAAAGATCCTTTCGCTAGCATCCGATGGAAAAGCCGAGGACGTTTAGACTGGTAGATTGTACTTCTTATGAGGCGCATTAGCGAATAAAAAAGTAGGTCTGCGATGGACGTTGCAGTTGACACTTCGATGTTATATTACAGACCGGTGGCTGAAAGTTTAATTGTGTCAGGCATGGTATTCGGGTGTTGAAAGTTTCATTTCGCTCGTCTAAATCATATACAATTAAAATCAATGAATTGAAATTCTGTTGCAGAAAACTTGAAAATAATATATTGAGTTTAAAACAAATATTCGTTTAAAAATCAATTTTCGAACGTTCGTCCGAGTAGACTGAATTATATCTAGCTTGTGTTTCATGTTCACATTTCTGAATCACGATTCAATCTTAACGCTAATTTGTCATGGTAAGCTTATAGACTTTATTCCATATGTTTATAAATACACTTTGTGTATTTTGTTAGTTTTGTAGATGAACATTTTACTTTTTAAAGAGTAAAAACATACTTTGTATCCTTTGATTGTAGATAACAAGATTTTAGTAAACGCAGTCCTTTGACTCGCAGGCGTGTTGGCTAATTACCAGAAGAATTGTTTCACCCATGATATCAAACAGTACGAATACAATAACTTATAAATGTAGATATTCTTTTATATATCGATTTTAATACAAATAAAGACACTGAGATCTAGATTTGGCGTTATTGACAGGAAAAATTAAATAAACTGACTATTCCTTTTTAAAGCATTTCGATGATTCCGATGATAAAGAATTGCTTCAATACCACCGGAGAGAGAGAGAGAGAGAGAGAGAGAGAGAGAGAGAGAGAGAGAGAGAGAGAGAGAGAGAGAGAGAGAGAGAGAGAGAGAGAGAGAGAGTTGTATGATGTGATTTAGATTTGTAACTTATCTTTAACAATGTTGCAGTCATATCGCTTTTCAGTCATATCGCTACGATGTCTGCAGTGTGGCAGTTTATTGTTGTGTCAGAGAGAGGTGGGTGTGTAGTATACACTTATAGCAGATCGGGTTGGAGAATGAAGATGGATCGATATATATAGCTTGACAATAATGATATTTCTTTGGCGTGGTTTTTATTCATTCATATATATTTATCCTCTTATATGTTTTAGGGATTGAAAGATCAAGAAAATAACACAAAAACAAAATAGATACGATGTGTCTTACGTTCAGAGTTACCCGTTGGAAAATGAGACAGGTCCAGAATTTAGCATGCTTGAGTACACGCTATCGAGAACGAAAGCTTCTTAGCCTATAGATAGAGTTATACTAAATGAAAGTTTAGACTGGGAAAAAACAACTTAGATGTTATTAAATAGATCTTAAATATAGTGAGCGCATACACCAACTTTCTGTAACTCACTTGAGATGACAAGAAAATTTAAAATATTTCCATCATAAGAGTAAATGCTACGGTAACAAAACATACCTTTGAAAAGGTATACGTTGTTCGTGTCAGATCGTTTTAAAAGATAACTGAATAACAACACCTATTCAAATGGAATACAGTAACTGTTATATAGGTTAAAGATCGTGGGATACATTTATGGGACCACGTCATAGTTGTTTTGGTAAAACACGTAAAAAGACGTTGCGATTATTCCTTCCTGGAACATTTCCACGATAAACGAAGCCTATTCAGTATATTTGTCTCACTCTCTTGAAGTTAATTTTAACCAAGGGCAAGATGGGTATACTTTACCTAGGTTTAATATTTCTTTTCAAATTAACTAAATGAAATCTCTTCTGAGAAAGAAATAAAGAACGTCATACACACGTACGTACGTACGTAAGTAACGTAACGTACGTACGACCGAAAGTCCGTACATACATACATACATACATACATACATACATACATACATACATACATACATACATACATACATACATACATACTACTTTTAATTGTCGATTTTATAAAATCTAAAAGGTTAAATTAAGTGCCTTATTCTTTATCAAACTTGGTGTACTTTTCAAAGGAATGTATCACTGATTTAATTTTTAGAAACTCTGTAGCGCCAACAATTTAGTTAGGGATAGAGAATGGAATTTTTTTGAGGATTCATCCGAAGACAATATTATTTTCTCGACTTAACGGCGAATAATTTTCATTTTATAAATGACCAAATACTCAAATAAGTTGAGCAATATATTTATGTTGGATAGATAGAGATGAATGTGTTCCCTTTAAAGTGAAGTACATAGAACCATACAGGCTGAGTACAAGTCAAAGTGAAGTACATATAACTATGCAGACTGAGTAAAAGGCAACGTGAAGAACATAGAACTATGCAGGCTGAGTACAAGGCAAAGTGAAGTACATAGAACTATGCAGACTGAGTAAAAGGCAACGTGAAGAACATAGAACTATGCAGGCTGAGTACAAGGCAAAGTTAAGTACATAGAACTATGCAGGCTAAGTACAAGGCAAACGTTCCTCTACAAGGTCTGATTAGAGCCTGCTTTGCTTTCATTGTATATGAATATAAGTTGTTTCCAATGTATTATATAAGTCATGCCATCCCTGTAAACGATCCCGCACAAAGCCTGTTTTTATGTTGTAGTGTATTGGTTTTTTCAATGTCGTATGCACATCTTACTATTTTGTTGTATTGTGAGTATTGTATCACCATACAAATTCAGATGATTTTTGTTTTCCATGTGGCCTTTTATAATTCTTTGGCGAGTTTTATCGTTAACAGTATCATTAGTCAAATTCATATGTATTTATAGTAAATTAAAGACATGATACATTATGCGCAAGTTCCATGTACACAGAGTATTTTTCTTGGAATGTTACTGGGACAATTAACAAATATCCTTTCAAACTGTAAGAAAGTGGCCATTTAATTAGTTTTCTTTTCAATCAATGTAGATTATAGAATTACACCATAAAAGCCCTGTGTGATTTATATAGATTGAAGTGTGTTCCTACCTCACCCCCCCCCCCCCATCAATTCTCATTGAATGTACATTCACAGAGTCATTAAGTAGCAACAAATTTTCAATTAATGATTACAAGTTCTTCCGCTTTTTTTGGCAACACATCCATGTGCTTTTATGTTATAGGTCTCTGTCCAACGGTATTTAATGGCGGTTACATCGACCCATCTTGTACAAGTAAAATTGCAACTACTACTGCAACTTCTACTGCAACCCTGGGTTTGTTAAAGCGAACTATGTGCTGTTGTTCGTGAAAGGCGAATATTGGTTTCCAAATCCACCTTCAGTTTGCATTAAATCAGATATAATAAACAGATAACAGCAGATTTGTAAACTTATAGATATTACCACACATGTAATACATTTGTAAACTTATAGATATTAACAAACAAGTAATACATTTGTAAACTTATAGATATTAACAAACAAGTAATACATTCAAAAGCACATGAATTTGTGTAAATAAATTGAGAGAAGAAAAACAAATCAAGATGTTTGATTGAAAAAAATATATAATGCCAGAAAGTTATAATATAGTTATTTCATCTAAACATGGTGGTCAGTATATTTATTTAAGATATCGATCATCTAAAAGAAGAAATATGGGAAATTACCAAGTGCATTATTCAGTTTATTATGATCAATATTTGTTCTCATATGTAACAAATATTATTTACAATTTAAATTTCAAAATGTTTTTTCCTTTCGCGTAAATAAAAGACTTGACTATGTGCAGTTACCATGTGCAAACAAGAATTTCCTGGTATGTTACTGAGATAATTAAAAAATCTTCATTCAAATTATAAGATTAATTGGTTACATTTGTTTTCCATTCAATGTAGATTCTAAAAATACATAATAAAAGCACTTAATGACTTAAACAATCCGATCGAACTAATTCAGACTGCTGTTATTTTATCACTAATATATTCTGATTAAAAAAAACATTCAAGCAGTCACTAACATAAATAACATTCAGGCAATCACTAACTTAATAACATTATGGCAGTCACTAACTTAATAATATTCAGGCAATCACTAACGTTATAACATTCAGGAAGTCACTAACTAAATAACACAGGCAATCACTAACTTAATAACATTCAGGCAATCACTAACTTAACAACATTCATGCAATCACTAACTTAATAATATTCAGTAAATCACTAACGTAATAACATTCAGGCAGTCATAGTGTATTAATAGCTTTACTCATCCTTCAGTGATATGTTCCTCCGTTTGAAGTTTGCATATCATATTTAAAGCAAGGTCAGAAAGTACTATTTCCAATCCAATGGACTGAAACTATACCAGTTCTAAACTAAAACCGTATAGAAATTATATACAGTTAGCATGTGCAAAGAAGATTTTGATGTTTGCAACACACCAATATGCTTACATCTTATAGTTCCCTGTCGACCGGCATTTTATGGCGGTTCCATCGAATTATCTTGTAGAAGACTCCCTGGAAATTCTTGTACCTTCTACTGCGACCCAGGGTTTGTTAAGAAAGGAAATCAGCTGACTTGCGGTGACGATGGAGTGTGGATTCAAGATAAAAATTCAAGTTGCATAAAATCAGGTAAGATAAATCAAGTGTAAGCAACATATTAATAAATGTATAGACATAAATGCACAAGAAATAAATTTAAATACTGCGCAGAAAGGAAATGAATTTTAGGGAATTATAATGAGAAACTATTCTAAAGATATATGATTCAATCTATATACAAAGCAAGAAAATGTAATTTATTACTCCAATCAAGATATGAAGACAAATATCTTTATATGTTATATAGTCAATTAATTCATTATGCTACAATTACTGAGATTACCCATATTTGAACATACAAATATCACTCTAATCAGTGACGTAGTGGGAGGGGGCAGGGGGAGCAAGTTGCACCGGGCACCATTTCAGGGGGCGCCAGAAGAAGACTAAGTCGCTAACTGTTGGTAACAATTTTGATGTGGTTGTTGCATTTAAAATTTACAGGCTTTATATTGCCTTTCTATGATGACTGTATTATTATGTTGTATTCAATATTGACTACTGTGTTCATATGTTTCAATGACACTGAGAGTGTACAAACTTTACCTTGTTTCCATGCGCCAAATATTTTCCGCTACACCTAGGGGTGGGGGGCGAACTGCATTTAATATTTCTCAGCAAGCTAGTCCTGATTTCGAGATCTTCCGCCTTACATGTGATGAGACAAACATTTACAGAGGAACAAAGTTTAATTTTAATAGTCAAATCGAGAAGTATAATAGACGATTATGACCTTCCTGACACAGTGTCTACAATTTATTAACTACACTTCTACTGTCTTCCTTATGATCTTTTATGTACAATAAATACATGCATGAAATAACACATTAACCTTAATTGACAACTTCATATCTATATGACATTATAGAGTGGTATCTAATGTTTGCCAAAAATGAAAAACAACACATTTTTTTTTACAAACATTTGACTGACTTAGTTTCTTGATACACTAAGATGTTTACCATTTAATTAAAGATGGATGGCATGGAATTCCTTATCGAGTTATAACACTGATTCTTTTGAACATATTAAGGATATATATCTTTTTCTCATCTAACTTTATTTTTAAAAACTAATACGCCGATTCCTAACGTTCTATGGATATATTGATGGTCAATGTTTTTATGGTCGTTACTGTTATTACAAAACATAATTTTTACGGGATATAAAACTATACATTAAGACAAACGTGACCATTGTTCCTTACTTTGACGGTCATTACCAACTAGTATGCTACTGTTATCCTCTTTGTCTAAACCAATTAGGATCAATGTGAAACATTTTTCAACGTTATTACAAAAAGCAAAATATACTTTTCTTATTTCAACTCTCTTTCACGTTCTTGTCCAGCCTCTGTTTAATGTTTGCCTTTCACAAAGATCCAGTGAGAGCCTACAGCGAAGCGGGCAGTTAAAACCTCGTTTTGTTATCCGGGTATATATGTACTAACAATACTGTATATAACAAAAAGGTTTGATTCCTGTATTTTGGGAGAGTGTGATAAAAACAGAATATAAATGTTTCATTCTGTCAATATAATCATAGTAGTAATATGGGACACTCTAGCAACAATGGGAAATCCAGTCAAAAAGGACTTGGGACAATCTAGCGACAAGATTAATAGCGACAATGGAAATCCCAGTCAAAAAGGTCCAGGAACACTCTAGCGACAAAGGTCGTAGGAAACTCTAGCGACAAGATTTATAACGACAATGGAAATCCCTGTCAAAACTGTCGTGGGACACTCCAGCGACAAAGGTCGTGGGACACTATAGCGACAAGAGGAAATTTAACATGGTGGGTTTGTATAGTGATAAGGGGATTTTAACATGGTGGGTCTGTATAGCGTCAAGGGAAATTGAACACGGGGAGTATTATTTGTATTTGTATTTGGAACTGTCTAGCAACACGAGAAATAGAGGCAAAGAAAGCAAATATCTTTTGGAGGTATATGAGTGGCCCTGAAAACAAACCACACAATCTCCTATCAAAACAGAAGTTAAGGAAAATAAAATCACACAATCTCCTATACACACAGAAGGAAATGAAAACAAAACAAGGATAATTAAGAACATCATACATTCGATGTGAAATATGTTCATTGTTTTCATTCATTCATCAATTTAATAAAAAGGTAGTATGATATTTATTGTCGACTGACTTCTTAACATATCTCAAATTTATGGGATGTCCTGTGATTCTCAGCACACTCTACAAACAACGTTGCCAAGTTGTAACAAACCTAAATCGAAGGGGAAAAAGCAGCAGCAAAATATGCTTTGTTCTATCGACAGTCTAAGATGTGTGTTTTGATTTGAAAGTCAAAGTTAACCATAGGCAGGGTCATAAAGTGCAATGTCACTCGCGTCAATTATTGTTACATGTTACAATTCTTCCGAACGTGTGTTTTGGTTCTGGTATTTTTATTTCAAAGTTAGCCATAAACAGGGTTATACAGTGTAAGATCACTCGCGTCATTCTTGAAACAGTTTTGTATTGGTTTATTTTCTAACAAAACGGTAGACCTCATGATAAAAATTTTTCCGTGACACATTGCAGTGCCAAAAATAAAGCTCTGATAACTGAATTGTACAAGTTTGTCAACTCAAGATTTTATTTCATCCAACGATTTACTGATTGACTATTTGTAAGTGTGTAGCGTTTGAAAAAGAAACTACATGACAAACGAAAATTATGGTGCATACTGATTAAAATTTTGAGAGGTATCTTCAAACGGGAACATCTACCATTAGGATTTCAATCGAACGTATTACGACGGAGAGAGAGAGAGAGAGAGAGAGAGAGAGAGAGAGAGAGAGAGAGAGAGAGAGAGAGAGAGAGAGAGAGAGAGAGAGAGAGAGAGAGAGAAGAGAGAGAGAGAGAGAGAGAGAGAGAGACTATGTTATATTTACTTTTAAGAAAGAATCACGACACTTACTCTTGTTTTTGTGGAATATTTTCCGTTAGAAAAATTCAAAAGAAACACACCTCCCACTTAGAAAATCAATTCCATAGGAAACGTCTACGATTTTAAAATATCACCCGAGTGAACCGATGACATATACGACTAAAATGTTCTCACAAAATAGTTAATACAAATACGCTGTGATGTATATGACTCTAAAATTGACATAATTTCCGTGGGATCGCCCAGGGTACGATTGTTCTTGCTTTAGTTTTACTTCTTTTTTTATATAAATAATCTAGCAGTGAAACACAACCTATCTCGAAACTAGGTGAAGAGCTACTGAAGTCAATTCGAAGTGAACGCGGTAAGAAAATTAGTCTAGCCAATGAAATTGTTTATGATGAGTGATGCAATGTTTTGTATGAAGGTAGTATGGCAAAATAATAAATACGCTCTCAAGTTGTTCCCATTGCAGTGCAGACTGGAATGTGAACTTAAATCTCTCCGTTGTGTATTGTAACATTTCTTCTTACCACATCAACTACTGAATGGTCACAGTAATCGTACCATTTCTTTTTACCACATCAGCTACTGAACGGTCACAGTACTGGTTCGCATTTTGAAACTGACAATTTATTTGTATCTCACTTATACATTTTGACGTACACACTCACATCGGTATAGTCACGAGTGGTGCAGTATTAAGTGGCATGGTTTTATGTTTCTTTTTTTTCTCCTTTTCTTTTCAAACTTGTGAATCTGGGATTTGCACGAATTAACGAAGCAGGTTCAGTGAACCTCAAGGATTAAAACCCAAGTTGTCTGTCTATTGATGTGAATATTTACATAAAAGACAATATGATCTGCAAAACACAAAGATATACGGCAAGCATGATTAGAATGAACACAACAACACCTAACTGTAGTAACAAAGATATGTTTTTCTTCACGTCTGCGTAACTTAGAGTTTCAATCCTCTTTCAAGACAAACTTGGTATCCTTTTGTGAGCGTGAAATTAAAATACTGAAGAAACTTGAGCGCTTTGCTATAGACTATAGTGTAGATAATTTCAGCAACAAACTAAACAACATAAATACCGTTACAACAACAGAAAACCCGAAATCGTCTATTAAAAAAGAAATGCGTTTTAAAATACAATAAAGATTAACGATGGCTAATCAATAAAACCGAATTAAAGAGGGGCAATGACATTTGTATATAGGCCTTTCACTTTGATATTGTATGCGGATGTAATCTGCCATATATTAACAGCTATTAACTCAATTCAAGGAAAATACACATATCAAAACAAAACATGCAATTTACTATAAACTCACGGGTAAGCAGCAAAAGCAAACCACATAATTTACTATCAAATATCACACCATCTACCATCCACACACGGGGAAGCAGCCAAAACAAATTATACAATTTACTATCCACACAAGGGTAAGCAGCTAAAACAAACCACATTATTTACTATCCAATATCATGCCATCTACCACCCACACACACGCACGGGGAAGCAGCCAAAACAAATTATCCAATTTACTATCAACACAAAGGTAAGCAGCTAAAACAAACCACATTATTTACTATCCAATATCATGCCATCTACCATCCACACACACGGAGAAGCTGCCAAACAAACCACATAATTTAGTATCCAATATCACACGATCTACCATCCACACACACACACGGGGAAGCAGCCAAACAAACCATATAATATACTATCCAATATCACACAATCTATCATCCACACATGGGAAGCAGCCAAAACAAACCACATAATCTACAATCCAATATCATAAGATCTTCACTCCACACACCGGAAGCAGCCAAAACAAACCACTTAATCTACTATCAAAAATCACACAATCTACTATCCACACACGGGAAGCAGTCAATATAAAACATACAATATACTATCCACACACGTGAAACAGCCAAAACAAACCACATAATCTACAATCCAATATCATAAAATCTTCACTCCACACACGGGTAAGCAGCTAAAATAAACCACATAATCTAATATACAACATGACACAATCTATCATCCACACACGGGAAGCAGCCAAAACTAACCACCTTATCTACAATCCAATATCATACAATCTTCCATCCACACACCGGTAAGCAGTCAAAACAAACCACTTAATCTACTATCCAAAATCACACAATTACAATCTACCATTCACACACGGGAAGCAGCCAAAACAAACCACATAATCTACTATCCAATATCAAACAATCTATCATCACACACGAGAAGAAGCCACAACAAGCCACATAATTTACTATCCAATATCACACCATCTACCATCCGTACACAAACACGGGGTAGCAGCCAAAGAAACCACATAATCTACTATCCAATATCACACAATCTATCATCCACACACGGAAAGCAGTCAAAACTAACCACATAGTCTACAATCCAATATCATGCAATCTTCCATCCACACAACGGTAAGCAGCCAAAATAAAACATTCAATTTACTATCCACACACCGGTAAGCAGCCAAAACAAACAACTTAATCTACTATCAAAAATCACACAAGCTACTATCCACACACGGGAAGCAGTCAATATAAAACATACAATATACTATCCACACACGTGAAACAGCCAAAACAGACCACATAATATACTATCCAATATCATACAATCTACCATCCACAAACGGGGAAGCAGCCAAAATAAAATATACAATTTACTATCCATACACGGGAAGCAGCGAAAATAAAACATACAATTTACTATCCAATAACGAGAAGCAGCAAAAACAAGCCACATAATCTACTATTCAATATCATACAATCTACCATCCACAAACGGGGAATTTGCCACAATAAAACATACAAATTACTATCCACATACGGGAAGCAGACAAAATAAAACATACAATTTACTATCTACACACGGGAAGGAGCAAAAACAAACCACATAATCTACTATCCAATATAACACAATCTATCATCCACACACGGGTAGCTGCCAAAAGAAAGCATACAATTTACTATCCATACACGGGAAGTAGCCAAAATGAAACATTCAATTTACTACCCACACACCGGTAAGCAGCCAAAACAAACCACTTAATCTACTATCCAAAATCACACAATCTACCATTCACACACGGGAAGCAGCCAATATAAAACATACAATATACTATCTACACACAGGAAGCAGGCAAAACAAACCACATAATCTACAATCCAATATCATCCACACACGGGAAGCAGCCATAACAAATCACATAATATACTATCCAATATCATACAATCTACCGTCCACAAACGGGGAAGCAGCCAAAATAAAATATACAATTTACTATCCACACACGTGAAGCAGCCAAAAACAAACATACAATTTACTATCCACACACGGGAATCATCCAAAACAAACCACATAATCTACTATACAATATCACACCATCTACCATCCACGCACGTGTATGCAACAAAATAAAACATACAATTTACTATCCACACACGGGGAAGCAGCCGAAGCAAAACGGTTTAGTGTTGGAAATGGTTGGATAGTTTGATGTGAGGGATAGAAAGAAGTCAAAGAGCATCTATATGTTAAGAAAAATGTAGAACAAACAACGGACGCATTGGTTTCAAAAGACATTTTTTATTCAAATAAGAAACAACTAACAAAGCGCATTTTTTAAAACTAACAAACATTGATTCCAAGAAGCATTGTACGAACTACGGTTTAAAAGGTAATAAAGTTCCCAAGTATCCATTTTTGTGTGGTCTTTTTTTTTCTTCACAGGTGATGATAAGTCATCAATTCGATCCAGACATTTTGCTTGAAAAGGTCTGTCAAGTAACTGTTTATTTGCTTCGACTTCTTAATCTTGGCCAAGAGAGCTTCGATATGATCAATTTCTCGAGCAAATAATGGAGGAGAGGAATGATCACGCAAGTCTTTATACCACTGAAGTAACATGGTTTCTTCTGAGATGACACTCCAAGCTTCGTTCAGATAATCGTCCAATTTGTCTTTTTGATTCGTCATCATACATATATCGTGTTGAATTTGACTGGGATGATCGTTTTGACATCCATAACAATCTTTCTTAATCATGTCCCTCATTTTATCCTCCAAGTGTTTGGCAAAACAGGTGACTAAATGTTCTTCTGTTCTTACCAGTTGGACTGCATTATCACTACGTCTTCTTTTTGGTCGTGGGGATTTGCTTTCTCTGTAACCTCCCATTCCATTTCCATTGGTTCTCCACTGTTCAAAGGACAATGGGCTTCCATAGTTTTTAATAGTCTAAAATGACTTCTCTCAAACTGTTGATTTCTATGGTATTAGCAAATTCAGCATACAGAATGACATTCACCGTTTCTTCAAGAGCGCCTGCAAACTGAAGTTCCACACGCAGTTGCCCAGATTTTAAAGGGTGGAAATGTCCCTCGTCGCTGTCTTGGTCTGGAGTGAAATCAAAAAGTCCACAAAGTGTAACCTCCTGCATAGTCGTCGTAGGAAATACCGTGACTGGTGTTGGTTCCGAACTGTCCTGTGCATTCGTACAGCGACAAGTACGATATCAAGTAATTCTTCTGCACCGATGACACAATACACCACAAAGATTTGACAGAAAAAGACGATCTATGTTTTAGGGACACGTTCTCCACACCACACCCACACGCGTTGCTTTTGTAAATCTTGCAGAGAAGAACTGACTGAAGGAGTAGTCGCTGTGGTAGCTGAAGCTGTATTGAAGGGCATGATGGTCACTTCTTTTTATAGTCGATGACTTGCGAAGCGTCAATCCAAGAATCAAAACTGAGAGGATATCCTTTCCAACGTACTTTGACTTCTTTGACACGCCTTTTACCTACTTTACGGGTTCTGCGCTCGAGAATGCTTTCAATGTCTTACACGTCGTCTTCTTGTTTGGTGACACGTTGTAAGTCATGCAAGTAAAACGTTCATTTTAATACTTCTCCGTTCATGTCTTCCAGTTTAAAGACGGTAGGATGACGATAACGCACTCGTCCAGTAACACGAAACAATTTGGTGGTCCAGTTCGGTAAGTAACCTTTGTCGAGAGTACGTTTGGTATTACCAATGCGAACGCAATCTCCAGGGGTTAACACTCCACCTTTCTTGGGGACAGCCATCGTCCGGGACGTACTAAACAGACGCTCAAAAAAAGTCACTTCGTTGTCGGGTGTCACATATTGTGGGGCAAATCCAATGCTTCTATGGTAAGATTTATTGTAGGCTTGGACTAAATGCGGTAAGACGTCGATGTCCTTGAGAGTGTGTTGATGCGTAAATGATTTTCACATGCGTTCTTTCAAGGTACGTTGAAAACGTTCCACGATGCTAGCATGGTTTCAGGATTTTCGGTGGTAAAATAGTGAATATCACGTTTCTTTAATTCTCGTTGTTAAGCTTGGTTCAGAAATTCGGTGCCTTTGTCGGTTTGCCATCGAAGAGGTGACGACCACTTTGCTTCAACACCAGTTGCAAAGCTCGTACTAGCTCTCCGCTCGATTTGGAAGTCAATGGTACGACCCAGGCAAATTTAGAAAAGACTTCGATCACACAAAACAAATATTTGTAGCCGCGATTGTAGGTGGCTAAATGAGAAACATCAGCTAAATCGGCATGCCATTGATGATCGATGCCTTCCACTTGAGTGCGACTTCTGTGAAAGTTTCGTCGAATGGGTTTGTGTAAAGTGTACGTAGATTGTTCTTTTAACCATCGTTGTACTTCAGGTAAACGGAGCTTTTTTAGGCGAGTTTTAGCAGCACGATATAATTTCTGAACACCTCCGTAACCCGCAGGGTGGGCTGGATCGTAGTAAATGATAGCTAACACCTTCTCCATGGTTTTGTTAATAAGGTACCCACTCTTCGATAATACTGCTTTGGGTGGGGTGAAATGGGGGTTGTTTGGAAACGGTGTTACGTGTCCAATGTGCCACAGCAGTAAACGTCGAGGGAACTGGTGGTGGTGGTGGTAGTAGTAGTGGAGGTAATGGGATAGATTTGGTCTGTTCTTTTCTCACTTCTGGTTTCCTTTCTTTGTTTGTAACTTCTGTCATAGGAGGAGTGGCCATCATCTTTTTAACCCAAGTTTTTGGTTCTTCTCGTTGGGGAGTGGGGAAAGGGGTCAACAAGGAAGCTGCAATCTTACTCGGAATGGGAATGGAGGTGTGTTTGAAACATATCATGGGGTTCTTCTTCCTTGGGTAATAGTGGGGTTACGTCTGTCTTGTCCGCTGTAGAAAGTGATGGCAACGGACTATTCATTAGAGCCTTAAAATAGGCCAGAGTGGGTAGAGCTGTTTGTTCCACAGCTGTTCGATGAAAGAGTTGCAGTCGTTTCAAGAGTTGGCTGTACCTTTGCAATTTTTCGGTTTTGGACAAATCGTGGCGATGCATCAAGAATTGCAATTCGTATTGTAATTGGGATATCTCGCTCAAATGAGGATTGGGTGGTAAATGGGGGGGGGGGGGAGGTTCGTTGTTCTTGCCAATGATGGTATTCCATCCATCGTTTTTAAAGGACCAAAGTCAGTTTTCGTCCTTCCATGGGCTTCCAAAGGTTATTTCTGTGATCGTTGTGCTCTATTGGGCCATTTTATCTTCTGGAAGGATCATTCATATTTATACCCATTCCTTGGGGTATCCCTTGGGACATACCTTGAGTCATCCCTTGTGTCACCCCTTGTATCAAACCTGGTATTAAGCCTGTCAACAAAGGAGCAAGAAAGGGTAAATATGGACAATAACAGTGAAAATCAAACATATTTTTTTTTGTATCAATGTATCTTTGCATAAGCATATTCATTCACAGCAAAACTTGTAAAAATGTTTGTCATATTTTCTTTACCCTCAATTTACCGCCATACCTTTGCATGCATTTTCCACTAGATGTTATAATTATAATAAACATAACCTTTTTGACCTTATTCAACTTTTAATTGAAAGCGCCCATATTAAAAACAAATTCAACCTATTGTAAGCATAATATGTTTGACAGATGTGGTGTTTTGACAATGATACAGTCTACATTTCAGATGTTAAATTCACTTCTAATTCATTTCTTTACAGTGTTTCAATATAGTAAAAACAATCTGAATTGTGTTTATCCTCAATTTGTAAGCAACATATCAATAAATTCATTACTTTAATTTAGATTTGAAGCGTCAACAATAAATAAAACTTTTGATATGTTTATTGTCCAATATTGATTATCTATACGACTTATCTAACCATCAATGGTTCAGTGGAAGTCTTCGTGTGATCCAGCAGTTGTATAGTAACCGCTTTTTTGTACATCCGCTAAAACATATGGTTATAATGGTATTCGTCCGTCTGTCCACTGTCAGTTTTGTTCAGTTCAAGTTGTCCATCGTTTAACATTGTGGATGGTTAGCAAATAAGAAGTCTTTCGAGTTCAAAAGTCAAGGTCACTACAACCGAACATTATTTTCACGTCACATACCTCAAGCAAATATTGCGGATGGATTCAGCATGGGGCAAATTAAAACTCCATCGAATTTTGTGGAATCAAACCGTCAAGGCATTGTGACTGAAAGAAACAAATAGTTTTCGCAACAACAAAAATCCTGTTTGTTCTGCATCACCAGGACAAAACTATACAAATAACTTGCGCTGTAAAGCTTGAGGTCAAACGTTCAAATTAGAAGATAGGTATTCTTTCTTTTGAAATGCTACAAGCATACCAGACATTTTATCTTAAGCAAAGTTTGTGGATGGCTTGCACTAAAGGGAAGAAATTATCAAGTTGATTTGACGGCTACAAAGTTAACCGTCAAGTGATTGTGCATCGACGTTAAAATATCACGTTTGTTCTATACCAGAGCTTTGAATATACTTTGTTGACGGCTTTGAAATTATAAGATCAGATGTCACAGGTCACGGTCATGTTAAATCTAATACGAAAACTGTGGTTTCTACATATTATGTTTAGCATTTTAAATGCTGGCTTACAGAACTATTAAACACAAGGGCTGACGTATACAATTGGCGGTTTACGGTACTCTTGTTTTAAATTTTTTAGAATGTATTATTAATATAAACACACAAGAAATGAAAACAATATCCACATTGCATATATTTTAAGCACTGAAATCAACAGCAGTGGTTCAGCACGATTCTTCGACACATTTTACATGTGACGACAAACGTCGACTTTTAAAAATATTTACTTTTTAACATTTGTTTTAGAAATATACTAAGCGATGCATCAAAGCAAAAACACCTATCGAAGTTTTATGTACCAGAACCAAATTATGCCGAAGAAAAGTAAAATGATTCCATGAAACTTTCGATAAGAGCGTTAACAAATGTATATCTACTATTTTTATATCCCCTAGATTGTTTTGCATATTTATACACACCACGCGTGTAGCCAACAAAGTTTAAAAAAAAACTTGAAACTACTAAAGAAGAGAAACGATGACGTGCTTCTTCATACTTTTTCGTTTCTCAAAACAAGCCACTTAAAATGTTGGTGGGTTTTTTTGTACCAGTTGATCCCGAAATTGTTGGATAGGAAACGCTGACACCATGCTGCGCATTTACACCAAAAACTAATGTAGTTAAAAGTTTCAGTTATCTAATTCAAATCAATAAAAAAGAAGATGCGACAATAAGAGTTTTCATGCTAAGTTGCTTTTCAAACTATCCGATTTTTATATTTCAAAGTAAAACAAGCAACAAGGCAAAGAAAAAACCGAAAGCATAGTTACAGTGAAACCCTCCAGGCAGATACCACTTTACTTATTAAAGTATCAACGATTATCATAAACCTGTGTATGAAATATGAAAATTATTTGTGCAATATTTGTCATAATTCCTATATTTTCATGTGTGAAAAATCCTTATATTTTTACATGTCGAACATTCAAGATTTCCCATAATGCCATGCGACTATTCATTCCGTGTCCTTATACAAGTCATATTTGCACCAAGAAAAGCAAGCATTTTGTGAGCTTCAGAAATCAAAGGAAACTATTTCCTTTAAGGCGTGATGTGTGTTGTTTTGCATTATTATCATCATCACCAGTGTCTTGATCTAGAGGCACTGTGCTGCTGAACATCTGACCAGTTCCCTCCACTTGCCTCAATCATGTGCCAATTCCTGTGTCTCCGCAAAACGTTTTCTGGTCCATTCTGTGATGTTGTCACTCCACTTATTTCTCTGTCTACCTCTTGTTTTGCATCAGATATTAAACTCCTCACTGTTTACTTCTTTGTAAATGTGTGTCCTTTTAATAGCCTTGACAACAACATAAAATATCCTGTCTGCTACATCGTTCAATTAGTCAGATAGAGTAAAATAGTTTCCATAATATCAAATATTTAAATTATCGCAACATCTTAAGTTATTTTAAACCTACCGTTCTCGCTAATCGCTGATATTATCAGCGAAAGGTACGAAAAGATGTGGGTACTGAAAAATGAATTTAATCTTAATAACATCGATAAAAGTTTGGTATCTATTAAAAGAATTTTCCTACGTAACTACCCGATATATTTTATATTCTGGAACCAAAATATGACATTTTAACTTGTAACTTCCCCACTCGTTACAATATCACAAGTTTGTGCTGCACGTTGAAGTATACCCGGTATTAACTTGGGGGGGGGGGACATATTTTCTATTTATATGGCATTATATCAAGGAATCTATCCCAAATGATGCATGGTAAAAGGTAAAATAAAAATTAAATCAGAGATACCTACTGATGTATCCGTATATAGTTTGCGTCGTCTAAATATAATAGGGTCGAAGATATTTGCAGGAAACAAATAATGGCACAAAATAATCAATCGACCATGAAAATCAGCTTATTGTCACCTACTACTTGCATTAATGACTTTGAGATGCAAACAAGAGTCCAAAAAACATGCCACATTATGAAATTATAAGATAATACATCGAAATTTCTAGTTACTTTCACCAGGATAAATCAATCCACTTGGCCGCAATGCTCAATCGTGCTTTACAGCTTATGTAAGTTTTGTTGTTTTATTATTATTTGGGGTTATGTATCCCGATAAGTCAAATTTGGTATCCTTCGGAATATCACTATTGTTATAAACCTTTAGGCTATCCTTCACGTCACGGCAAAATTGTACCGGCTCAACATAAAAACACATTTAGTCAATATCACTCTTGAATAATCTATTTCTATCACAGTGAATCAGTATCAGTTTTAAGTAGTTTCGTTCTATCATAATGAATCAGTCAGTCCTGAGTATACTCGTTTTATCGCATCAAATCAGCATCAGTTTTAAGTTCTGTCACAAATCATAGTCAGTCCTGAATAGACTCGTTTATCACATCGAATCAGCATCACTTTTAAATAGTCTCGTTCTATCACAATGAATCATCAGTCAGTCCTGATTAGACTCATTTTATCACATTGTAGAATACTCAGTCTAGAGTAGTGACATTCTATAAGTTAGTTTGTTTTCCATCTTGTAGTAAAATGCATACGTTAACGAAGTAGTTGTAAATCAGTCGTAAATTCGAGTTGCTAATTTTATTTTCTTTGTGGGGGGGGGGGAGGGTTAACAACTAGAACCCAGTCGTCGTCAGTCCATGTATCCAAGTAAATGCAATATATTTCTGGCACTTTATTTTCATCTTTTTATATTTAACAGTCGATTACTTTCTACAATTTCCCTTCTGTTTACCGAACAAAGCGTTGTCCATCAATTTGTAATCAGTGTTTCAAGAATTTCCATATTTACGGAAGTGCTAATTGAATTTAGTTAAACATACATACAAACTTACTGCAGGAGTTTCGTATATCAAGCATGTCGGTTTAAACACATATACCTTTATTATAGTATGCAATTAGTAATGACTCCTTAACGACTATATTCATATTATAATAAAGTTATATATCTTCTGATCTGAAGGCACATAACATTAGATAAGTCTGATGGTCTTTCTTTTTACTTCATGGTTACTTGCCACGATCATAAAGGTTAATAAGATTCAATCCTATGCACTTTTCATGCATAAAGCTAACTTTCATAACAGTGGAATACTGCAGGAAACGCCGGGGTGTTGGAAGGTTTGTATATGTCTTGGTAATAAATCCAGATTAAAAATTCACCCTGAAGTGTCATTTTTTCTATTGGTGACACTGGCTTTTAATGAAAAAAATGCATTTTCATTTGCATTTCTATTGAATCTAATCTGTATCACCAACAAAATCTAACGTGTTTTTCTTGTTTTTTTTATTGTTTTGTGTTATTGTTCTTGCTTTTTCTTGTTTCGTTTTCTTGTTGTCGCTGCTTTTTCTTTTCTTCGTTGTTTATTCAGTTTGTTTATTGTTGTTTTCTATATTTTTTCTGTATTAATGAAATGAACATAGTGCAACATGTCTGCGGCATGATGCCCCTGTGCTACATCACTATAAACTGGCACACTGCAAACATCGTAGCGATATGACTGAAACATTGTTAAAACTACATTAAAAATTCAAATCACACACACACACACACTCACAGATACAGTGGTTGGTTGTTTTAAGAAGAGAAAAGAGCCAACGTTTCGTCGCCTAAGCGGTGAATGGCTGACAATGTGGTCACATAACAATGCAGTGGAGTTAGACCAGCGAAGTTGGTCGATAATCCTTTTTTTTTATTTTGACTTGACGGCTTATACGCCGTCAAGTCAAAATAAAAAAAAAGGATTATCGACCAACTTCGCTGGTCTAGCAGTGGAGTATGCAGAGTTGTCAACTGTCACATAAACCACACATGCATCCGATACACTGCAATGATGTAACTGTGATTCAACTTTAGTGACTATAATCCAGATATAATCAGATGTCATCAGGAACCTGAATATCTTCTCTATCTATGCATGCGTATTTTAAATACGTCACCTTTTCATATGATAGTGTCCAATGGGAGGGTAAAGATCTATTCATGGCTAAGGAAGTTTTTAGACCTAGGAATAACCTGTCAAGCCTTCAAACTCCAGCGAGTGTTTAATCTGGAATTACCCACACTCCCAGCCCTCTATATTTTGGAGAGAGAGAGAGAGAGAGAGAGAGAGAGAGAGAGAGAGAGAGAGAGAGAGAGCGCAAAGTCATTCCAGAGGCTTTCTTTCTCTCGCTCAACACCATTTTTTAGAAATTTCCGTTAAACTTGCCTGTATGACGACAACGTCACGAGCAAAACTGCTGCTCATTGTCTTTTTGAACCCGCCCGCCACCCCACCCCCACCCCCGACTGAGAGCCGATTTTATCCTATCCGTCCCAGTAGTGAGTTCTTCCACAAACAAAATATAGTGAAGTACATCTAAGCACTCGCGGTAACTTATACGGGCAACTCACTGTACAAACAGCAGCATGTAACTCGCCATGCACTGCCATTTCGACTGTACACTTATCACTGCATTAGAAATAAGGTTTACGTTGACAGCATCAGGTTACTTTAAAAGTTCAAGAGACTCAAACGCCGTGCTCCAGTCACTCAAAATATAGCATCACTCATCAACATTAATCAGATCAATCTTGAGAAACCAAATATGATTTTACCACTACTATTCACTGGCCACTGAAGACCTTTTATTTTAGTAGTAGTAGTAGTACTAGTATTGTTGTTCAGACACTGATCGCCGTAGTAATTAAAAGAACCCACATGGACCGATTTGGCCTAGCATACACACTTTATGTTAAGGACCGCAAGTAACTGTCAAACCCAAATTAACTTGCGGTGATCATTTAATACAACTTTTTGCCTGCATAACTTTATTTATTGTTCTTACATGACTGTGGAAATTATCCTGGCTTAACGCATGCAGTAATTGCATCCATTAGTACTCAAAAGTCGGAATTCAACGTGCTGCTAATTACCGCCATGAAAATTGAATATGTTGTATGAGAACAGGCTTTTTTTTGTATTCAGAAGAAAGAAAAGAAGATAAAAACATTTGTGTTGATATTAGGATATTAGGTACACCATATTGCAAGCTAGATTTTTACCATAACCTAGTTGGTTTCTTTTCTTCTCGTGTTTAACCAAAATTCATCACCTTAAACAAAGCAATAATTTTTTTTCATGTATTAAGCATTTTTGATTATTTTTAAAAATTTTATTTGTATGATTATTATTCATTATCATCTATATCTAAACTGAAAAACAAGAGCTCTTATAAAAGTAAAGTCAGTGTTGTTGATGACAAGCCTACCGCGACCCAATAATGTGTATCACCAATAAGCCATCGTTTAATTACCTTTACCTGGAAATTACATACATTGAGGACAAGCCAACCAAATCATGTTCTTGATTTGTTTGTTTTGGTTTTAACGTCATTTCTCGGGACAGGATAGGCTATACGTGAACTCCAGTGTGTGTGTGTGTGTGTGTGTGTGTGTGTGTGTGTGTATATATATATATATATATATATATATATATATATATATATATATATATATATGCCCGGTGCAAGAGTATTTTGCGCCCTAGGCAAACCTTCCACTTTGCGCCACCCCAACCCCACTCCCCGGCGGGGCATTGCTTATTATAAACTGACATTAATAATATTACACAATTGTTTTTCCTTTCATTATTTAGTCTACATATTTAATGATAATAAACGAATAACCTGACAGTAGTTCGTTTTTTGGCGCACCCCAAATATTGGCACCATAGGCGGCCGCCTAGTTCGCATATTGGGTCAAACCGGCCATGCATACGTATCATATACAACAACTCTCAGCATGCTACACTATGCTTATTTTAAAGTTTAATATTCACGATTTGTGACAATTCTAACGTCCAACACAACTGAACCGAGTCAACGTACCCAAAGTTTCAATATTTCTAGTGTAACCCAGCATGTGTGTGTGTGTGTGTGTGTGTGTGTGTGTGTGTGTGCCGAGAGTGTATCAATTCTCTATTTCACATGATTCGCTCATGAGTAATACTATTCGGCCAAAAAGCAATGTATAAAAATGCCTTATTGGTAGTTAATCATCTTGCATCGTCTAGATCTTGAAGTTAATATCACATATCCGGTTGCCACGTATGATAGAAACAGTATCTAGAGAAGAAGAAGCATACTGCTTTGAAATAATGTTGAATTTATCAATCGAAATTTATTTCATGCAAAATACATTTTTACATCCTGTAAAAATCAATACAAAAATACAACCATTCACTCCCGAAACGATCATTTTGCTAGCATCCGATGGAAAAGCCGAGGAAGGTTAAACTGGTAGATTGTATTTCTTATGAGGCGCATTGGCGAACAAAAAAGTAGGTCTGCAATGAACGTTGCAGTTGACACTTCGATGTTATATTACAGAGCGGTGGCTGAAAGTTTAATTGTGTCAGGCATCCTGGAATGGTATGCGGGTGTTGAAAGTTTCATGTCGCTCTCTAAAACATGTACAATTAAATTCAGTCAATTGAAATTCTGTTGCAGAGAATTTGAAAATAATATATTGAGTTTAAAACAAATATTCGTTTAAAACTCAATTTGCCAAAGTTCAGCCAAGTTGACCGAATAATATATAGCTTGTGTTGCATGTTCCCATTTCTGAATGTGAATTTATGAATTTGTAAATCACGGTTCAATCTTTATGCTAATTTGTCATTGTAAGCTTATAAACTTTATTCCATATGTTTATAAATACACTTTGTGTATTTTGTTAGTTTTGTAGATGGATATTTTACGTTTTAAAGAGTAAAAACATACTTTGTATCCTTTGATTGGTGATAACACGATTTTAGTGAACGCAGTCCTTTGACTCGGAGGCATGTTGGCTAATTGCCAAAAGAACTGTTTCACCCATGATATCAAACAGTACGCATACAATAACATATAAATGTAGATATTCTTTTATATATCGATATTAATACCAATAAATACATTTGAGATCTAGATTTGGCGTTTCTGAAAAAATCTTTATTGGCAGGAAAAAGTAAATAAAGTGACAGTTCCTTTTTAAAGCTTAAAGACATCGAGGATAGAATAGAACCTCAGAGAGAGAGAGAGAGAGAGAGAGAGAGAGAGAGAGAGAGAGAGAGAGAGAGAGAGAGAGAGAATTGGGAGGGGTTGTAAGATAGACATTTAGGAGATCGGGTTGGATAATGAAGATGGATCGATATAGCTTGACAAAAATGATATTTCTTGGGCGTAGTTTTTATTCATTCATATATATTGATCATCTTACATGTTTTAGGGATATAAATATCAGGGAAAGAAATAAACAAAAACCAAATAGATATGATGTGCTTTACATTCAGAGTTACCCGTTGGAAAATGAGACAGGTACAAAATTTAGCATGCTTGAGTACACGCTATCGTGAACGAAATCTTCTTAGACTATAGATAGAGTTATACTAAATGAAAGTTTAGACAGGGAAATAACAACTTAGACGTTATTAAATAGATTTTAAACATAGTGAGCACATACACATTACCAATTTTCTGTAACTCACTTGAGATGACAAGAAAATTTAAAATATTTCCATCATAAGAGTAAATGCTACGGTGACAAAACATACCTTTGAAAAGAAATATTAAACCTAGATAAACTATTACCTTGGTTAAAATTAACTTCAAGAGAGTGAGACATATAAACTGTATAGGTTTCATTTATCGTGGAAATGTTCCAGGAAGGAATAATCGCAACGTCATTTTACGTGTTTTGCCAAAACAACTATGTCATGATTACATAAATGTATCCCACGATCTTTAACCTATATAACAGTTACTGTATTCCATTTGAATAGGTGTTGTTATTCAGTTATCTCTTAAAACGATCTGACACAAGATTTCTGGATCTTTAGAAAAATGTGATTTTTAGTAGTGAAACTTGTATCATCCTAACAACCCGAGTGATGAGAACAGATATGAACTTTAAACCTTCACCACTTCTGCCTCAAATGTCTTAAATTTATAATATGAGTTTATCATTCTAAACTAATATCAAGGTCACTAAGGTCAAAGTTCAGAAAGTACACAAGCACGATATTTCACGCATTTATGGCAAAAGCTGAGGTATTCCTGCCTACAGAATCGATGTTTATATCGTTGGTATAAAATATATTTCTATTATTGTTAGAAACAGAAACGTTTTATCAAGTGAATAACTTTGATGGTTTTTATAGATGTCTGTCACAGCTTCTATCACATACTCTCGTGGTGATATGCAGCTGAGGTTTACCATACACGAGTAATACAATTGCTACGAAATGCTCTTCTAATTGGTTATTTAGATAGGTTGATAGCTAGAATATTTTACGTACAATAAAGTAAACTGGACACTGCATTAATCATAAACAAGCCTATGGTCGAGTGAAAAAGATTTGGAAAACATTCGAATTTTGCTCCATGTAACACGGTTTTCTATGTTTGATCATGGGAAAGCTTTTTTTTTTATCGAAAATACATTCCTATTTCATCTCCATGCTTCTCGGTCGCAATTAACAATTATGTCAATAATGCACGTTTTCATGTTGTGTTGCACAAGGAGAAGATTCTAGCACAGAAACATACACGTCCAAGCCGGGTTTGAGATTACGTTTAGACATCCGATGTGCAAGGGTAACTGTGCATTTTCTCCTAGCTCCGTTTTCGTGTGTTTGCCATAATGTTTATTGTGAGACAAACATGGTTCTTAGTATATGCCCATTTAGGAGTTAAAAACAATATCTTTAACGAATATTGACGCGTTGGTAGGGGTTTGGTGTGACAATAAAAGGGGTAATCATAGTATTTCCTTTGTCGTGCCTATAATTTTATTGATTCTCTGACGACTTTGAAAATGCAGAGATGTTAACTGTCTACAACTTTACTTTAATAGAATGGGGCCTCAAAAGGAGAAAACATACATGCACAACTCACGCCGTAGATGCTTTTGTGTTTGTTTCCTAAATTATCCTCGTGTTCTACATAGGATCGAGTGTACTCAGGAGTAGATTAGCGCACGCTAGACGGATAATGTTTGCTAGTGTAAGAGATATTAAACTAACGTATCTACATATATAAAAGCTAAACTATATCTAGGTAAAATTTCAAACCCGATGGTAAAAAAAAATGTCACTGTTTCACTTGCAGTTAAAACACAATATGCTGTACACATTTCTCCAAATGCAAACAAAACCATACCGTCATTTATTAATATTTAGGTGGTGGTGGCGGTGGATATGCTGGTTCAGTGACTCCTGATTTTCCGGTATTAAACGAGGTATAGGGAGGAGGGACATGCTGAACCGCCCGTGGACCGTATATGATAGGTCAATAGTGGCCTGGATAAGATGAGGGTCCAGGGGCGATAGCCGCATTAGTACATAATAATAATAATAATAATAATAATACACACACACACACACACACACACACAAAGGTATAAACACATACCCTTGCTCTTATCAGAACTGGGGTTCATATTGGTGACTGATAACTTACCAGTCACAGTCCTAATCTGTGTAGTGTTCATTGGTAAAATGACAGCTCCTCTATGCTTTCCGGAATTGTGTGCATAAACACAGCAATACACGATGAGAGCAATCACGACTCCAAGCACGATAAGCCCACCGATCACAGACCCAGCTATAATACCAGGAAGGTTGTTACTAAAATGTAGGAAGTAATAACACATAATTTCTTAAATATAATTAAAAATTAAACTGCGTCGCTTAGATTTGTAAGATATAAAGGTCATGAATTCGATTAGTTGTATGGTCCTAACATATCTAAAGCACAATAGTCATATATAGAGGGATATCCGGATTTAACAAATTGCAATCCAAACATTATATCGTTATATCTGATATTTGGTTGTAAAACGGTAAAATAGCGCCTAATATGCGGGAAGGTGATTCGCTGCAGCCTTAATAATAATAATAATAATAATATTATTATTATTATTAATAATATTAATAATAATAAAATTATTATTATTATTATTATTATTATTATTATTGAGACAAACATATAAACCTAGCTAATTATTATCCCAAATAATCAGGATATATAAAATACGTTGCAATATACAAAAAATTAAGAAACTATCTTTATACATATATTTTATCCTCATTATTGTAATAATATAGGAAAAGGTAATTGCATTTAACTCATCCAAAACGGACTTGCTTTAAACCAGTCATATTTGCTGAGCGAAGACCTAATAATCATAACACCAAAAAATAGTTTACTTACGTACAACTAACTTCTCTAAAATCATTGTATGAGGATCCGCAACATAATCACAATATGTATATTTATTGCAGTAGCTGTAGCTACCGAAGATATCGTAACATCTATACCGATAAGAGCAGCAATCCCCGGCTTCCACAGGAATAGCTGTATAAAGAAATATACAGTTAATGATTGTCACATCGAAAGTTTCAATTTATCTAGTGTAGCAGAAGTATTTTCACGTGGACGCTCATTAATGTTCTGATTCTTGTATTAATATTCATCCCTTTGCAGATGTCGCTCGCGTAAGTGTGTGTGTGTGTGTGTGTGTGTGTGTGTGTGTGCGCGCGCGTGTGAGTGTTTTTCGGTTGTTTTATTCTCTATTTCAAAACTTAGTTCATGAGCATAATATTTTCAGCCGATGACCAGATTATAACATTGCCTTAGAAGTAGTTCGAACCTTGAGCGTACGTGGCAAGCAATAATATCGTAATTGACCATTTTCTAATTTCTCAGATTTAGACAATCAATTGACTTTCTCACCAAATAGTAATATTTTAAGATACGGGTATATTTGCCAGTAAGATGTTTCGGACTTGTGCTGTTCTTGAGATTAATGCATATACATCTCCCATAGTTACTTCACAGTACATAAATATTCGAAAACAAATGTTCGTCCAGGAAGCAGAGCTAGCCCTTGATGTTCATTAGCCTTTTCCGTCAAGTCAAAGAAAGTATGAAGCCTCGGGAGTAACTCGACGCCATTCTGAACTACTTTCGTTGACATTGAACAATACGGCGGTGGAAGGAGACAAAATCACAATAGGAATATTATCGGACTTTGCTTTCGTAACATAAGGATATGCATCACAATTATTTTTACTATATGTTCTCTACATAAATTTTTCAGTACTGAAATTTCCACTGTGTGCCAATCAATACAAATCATATGTTCATCTAAAATACCTCCAAAGATGACT
Source organism: Unio pictorum (assembly GCA_030141615.1). Taxonomy (NCBI): domain Eukaryota; kingdom Metazoa; phylum Mollusca; class Bivalvia; order Unionida; family Unionidae; genus Unio; species Unio pictorum. The sequence goes on along the minus strand of JARLTB010000001.1, from coordinate 16,224,929 downwards.
TCACGGTGAAGTTCTTATCACAGGTTCAAAAGCATTTTTTTGTGAACAGAGCAGCATGTAAATATAACACAGATTTCAATTCTGAATCATCACCAAGCCGTTATTACTCAATGTGCACTGTCTCCGAAATACACAGAAAAAAAAAAACACTCTATGAGCTCATCTTCTCAAGAATAAACAATTACCTTTAAATCCCTGCCAAAAAAAAATGCATCAATATAGCTGTTCTATTACCACCAAAATGAGATAGTAAAAAATGTTCTAAATATAGACTAGAAGTACCTTCGTGAGTACTTAACTGGAAATACTAATTGTGATGCGACTCCATAAGTGATGCACTCCACCTGAGGCGAATCACCAAACACATCACTTGATATGTGTTCCTACAACTACTTCCAATGTTATTTCACAAGATCTGTTATGACAGCAATGACCGTCACTGTTCCGGTTGTGACTTTGTCTCCTTCCACCATGTGAACGAAAATAGTGCAAAATATAGTTCTCAATGACGACCAATTACATCTACGGTTTCTTTCTCGATAATATGGAAAAGGCTGAAATTCTTCCAATTGTGGTCGATACGTGTGATTGAACCTGTATATCAAGTCATACGTCGCTTCAAAATGAATGGATGGAGTTAATTTTCTCATTAAATAAAATGTTTGTTTTCACTTTTCTAAGAAAAATCAACATAATGGTCTGAATTAATGTTGAATTTATTTGGTTTGATTATCTATTATGATTTACATTATTTGTAAAGGTAATCATTGAATCACGTTACTGTTTAAACCTGCTCTAAAAAATATCAAAATGTGAATATATCTCGTGCTAAGCTGAATATTAAAAAAATCCAACGATTAATTTTGTTTCTAAATTGCTTCTTTGTATTATAGTTTCCTTGAAATTTTAGTAGTCCAAGAAATACAATCTACGCTTTTCTCCCATCCGCCAGATTGGGAACGAAAGGAATAACGAGTGTCCCAGTCTAAAGATCCTTAATGACTTCAATCTTGTCAATCGATTGTGAACTCGATCCTATTCCAGTTCGACCCAGAGATATATGTAACACATTGTTTATCATTTAAGTTATTTGTAAGACTTTTTAACTTACCATTCAGCTGTACTGAGTTACTTTGAAAATGCTCGCCAGAGGTCACTCTAGTGAGATAACCCCGTTAATTTTCAATATAAAAGCAGCTTATATTTCATTGACATGATGTAGTTTTCGTCTCTAGCTGGATCTATTTCCCAGTTTTTGATAAAACAGTATGCCTGATTCTACTGACGAGAATTACAGATAATTAGTACCGAGACAGTGATAAACGGATGGCTGGAATGATGAAATCGATGGATAGGTAGGTAGATGGGCAGATAGATAGATACATAGATAGATAGGCAGATAAATTTTGATAATAATGTTGTGACTTGTGGTGGTTTTATGTATTCATACTTGTTCGCTAATCTTTCTTAAGGGGCCATAAGTGATCAAATGGTCTAAAGAGCTTACCGTTACGGATCATTACCGTCTCACCTCTGTCTGCGTGGGTTCGAGTATTGGGCTAAGCCAATGGGTACGCGAGAAAGCTTGCCGGTAGCTTCTTGAGGGTCGGTGGTTCTTTCTTGTTTTTTTTTTTCCTTATTCTACCTCCATATTTGACACTGCCCGATCTGTATTGCCTATCTTGTAATGAAAAATGGCGTTAACCCTACAACAACAATCTCTTATGAAGATAGAAATATAAACGATTAAAAGGACGATGTATTTTTCAGTATCATTCTCCAATTGCGTTTATAATATATGAGATCACACTAAGGAGTAAAAACAAATGAGATGTCATGTGACTGATCTCAGATAATCAAATGTAGTGAAACGCATTACTGCTGTTCTGTAACTTAACCGCAGTAGATGTGACAGGAAAATGTAGGTTGTTTCATGTTTGAGCAATAAAATCTGTTTTACCTACCTTTAAGAACAACAATGAAACCAAGAATATAGCACACAAAAAATACATCTTGTTGGTTGTTGCTGACACTTATTTTTTGAGGTCAAGAATGTGAATGAAAACGTCTTTGTGTTGTGATCTGAATGGCCTCAGTCTTATCATCATTCATCTGTAGCTTGTTACCTGCCATACATGATTTCACATCAGAAATGCACCTCTCTACTCCATGGATGGTAGCATAAACTTCAGTTGGATTACTAGACTTGTATATTTAGGTGTCATCAGCGTACAATTGGTGAGACACTGGATGATGATCTATGCATTTTGAGAGCGGCTGAGTGTATAGAATGAAGAAAACGGGTCCAAGAACAGACCCATGTGTAATACCACAACACAGATCAAATGGGCTGGGGTGCATTCCATTTGCAGATACAATTTGTGTCCTGTTTACTATGTAGGTTTGAATAACTGTAAGGCTGTATTCTGAATGCCAAATACATGCTGGAGACGGTGAAGTAATATATCATAGTATGTTGTGTCAAATGCTGCTGACAAATAAAGGAGGGTGGGGACTGTAATCTTTCCACTATCCAAAGCAGAGAGAATGCCATTAACAACGTTTCGAAGAGTAGTTTAATAGTGTGGCAAGGGCTATATACAGACTGTGCATTGCTAAAAAGACTAATTGAATTCAGATGAGATATAAGTTGGGTGAGAACAACGTTTTCTAAGATTTTTTTAATATGAACCGGAGATTAGAAACTGAGCGGTGCTGGTTTCTTCAGCAGAGACTTTACGATGGCAGTTTTAAAAATGATTGGAATTTCCCAGATGAGAGAGAAATATTAATAACATCAGTTAGTGAAGGCAATATTGGGGGTCTAAGCACTCAAGCAGCAGTGATGTTGGAATTGGAACAAGTTCACATGACTTTCGTGCACTCTTCTACACGACTGTCCGTACTAAATCCATAGAGACCGGGTTCACATGCTGATTACGATTGTGGTTGAAATTATTTATCGCCACTGGTGATGATGAGTAAATTAAAATTGTGTTGTCAAGCTTATCTCTAATAGTTTGTACCTTGTCAGGGAAGAAATTTGCAAATATGTCCAGAAGGTCTACTGCAGAGAAGATAGTTGGAAGTGATTCACATTTGTTCCTTGACATTAGTTTGTTAGTTATTTCAAAGAACTCTTACTGACGGAACTCTCCGTGTAGTGGAATAATTTGGCTAAATGAATTATGTTTGTGACGTTCTTCTTTGCGACTTCATAGATTTGTTTATGAATAGTGAGTATGGTGTTAAGCTATACCATCTCTGCTTTATGGCAATGTTTTTTAGCAATGAGAAGATGGTCCCAAACACTGCCATATCATAGAGAACACTTTTTGTATTGATACTCTGCATTTGGTAGCTGGGGCATGTTTTTCAAGCAATGAACGCAGGTATTTATCGAGTTGTTCTGCTGTAGGATGTAAGTAAGTTGATAGGTTTTCTTAGATGTCATGCATTAATTTGGTTCTATTTATCATACGGAGGTTTTGTTTAGTTGAAAGTAAAGGTGAAGCGTTAGGGACTGATACGTCGAGATGGCATATAATGCAGAGGTATCTGATGCATATTCTTGGGATACTAGGGTGGATTGCAGAATATTATCATCATGTCTATGAAGAAACTAATCTAAAATGTGACCAAGGTTAAGGGTGGGTTGGTTAACTGACTGTTTAAGGTTGAAAACATGAATGGAATCTAGGAGTTTTAACGTGTTTGGATTTCTAGGACAGTCAAAGTTGAAATCTCAAAGAATAATTAGGTTGCCACCTATCGAATTTCCATACTCCAGAAGATTCGAAAACTGCTCCAAAAAGAGAGATTCAGTCAACTTGTGTTTTTCTACTTGGAGGAGGGCGGTAGAGACAGAAATAAATGGACGGACCATGATAGCTTTTCTCCATTGTTTATATGTCCAGGTGAAATCGCTCGCCGTGCTCATCGATCACTACTCCGCAGTTCGGTGGAAATAATCTAGATGAAGGTGCAACATTATTTCTTTAGTGCCATGTTGCAGCCAAGGCTTTTGTATGCCTTGAGGAGATTCTCCACTCCCTATCTGCCCTATTTTCTCTGAAAAAATTTGTTTCCACTAAGTGGAAACCTGTCCGTGCCGTCTTTCCATGTCAAGCTGTGCACGGTCAAATTCATCATTTCCAATAAGTTCACGAATTTTAGGACCAACAAAGACGACTTTTTTTATCTGCTTAACGTTGGGAATTGTGCACAGAGGTTCTTGAAGCTGCTTTTGTTTTGTCCATGACCTTAACAAAGTTCTTCATCAGACCGATCTTGATGTGCAAGGGCAGTAACAAAATCTTCCTTGATTCAAGAAGTGGTGGATACAGAACACTTTTCATCTCAGACTCTATTAACTGTTGGAGTGTATATTGACATAAACATTTTGAAAAAACTAGCGATGAATTTGTATATAACCATTATATAACGTTACAAAAGACATCTCCCTTGTCAAACGTTATAAAATGCAATAGAGTAGACATAATATCGGTCATTCAGTAATATACAATACTATTGGTTTTCTAAAAATAAACATTCTGTTACACTATAACACGTTTACTAATCTCAGATATCTGAATGAGGATTGATTCTTTTCGTCTATTCATACCGTCTTCCGAAATCCATTGTATTTGCCTCTGTTTACCCAGTTTCCACATTATCATCAGCATCTCCCTACCAGGTACACAGCCGGCTTACATCACCATCTCCCAACCAGGTACACAGCCGGCTTATTAGATTACACAATAAAGTTATTCATGAGACATGGATAGAAAGAAAAAACAATCACACCTGAGAAAATTAAAGATTATTTTGTCATATGATAAAATGCAATTGGATTTAAATATTTGAACAATATATATTTGAATAAATGCATGCTATCATGACAAAAATGAGACACTTTCGTCGGCTTTCTGCTAAAGGATCGGCATTTTTACTGGAAACAATTATCAGTTTTAAATAAGTCAAAAAAAGTCATCTCAACTTTTGGATTCACCAGTTTCCTGACTTAGCATACGTCATCATAAATAGTTACACGTTAGGATGTTGCTGTGTGTTTGGTGGGGGGAATGGGAGGCAAGATTACACCAAAAATTATATATGTCCATTCGTGATCCCCTGCTTTTCTTTCCTCTTGACAATTTGTAGTTTTGTCTCGCAAGTGATTATATTTGTTTTTAAACAGTGCTGACAGATTACACCGATGCTGCACTGCAACAGGTTTTATGGTGACAATCCCAATCTTGACTTCCATTTGGTAGCATGTATCTCTAGACTACATGCAAGAACTCCTTACCTCCAAAACCTGAAGAGCTTAACAATCTGCAAAAACTGCACATCCCCGAACCTGACGAGATTGACCATGAAAATGTTACAATGAGCATCAGTCATAATACGATTTACAAAAAAAAGCACACGATAAACTACTTTATTAAAAGTTTAACTTAGTTCAAATAATATCAATATAATTAATATACTGGATTGATCTTAACGATTCGTAACAACAACATGAAGCGATCAAATGTGCGGAACTGTGCTTCTGGACTTAATATACATATGTATTCGCCGAGCTGGTCTGAATGAGATAAAATGCAAAGCTGTAGAGTCAATTACATTAGGTATTACAATTACACGCTTAGATTATAATGTGCATGGTGTCTAAGTACAAGAGGAAATGTTTTCTTAAAACAGTTACATTAGGTATTACAAACACGCTTAGATTATAATGTGCATGGTGTCTAAGTACAAGAGGAAATGTTTTCTTAAAACAGTGCTCCCATAGTTTAAAATTTATAAGAAGCTCAGAGTAAATGGGTAATCTAAAATTAGTCATTGTGTAAACAATGGTCATAAGAATGCTTTAAAAAATGACACTCTGGGTACAAAAAAATGATTATGTCAAAACCTGTCCATTGAAATAATATGATGGATTTATATGGGGTCAAATAAATTGTAATGTTACAACTACACAAACTAACCACCACGCCGTTTTTTGTCACCAACAACTACAAATCAAAAGACATTACTTGACCTTCAAAACGATAGGAATATAATGGAAATACCTTCCTAACCAACACGCCAACTAAAGCACCAGCACCCATAAGTACAAACAAATAAGCCTTTTAACAGGACAACCATTAAAACGTACGAGAAAGGAAAGAGTTATATCACTGGCACCAAGGTACCATCCATCCATCCTTCCTTCCTTCCATATATATATATATATATATATATATATATATATATATATATATATATATATATATATATATATATGGATGGATAGTACCTTATATATACGGTTATCATATTTTGTGAATGGAAACAATATGTACATTTCTTCCTACTTTTACTCCGTCATCAAAATAAAAATTTTTTTATATTTTTTCATTTAATAAATTGATTAAAGTTTTCCGTATACAAATATATCTGGCAGTGCAGGTAGTACCAAATGAGTGCAGATATATTTGAATTACCTACGTATAATAAATTAATGCATAACATTGTTAGCTGTAAATATTGAAACAAGACAATCTCCCTGGTCTCTGAATCAATCAAATCTAAAACTGCTCTCGCATTAACAGCCCAAACATTATAGTAGTAAATAAAACTGGTCTGCACTACAAACGGATCATACTGATACGGATAAGTGTAACATAGGTCATCTGTTCTCCAAAAACATAAATCCAATGTTTAGCATTTACAAATGTTTCTAATTTAGAGTTAAACAATATGGAGGAAGACCATCCTATTATAGAAGTTATTAATGTCTTAGCCTAGCTTTTGCAATCCTATTATAGAAATTGTTAACGTCTTAGCCTAGCCTTTATAGAAGTTGTTAACGTCTTAGCCTAGCCTTTGCAGTTATATTATAGAAGTTGTTAATGTCTTAGCCTAGCTTTTGCAGTTCTTTCATCATAGCCAAGTAAATATTATCTTAACAGATACACTAGAAAAAGAGAGATGCAAGTTTTTTTTTATCAATTTTGACCTTAAGGCTTAATGTATAATTTTCAAGTCAGACAGTTTTCTCTCAAAAAAATGATAGTAAGGAATTCTAGAAATGCAATATCCATATCCGAACTCTAAAGACGTTCTTAAAAATTTCAGTAAAAGATCAAAGTTATTCTTTGATATACAGATAGATATACAAAATGTTCTCATAATGTTCAATTCTCACTATTATCTTAGCCCATACGATGTTTAAAACATAATACTATTATCAGTTACACTGGCATGCTGATAAATCTAATTAAAAGGTATATTAATATTGAGGCTCAATCTCTGCCCTATACTTTCATCAATATTGTGTGCAGCTGAGCCTGTTAAATGGCTAAATTATTGTACACGTGACTAGAAGGGTTTATATCCGATTATCGCCATCCTTTCAGCGCAGATTGATACTAAAGCAAATTTGTCATGTTAAGATCACGACAGGTATTAAAAGGAAGTGAAAACAGCAACCATATGTTGGTCTACATTACATCTACAACCATATGTTGGTCTACATTACATCTACAACCATATGTTGGTCTACATTACATCTACAACCATATATTGGTCTACATTACATCTACAACCATATATTGGTCTACATTACATCTACAACCATATGTTGGTCTACATTACATCTACAACCATATATTGGTCTACATTACATCTACAACCATATATTGGTCTACATTACATCTACAACCATATGTTGGTCTACATTACATCTACAACCATATGTTGGTCTACATTACATCTACAACCATATATTGGTCTACATTACATCTACAACCATATGTTGGTCTACATGCGTTCTACAACCATATGTTGGTCTACATTACATCTACAACCATATGTTGGTCTACATTACATCTACAACCATATGTTGGTCTACATTACATCTACAACCATATGTTGGTCTACATTACATCTACAACCATATGTTGGTCTACATTACATCTACAACCATATGTTGGTCTACATGCGTTTATGCTGGCGATTATTTTTACTAAGTAAAATGGCGGAATACAGGTTATTGGGTGGAAATGATGCAATACCGAATCATAAATCAAGCATCCAATCCTCATATATGTTTTTCCTGTTATGTCAGCACTGGAAATTCTAGATCGTCTGTGTATGTCTTTAAAGTGCAATAATTTATATTATTAATAGAACTTTGTTTTGATCATGTGCCATTGTCGGTTCCAGTTACGAAAACAAAGAAAAATAAACTTTTCAATTAAAACAAATCTAGAGAACAAAAAAATCATATTTCATCCAAATGTTTTCTTCTTTGAGTTTGTATCGATTTAGATATCCCTATTAATAAAGATCCATGCACACCAGGTGACCGTTTCGCTAACGCCAAAGACGATTCTTAGGGTGCAAGGGGAGTAATCCTTCTGTGTATACTAAGGCCGTAAGTTACACTGTAACGTCGTCACTCTTCATCCTCATAAATTGTACATTAATTGCCAGAGTGATTTCGCTAATAGTTGATGTGTATCACTAGACAGGAAGCACGACAGATCCTTAGACAAAGAGATTAATACAGATTTAAATTTTATATCAAGAAAACGTTTTCTTAAAACTAAATTATTCACTTATTTCGACAAGTATAACTAACAAAAGAAAATATTTTATTAGTAGTAGTAGTAGCAGTAGTAGTAGTAGTAGTATAATTATTCTTATTATTATTATTATTATTATTATTATTATTATTATTATCTTTTAAATTACGTCATTCATCAATGTTCACGTTTGACTTAATTGCTGAAAAGGTGAAACACTCCTACATATGCAGTCAGAATGGATGAAAGTGTCTAAATATGCCAGATTTGTTTTTTGTAGAACTTCCTACAGTAACTTTTAAGTGATAATGTCCCGTCAATACGAAAGAGGCCTGGACATATATAGACCATTACATATTTGTTCACATTTGTTAGCACAAGTCTTTCCTGTCAAGTTATCGACCGAGAACTGTATATACAATGTATAATATTGTATGAATGAAATGTGAGCTTGTACGTTCTTTTACACTTCCTAGTGTGGTTATTGTTTGTCTACCGCATTAGACCAGTTGGGAATACCTACGAATTCAACAAACCGTAATGCATTAATCAGTGGAGTCAAAAGTGTTGATGTTTGTCTATAATCATGTATGAGAAATTAAAATTTTCAATGAATGGCTTCATGTATGTTCTTATGTGGAATATGTTCAACTTTAACGTTACCTGTGGTAAGTATTTACATTGTATTTATCCACTGGAAACATTGTCTTTTTTTAATTGGGATCCGAATGGATGGCTGCAAATTGTGACGTTTTTATACCGCCAGTTTGTGGCTTTAAATCACAGCAAATCATGAAGGTTATTTAGTGATAAGGCAATTGGAATAAATTGATTTGATCAGGGACACAATGGTAGCCTGCCCCAGCTGACTGTTCGTATGATCCGAAAACTCGCCCTTTCGGTTGTGAATTTGGAACTCTAACCACTAACCCACCGTGGCTCACACATTTAATATGCGCAAATAAAGATGAATAAAATATTGATCAGTTTTGTCTGCGCATTCATCTGTGACCAATGTTATTCTAATTCCAAGGTAAAGTCGTAGGCTCTAATATGCAGTCTGCATGAAGCCATTGTATCGCCTATATATTAATGTATTTACTCATTCGTTCCTTTCGAGCGAAATGTATTCAAATTAAGGACTTTAAGTTGTCCACCCTCGGGATGATCGCTCTGTATACCTTATGATTTCTTTGACAATGGAAATTATTTTCAAAACAATTTTATTTCCCTACCTCTTTTCTGTCACATACAAGCTGGTGTAATCTTTCTTTTTGATATGATAATAAATCTCATTTTCTGCGGCAAGATACATTTATTGTTCTTAGCCGCATTCCTTTGTCCAAACTTTTAATGGCATACGGCTGATGGAAATAACAATGAGGAATAACTTACAATGATAATGCGACATCACGCCATACATTAAATTTTATCACCGATGATGAAACTCGTATGATTTATCCCATTGTTTAACGTTAGGTTTTCCACAGTCACTTGAATGTAGTCAATAGAGCAATAACATTTCTAACAGCATTTTCAATAAAAAATCTCTTTCCAGAAATTCCGGGACAAGCACATTTGTAACATAACTCAAAAATGATTTTAAAAGACTGACACAAGCACTTAAATAGGCAGTCCATTCTTGTTGTGTGCGCTCAAATATATCAGAGAAAATTATAAGACATCGCCGTGTTTTTTGGGTCACATTCGCAATAACATGACCAAACTGATTTGTATCGTGAACCTGCGGGAGATAACTCATACTAGAGATTGTAAATACAGAGCATTATCATTAAATGTAATTGATTAATTGTTGTATTAAAACTATAGGTATACCTGTTAGTTCAAAGAAGAATGTACTATTAGACCAAATATGACCCACCTTTGAATCGCTTCATTTTATGGTATGATGAAGCAAAACACAAGTTGTACTAAAAGGATGAAGCTTCCCTTGTCATATACAAGATGGCCGCTATAGCTTAACAGGTTTGAAGCAGATGTTCCATTTTTGTGCCGGTTTTCATGATATATGTGCTTGACGCATTTCTTCGTCTACGTTATTGTGTTCAGCATGCATTAGATCATATGTGTTTCTTCGTCTCTTTCTTTTGGAAACGAGAACAATTAGACTTTTACTCAGCTATCTTCCTCCGCTGCTACAGCGTCCGTTTTTGTTGCCATCACGTCATCGCCAGTCAACCCGTTTATGTCATCATGGACCCTCGTTAATGGCTTTAAATGGCCATTCCTTAGCTCTCCACGCTAAATTGTGCTCTATACTAAACGAACATTACTTAAATGTAAACGGAAGCCGAAAAAGAAACGTTGTCTCAAAGCTGGTCAGCGTAGAACAGGAAGAAGAATTCCAGTTATCTCCCTTTCCGGCTCAACAATTTAAACAATCGTCCGTTAATTTAGATAACATAATTAAAATCCCTGTTAAATCAACAACCTTTGTGTCAATTATCCAAGATATACCACTACGTATTGCATTCTAAGGACCACTGGAAAAGCGCACATGAATAGTTAACTTTATCAACCATGACAGAAACAAAGATAAAGACATCAGTCGATGAACCACAACGCACGGATCTAACACACACTGGTTACTCATTCAAGGCATTCCCCTCCACTCAAACGGAAGTGGAATTGATGTCATCAGAAAGAATTTCATGATCAAACGTCTTAACCATACCACAACCTTCAGTTTCTATCACACATCGTTACAACCAGTCGAAACCCCCACAGTGAAACAAAGGTCAATCCATGTTTTTGTCTCTACCGCCCTACTCCTAGTAGAAAACACAAGCTGACATAATCTCTTTTTTGGAGCAGTTTCCGAAAGTCCTGAAGTATGGAAATTCGGTAGATGCCAACCTGATTATTCTTGGAACTTTCAACTTTGACTGTCCTGGAAACCCATACAGATCAAAACTCCTAGATTCCATTCATGTTTTCAACCTTAAACAGTCAGTTAATTAACCCACCCATAAACATGGTCACATTTAGACTGGATTCTTCATAGACTTGATGATAATATTTTACGGTCCACCGTTGTATAACACGAACTTGCATCAGATCACCTCTGCATTATATGCCATCTTGACGTATCAGCCCCTAACCCTCCGCCTTTATTTGTTGTTGAAATCTGCCTGCGTTTATTGCTTGGCAAACATACCCACCAGCAAGCACACATTATTAATTTACATATGCTGTCTATGATTTAGCAGTATTAGAGACCAGCTTCGGACTGCTAAAAGATATCGCCGTAAAGCTGGGAGGCTATGGCTTTCATCCAAACTAACTATTCATGAGCAAACCGATTTCAGCATTTAAACTTGTCACTATAAACTTAGTAAGTACAATCGAGATGAAGAGTGCACAAAGGTCATGTGAACTTGGCCCAGTTTCATTATCACTACTGCTTGAGTGCTTAGATCCAGTATTTGTTTCTTCTCTAACTGATGTTATTAATACTCCTCTCTCATCCGGAGAATTCGCATCATTTTTCAAAACTGCCATTGTAAAGCCTCTGCTGAAGAAACCAACACTCGACCATAACGATTTCAAGAACTACCGTCTAGTTTCCAATCTCCCTTTCATATAAAAATTCTTTGCAAACTTTGTATCTCATCTGTATTCAAACAGTCTTTTTAGTAATGTACAGTCTGGCTACATATCGCCCTTGCTACATTGCTGAAACTACTCTTCTAAACGTTGTTAATGGCATTCTCTCTGCTTTGGATGGTGGAAAGATTAAAGTCCTCACCCGCCTTGATTTGTCAGCATAATTTGACACAATAGACCATGATATATTACTTCACCGTCTCCATCATGTATTTGGCATTCATGATACAGTCTTACTGTGGTTAAAGTCCTACCGGGTCAACAGGACACTAACTGTGTATGCAAATGGAATACACTCCATCCCAGGTGATCTATGTTGTGATGTTAGACAGGGGTCTTTTTTTTGGGTCCTTATCTCTTAATTCTATACACTCAGTCGGTCTCTAGTGTCATAGATCATCACCCAGTGCCTCACCAATTATATGCTGTTGACACCCAAATATACAAACCTAGACACCCAAATGAAGTTGATGTAAATTTTTCAATTGGATCAACTTTCTGATCCAAATTAGGCTTGTCAGTTACAAGTGGATTAACCACAACCTTGTCCCCAGCTAAGTCGTTGCCTAGCAATAAATCTATTCCCTCAACAGGTAAAACCGAGACCGTTCCGATTGTCACAGGTCCTGATACTAAGTCTGATGACAAATTTATACAATGGAGAGGAACATTAACAAAGCCGCACTCTACTCCCTGAATAAGAACACTTTCATTAGAAGAAGACTTCTCAGAAAAAGGCAAAGTACCTGATAATAAAAGACTCTGAGAAGCTCGTGTGTCCCTTAAAATTTTAATAGGGGTGGGATTGGCTGAATCACCCAAGAGTGATATAGAACCCTTCGATATGAATGGTTCATAATTCTCCATATCAAAATCAGACTGGGATTTATTAGACCCAACAAATGTATTGCTTTCAATACATGAATGTGACCTTGACCTCTTGGAAATAAGAGCATTTGGAACAGGTCTGTCTTGATTCTGATACCTTTTTTTCAATTTGTAGCAATCAGAAATAACGTGTCCTTTTTTCTTGCAAAAGTTACACGTCGGAAGAGACAAGGATCCAGAATCAAACTTCTCTGAAGTCTGATTTTTGAAAGTTGTGTTAGTTTGAGTTTTAGAAGGGCTTGAATTAGGCGGAAATACTTTTCTGCCATTAAATTGTTGAGTAGAAGTCTTGTTAACAAAAGGAACTTTATGTGTCAAAGAATATTCGTCAGCAGCTCGAGCAGCATTTTCCAAGGTTTCAATCTGATGCTCATCAAGATACGTTTTAACATCACTATGAACACAGTTTTTGAACTCCTCAATTAATATAATTTGCTTGAGATTTTGATAATCTTGCTCGACTTTCGTGGCTAAACACCATCTATCAAACAACTGCTCTTTTTGTCTAGCAAATTCGACATGAGTTTGTCCAGCTTCTTTTTGTAATTTCTAAAGTTTTGCCTATAAGCTTCAGGAACTAACTCATAACCTCTTAAAATGCATTCTTTAACTACGTCATAATCACTGCTTTGCTGAACAGACAGTGAAGTGAAAATCTCACTAGCCTTACCAGTAATTACACATTGTAGTAACTGAATCCAATTCTCTCTTGGCCACTTTAAATTTTCTGCAACTTTTTCAAAAAGAATGAAATATTTATCTACTTCTTTTTCTTTGAAAGGGGGCACTTATCTAATATTCCTTGCTAAATCAAAATTTTGATTTGAAGTATGATGGTTATTCTCACTTGCCAGCTCTAATTCTTTCATTTTACACTGATATTCCCTTTCTTCCTTTTCTCTCTCTCGTTCAATTTGTTTTTCTTTTAACCTTTCCTCTCTTTCTCTCTCCTCTTTTTCAAATTGTAATTGTCTTTCTTTCTCCCTTTCCTGAAATTCCAGTTTTTTAAACTCTAATTCAGATTGTAATTGTCTTTCTTTCTCCCTTTCTTGTCTCTCTCTTTCTTCTTTTTCAAATTGTAATTGTCTCTCTTTCTCCTCTCTCTCTCTCTCTATCAATCCGCATTTGCTCTTTTTGTAATTCAATTTGTTTCTCTTTCTCCTTTCTCTCAATTTGCATTTGCTTTTTTTTATTTCAATTTGTTTCTCTTTCTCCTCTTTTTCAAATTGTAATTGTCTTTCTTTCTCCTCTCTCTCATATTGTAATTGCTTTTCTTTCTCCCTTTCCTGAAATTCCAGCTTCTTCAACTCTAATTCCATCTTGAATTTTAATTCTAATTCCTTCAGTTTAATGTCAGAGTCTGGTGTAGACTTACTGACTGGAATCAAAGCACTTTGTTCCAAAACATCCTGTTCTCCCAAATACTGGACCAAAATTTGTTCAATATCTTGTCTCGTTAAAGAAGCCTTCACTTCAGAAAGATCATATTTCCTATCAAGCTGAATCAACTCGTCTTTTTTGAAAAGATCTAATTGCTCCTGGGTAGGATTAGAAAGAAATATCTCTACCTTAGATGTCATTTTGATACAAGCGTGTTAGTCTCACTAAAGATTTAAATTTTTCAAAAACTAGGGGAAATTCAAATTTAAATTCCGATTTATTTCAATCTCAATCTCAATCCTGAGACGATAGCCACCAATTCTATGTTACGTGCTTAGGCTCGAATAAGCAGCAATACAGAAAGAGTGAAAACTAACAAGCTTGTATAAATTGAACAATGAATTTATTAAGTACAATTATTTTCATAAAATAAATAAACTTACAGTTTTAGAGAATCAAATCCAACATTAATCCAATATAGAATTCACAAAAATAATCCACTAATGGAATTGCAAGTCCTGATAAATAAATGTTCTAATAGTTCCAGGTTCGAATCTTGACGATGTAATCCAAAATGGCTGACAACGTCACGTGATGCAGGTTTTGATTTAAAATCATCCAGATGAAGTTATGAAACACGTCCTTTTTCCAAATAAATAGAATAATTCTTCTTTTCCAACGAATTGACATAAAGTCCAGAACAAGATAATCAAAATTAACACTCAAACATGAAATACACAACTTAATAATAAAAAAGCTCAAACATCTACTAAAGTTAGCTTTCAAAACATAGCTATATATATATATATATATATATGTAATTCCCTCGTAAACAAGAGGAATCATGTGATTCTGGAAGGTCATGGAAAGAAGCTACCTTCTCCAAGTCACGTAATAATGAAATGATCTAGAAGGAAATCATTCACTTCCCACCCTCAAGAACTAAAAATAAAAGTTATCCTTGAAGTTAACCAATAGTATTAAAGACCTGTTTACAATGTCTAAAGCAAGGTCAGATAAAGAGGTAACCAAGCCAAGGTCAGTCTGTTTACAACTAGAGTCCAGGTCAATCTGAATTTTCCAGAAAAATTTCCATTTAATGAATATTAAACCCTAAATGACAAATTTGGATTTAATAATTAAAAATAAATAAATTAAATCCAATAGCCGTAACAATAACTTAATACAGAATATGGAAAATATCACAAGCACATGCGATCAGTGTGTGTGTGTGTGTGTGTGTGTGTGTCATACATACAATTGTGTTTATGTATATATGTATATGTATCTGAAGAGGAAATAAAGAAAGTCATTCATGCATACATACATACATACATACATACATACATACATACATACATACATACATACATACATACATACATACATACATACATACATACATGCATACATACAAATGTGAATAAAATCAAATTAGGTTTCTTTTTAAAAAAAACTGCAGAGCTAATTATTCACTAACATGGAAAATTATATTCAACAGAAGAATTCTTGACTTCCTGATACACGAGAGCGAGAGCGTTGGTTTTGTTAAAAAAAATTAACGTGTTCTTTTCAAATACCAGCTTGGAGGTTTCTTACACCTATACGTGAACACCCTATATTCTGTACCGAACCAGTCTGGAGGAGGAATATTAAAACGGCAGTTCACTGCTAGGAATAATCATTGTGGAGATCTAAACTTGAAATGAGACCTGAACTTTTACATTATGCAAGTGTCCATAATAATCTTCAACCACTTGCAGTCTGGAAATATGATAAATGTTTTGCTAATAAAACTTTCAAAGGAATGTATCACTGATTTAATTTTACTTTAGTTATGGACAGAGAATGAATTTGTTTGAGGATTCCTCCGAACACAATATTATTTTCTCGACTTAGCTGCGAATAATTTTCATTTTATAAATGACCAAATACTCAAATAAGTTGAGCAATATATTTATGCTGGAGAGATAGAGATGGATGTGTTCCCTTTAAAGTGAAGTACATAGAACTATACAGGCTGAGTAGAAGGCAAAGTCAAGTACATAGAACTTTGTAGACTGAGTACAAGGCAAACTTTCCTCTATAAGGCCTGACTAAAGCCTCCTTTGCGTTCGTTGTCTATGAATAGGGGTTTTTCTAATGTATTATATAAGTCATGCCATCCCTGTAAATGATCCCGGACAAAGCTTGCTTTTATGTTGTAGGGATTTGGTTTTTTTCAATGTCGTATGCACATCTTACTATTTTGTTGTATTGTGAGTATTGCATCATCATACAAATTCAGATGATTTTTGTTTTCCATGTGGCCTTTTATAATTCTTTGGCGAGTTTTATCGTGAGCAGTGTCGTTATGCAGATTTATATGTATTTCTAGTAAATTAAAGATATCACACATTATGTGCATGTTCCATGTGCAAAGAGTATTTTACCTGGAATGTTACTGTGACAATTAACAAATATCCTTTCAAACTGTAAGAAAATGGTCATTTAATTAGTTTTCTTTTCAATCAATGTAGATTATAGAATTACACCATAAAAACCCTGTGTGATTTAACTACTATAGATTGAAGTGTGTTCCTCCCCCCCCCCCCGCCCCCAATCAATTATCATTGAATACTCATTCACAGAGTTATTAAGTAGTAACAAATATATTCTCATTAAATAACATTCAAGCAGTCACTAACTTAATTAACATTCCGGCAGTCACTAACTTAGTAACATTATGTCAGTCACTAACGTAATAACATTCAGGCAATCACTAACTTAATAACATTCAAGCAGTCACTAACTTAATAACATTCAGGCAATCACTGTGTATTAATAGCTTTACTCATCCTTCAGTGATATGTTCCTACGTTTGTAGTTTGCATATCATATTTAAAGCAAGGTCAGAAAGTACTATTTTCAATCCAATGAACTGAAAATATACCAGTTCTAAAACTAAAAACGTATAGAAATTATATACAGTTTGTATGTGCAAAGAAGATTTTGATGTTTGCAACACACCAATATGATTTCATTTTCTAGTTCCCTGTCCAGCGATATTTAATGACGTTTACATCCCATCATCATGTAGCAGACTCAGTGGAAATTCGTGTACCTTCCAATGCATCCCAGCGTTTGTTAAGCAAGGAAATCAGCTGACTTGCGGCAAAGATGGAATGTGGATTCAAGATACGAATTCAATTTGCATAGATTCAAGTAAGATATATCAACTGATAGCAACAGATGAACAAATTTATAGCGTAAATGCACAAGAAATAAATTAAAATATTGCGCACAAAGAATATGGAATTTAGGGAATTATAATGAGAAACTATTCTACAGATATATGATTATATCTATATACAAAGCAAGAAAATGCAATTTAATTATTCCACCCAGACATGAAGGCAAATATCTTTATATGTTATATAGTCATTATATATAGTCATTTAATTCATTATGCTACAATTCCTGAGATTGCCCATATTTGAACATACAAACTGTGTCCCTCTAATCAGTGGCGTAGATGGTGGTGGGGGATAATAAGGGATATAAGTTGCACCGGGCACCATTTTACGGGGCGCCGGAAGAAGACTAAGTCACTAACTGTTGGTAACAATTTTGATGTAATTGTTGCATTTAAAATTTACAGGCCTTTCTAGGATAACTGTATTATTATATTGTATTCAATCTGTGTTCATATGTTTCAATGACACTGAGGGTGTACAAATTGTACCTTGTCTCCGTGCGCAAAATACCTTCCGCTACGCCGGAGAGGGGTGGGGGGCGAACTGCCTGTAATATTTTAAAGCAAGCTAGTCATTATAAGTCCTGATTTCGAGATCTTCCGCCTAACATGTGAAGAGAAGAACATTTACAGAGGAACAAAGTCTAATTTTAATAGTAAAATCAAGAAGTATAATAGACGATTATGATCTTCCTTTCTTTTCAAAAAAGATGAGTTGATTCAGAAAATATGATCTTTCTGAAGTCAATGCTTCTTTAACGAAACAAGATATCAAAAACATGTTGGTCTAATATTTGGAACAAAGTGCTTTGATTTCGGCAAATAAGTCTGCATCAGACTCTGAATTTAAACTAAAGGAATTAGAATTATAATTAAAGATGGAATTAGAGTTGAAGAAGCTGGAATTTCAGGAAAGGGAGAAGAAAAAGACAATTACAATATGAAAAAGAGGAGAGAGAGAGACAAGAAAGGGAGAAAGAAAAACAATATGCTAGAGAGGAGAAAGAAAGGCAAATTGAATAACAAAAAGAGCAGATGCGGATTGAGAGAGAGAGAGAGAGAGAGAGAGAGAGAGAGAGAGAGAGAGAGAGAGAGAGAGAGAGGGAGGAAAGGGAATATCAAATTAAAATGAAAGAAATAGAGCTGGCAAGTGAAAATCACCATCATATTTCAACTCCAAATTTAAATTTTGATTTATCAAGGAATATTAGATTAGTGCCCCCTTTCAGAGAAAAAGAAGTAGACAAATACTTCATTCGTTTTGAAAAAGTTGCAGAAACATTTAAAGTGTCCAAGAGAGAATTGGACTAAGTTATTACAATGTGTACTTACTGGTAAGGCTAGTGAGATTTAGACTTCACTGTTCGTTCAGCAAAGTGGTGACTATGATGTGGTTAAAGAATGCATTCTAAGAGGTTATGAGTAAGTCCCTAGCTTATTGAGAAATTACAGAAAAGAAGCTAGACAAACTCATGTCTAATATTGCTAGAGAAAAAGAGCAGTTGTTTGATAGATAGTGCTTAGCCAAGAAAGGCGAACAAGATTATCAAAATCTCAAGCAAATGATATTAATGAAGAGTTCAAAAACTGTGTCCATCGTGATGTTAAGTCTTATCTTGATGAGCATAAGATTGAAACCTTGGAAAATGATGCTCGAGCTGCTGTCGAATATTCTTTGACACATAATGTTTCTTTTGTTAACAAGACTTCTACTCAACATTCTTCTGGCAGAAAAGTATTTCCGCCTAATACAAGCCCTTCTAAAACTCAAACTAACACAACTTTCAAAAATCAAACTTCAGAGAAGCTTGATTCTAGATCCTTGTCTCTTCCGACGTGAACCTATGCAAGATAAAAGGACACGTTATTTCTAATTGCTACAAATTCACAAATAAGCATCAGATTCAAGACAGACCTGTTCCAAATGCTCTTATTTCTAAGAGGTCAAAGTCACGGTCATGTTTTGAAAGCAATACATTTGTTGGGTCTACTAAATCCTAGTCTGATTTTATTATGGAGCATTATGAACCATTCATATCGAAAGGTTCTATATCACTCTTTGGTGCTTCAGCCAATCCCACCCCTATTAAATTTTTAAGGGACACACGAGCTTCTCAGAGTCTTTTATTATCAGGTACTTTGCCTTTTTCTGAGAAGTCTTCTTCTAATGAAAGTATTATTATTCAAGGAGTAAAGTGCGGCTTCGTTAAAGTTCCTCTCCATTGTGCAAATTTGTAATCAGACTTAGTTTCAAGACCCGTGATAGTCGGAACAGTGTGTTTCTTACCATTTGAGGGCATTCATTTATTACTAGGCAACGACCTAGTTGTCGATAATATTGTGGTTATTCCACTATTAACTTATAATCATTGTTTGGATAAGAAAATCAATCCTATTGAAAGAGATTTCACTGATTTATGCTAAGCATTTGCAATTACTAGAGCTATGGCAACGAATGCCCGTGAGAACGATGTTGATCAGAAAAGGATTCCTTTAGCGGACACATGTATTGGTCAGGAATTTGATGAGGTCACTCACTCCTGGTTTCGATCAATCAGAAGGTATTGATCACAGTGATCGTCTTTTAACTACTCATTCTCTTTAATCAGTAATCAAGGTGATAAAAGACAATAACTTGTCGTTGAACAGGAAAAAGATCCTGAAATCTCATGTTTGTTTCAATGGGCCATTAATGAAAATGAAGCCAATGAAGTACCTGTCTGTTATTTTATCAAATATGTGATTCGGTACCATGAGCACATGGTGACCTACCGAGGTACCTGCTCTTCATGGGTGGTCAGAGAATTATCAAACTGTAGTTCCAAAATCATACAGATATAAAATACTCAGTCTCTCCCATTTGGCTGGTCATTAAGAGATTAATAAGACTTGTCACAAGATCTTGAGTCGCTATTATTTACCAAACATTTAAAGTGATGTTTGAAAATGCTGCATATCTCGTTATACTTGTTAATTGGTAAAACAACCCAATCACAAGATACCTAAGGATCAACTGGAACCTATTCATGCATTTTACGAACCATTTAGCAGACAAATAGTAGATTGTGTTGGTCCCTTACCTAAGACCAAGTCAGTTAACCAATACTTGCTGACCATAATGTGTGCGTCAACACGGTTCCCAGAAGCAATTCCTTCGAGGAATATTAAAACTAAAATATTAGTAAAATCTTTGATCCAGTTTATTTCTCAGTTGGGCCTTCCATAATCCGCCCAATTTATTGACCACTATTTCCACTGTATTCCCTATGATCTTTTAAATAAAAGAAATAATTGCGCACAATAACACATCAACTTTATTAGACTGCTTCAGATCCATATGACATAACAGAGTGGTCTCCCTTGTATGTGACAAGGCTATATATTGTTTTCTGATTCCTAACGTTATATCGTTATCGTGCTGATTACTATTATTATGGTTATTGCTGTTATTACAAAAACATAATTTTTCCGGGATATAATCTGGGGTTTTGCTACTATACATTAAGACACTCGTGACCATTGCTCCTTGTTTTGTCGGACATTAACAACTTGGTTGCTATTTTCATCCTCTTTGTCTAAACCAATTAGGCACTATGTGGAACATTTTTTAAACTTATTACAAATAGCAATATAATCTTATGTTATTTCAACTCACTTTCACGTTCGTGTCTAGCCTCTGTCTAATGTTTGCCTTTCACAAAGATTCAGAGAAAACCAACAGCGAATAGGGAAGTTAAAACCTCGTGCTTTCAGTTTGTTATCAGGGTATATAAATTGTGCTAACAATATATAACAAAATGGTTTGAGTCATGTATTTTGGGGGAGTCTGATAAAAACAATATAAATGTTTAATTCTGTCAATATAATCAGATTCATAACCACTACTGTGCTTCAGGGAGTCTATGCATGCATCTCATAATCCTATATTTGAATACTCTTAGTATAAATGCGACAGTTTATATTGTGAAATTTAACCACACTTCTCTTAATACTAAAATAGTAACGTGAATGTATTCATTTTATCTATTAAACAAAATGTGTCTATGCACAACACGAGACAGTTCAAAGTTCTAAGCACAGTATAGGCAAATGTGGTCAATTATAGTTCCAAATATATATATATATATATATATATATATATATATATATATATATATATATATATATATATATATAGTGCACGTTACATTTCAGGTTCGCATGGGCATCTCCAGATATCGATTATGTAAAGAATATAAAGAGAAACAAACAAATGCAATGCTCGCTCATTATGATCAATTTATTATGTCATGTGATCATAACGTGACTAAGAATGTAATGTGCAAAGAAGATTTTGATGTTTGCATCACACCAGCATGTTTTACTTTATAGATACCTGTCCACATGGGTTTAATCGTGGTTACATCGAACCATTCTGTACAATGCGCCCTGGAAGTTCTTGTACCTTCTACTGCAACCCCGAGTTTGTTAAAAAAGGCTTCTATTGGCTGACTTGTGGGAACAATGGAACGTGGATTCCATATACAAATTCAGCTTGCATAAAATCAGGTAAAATATATCAACTTATAGCAACAGATTTGCACATGTACTGCCACCAATACACAATAAATAAATTTACAAAGTGTGCAATATAATTTAGGGAATTATAATGAGAACCCATTCTAAAGATATATGATTGTATCTAGATAGAAAGCAGGACACGTTAATTTCGTACTTCACCAAGACATGATGGCATGTATCTTCAATGGTATATAGTCATTCATCTCGTTCTGCTTCAGTTGATGAGATTGCCTAACACAGAATATACAAAATGTGAATAGATTTAATTTTTGAAAACAAAATAGTATTTTTAAGTCATGATCTGTGAATATTAGATTAGATGTGATGATCTAAACGCTTCTGAAATGACACAACATTTTCTGAGTGATCATTCAGATCGATAAATTCATATAAATAAGATAGTTCCGTGTGGTTTTGTTGTGATCATTCAGATCGTTTTATTCATATAAATATGATAATTCAGTGTGGTTTTGTAGAGATGGTCTGGTTTTGGAGTGATCATTCAAATCGATAAATTTATATAGATATGATAGTTTGGTGTGGTTTCATAGTGATCATTCAGGACGATTAATTCAATCATATATATGATAGTTCGGTATGGTTTTTCTTTCTAAACAAGCAAAAGCATCAAGATCATTTTCTATAAACATTCGATTAAAGTTTTTAAAACTCTGAATTACCTAATTTATTTTTTTAAATACGGCAGGAAGGATATCATATAACAAACTTCATTTTTAGAAGGCTCATCCCCATCCGGGCATTTTGCGTCCTATTTAGACTTATTGCTAATGTTTTACGAAACAATAGTCAGTCATGCCTTAACACTTGAGAAGAGTTGATTTTGCTGTGTCCAGCTTGGGCAAATTATTATTGAATTTGAAGTTATATTTTAATCTGGAAATACTAGTGCTTTAAAATAATCTTTGGACAAGGTGATTTTTCTATATTTATACAGAATTCAAAACTTGGACAAATATGCTATGTTATTCAACAAGATACTGTTGACACTGCAGCACTTCGCATGTTACAATAGACGTCATCGTCTTCCATTTTGAATTTCGTTGACTCAATTTCATTCAGGAATTTTAATACTAGGGCTTCTATTTCTTAATTCTTAGATTTTTTTAGATTTTGATTCGTAAAATCGAATGTTCGTTTTATCTCATTTTACACTGTAATGTAATCGAGCTGACACCCTTTGAGACTAGGCACGGTTTCAAGAAATAACAAACACGTTCGTGAGTGACAATTAAAATGTATTGAACACTCAAACTAATGACACGAAAATAACAAACACAAAAGAGATATAATATGAATATAAAACAAATAGGAAATTAGATTTGACTACAATATCAAACTCATATAGTCAAATACTTGTTACAAACTTCATCTAGTCAAATACTTGTTGCGAACTTCATGTAGTCAGACACTACTGTCATTACAAAATTTATGTAGTCAAACACTACTGTTATTACAAAATGCATGTAGTCAAACACTACTGTTATTACAAAATACATGTAGTCAAACACTACTGTTATCACAAAGTCGATATCACCACATGTGTATCTCCGTGTTGACTTTGTCTGAACAGCAGAGAGGGCGAATCCGACAACTTTATAGAAACGTCTATTTGGCAAACCAAGGCTTCCTCCAAAATCGTACAAAAAGCGTCTATTTGGCAAACCAAGGCTTCCTCCAAAATCGAAAAAAAAAGTTTCCTTTGCAGACGCAAAGTCGTTGTCGCGCCCTCTGCCGCTATGGGGGTAATAACAAAATTTACGATTTCAGCCAAACATTGTATCAAGTCCGACACGATATCTTGATCTAGGTTCATGCAAATGTATCGTTACAAATCCATGTGGGATTGACTGAGCGTGAGTAAAGAAATTTCTAAAGAGATTATAATCCATATCACCGCCACACTAAGTTTGCCAAATATTTCCTAGCGTATGCGTGTCAACTCCGTTGAATACAGCAAGAATATTGCAGTTATCTCTGATCATTTTTGGTATTTGAGTGTATCGTTGAGTGACATATATCACATCGGTAATTTTATGCCTACCTCTGGAAAATATCTCAGTGGGATTCTTTTGATTGTCTAACATGACATTGCAGTGAATTTAGTATGTGATGTAATCGAAGGAAGTTACCAAATAAATCTCGAACGATCATATCAAGCCCATCAGGGATATATTCTATCATTGTTTGCACCAACAGCTCCACCCGGATTTTTAATCATTGAGGATCCAACTAATCCACTCTATATGCGATGTCATAATGATTCGTTATTGAGAATTAATTTTAAACTCACTGACCAGTCCCATAATCTAATTGATTAACGAGGTTTTACAAATTAGCCTGTTTGTGAAAGCCTAAAAGGATTTTCGTCTTAAAACTTTCATCGTAAAAATTTTTTTTACCCCCATAGCGGCAGAGTGGACGCGACAACTACTTTGCGTCTCCAAAAGAAACTTTTTTTCGATTTTGGAGGAAGCCTTGGTTTGCCAAATAGACGCTTTTATAAAGTTGTCGGATTCGCCCTCTCTGCTGCTGCCTGCTTTCCGGTACGGTCACTCTACCCTCCAAACTTGTACCTATACGTTGGCACTGAAAGGGTAGTTTGTCCTCGTAATGGTGCACCAGACATCCTGACCACGTTTCAAATTCCCTGTTCTGTATTTGCATTCGTTCGACCGTAAAAGCGTTTTAATAAGTTAGCATGGAACATACGGTACTTTCCCCCTACATCAATAGTGTAATCCATACCTCCCTTTTCATCTACGACGATATACGAACCTTTCCACTGTAACACTAACTTGTTTTATCAGTCGGAAGTAAAACCAAAACTCTGTCCCCCCCTTTTGCATTTTTATCGCGCGCTTTTGAATTATAATACCGAGCAGCGCGACTACTAGCTTGCCTTAACGTTTCATGGGCTACGGCACAAATCTCTCCCAACTTGTCCTTCAAATCACACACGTACTGGTATGTGGTTCGAATTTCGTCATCTGCTTCGTCATCCGACCATAACTGTCTTAAAATTTTCATCGGCCCTTGCACCGTTCTCCCATATAAGAGTTCGAAAGGCGAAAACCATAGATTGTCTTGGGGAACCTCCCGGTATGCAAACAATACTGCACGAGATATATGTCCCAATCGTTTGGACGTTCTGCGCACGTCCGTCGCAACATAGTGTTCCATTGAACTTCTCAACTAGCCCGTTGCACATTCGGTGATACGGACTGGTCCATAATTGCTTGATCGATAGAAGTCTACTAACTTCTGCAATGAATTCTGATGTGACCTGTGACCCACAGTTTGTCAGAATCTCTTCCGGTATCCCTAGCCTACTAAACATTTCCACTAAGGCTTCGGCCACTCGCTCAGTTTCGATGGATGGTAGAGCGACGGCTTCCGGGTATCTGGTTGCATAATCGACCATGGTCAAAATGTACCTATTCTTACGATTTGTAAGGGGTAATAACGAACCATCAATATATATCGCCATGCGTTTGAATGGAGTTTCAATCAAGGGCATTTTACCGATAGGCACGCGCTTAAATCTCCCTTTATATTAAGTTTTTGACAAATGTCGCAAGATCTGCAATACATAGTTACATAACCGTGGGCCCCTGGCCAGTAAAATTCCATAAATACTCGGTCTCTGGTTTTCATAGACCCCAGATGCTCTCCACACAAGCTAATTAACCTACCATATACGAGACCCCTACCGGTTTTGGTAAATCCCTTTTACGCTTCGGACACGGGCTAGACATATGACCCCACAACTGACACATTGTTTTTTCTGTCTATCCTGACTTCTAGATCCCATCTGATCTGACCTACCTAATTCCCCCTTTCGGCTTTTTAAAAAACTACTCCCTAAACTACTCCTATCTGAATTCACCTGCTTCCTCTCCTTAGGACCCTTCGTGTCCCAGGCTACCACATTCAGAACTCCACCGTGTGCG
Organism: Unio pictorum; assembly: GCA_030141615.1. Classification (NCBI taxonomy): domain Eukaryota; kingdom Metazoa; phylum Mollusca; class Bivalvia; order Unionida; family Unionidae; genus Unio; species Unio pictorum. Next base: position 16,198,692 of record JARLTB010000001.1, on the reverse strand, counting down.
TCAGCGAACATATCTGCTTGTTTAGCCATTTCACTAGCCCTATGGATTGTTTTCTCTTTTAAGTATTGGAATAGTTCCTTATTACATACTACTAGCAATTGATCTCTGATGAAAAAAATCACATACTGTATCGTAAGTCTTTCCGACTCCTCCGCACGCTAACCAACATAATAGGCAATTAGATATCCTATATACAAACTGGTCAAAGTTTTCTCCCTTTTCTGGTTTGCTAAATCGGATTTTTTTCCTTAAAACCCTTTTCAAGAAGCTCAAACCTTTTCAGCAATGCATCCTTCAACAAATCGTAATTAGCTGCCTCTGCGCTCGGTGTCCTTGAGTATACTTCTAAAGCCATACCTTTCAGCAAAGTGCTTAGGTGTAATGCCCAATCTTCTTCTTTTGTTTTTTGCGCAGTAGCATATCTTTCAAATCTTCACAGGTAACTATCCAAGTCATCCTTATTTTCTTCGAATGCTGAAAGTTGTGTTTTTTTTTAATTTAGCCAGTTGCGATACCCTATCGTTCTCCAGTCGAGACCGTTCTAAATCTAGCTTCTCTTTTTCAATGCGAGCGCTTAGCTCTAATTTCTCGCGCTCTGTTTCCCTTTCCGTGAGGGCAATCAAATCAATCTTCTCCTTTTCAATACGCGCGCTGAGTTCTAGTGTATCGCGCTCTTCCTGAATTCTCTCCTGTTTGCGCTGAAACCTTTCTTTTTCGGCCTCTCGTTCTCCTGCTCGTCGCTCTTTTTCTCTATTTTGTTCTCCCTAATAAACGTCGTAAGGTTTCGCCTTCATATCCCAATTGCTTACCAAACTCTTCCAATTCGCTAGTGGACATGTTTTTAAATACGAATACGTTCTAAAACGAGCGTCAATAAATTAACTGCTTCTATGAAAGACAATGAAGTTCAGTTTCGTTTACAATCTAAAAAAATATTTCTCAAAAACTTCCTGTCTCAAAGGCTTTCCCCGACACTGTTGGATGTGCAAACTCAATGTTTACAATGTAACAATCCAAACGTTTTCTCGGATAAAAAGTACAATCTCATCGCTGCAACCAAAACTGTAATGTAATCGGGCTGACACCGTTTAAGACTGGGCATGGTTTCGGGAAACAACAAACACGTTTGTGAGTATCAATGAAAATGTATTGAACACTCATACTAATGACACGAAAATAACAACACAAAAGACATAATATGAATATCAAACAAACAGGAAATTGGATTTAACTACTTTATCAAACTCATGTAGTCAAATACTTATTACAAATTTCATATAGTCCAATACTTGTTACAAACTTCATGAAGTCAAATACTGGTTGCGAACTTCATGTAGTCAAACACTACTGTTATTACCAAATGCATGTAGTCAAACGCTACTGTTACTACAAAATATGTATAGTCAAACACTACTGTTATCATAAAATTCATGTAGTCAAACACTACTTTTATTACAAAATACGTGTAGTCAAACACTACTGTTATCACAAAGTCGAGATCACCACATGTTTATTTCCGTGTTGACTCTGCCTGCTTTCCGGCACGGTCACTCTACCCTCCAAACTTGTACCTACACGTTGGCACTGAACTGATGGTTTATCCTCGTAATGGTGCACCAGACATCCTCATATTCACACGCTCATCCGGCTATTCGCACCCAGTGTGCCAACTCTTTGGCTCAAACTAAGTGAAAATGGCACCTGCCCCGACAGCTAAATACATTCAGAGCTTCTCTCTAGTGACTGTGCCCTTCAAGAATTCTACACGATATATATAGTCGTGCGCATTGGTACATAACTCGCACGTGTTGCGCAAAAAGGTAAAGGCGACACGCGATACGAAGAAAGATTATATTTATAAAACAATATTATGGAGCGCGAAACAATACACCTTGATAATAATAAAAAGTATGGTGATCTAACTGGGACATATCAGGCATTTAGTAACGTACACATATGTAGAACACATATAGCTCCTTCTGCCTTGTATTGAACGAGCTCCAGGTATTTGACAAGATCCTTTTACCTGCATGCGTCAAGTCGGTATAAAACATCCACTAGTACATGACAACTCGGCTAAGAGAGTTCAACTACGCGTGCATATTCAGGTTCTTTGGGACATCTGATTAGTCACAAGTTAAACCGGATTCTTCATAGACCTGATGATAATATTCACGATCCACACTTGTATACCACGAACTAGCATCAGATCACCTCTGCATTATTTACTATCTAGACATATCATCCCCTAATCCTCCACCTTCATTTGCTAGTAAGAGAAACCTACGTATGACAAATATACCCAAACTAATATATGACTTCCAAGCAAATCCTTCAGCAGAACATCTCAATAACTGTCTGCGTTTATTGCTTGACAAAACATTCTCCAGCCACAAAGTGTAAAATAATAATTCACACGTGTTCTACGTGGTATAGCTGTGTTAGGTACCAGCTTCTTACTTCTAAAAGAGACCGCCGTAAAGCAAAGAGTCTTTGACTTTCCACCAGATTCGCTATTCATAAAGACACATATGAAGCCGCTAAGAAGAATGTCACATAGTCCGTTTAGCCTAATTATTCCACTACAGTACTAAGATCACGGAGACATTAAGCTGTAAAGAGCTCTTTGAGATAACTAATAAGTTAATGTCAAGGAATAAATGTACACCACTTCCAAGAACATTCTCTACACTCGACCTTCTGGACCTGTTTGCAAATTTCTTCCCTGACAAGGTACAAACTATAATCAGCTTGAAAACATAATTTAAATTTACTCATCATCACCATACAGTTACCATACATAATTTCAATCACAATCGTTATCAGCATTTGAACCCAGTTTGTATGGATTTAGTAGGGATAAGCGTGATGTGAACTTGATCCAATTCCAACACCACTGCTGCTTGAGTGCTTAGATTCAATATTGCCTTCACTAACTGATGTTATTAATCTCTCTCTCTCTCTCTCTCTCTCTCTCTCTCTCTCTCTCTCTCTCTCTCTCTCTCTCTCTCTTATCCGGGGAATTCCCATCATTTTTCAAACTTGCCATTGTAAAGCCTCTACTGAAGAAACCAACACTCGACCATATCGATATCAAGAACTACTGCCGAGTTTCTAATCTCCAGTTCATATTTAAAAAAAACAATCCGTGAAAAATGTGTTTTAAACCATCTTGTATCTCATCTGAATTCAAACAGTCTTTTTAGCCATGTACAGTATGCATAACGCTCTTGCCACAGTACTGAAACTATTCTTCTAAAAGTAGTTAACGATCTCTCTGCTTTTGGATAGCGAAAAGATTACAGTCCTCACTATCCTTGATTTGTCTGCAGCATTAGACATAATAGACATGATATATTACTTTACCGTCTTCAGCATGTATTTAGCATTCACAATATTGCCTTGTTGTGGTTCAAGTCCTACTTACTTAACAGGACACAAATTGTATCTGCATATGAAGTACACTCCAGTCCAGTTGTGGTGTTCTACATGTGGTCTGTTCTTGGACCTATTCTATTCATTCTATACACTCAGCCGCTATCAATTGTCATAGATCAGTATCCAGTGTCTGACCAATTGTATGCTGATGACTCCCAAATATACAAGTCTAGCCACCCAACTGAAGTTGATGCTGCCATCCAAGGAGTAGATTGGTGCATGTTTGATGTGAAATCATGGATGACATGTAACAGGCTGCAGATAAAACCTCAAACAATAAATCTCAGCAACATCAACATTAAATTCAGTCAGTACGAAACCTAGATGTTACTCTACACATTACTCTCACATTGCACATTCATGTCATTAACATATGCAAGGCTGCATATCTTGAGCTGAGACGCATCAGCTTTATTCGCAAATATCTTTCAGTTGATGCCACTAAATCACTTGTGTGTTCATTAGTACTTTCAAGACTAAACTATTGTAACTCAATTCTGTCTGGTCATGCTCAATATCTACTCCAAAAACTTCAACAAGTTCAAAACACAGCTGCTCGGTTCATCCTTAGAATACCAAGATCAGTGCACATCTTCTGCTCTGTGCCCTACACTTGCTATTCATTCGATCCAGAATCGACCACAAAATTTGTTTACTGTGCAACGTTTCACGGACGGACTCCATTCCAACATACCTATCTGGCCTCATCCATGTGTAGACACTAGCAAGATACTTACGCTCCTTTTCTGACAATCGTATACTCATTATTCCCACTATGAAAACAAAGTCATATGGACAACTATATTTTGCATCCCAAAGCCCAGCAATGTGGAACGACTTGGCAATTGAAACTAGACACAAAGACACAGTGATCCCTATCAAGAGTGCTCTTAAAACAACCTTTTTTTTACTGCAAGAACAAACTTAAAGACAAGAAAAATTCTTACCTTAAATATTTTCAGCATTTTTATGTTTTCTAATTTCATGGTGTTTGTTTTTGTTTTGTTTTTAGGTTTATTTGTAGTTCTACCATTATAGACGCTTAGAACTTACAAAGTCCTCATTATTATTATTTATTATTATTATTATTGTTGTTGTTGTTGTTGTTGTTGTTCTTGTTGTTGTTGTTGCAGACCAGTAATTTCTCGGAAGTCATCAAACACCGAACAGCATTTTTATTCCAAGAAATTAAATATAGCTCCTATAGGCAGCTATCATGTGTGATAAATTATATTTCTATCATAAAGCTACGTTTGAAGAATCATTGTTTGAAAGTTAGGGTGTGTATATCTTGAGACACCCTGACTTAAATTTATATTTAAGCAGTAATATGATTACAGTAATCAAAGACTATTGTTCCTTCGAATCTCGGTAATTGTAAATTACAAGAACAAAAATAGGCATAAGCATTTTCAGTTATGGATCTAGTTTACTTATTGAGTCACAAGATATAATAATTTGGCAATGGAAAAAATACATGCGAAATCTGTAATTAAATATAGGGACCTTTCAGATAAAAATGCATATGTTACGACTTCAAGAATTATATTTACTGAACCTAAACCTACATCCTTTTCAGTCGAACAGACGACTTCAAACAATCAACCTATTGGTGAAGGATATATAGGAATCACACTGCCATCTCTAGGTATATTGATAGTTTTCATCGTGGTATGGAGAGCAAAGCGGTAAGACAAACACCTTTGAAAATATACCATCATCATCATAATCCTCAATTATATTATTATCATTTTAGGATTTATTGTCATCATTATGAAGACAATGTAAATATCATCATCTTTATCATATCATCCTCGATATTATTCGACTTCTCGTTATTAATCATTTTTCTGCTTCTTATTATTAAGTATTTATTTCTTATTTATTATTATTATTATTTTTATTATTATTATTATTATTATTATTATTATTATTATTATTATTATTACAGAATATAGTTTTACTACACAAACGAGAGAGATATAATGACGAAGATAAAGAGAAGCATAACTAAACAAATTTGTTCTGATAGTTTAGATTCTTAATTGTGTTATTTTAAGATCCAGTGTACGAAAATCACAAAGAGTACCAGGTCATGCGGGCGATACTTGTTTGCGACCAATAGAGAGTCGTGACCAGAATGTTACAACCCTCCGACAACAGCCAGATGCAGATGGCATTAACAGTGTATCATCGTTTGAATCTCCTTCATATAATGGTATTTATGACCATTCATTTGAACAACGAATCCCTACAATCTCAAGCCGTTTCAACTATCCTACACCTCCCCCGTCGTACAGTGAGACCCAAATGGCAACTAACGAAGCCCCTCCCACCTACATGGAGGTAGTCACGGACCCTACAAGATTCAATTTATATATTTGAATCACTGTGTTATATGGACAATAACAGTGAAAATCAAATATATTTTATTTTTGTATCAATGTATCTTTGCATAAGCATATTCATACACAGCAAAACTTATAAATATGTTTGGCATATTTCCTTTACCCTCAATTTACCGCCATACCTTTGCATGCCGTTTCCTCTAGATGTTATAATTAAAATAAACATTTGACCTTATTCAACTTTTAATTGAAAGCGCCCATATTAAATACTAATTGAACATATTGTAAGCATAATATGTTTGACATATGTATTGTTTTGACAGTGATACAGTCTACATTTCAGATGTTAAATTCACTTCTAATTCATTTCATTATAGTATTCCAATATAGTAAAGACAAATTGCTTTGTGTTTATCCTCAATTTGTAACCAACATATCCATAAATCCGTTGCTTTAATTCAGATGAGAAGTTTAACAATTAATAAAACCTTGTGATATGTTTATTGTCCCATATTGATTATCTGTATGACTTATCTAAATAACGATATTTCAGTGGAAGTCTCCGTGTGATTCAGCAGTTGTATTGTAACCGCTTTTTGTACATTCCGCTAAAACATATGGTTATAATGATATCCGTCCTTCTGTCTGCTATCAGTTTCGTTCAATTCAAGCTGTCCATCATCTAACATTGTGGATGGTTAGCAAATAAAAAGTCTTTCGGGTTCAAAGGTCAATGTCACTGCAACCGAACATTATTTTCACGTCACATTCCTCAAGCAAATATTGCGGGTGGATTCAGCATGGGGCAAATTAAAACTCCATCGAATTTTGGGGAATCAAAACGTCATGGGCATTGTGACTGAAAGAAACAAATAGTTTTCGCAACAACAAAAATTATGTTTGTTCTGCATCACTGGGACCAAACTATTTAAATAACTTGCGCTGTAAACCTTGAGGTCAAACGTTCAAATTATAAAATAGCTATTCTTTCTTTAGAAATTCTACAGGCACATTAGACGTTTTATCTTAAGCATTTCCCTGCGAGTTCGGGGTTGTAGAATTGGCCCGACGTGCGTCACCACGTGTTGTAAAAGGCAACTAAGTAGAGGCAACCTGTTTGCCGTGGGTTTCGACCCATGTCGGAAGAGAAAAGGATCCTGGTAGTTGAGCGGAGGCTTATCCGATGCAATATACTGCTTTGGTCTCTACTTCTCTTAGACTGGTGGTCGAGGTGGGCCCGGTCTGGACAAATCGGCTGGTCACGCCGAGCCCTATGAGGTCTTTATTTTACTTGCTCAGCTTCTCTATCTTTCTTGTATCTCTCTTGATACCACCGTTGCCTCTACATTATATTGCTTTAGCTTTCACTTTCCCAAGTTTTAGAAGACTTCCTAGAAGGCGGTGGCTCAACGGGTCAATCCGGAGGTAATTTTACCGACCCTAGAAGGAAACTTCATGGATCAATCCAAAGTAAATTTATCTAACGAGTATAGCATCTGTGTATCCCTTGCACTTGAATAGTGTCCCCTCGTTGAGAACCATGGTGGACGGGGAGCATGAGTGCTGATATTTTAACAAACAAACATGCAAATTTCAAAACAAAACAACAACAAACGTACAAAACCACTATCTGACTCTGATGAAGAACCTTGCGGCGTGGAATCATTTCCACGCTTTATGGTTATTCAGTCTAAGGATGAGTCTAAACCTATTGCTGCACTATCTCCGATTGTTATTGAAAAACTATTTTGGGTTCTATTGGCACACCAAAAAGTGTCAAAAAACTAAAATCGGGTTGCCTTCTGGTTGAGTGTGAGCGAAAGGGTCAAACAGATAATATCATGAAAATGAAAACATTATTTGATATTCCAGTGACCTCATTCGCTCACACTACACTGAATACGTCCAAAGGCGTAATGCTGTGTCTTGACTTTGCTGGAGTCACCGATACAAATATCATCGAAGGGATGAAACATGAAGGTGTCACTGCAGTGCGTGGAATACGCATTAAACTTAATAACAATCTGCAGGACAGCAACACATTTGTACTCACCATTAATAAACCAACAGTGTCCAAAGTGGTCAAGGTCGGGTTTTTGCAAGTAAAGGTCGAGATATACATACCAAACCCCCTTCGATGCTATAAGTGTCAAAAATACGGCCATCACGAAGACCGATGTTCCAAAGTCAAAGTATGTGGCCGATGCGGAGACCACTCTCATCAGCAAACTGATTGTAGAGCAACTCCGCAATGTGTCAAATGTGGCAGGAACATCACGCCAATTCCAAGGACTGTGATACTTGGAAACAGGAGAATATTATTCAGAGGGAAAAGTTTACATCCAACATTCCCTACCCAGAGGCCAGAAAACTTGTCCAGACAATAACATCCCTTGGCCAGTCCTCCTCTGTCGTGAAAGACAATCCGAAAATCACGAAGGACACAAACACAAACGGATCAACCCAATTCAACAACAATTAGTGCCAATATCCCTCATTACCAACCACCGAAAAGCACAACATCAACCCAAACTACATTCAATAACAACCCACCACCAAAAGCACCAAGAAATAAACACAAAACACAAACAAATAAGCAGCAAGCTATCTACAATGATATTTTTCTGCGTTTACAGGAACACGATCCTGCTGTACTATGTTCACAGGAAACATTCCTGAAAGAGACAGATAAAATTACATTAAAAAACTTTTCCCTGTTCCACACGTACTTTCAAAACGCTGATAGGGCCTCAGGAGAAGTCTTTATTGTTGTGAACAATATAGCCCCTCACAGAGTCATTTAAATACAAATTTACAAGCCATTGCTGTAAGCGTCACTCTACATCAAGTGATTACTTTTTGCTCAATTTACTTACCACCAAACACCAACCGTGCACCAAACAAATTAGACAATCTTGTTCAACAACGTCCTGCGCCCTTCGTTTTACTCGGAGATTTCAATGCCCATAACATTATATGGTGATAAAATCACAGAAACGACAGAGGCCATAAAGTAGACGATTTCATTTCTAAACACGATCTGTCTCTATATAACAATAACTCACCGACATATTTACACCCAGGAACAGGTACGTACACGTACATAGATTTGACAATTTGCTCTCCTTCGCTGCTTTTGGACTATGAATGGAAGGTTGCTGATGACCTTCATAGCAGTGATCACTTTCCAATCAACCTTGACAATAACTCTAAAATTGATGATGTAATTTTACTATGGAATATAACGAAAGCCGACTGGGCTACTTTTGAAACACTATGTAAAAATAGACTAAATATTGATACAAAATTCAGCGCTGTTAATCCTATACAGCATTGTACTTCAATTATAATTGCAATTGCAGAAGAAACTATTCCTAAATCCTCACTGAACAGTAAGAAACCGCAAAAGCCATGGGTAACCAAGAAATGCAAAGAAGCCATTAGACAACGCCGAGAAGAATGAAACAATTCAACAATCGTCCACCGACCGAAAATTTAAACAAATATCGTATTACCCGGGCTAAAACTCGATGCACAATTAGAGAATGTAGTCGTGCATCCTGGAAGAAATATATATCTTCTTTAAACTCTCGTTCCTCAATGAAACAAGTTTGGGACACTATTCGAAAAATAAATGGAAAGAGGAAAACCAATTATATTCGTCATCTGAAAACAAACAATAACAATTTTAGTCCGAAACGTGACATAGCAAATATTCTTGCAGATAGTTTCTCAAAAAAAACTCCTCATCATCTAATTATTCAGAAACCTTTCGAAGATTAAAATCTCAAAAAGAAAAGTCAGTTTAAAATTCACATGGAACAACTCTGAAAGCTATAACCAGATGTTTTCACTATTGGAGCTGAGGGAGTCTTTAGACAAGGCCCATGATACATCCGCTGGGCCTGATGAAGTACACTACCAGTTCTTGAAACACCTCCTAGAATGGTCTCTAACATCTCTTCTGAAAATCTTTAACGATTTATGGATTGCTGATAATGTACCTAAGAGTTGGAAAGAAGCAACAGTAATACCAATTCCCAAACCAGGTAAAGATATTGAAGATCCTAACAGCTATCGGCCTTTTGCAATGACAAGCTGTGTGTCCAAAACCATGGAACGAATGATTAATTCTCAGTTTGTATGGTACTTGGAATGTAACAATTTAATATCTCCTTTCCATAGTGGCTTCTGTTCTGGTCGTAGTACCAACGATCATCTGGTTAGACTGGAAAGCATTTATCAAGAAGGAACATTTAGTTGCAGTCTCCTTTGATTTAGAAAAGGCCTATGACACAACATGGAAGTACGCGATACTAAATGACCACTCTCTGGGGATAATAGGCCGTCTGCCCTCGTTCATCTCCAATTTTCTCTCTGACAGAGAATTCAAAGTACGAGTGGGCTCTACCCTCTCCGATATGCACCAGCAAGAGATCGGTGTGTCCCAAGGCAGTATTTTATCTGTGACGCTATTTAATATCAAAATCAAAAGCATCACCAAGTGCTTAGCTCCCGGTGTGGATTGCTCATTATACGTAGATGATTTTTTTAATTTGTTATCGATCAAAACACATGCATACAATTGAAAGGCAACTGCAGCAAAATATCAACAAGATCCAAAATTGGGCCAGTAATAACGGTTTCAAATTTTCAAGATCAAAAAGAGTATGCATGCATTTCTGTCAGCTGCGAACACATCATGATGACCCTAAACTCACGCTGGACGGAACACTTATTCCAGTTGTTGAGGAAACAGTGCTTCAGTTGCTACACAATTGAAAACTGGATAATCAATTATTAGTCAATATTCCCGTCACAAACTCGGAGCTTAGTACCTCCTACAATGTAGTATACTGTTGGTTGCCTGGCCATATTGGTATTAGAGGTAATGAAGAAGCAGACCGGGCTGCTAACACGATTCTATCCCAAACACCATCGGATTTTAAATTACCGTTTACTGGTTTTAAACCTTGTATTAAAAAGTACCTACGCCAAAAGTGGTATACATCATGGGATGATGCAGTCAATAACAAACTTCATGCCATCAAACCAACCCTGAGAGAATGGACTCCTTCCTACAGAACTATCCGTAGGCAGGAGGGTGTCATTGCAAGAATCAGAATCGGTCATACATACATTACACACTCCCACATACTAAAAGGTGAAGATCCAACAGAGTGCGTTTCTTGCAATGAACCATTCACTGTTAAGCAGTTTATGACCGAGTGTTCCTACCTGCTACCTACTCGTGATAAATACTATAAAGTACATGACATGAAGGAACTTTTGATACTATACATGTCACTTGTATTTTTAATTTCCAAAAGTAAGTAAATCTTTATTTTAAACTAGATTAAATTATCTAATGCAAATACGGCCTCTTATTTTCAACATCTTTTCATCAACATGCACCATTTGCATCTCCCGTTGATTGGGAAGCTTCATATTTTACTGTTACCAACATCTTGCCATTTTGCTTTGAACTGTTTGGTTTTCAATGTCGCTGGTCGATATAAAACCTTTTACTATTTTACACATGTATACGTACAAGCTATTGTATGGTGCTAAATAGACTAAGTGTGCTGGTGCGCCGTTAAAAATCAAACAAACAAACAAATGTGAAAAAGCGAGATCCAGGTCAAATTTCAGCAACGATGCACTTTTGTCTCCTCTATCAACGAATTAAAGACATGATGAATGCTATGCTCGCGATTATTTATTTGAAAAAAATCACATTCCTATCGATTACATGCATCTATATCTCGATGAAAAGTCGTTAATGTTTGCTAGGCCGGATAGAAAGCGACTACCCTTTGCCGACACCAGAATGGTGTAGGTAATTTCCAACTTTTCGATAGGCAGTGAACTCTGACCCTACACCGCAACATAAATGTCCAAATATCAAAAACTGCGTGGCAATTGTCAAAAGAAACTCGGACTATGGTTTATTATTATTGTTTACTTTCGTACAACAAACACCATCATAAGAGCTGTCCGATCTACCACAGCAGCCGTAGTCACAATATGTGTATCCAGTCAAGTAACCCCAATAACATGTGTTGCGATAACCGCAGAAATCCCCAGCTTTCACGCGGCACGCTTAATAAGAAAGATAACAAATGAGTCAACGTACCCCAAGTTTCAATATTTCTTGTGTAACCTAGCATGTGTGAGCGCGCGCGTGCGCGCGCGTGTGTGTGTGTGTGTGTGTGTGTGTGTGTGTTGTGGGTATATCATTTCTCTATTTCACATGATTCGCTCATGAGTAATACTATTCGGCCAAAAAGCAGTGTATAAAAATGCCTTATTGGTAGTCAATCATCTTGCATCGTCTAGATCTTGAAGTTAATATCACATATCCGGTTGCCACGTATGATAGAAACAATATCTAGTGAAGAAGAAGCATACTGCTTTGAAATAATGTTGAATTTATCAATCGAAATTTATTTCATGCAAAATACATTTTTACATCCTGTAAAAATGAATACAAAAACTATTCACTTCCGAAAAGATCCTTTCGCTAGCATGCAATGGAAAAGCCGAGGAAGTTTAAACTGGTAGATTGTATTTCTTATGAGGCGCAGTAGCGAACAAAAAAGTAGGTCTGCGATGGACGTAACAGTTGACACTTCGATGTTATATTACAGAGCGGTGGCTGAAAGTTTAATTGTGTCAGGCATCCTGGAATATTATTCGGGTGTTGAAAGTTTCATTTCGCTCGTCTAAAACATGTATAATTAAAATCAATCAATTGAAATTCTGTTGCAGAAAATTTGAAAATAATATATTGAGTTTAAAACAAATATTCGTTTAAAAATCAATTTTCGAAAGTTCAGCCAAGAAGACTGAATTATATCTAGCTTGTGTTTCATGTTCACATTTCTGAATCACGATTCAATCTTTACGCTAATTTGTCATTGTAAGCTTATAAACTTTATTCCATATGTTTATAAATACACTTTGTGTATTTTTTTAGTTTTGTAGACGGATATTTTACTTTTAAAGAGTAAAAACATACTTTGTATCCTTTGATTGTAGATAACACGATTTTCATAAACGCAGTCCTTTGACTCGCAGGCGTGTTGGCTAATTACCAGAAGAATTGCTTCACCCATGATATCAAACAGTATGCATACAATAATTTTAAATATAGATATTCTTTTATATATCGATTTCAATACAAATAAAGACACTGAGATCTAGATTTGGCGTTTCTGAATAAAAATAGTTATTGGCAGGAAAAATTAAACAAACTCACTTTTCCTTTTAAAAGCATTTAGATGATTCCGATGATAAAGAATAGCTTCAATACCACCGCAGAGAGAGAGAGAGAGAGAGAGAGAGAGAGAGAGAGAGAGAGAGAGAGAGAGAGAGAGAGAGAGTTATATGATGTGATTTAGATTTGTAACTTAGCTTTAGCAATGTTTCAGTCATATCGCTTTTCAGTCATATCGCTACGATGTCTGCAGTGTGACAGTTTATTGTGGTGTCAGAGAGAAGTGGGTTTGTAGTATACACATATAGCAGATCGGGTTGGTGAATGAAGATGGATCGATAGATATAGCTTGACAATAATAATATTTCTTTGGCGTGGTTTTTATTCATTCTTAAATATTTATCCTCTTATATGTTTTACGGATAGAAAGATCAAGGAAAAAAACACAAAAACAAAATAGATACGATGTGTCTTACGTTCAGAGTTACCCGTTGGAAAATGAGACAGGTACAGAATTTAGCATGCTTGAGTACACGCTATGGAGAACGAAAGCTTCTTAGCCTATAGATAGAGTTATACTAAATGAAAGTTTAGGAAGGGAAATAACAACTTAGACGTTATTAAATAGATCTTAAATATAGTGAGCACATACACATTACCAATTTTTGTAACTCACTTGAGATGACAAGAAAATTTAAAATATTTCCATCATAAGAGTAAATGCTACGGTAACAAAACATACCTTTGAAAAGAAATATTAAACCTAGGTAAAGCATACCCATCTTGTCCTTGGTTAAAATTAACTTCAAGAGAGTGAGACAAATAAACTTCGTTCATCATGGAAATGTTCCAGGAAGGAATAATCGCAACATCATTTTACGTGTTTTGCCAAAACAACTATGACGTGGTCCCATAAATGTATCCCACGATCTTTAACCTATATAACAGTTACTGTATTCCATTTGAATAGGTGTTGTTATTCAGTTATCTTTTAAAACGATCTGACACGAGATCAGTCATTTCAAACTGTACACTAACTCCTCGTTGGACAGGACATTTCAGCTACAAGTATATATTTGAAAGAGGTAATTTTGGCGATATATAAAATGCAGCTCGGTCACCTGATGAATGAGATTATTAACATCTACTCTGTGTGTGTGTGTGTGTGTGTGTGTGTGTGTGTGTGTGTGTGTGTGTGTGACACTCGTGAATGAATCCACTTACCCGTATAACGAATCAGGTATCCTTTGCGACCAGTGTTTTATACTTGATTTACAAATACAAATCTGTAATAGGCTCTTTTTATACCGTTATAAATACACATCTGTAATAGCCTGGTTTTTTTTCATACTTGGTTTACAAATACACATCTGTAATAGCCTCTTTTTATACCGTTACAAATACACATTGGTAATAAACTACTACAAATAGACATCTATAATAGACTCTTTTTTATACCTTTACAAATTTACATCATTAATAGCCTCTTTTTTCATTATTAACGTTGTATGTATGGAATGTTTAATATCGGAATTAATTTTATCAATAAACCGAATTCAATGTTTTTCACCAAAATGAGGTTACCAAGTGGCCACGTGCCTATGCTGATTACAATCATTAATTCATGAGAAATTATGGAAATTAATTTAGGTTTTGATATGTATATCCTAATATATTCGTTTTACTTACCGTCTTTGTACATCTGCAATCACTCGTAATAAAACACAAACATTACTCAGCTAATTATATATATCATCGTGACGACGTTGCTATACTATACTACACTATGCTATGTTATAATATGCTATGATTATATTATATTATATTATATTATATTATATTATATTATATTATATTATATTATATTATATTATATTATATTATATTATATTATATTATATTATATTATATTATATTATATTATATTATATTATATTATATTATATTATATTATATTATATTATATTATATTATATTTCTCAGTATGGAACGACTTAACTAAATGGTTAGCGTTCTGGATTTTCTGTCAGTAGGACAATTTCATCAGCCAGGTCGGCTGTTGTGGAGGTTTAGGGGCATGACACTTCATTCCCATTTCTCTGCCAGGAAGCACTCTTGTATGTATCGAGGTGCCGTGAAACATCAATCAGTCAAGCAAGACCATTTGATAACAATCCAGAAGTCGTGTTAAATGGAATTGTAAACCAGCTTGGGAGTTCCTTCCACAAACTGAATGTTTAATTATCAGTCAGTAAGTGATTTTATACCATAATTTGAGTACATGTATCTTGCCTATATAATATGAAGCTCTTGTATTTCTCTCACGCGTCTTTACCCACCCCACCCCACCGCCGATTATATGTGTCTCGTTACAATCGCCTGAGTTGCTTTTTTCAATGTGTTTAAAGTCGGATCAATACAAAAGTAGCAACCCATTTCATTATTGTTATCCAATCTGAGGATAGTGATGGGGGAGTTAAATGGTTCATTTATTGGTGTCGACAACGTTTGGTAACAAAGGTAGTGGAAGATTCTGGCAAATCCTCGATAAGAACCACCTGACACACGGGACGATATTGGCAATCTTTCTTACATACCCACTTTAGCCGAACCCGAGACTCAAACCCATGAGCATAATTTTTGTAATAATCATTCATCACAGCTATTGACTAACTGGTTAATGTGATGGACTCGTAACACAACGGTCGCAAGTTCGAATCTCGTAAAGACCAGTCAGACTCGGCTGCTGGGCAAGGTATTTTACTCCCTTTACTTCGGACCGACATAACCTTTCAGGTGTTAATGTACCGTTTAATACTGAAACTAGAAACAAACCACTATTCCCCACCCAGAGTACTTTAAAGGAGGGCTTTTAAAATTGTAAAGCTAAAGCTATTGGTTTGCTTAATATTTCTATACACATTGACATTAACAGCAATATCAAAATATAGATATAAATACATGTGCTAGAAACGTTTTCATCTATTTGATTTCGACAAGGCTGCAACGTTAGCACATGTAAACGGTTGGTTTAATTTGCTTTCATTAAATCTGATTTCTCTATAAATTGGATGCTTTATGTAATATCCCATATTAGCACAATAGTTTGGTTCAAAATATGTTTCTATTGTTTTAATGCTGATAAAAACAAGTCTTTGTAACCCAAAATAAAAGATTCACTAATTTTGACAGGATCCTTGGGTTTACTGGGAGAAAAAGATTTAGTCGTGATAATTGCTTGCACAGTACATTATTCATTAATAGACTGGTTTATTGTTGATTGTTGATAATTCTGAAAATAACATTGTTTACTACTGAACAAATGGTCGTTAACAAACCCTTTGACGTGTAGCACGTTCATTTTTTAAAGTTTGGCTCAAGTTTCTAAAACAGGACGTAAAATCACAAGTCCGGTTGGTTCATCACGTACATGTACGTAGCAGTACGAAATGTAATCACTATGTTTCTATATATCTAAGGATTTTTAACCTCGGTTATCAACACATTCAACAGAACATATTCTACGAACTGAGTTCTGCCATAATATGAGGAAAATAGTCTTTTATAATGATCTATTAAAAGAAATTGTCTGGTATATTGCTTTGATTTTTGTCATAGGAACTTCTCTGCATGACATTTATTATTCATGATACGAGTTTTCTCTCTCTCTCTCTCTCTCTCTCTCTCTCTCTCTCTCTCAACAAAAAAGACGAAATAAAAATAAAAAACAGACAAGCTTTAATACACCTGTTAATCGAGATGAGATTGTCACAAACCTATATTAAAGGTACATTTGAGAAAGAATTTACAATAGTCCTTACTAATATGTGATGTTGTCGATAAAATATACAATTGCACGCACAAACATCACAACACAGCAAACACACACACACACACACACACACACACACACACACACACACACACACACACACTAGCACCTACACACAACTCTTCAAGATTGGACGGTAATAAGAAAAGCACAGAAATCTCAATTTAATAATCAAACAGAAACAGAAGAAGAAAATATTTTCATCAAAAAAATCAAAGAGGGTTTGTACATTTTTAAACTGTGAGGCTTGGACCCTGGTAGCCGAATTACAACGAAGAACCAGGCACTTGAAATTAAATGATATTGAACCATTATTGGCATCTTTTACATGGACATAAAATATATTTCTATTCTATTATTGTTAAAAACAGAAACTTTTTATCAAGTGAATAACTTTGTTGGCTTTTATTGTTGTCTGTCACAGCTTGTATCAGATACTCTCTTGGTGATATGCAGCTGAGGTTACCTATACACGAGTAATACATATGCTACGAAATGCTCTCCAAATTGGTTATTTAGAGAGGTAGAATCTTTTACGTACAACAAAGTAAATTGGGCACTGTATTAAACATAATTAAGCTTATTATCGATTGAGAAAGATTTGGACAACATTCGAAGTTTGCTCCATGTAATACCGTTTAGTGTGTTTGATCATAGGAAAGCTTTGTTTTATCGAAAATACATTCCTATTTCATCTCCATGCTTCTCCGTCGCATTTAACAATTATGTCAATAATGCACGTTTTCATGTTGTGTTGCACAAGGAGGAGATTCTAGCACAGAAACATGCACGTCCAAGCCAGGTTTGAGATTACGTTTAGACCTCAAATGTGCAAGGTAACTGTGCATTTTCTCCTAGCTCCGTTTTCGTGTGTTTGCCATATTGTTTATAGTGGAAGAAACATGGTTTAGTTTTCTCATTATTTAAGTAATATCTGGGACACACACACACACACACACACACACACACACACACACACATATTATATAATATCAATACATGTCCTAGTATATATCCATTTAGGAGTTAAAAACGATAGCTTTTACGAATATTCACGCGTTGGTAAGGGGTTGGTGTGACAATAAAAAGGGTAATCGTATTATTTGCTTTGTCGTGCCTATAATTTTACTGATTCTCGGACGACATTGAAAATGCATAGATGTTAACTGTTTGCAACTTTATTTTAATAGAATGGAGCCTCAAAAGGAGAAAACATTCATGCACAACCTACGCCTTAGACGCTCTTGTGTTTGTTTCCTAAATTATCCTCGTGTTCTAAATAGGATCGAGTGTACTCAGGAGTAGATTAGCGCACGCTAGACGGATAATGTTTGCTAGTGTAAGAGATATTAAACTAACGTATCTACATATATAAAAGCTAAAATATAACTAGGTAAAATTTCAAACCCGATGGTAAATAAAATGTCACTATTTCACTTGCAGTTAAAACACGATATGCTGTACACATTTTTCCAAATGAAAACAAAACCCTGGTGTCATTTAATAATATTTAGGTGGTGGTGGCGGTGGATATGCTGCTTCAGTGACTCCTGATGTTCCGGTATTAAACGGGGTATAGGGAGGAGGGACTTGCTGATCCGCCGGTGGACCGTATATGACAGGTCCATAGTGGCTTGGATGAGATGAGGGTCCAGGGGCGATAGCCGCAGTAGTAGCTGAAAATAATAATAATAATAATAATAATAATAATAATAATAATAATAATAATAATATCAATAATAATAATAATTAATAATGCTAATAGTAATAATAAGTACATATATATACACACACACTCAAAGGTATAAACACATACCCTTGCTCTTGTCAGAACTGGGGTTCATACCTAGCACAATAGATGCTGAAAGTCATCGAGTTACTTTTATGTTACACCGACCCCGTATGTTGGTGACTGATAACTTACCAGTCACAGTCCTAATCTGTGTAGTGTTCATTAGTAAAATGACAGCTCCTCTATGCTTTCCGGAATTGTGTGCATAAACACAGCAATACACGATGAGAGCAATCACGACTCCAAAGCACGATAAGCCCACCGATCACAGCCCCAGCTATAATACCAGGAAGGTTGTTACTAAAATGTAGGAAGTAATAACACATAATTTCTTAAATATAATTAAAAAGTAAACTGCGTCGCTTAGATACGTAAGATATAAAGGTCATGAATTCGATTAGTTGTATGGTCCTAACATATCTAAAGCACAATAGTCATATATAGAGGGATATCCGGATTTAACAAATTGCAATCCAAACATTATATAGTTATATCTGATATTTGGTTGTAAAACGGTAAAATGGCGCCTAAAATACAGGAAGGTGATTCGCTGCAGCCTTAATAATAATAATAATAAGAAGAAGAAAAAGAAGAAGAAGAAGAAGAAGAAGAATGACCGCCTAAATATCATTATTATTATTAATATTAATATTAATATTATTGTTGTTGTTGTTGTTGAAACAAACATATAAACCTAGCTACTTATTATCCCGAATAATGAGGATATTTAAAATACGTTGCAATATACAAAAAATTAAGAAACTATCTTTATAAATATATTTTATCCTCATTATTGTAATAATATAGGATTAGGTAACAGCGTTTAACTCATCCAAAACAGACTTGCTTTGGACATGTCATATTTACTGAGCGAAGACCTAATAAGTCATAACACCAAAAAATAGTTTACTTACGTACAACAAACTTCGCTAGAATCACTGTATGAGGATCCGCAACATCCATAATCACAATATGTATATTTATAGCAGTAGCTGTAGCTACCGAAGATATGGTAACATCTATACCGATAAGAACATGAATCCCCGGCTTCCACAGGAATAGCTGTATAAATTAATATACAATTAATGATTGTCACATCGAAAGTTTCAATTTATCTAGTGTAGCAGAAGTATTTTCACGTGGACGCTCATTAATGATCTGATTCTTGTATTAAAATTGATCCCTTTGCAGATGTCGCGCGCGCGCATATGTGTGTGTGTGTTTGTGCGCGCGCGTGTGAGTGTTCTTCGGTTGTTCGATTCCCCTTTTGAAAACTTAGTTCATGAGCAAAATATATTCAGCCAATAACCAGATTATAACATTGCCTTAGAAGTAGTTCGAACTTTGAGCGTACGTGGCAAGGAATAATATCGTAATTGGCCATTGTCTAATTTCTCAGATTTCGACAATCAATTGACTTTCCTATCAAACTGTAATATTTTAAGATATGGGTATATCTGTCAATGAGGTGTTTGGGCTTGTGCTGTTCTTGAGATTAATGCATATACATCTCCCATAGTTACTTCACAGTACCTAGATATTCGAAAACAAATGTTCGGCCAGGAAGCAGAGCTAGCCCTTGATGTTCATTAGCCTTTTCCGTGAAGTCAAAAAAAGAATGAAGCCTCGGGTGTAACTCGACGACATTCTGAACTACTTTCGTTGACATGGAACAATACGGCGGTGGAAGGAGACAAAATCACAATAGGAAAATTATCGGACTTTGCTTTCGTTATATAAGGACATATATCACAATTAATTTTACTATATGTTCTCTACATAAATTTCTCAATACTGACCTTTCCACTGTGTGACAAAAAATACAAATCATATGTTCATCTAAAATACCTCCAAAGATGGCTTCACGGTGAAGTACCTGGCACAGGTTCACAAGCATTTTTTTTTTGAGAGGCTGCACTGTAAACAGAACAGCATGTAAATATAACACAGATTTCACTTTTGGATCATCACCAAGGCGTTATTACTCAATGTGCGCTCTAAGCTTAAATTCTCAGGAATAAACAATTACCTTTAAATCCCTACCAAAAATGCATCAATATAGCTCTTCCATTATCACCAAAATGAGATAGTAAAATATGTTCTAAAAATAGACTAGAACTACATTCGTGAGTACTTAACTGCAAATACTAACTGTGATGCGACTTCATAAGTGATGCACTCCACCTGAGGCGAATCACTAAACACATCAACTTGATATGTATTCCTACAACTACTTCTGATGTTATTTCACAATATCTGTTATGACAGCAATGGCCGTCACTGTTCCGGTTGTGACTTTGTCTCCTTCCACCATGTGAACGAAAGTAGTTCAAAATATAGTTCTCAATGACGACCAATTACATCTGCGGTTTCTTTCTCGATTATATGGAAAAGGCTGACATTCTCCAATTGTGGTCGATCCGTGTGATTGAAGCTGTATATGTAGTCATACATCGCTTCAAAATGGATGGATGGAGTAAATTTTCTCATTAAATGAAACGTTTGTTTTCACTTTTCGAAGATAGAATCAACATATTGGTCTGTATTAATGTTGAATTCATTTGGTTTGCTTATCTTTTATGATTTACATTATTTGTAAAGGTAATCACCGAATCACGTTACTGTTTAAACCTGCTCTATAAAATAGCAAAATGAGAATATATATCATGCTAAGTTCAATATATAAAAAATCCAACGATTAATTTTGTTTCTAAATTGCTTCTTTGTATTATAGTTTCCTTGAAATTTGAGTAGTCCAAGAAATACAATATACGCTTTTCTCCCAGCCGCCAGATTGTGAACGAAAGTAATATCGAGTGTCCCAGTCTAAAGATCCTTAATGACTTCAGTCTAGTCGATCGATTGTGAGCTCGATCCTACTCAAGTTCGGCCCGGAGATATATGTAACACAAGGTTTATCATTGAAGTTATTTGTATACATTTTGACTTTGTAACTTACCATTCAACTGTACTGAGTTACTTTGAACGTGATCGCCAGAGGTCACTCTAGTGAGATAACCCCGTTAATTTTCAATATAAAAGCATCTTATATTTCATTGTCATGATCTAGTTTTCGTCTCTAGCTGGATCTGTTTCCCAGAGGTTTTGATAAACAGTATGCCTGATTCTACTGACGAGAATAACAGATTATTAGTAAGGTGACAGTGATAATCGGATGGGTGGAATGATGAAACCGCTGGATAAATAGAGAGAGAGATAGATAGTTAGATAGATAGTTAGATTGATAGTAGCTAGGTAGGTAGGTAGGTAAGTAGATATAGAGATAGATAGGTATATATATATGTATATATATATATATATATATATATATATATATATATATATATATATATATATATATATATATATATATATATATATATATATATATATATATATAGGTAGGTAAGTAGATAGATAGATAGATAGATAGATAGATAGATAGATAGATAGATAGATAGATAGATAGATAGAATTTGATAATAATGCTGTGCTTTGTGGTGGTTTTATGTATTCATATTTGTTCGTTAATTTTTCTTAAGGGGCCCTAAGTGGCCAAATGGTCTAAATAACTTACCGTTATGGATCATTACCGTCTCACCTCTGTCTGCGTGGGTTCGAGCTAAGCCAATGGGTACGCGAGAAAGCTTGCCGGTAGCTTCTTGATGGTCGGTGGTTGTTTCCTTTTTTATTCCGGCTTATTCCTCCACCATTGACACTGGCCGATCTGTATAGCGTATCTTGTGCTGAAAAATGGCGTTAACCCTACAACAACAATCTCTCATGAAGATAGAAATATAAACGATTAAAAGGACTATATGTTTTTCAATATCATTCTCCAAATGCGTTTATAATATATGAGATCACACTAAGGAGTAAAAAAAATTAGATGTCATTTAACTGATCTCAGATAATCAAATGTAGCGAAATGCATTACTGCTGATCTGTAACTTAACTGCAGATCTAATTTTCCTTTCTTGGACAGGATATTTGAGATTTCAAGTTTACATTGTACAGAGGTGCTTTTGCGATAAATGATAAGCTACTCAGAACACACACACACACACACATACACACACATACATACATACATACATACATACATACATACATACATACATACATACATACATACATACATACATACATATTTGGCAATTGTGAAACCGCCTGAGTAAATGGTTAGCGTTTCGGATTCAATATCAGTAGCCCTCCAAGACCAGCCTGAGTCGAGGCTCCGGTGGTCAAGTGGTTAGAGCGTCCGCCTCGGATGTGGGATGTCGGACGCTCGGCCGAGTCATACAAAAGACTTACAAAAATGGTACTTACAGCTGCCTCGCTTGGCACTCAGCATTAAGAGAAGTTAGTGTTAGGACTGGTCGGTCTGGTGTCAGGATAATGTGACTGGGTGGGACAACATACCCCAGTGCTAGGCATCACTATAAACTGCCACACTGAAGACATCATAGCAATATGTCTGAAATATTATTAAAGCTACGTTAAAAATCTCTCTCTCTCTCTCTCTCTCTCTCTCTCTCTCTCTCTCTCTCTCTCACACACACTCTCTCACACATTCATTCAATCTGATGATGTAAACAGCTCGGATGTCCTTCTAAAAAAGTAGTTGGTACTTTTTATTTTATTTTATAGACTTACCATCTTAAAACAACATACTGTCACACTCTTCTCAGGTTGTAGCTAAATATTCAAACTTCGTCATCAAACTTTGATATTTAGGCGAGAAGTATTTGTCAAAATTTATTTCTAAACTTATCTCGCCGTGCAGATCTCGCCTTTTTTATTTTTTTTCTGAAACACAGGCGCTCACCTATTAGTAGATCATTGACTAGCTCCGTAACAAAGATGCTCTAAATTACCCTTTAAATTGTGTTTTTCAGTCTTATTTATAATAAACATTATATGTCAGTCTAATGTTATAGTTCCGCCTGAATTTTAGCTTTTGCTGTGGATAACTGTATTGTGTGTGCATCAAATAAATAAACTTTAGGATAATTACGGCTGTACCCTACATTTTTCAAAAGACAATCCAGAAACCCATGGGACGAATCGTTGATTTACTTTATCCTTCTAATGTATAAGATAAAATTGGTCATTGCGATCGGACAGTTTGCTAAATAGTTCAGCTCAATGGAATACAAAACTTGGTCTTGCATCGTGTCAATGCACTCTAGCGCATGCGAAATACGATTGACAGTGTGTCACGGACAACGCAACACAAACATAATCATTATTATCACGATGTCTACTAACATCTGTAACCATGGGGGTCAGACCCTAACCTCTCTTAGTTCTTGTTAAATTTCTTTTATAAAATTTAAAAGTGTTGTTCGGCGATATATCGACGGTTGCCCCCACCCCCAAATCGTAGCTGGAAGAAAAAAATTGTATTGAGTCATGGTCAGCTGCCATTTTCCTTGACAAGCACTATCATCTTCACACTTTGTACATTTTTTTACCCATTGACATAATTTTCTGATGTTTGAAGAGTTGAAGCGAAGTATTTAGCCTTGGGGAGTAAGTTCCTTTTGATACTTTTGGTGATTTTGATACTAGTGTTCGGTATCTAAATATCAAGTTAATGTGGATATCTAAATATCAAATCCACTGCCCGCAGGAAACGGGTATGCACATCCCTGGCATACTCAAAGCTAGTTCGGTACAGAGAAGACAAAACTGTGTTTTTCACATATGGATGCTAACTAACAAGAAAACATACATAAGTTGCTATTATCCCCAATATCGATAACTCAAACGCCTTTAGAACGCATCATCAAAACATACGAACAAGCTAGTTAGATTTTACAAAATTCAATTAGCCCCAATGACAGCTCAAAGCTGGTAAATGCATCTGTCAGTAATTTCCTCAATGAATCCTTCAAGAGCTCTTCGACTATTAATAGTAAATAAATGGAAATATGATCTAAAAAAATCAATAGTATTTGCAGCGAGGAAATGAGATTTTATATCAATCTGTACAGGAAAACTAGATAGCTAGTGTGGAAAAAAGGTTGAATAACAACTGTAAAAAAAGAATGCATAGCTAGTGTGGGGAAAAAAGAATTCAAAGTTAATGTTGAAAAAACAAATTCATAGTTAATATGGATAAATTAATGCTTAACTAGCGTGGAAAAAGACTGCATAACTGACGTAGAAAAAAAAATTGCATAGATATGGTGTTAAAACAAATCCGTTAAGATAGTGTGTAAAATAATGCATAGTTAATGTAGAATAAAGAATTCATAGTTAATGTAGGAAAAAAGAATTCAATGTTAATGTGGGAAAACGAATTCATAGCTAATATGGTGAATAATAATTCATAGTTAATGTGCGAACAAGAATTCATAGTTAATGTGGAAGAAAGAATTCATGTGGAATAAATAATTCGTAGTTAATGTGGAAAAATGTATTCATAGTTGATGTAAAGAGAAAGAATTCATAGCTAATGTGGTAAAAAGAATCCATATTTTAATGTGGAAGTAAGAATTCATGGTTAATGTTGAATAAAGAATTCATAATTAATGTGGAATAAAAAAATTCATAGTTAACGTGGAATAAAGATATAATAGTTAATGTGGAATAAAGAATTCATAGCTGATGTGGAATAAAGATATAATAGTTAATGTAGAATAAAGAAGACATAACTAGAAAAGAAAAAAACAGCATAACAACTGTGAAAAGAAGAATACCTAGATATTTGTATACAAATTAACGCATAACTATTGTGTAAAAATTAACACATAGCGTGAAAATAATTCATAGCTAGTGCGATAATAGAACACATAGCTATTGTGGTAAAAGAATGCATGGTGCGGTAATGGAATAACTAGTGTGGTAAAGATTGCATAGATATTGTGAAAAAGAATGTATATCAAATGTGGAAAAGGAAAGCATAACATATCTGGAGGGAAAAGATAATCATAGACGTTATATCTTCTAAGTTTGTTACAAATTTGACTCAATGATTTGAATATATGATCATTTTTAAGTGTAACATATTAAAATGTGCCCAAGTAACATTACATTTCACGCTGTTCCCTGAAAATCGCGGTGCTGTCAGACATGGACTTTATGTTGAGAGAAATTTTATAATATTGGTAATTCTACTTATATGAGATAATATAATATATTTGTGTGTCTTGTAATGTTGTTCATACATTGAATAAGGCTATTTCGCCGCGCTTTTGACTGGACTTTTTCCTTTTATGCAGCTTGCACTGGAGACAACTCTTACAAGAGATAACTAAAAAATGGTATATTTCTGTACTGATTATTCAATTAAAATCGTTGTGTACAGCCGTGCTGTGGTGCTTAGCCGAGTTGGGAGTCCGGCCCATCCTGGAAAGAAAAAAAAATAATTAACGTGACAGAATATAATTGGACAGAAATCCAATTAATTATGTAAGGATCACTTGGTAACTAATTGAAGCAGTGCTAGAAGAATAAATGTAAGAGCATATCAACTGGAGCAAGAGAGGGCAATGAGAACATGAGGACCAAATGAAGGAGCAAATAGACACAAAAGATAAACATTAACAACTCGCACAATGCCTAATGGCCACAAGCGACGATAATAAATATAAGTTAGTCTGGCCTAGTAGTCTGCATCACTCAGCTTTAGCACAGAAGAATATATGGAACTTACGACGGAAATGACTACCGATCTCGCCCTAAGGGAGTGAAGGGCTTAGGTCTGAAAATCGCTTTGGGTTGGAGCTTGAGAGTTCAGGAGAAAAGGACAACCCTTCACCTGATTTGAGAAGACACAACTACAAAAGAAAAAACAGGGCCCAGACAGGGAGAATGAAAAACGACGAATCGACAGAGGGAGCTAATATCTACCCAGATCCGACCGACATTGAGCTCCTCTACCAAAGCACCAGTCTCAGAGACTTACTCCTCCTCCGAGAACAGCGCCACCATCACCACAGCACCACAGTGAGTACAACTCACCAAGGTGGCCAAATACAGATTACAAAATAATCCAAGGTAGTGGTTGGTATTATCCTAGTTACAATATGTATGTGACTTATTGTTACTCTGGTCAGAATTAATATTTTATAAACTAAATCTTTACCAAATGGAAATAACCTTCTAGAAAGTTCTTAGTGTTTACCCCAAAAAAAGTCAGTTATTATTAGAAAATGTTACTAAAAGTATAATATATAACAATGGCAATGTCAGGTACACTATGTAAATTGTAGGGGAATTCCAATAAACCCGACCCAGACACAAATACACATATGTACATCCGTTAATAATGATCTAGATATTTAACCATATACACAGAGTATATTTTAGGTATGAAGTGTCTGTAAATAGGAGGTGAAAAAATAATTCAATAATTCAGGTCAAATATAAAACAAACTTACTTTTGGCGAAGGTTTAAAAAGCATATATTGAAGTTTTAAACAAAATACACTTTTAAAAAAGCCTAACAAAAGCAATGCCAATTAAATTTACATAACACTTACACACAAATAACAATAATGAGGACATTGTATAGCGCCTAATCTTTAGAAGCTCTAAGCGCTTTACAACATCTATAATGATATGACTACACTACAGACAGAAAAAAAAACACAAAAAAACATGAAATTGGAAAACATAAAAAATGCTGAAAACATATAAGATACAAAACATTATTTAGTTTCTTTTTTTTTTTTTTTTTTTTTTTTTTTTTATTGAACACAAGGTATCAGGATTTTACATATTCCCCTACATCACCACCTGACCTGGCGTATGGGGGTATGATCTTAAATTCTTTTGTGTCCTGATCTCTACATATGTTCCGTACACAACACGCACACATGCACACGCAGACAATTACTTACAATCACAATTAATTGTACACAAAGTCATACTCGCATACAAACCCTAAGATTCTTGAAATTGCATTATAAAAAAAGTAATAATAAATATATAAATTTTAAAAATAATAATAATAATAATAAAAATAATAATAATAATAATAATAATAATTCATGTACCAAAAGTTGATAATAGGGTCCACTTTCTTTTAAACTCGTCACTTCTGTTATTCACTTTGGCGACATATTTTTCCAGCGTTTTATATGATAAAACACAATTTTTATAATAGGCAAGATTTGGGCTTTTTGATGCACAACGTGATCTGTATATAACATATTTTGCAAGCAAAATTAGGAAGTTAATAAGATCGTCAAAGTTGTTGTTTCCTATAAAGACATCTTTTCGTGTAATTCGAAAATTTGGGTCATAAGTTTGGATCCATTCTACCAACAGTTTCCAAAAGTTTTCAGTAACTAAACAGTCATAAAATAAGTGCTCAATTTCTTCTATTCCCTCATTACAAAAGGTACATTTATCATTATCACTTAAATTAATCTTTTTTAGAAACTGGTTTGTGGCAATATTTCTGTGGAGAAATCTATAGTTAAAGCTAATCAGTTTTGTGTCTTTTGTACAAGATCTAGCCGAAACAAAAGAGTTGGTCCATTCATTTGTACCAATCGCACACTCTAGCTGTCTGGACCAAGTTTCCTGTTTACCATTTGGCTTTATTATGTTGGTTCTTATCAGGTCTCTATAGATAAATTTATTCTTTGCTCTTTCCCTAAGGAGGGATGTTTTGTCCAAAGCTACAAGAAAACTATTTCCACTTTCAAAGAAAGTTTTAATTTTCTTTTTCCACATCACTGAGATCTTTGAAATAAGAGCAAAGTACTGTATGAAATTATTTTGTTTTTGTTTTTTGTTTTATTTCATCAAAACTTAATAGAGACCCTTGTGCATCAAAAAGATGTTGAATAATTACAATACCGTTTGTTCTCCACCTTGTGTATGACTTAAAATTATCTACAGTCACTAAATTAAGAATATCTTGAGACAAGTATTCATTGACAATAGATGGTTCATTTTTCCATTGAGATAACGCATAAATAACATCACGCCAAAAAATATTTTTAATTAATTTAGAAATTACTTTTAATTTAGTTTTTCCTAATGAAAGTAACAGCATACCTCCAAATTTTCCAAATATTTGTTCAGAAACCAGTTTTTGCCATAAGCCATCTTCGTTTATTAAGAGGCGCCTAATCCAGGAAAGTTTTATATAACACACAAATGAATGCAAGTGAATCATATTTAATCCCCCTTCCTCAAAAGAAGTTATAAGTGTGTCTCTTTTAACTCTCTCAGTTTTACTGCCCCAAATAAACTGGAAAAATAATGTATTCAGTTCCTTTTCTATATGGGGTGGAGGATTTGGCAAAGCTGCAAAAAGATGAATGAATTTAGGCAAAAGCAAGGACTTTATCAAAGTAATTTTTCCAATAATGGATAAATTTCTTCTACTCCACCAGCCAAGCAGTTTCTTAACTTCCTTTAACTTCATCGAATAATTAAGCTCTACCATATCCTCCAAGGTCAAAGAGAAATATACTCCCAGCAATCTAAAATTGGACATTGACCAGTTAATATCAATTTCTGGACATATTTTTTCATTAGAATATTTTTTGTTTCCAATCCAAATTGCTTTCGATTTCAAAACATTGCAGTGCAGACCTGACACCAAAGCAAAATCATTTAAAATCTGCATGGTTGTCCTCAAGGACAAATGAGAACCATCTAATAATAGAAAAGCATCATCAGCGTACTGGCCTAATTTGAACTCCATTTCATTATAAAAAAAATGCCTGTAACATCTGTGTTTTTCTTTAGTTCTATTGCAAGAAGTTCAATTCCTATTATAAAAAAGTAGGGTGATAAAGGGTCTCCCTGGCGACAACCTCTCTCCAAATTAAAGAATGGGGATAAATGTCCATTATTAATAACACAACTTTTTGAATTATTGCAAAATAGCCTGAACTAGTGACAAATTGATTCTCCAAAGTTAAAAGACTTCAGAGCAGTTTCCAGAAAGTTCCATTCAACTGAGTCAAAAGCTTTTTCAAAGTCTATCAATAGGAGAAGACCAAATTCATTTTTTTCCTCAAGGTATTGCATCAGGTCATACAACAGTCTTGTATTTTCACCACTGAATCTCCCTTTCATAAAACCTTTTTGGGTGTCACTGATAATAGACGGGAGTACTTTTTTAACCCTAATAGCAATTGACGCTGAAGCAATCTTGTAATCCACATTAAGTAGAGAGATTGGTCTCCAATTTTTTAAAAATATCCTGTCTTTATCTTTTTTTGGAATGCACGTTATGATCCCCTGAGACTGAAATTCTGAAAAATGATTCATATCGTATCCAGTATTTAAAGACCTAAAGAGAAAACCGCCTAAGTCTTTCCAAAAGAATTTGTAAAATTCTACCGTAAATCCATCAGAACCAGGGCTAGTTTCATTTTTCATATTTTTTAGTGCTAAACCACATTCCTCAAACGTTAACTTACCTTCACATGAACTTCTTTCAAAATCTGAGAGTTTTTTATCATGGTTAAAAAAATGGTTAAGCGTTTGAAAGTTACATTTGTTTTTACTTTGGTATAATTTTTCATAAAAGTCTTTCTGTGGATTTAATATTTCTTTTGAATCTGTTACCCTTGTTCCATCATCCTTAGTTAACTCTTTTATTGCTTTGTTTGTGTAATTTTTCTTTTCGAGATTAAGAAAATATTTAGAGTTTTTTCACCAGATTCATACCATCTTGCCTTAGATCTTAACATTATACCTTCCACCTCTTTTTTCCTCATTTCTTCTAAATCCGCTTGTTTTTTGTTCAATTCTTTCATCATAGAGGGGTTATTATTTTGATTCACTAAAGCATGTAAGGTATTTATTTCAGCTTCCATTTTCCTGAAATTTTGTTTTTCCTGTTTTGCTTTAGCTTGTGAATACATAATAGATTCTGATCTTATTATCATTTTAAGGATTTCAAAAAACAATTGATTATTACATGTTAGTTTCACCTGAAGTGGGTTTTTCTTATCACCTTCACAATAATATTCTTCTACTGTGTTGGTTATACATTTTTTAACCAATTGAATATATTCATTTTGCTTTAATACCTTTGAATTGAATTTCCAGTATCCAGGACCTCTCGGTGATGCAGATATAGATAATTTTAGTGTTATTGCTGAATGATCTGTTTTATAACCAGGAATAATAGAGGCGTCCATACAATTTGAAAACATGTCCTCAGAGATTAAAAAATAGTCTAGTCTACTCTGTTTCACAGGGCTCGCCTGATGCCAAGTAAATTTTCTATTGTCAGGATTGACTGTTCTCCAAGGATCCAGTAAATCTAGTTGATTCTTGATGTCCTGGACTGCTGCTCGGGCCATGGAGTGTTTATCATGCAAGATATTATATGAGTCAAGCTCCATGTCCTGAACAACATTCCAGTCACCACAAATAATAACAGAGGAATTTTCAAAATTTATAATATCCTCTTTCAAATTTTTTAAAAAAACTCAGCATCATCATCATTATGACCATATAAATTCACTAGTGTGAATCTCTGTCCATTAACTAATAAATCTAAAAGAATGTATCTGCCCTGACAATCACATCTGTTTCTAAGAATAAGAAATTCAAAATCATTTCTAAACAGGATAGCAACACTAGCACTACTGCTAGATTTATGGCTAAAAACACACTTATATCCCCATTCAGACTCCCAATACTTCTCAGTCTCAACTGTACTATGTGTCTCTTGTAAACATATAATAGATGCTTTCTTCTGTTTGACCCAGCAGAAAATATCTCTTCTTTTGAGATCATTATTTGGTTTCTAGGTTTGTTTCGCAGTCGAAAAAGGTGAGTTTTAAGAGCACTCTTAAAAGGGACCACTGTGTCTTTGTGTCTAATTTTAATGGACAATTCGTTCCACATCGCTGGGCCCTTGTATGCAAAAGAACGTTGTTCATATGACTTCGTTTTCATAGTGAGAACAATGAGTATACGATTGTCAGAAGAGGAGCATAGGTATCTTGCTGGTGTATGCACATGAGTGAGGCCAGATAGGTATGTTGGGCTAGAGTCTGTCAGTGAAATTTAGCACAGAGAAAAACATTTGTGTTTGATCCTGTATCGAATGGACAGCCAGTGTAGGGTACAGAGCAGTGGTGAGGAGTACTCTGATCGAGGTATTCTGAAGATGATCAGAGTAGATGTGTGTCGAACTTTTTTAAGCTTTTGGAATAGATATTGTGACGAACCAAACAGAACTGAGTTACAATTATCCAGTCTTGAAAGTACTAATGAACACACAAGTGTTTTAGTGGCATTAACTGAATGATATTTACGAATGGAACTGATGCGTCTCAGCCCAAGATATGCAGCCTTGCATATGTCCATGACATGTTGGTGCAATGTGAGAGTACTGTCTAGGGTAAAACCTATGTTTCGTACTGACTGTTTGCATTCAATGTTGGTGTCGCTCATGAATGAGAAAGTATTTGTGTTGTGATCATAATAGCCTCAGTTTTATCATCATTCATCTGCAGCTTGTTACATGTCATCCATGATTTCAGAACAGAAATACACCTCTCTACTCCTTGGATGGTAGCATCAACTTCAGTAGGGTGTCATCAGCGTACAATAGGTGGGACACTGGGTGATGATCTAAGCCTTTTGAGAGCGGCTGATTCTATAAAATGACGAGAACGGGTCCAAGAACATAGCACAAAATAGATCAAATATATTGGAGTGTATTCCATTTGCAGATACAATTTGTGCTCTGTAGGACTTGAACCACTGTAAGGCTGTGTTCTGAATGCCAAATACATGCTGGAGACAGCGAAGTAATATATCATGGTCTAATATGTATAATGCTGCAGACAAATCAAGGAGAGTGAGGACTGTAATCTTTCTATTGTCCAAAAGCAGAGAGAATGGCATTAACATCGTTCAAAAGAGAAGTTTAATAATGTGACATAGGCGATATGCAGACTGCACATTGCTAAAAAGACTAATTGAATTCAAATGAAATACATGTTCGGTGAGAACAACTTTATCTTAAAAAAAATTATATGCACGGGAGATTAGAAACTGGGCGGTGATGTTTTCTTCATCACATACTTTAAGATGGCAGTTTTTGAAACTGATGGGAATTTCCCCGATTAGAGAGAAATATTAATAACATCAGTTAGTGAACGCAATATTGGATCGAAGCACTCAAGCAGCAGTGATATTGGAATTGGATCAAGTTTACATGACTTTGGTGCACTCGTCATCAAGATTGTCAGTACTAAATCAATAGAGACAGGTTCAAATGCTCCTAATGGTTGTCGCTGAAATTCTATATCATAACTGTATGGTGACAACGAGTCAATTGAAATTGTGTGGTCAAGCGAATGTCTAATGATTTGTACTTTGTCACTGAATAAATTTGCAAATAGGTTCAGAAGGTCTACTGAAGAGACGGTAGTTGGAAGTGGTGTACATTTGTTCCATTTGTTAGTTATCTCGAAGAGCTCTTTGCATCTGTAAATCTCCGTTATCTTAACACTGCAGTGGGATAATTTGGCTAAATGGACTATGTTTGTGACGTTCCTCTTAGAGGCTTTATATATAGGTTTATAAATAGTGAGTCTGGTGGAATGCCAAAGCCTCTCTGATTTACGGCGATGTCTTTTAGCAGTGCGAAGATGGTCCCTAACACTGCTATACTACAGAGAACACGTTTTATTGATAGTCTGCATTTGTTGGCTAGGACATGTTTTTCAAGCAATGAACGAAGGCATTTATCGAGTTGTTCTGCTGTAGAAAATATGTAAGTTGTTTGGTTTTCTTGGATGTCATGCATTAATTTGGTTCTTTTTATCATACGGAGGTTTTTCTTTGAAGCATATAAAAGTGAAGGGTTAGGGACTGATACGTCCAGATGGCATTTAATGCAGAGGTGATCTGATGCACATTCGTGGGATACAAGGTTGGATTGCAGAATATTATCACCAGGTCTATGAAAAAACCAGTCTAATATGTGACCACGTTTAAGTGTGGGTTGGTTAACTCACTGTTAAAGGGTAAAAACATGATTGGAATCTAGGAGTTTTGACGCGTATGGGTTTCCAGGATAGTCAAAGTTGAAATCTCCAAGAAGAATTAGATTGCCACCTATCGAATGCCCATACTCCAGAAGATTCGGAAACTGCTCCAAAAAGAGATATTCAGTCAGCTTGTGTTTTCTACAAGGAGGAGGGTAGTAGAGACAGAAAGTATGGACGGTCCATGATAGCTGTTCTCCATTGTTGATATGTCCTGGTGATATCGCTCGCCGTGCTCATCGATCACTGCTCCGCATTTCGGTGGAAATAATCTAGATGAAAGTGCAAAATTATATCTTTAGTGACATGTTGCAGCCAAAGCTTTTGTATGCCTTGAGGAGATTTTGCATCAACTCCCTGTCTGTCTGGTTTTTATTTTAAATAAAAAAATGTGTTTCCACTAAGTGGAAACCTCTCCGTGCCGTATTTTCATGTCAAGCAGTGCACAACAAAGACGACTGCCTTTATCTTAGCTTCACTTAACGTTGTGAATTGTGCATGGAGGTGCTTCAAGCTGCTTTTGTGTTGTCCATGACCTTTACAAAGTTCTTCATCAGACCCATCTCGATGTGCAAGGGCAGTAACAAAATCTTCCTTGATTCAAGTAGTGGTGGATACGGAACACTTTTCATCTCAGACTCTATTAACTGATGGAGTGTATATTGACATAAACATTTTGAAAAAAACTAGCGATGAATTTGTATATAACCGTTATATAACGTTACAAAAGACATCTCCCTTGTGAAACGTTATAAAATGCAATAGAGTAGCCATAATATCGGTCATTCAGTAATATACAATACTATTAGTTTTCTAAATATAAACATTCTGTTACACTATAACACGTTATTAATCTCAGATATCTGAAGGAGGATTGATTCTTTTCGTCCATTCGTACCGTCTTCTGAAATCCATTGTATTTGCCTCTGTTCACCCAGTTACCACATCATCATCACCATCTCCCATCCAGGTACACAGCCGGCTTATTAGATTACACAAGTGATTCATGAGATATGGATAGAAAGAAAAAAGCAATCACACCTATTATGTATTAAAAGTTTAACTTAGTTCAAATAATATCAAGATATTTAATATATTGGATTGACTTTAACGATTCATCACAGCAACATGAAGGGATCAAATGTTCGGAACTATGCTTTCGGACTATATATATATATATATATATATATATATATATATATATATATATATATATATATATATATATATATATATATATATATATATATATATATATATATATATATATATTCGCCGAGCTGATCTGAATGATATAAAATGCAAAGCTGTAGAGTCAATTACATTAGGTATTACAAACACATTTAGGTTTTTATATGCAGTCTTGATCAAAGTTCAAACAAAGCCTGAAATGCAGTATTGTGGGCTTCCCCATATACCATAACTGGGGTCTAAGTACAAGGGGAAATGGGATTTTAAAACAGTGTTCTCATGGTTTAAATTTTATAAGCTCAGAGTAATGGGTAAACTAAAATTAGTCATTGTTTAAACGATGATCATACGAATGACTTAAAAATTACACTCTGGGTACAAAACAATGATTATATCAAAACCCGTCCATGGAAATAATATGTTGGATTTATATGGGGTCATAGAACTGTAATGTTAAAACTACATCTACTTACCATCACGCCATTTTTTGTCACCAACACCTACACATCCAAAAACATTTTTTGACCTTCAAAACAGTAGGAATATTACGGACATTCCTTCCTAACCAACACGCCAACTAAAACACCAGCACCCATAAATACAAACAAATAAGCCTTTTAACATGACAACCACCCAAACGTACGAATTCTATCTATCTATCTAAATAGGGTTATCGTATTTTGTGAAAGAAAATAATTTGTACGTTACTTCCTCCTTATACTTCGTCATCAAAATAGAAAATAACATGAATTTGTTATATTTTTTTTCATTTCATAAATTGATGATTAAAGTTTTCCGTATACAAATATATTTGGCAGTGCAGGTAGTACCTAATCAGTGCAAATATATTTGAATTCCCTATGCATAATAAGTTTATGCATACCATCCTTTGCTGTAAAGTTTGAAACAAAACAATGTCCCTGGTCTCTGAGTCAATCAAATCTAAAATTGCTCGCGCATTAAAAGCCCAAACATAATAGTAGTAAATAAAACTGGTCTGCACAATTTAAACGGCTATTAATTTATCTTCCTGATACGGATCAGTTAAACTTAGGTCATCTGTTCTCTAAAAACATAATTCACCTGTTTAGCATTTGAAAATGTTTCTAATTTAGAGTTAAACAATATGGAGGAAGACCATCAGCAGCAGAGAGTGTGAATCAGACGACTTTTTACAGGTGTCAATTTAGCAAACTGAGGCTTTCTCGAAATTGTTTATATAAGCCTCAATTTAGTAAACTGAGGCCTCCTTGAAAATATTTTTATAAAAAAAAAATTGATTTCTTGGTATTTTTATAAAACAATTTTTTTGATTTTTTAGTAAAAAAAAAGACGCCATTTGGTTGGCGTTCACCCTCGTTGCTGCGTTACGTTAACAATTTTTTTACGATGAAAATCATTTATGATGAAAATCCTTTCATGATTTCACAAAACAGACTAATTTGTAGAACCTCATCTTGTAGATCAATTAGATTTCCTGACTGGTCGGTGAGTTTGAAATTAATTCTCGTTAAAGAATTATTATGACATCGCATAAAGACTGGATTAGTTGGGTCTTCAGTAATTAGAAATCCTGGAGGAGCCGTTGGTACAAATGAATAAAGAATATATCCCTGCTGAGCTTGATTTGATTGCTCAAGATTTATTTGATAGCTGCCTTCGATAACGTCACATACTAAATTTAGTGCAATCACCGAGGATATATTCACATTGAACGGAGCGATGTGTCTACCACCGCCTTCTTGATCATTATTGTGTTTAAGGATTTTTATTTCCGGTGATTTTGTTTTTTCCCACGTATCGTGAATTTCTTTAAAGCCAATATTGATGGCTTCACTGAAATTTTTTTTTAGTTCTGGTACGTTATATCCGGGTAGTTTGAATGTCGGAATATCTTCGACGCGGATATTAAAATGAGTTGCAAATTTAATTCTCATTTCTGGTAGGTTAAAATTTAATATATCCTGAATAATTTGTAGATTTAATACATCCATATCATCGATGATTTTATTACAAGTTTCCACGACACTGATAAATTCATCTCTGGTAAGAGTACCGGATTTAAGAAATATTAATACCATTGATAGATCGTTATTCATTTGTTCAAAATTTCGAATAATTATATTTTTTGTTTCTTCTTCATATACTTCTATCGCGGTACTAGTATTATCATCAATCCGTGAAATTCCAACCGATACCCCTCACGCGGTGGCGGACTTCAATTCATCTATATTATGATAACTCCTTACTGGATTATCAGGTTTCATCTTGTCTGTGACATAATTAGATTTTTTGGTTCCGGTATATTAACGATTTTTTCCTCTCGTTGAGGTGGTAGTTCGGGCCATCCTAACACTGATATTTTAGAACTCTGATAAATATCTACGACATACCCCGGCGAGTTTATCTCGATCGCAGATGATAACGTCGGCGATTTTTGATTCTTTTTCAGTGATAGATTTTATTCTTCGTTGTAATTCATTATTGATTTGTTCGATTTGATATGACCCAGTTGGCAACGAGACAACGTTCCAGTCTGGAGTTCCGTCTTCACAATTTTTTGCACGCGAACACCAAGGAATTACTTGATTGTTGACCAACAAATTCTACGGATCTGATATTGGGCCAGCTATGATACACTCGTAGTTTTGCTAGCGCTATCTCTTTAACGAGGACGGGAATTGGGAAATTCACACTGAATTCAGGACTCGTTGAGGTTACTGATATCATGCTTGTTTTTACCGGTGTTGTATTTTCTACTATTTGTTGAAGTAGTTCTTGCGACGACATTGTTATTATTATTATCCCGCTCTAATTTCAGCATTGTTGATTTATACAATTGAGCCATTGTTGAGAATTCGCTATCTGATATTGTTGTGTCATCGAGTGACGATGATATCAACGAGGATAATTGCGAGTATGCTGCGGATGCAACGTGAAATTTAATTATATAATCGTGTAGTTTACTCTGGCTACACGATGATAGTTTTTTTGTGATCCCGGTTAATATATCCGCGGTTGTAGCCACCGCAGAAATAGCGATTGGAACTACGACCGGAGCAATCATTGTAACCGAAGATAGTATTATTCCAGCAGCAGTGATTACTCCCGACACCGAGTACACGGTGATATCAACTGCGGTTATTCTTCGTTGGTATTTTTTGATTTTTATTTGATACTCCTCACAGCGAGAGCTGAGTTTAGTTTGAAATTCTCTGACCTGATCATAGCGATACTGATACACTGAAGGGATCGTCATTTTATTTTAAAGGCGCTAGCATTTTCAATTGTGATTTCCCTTTCAGTTTAATTGTTTACTTAAATCCACTACGAATTCTACGTACCATGTTACTGAAACCCTGACTAGATTTCTATCTGTGGTCGTTATCGTGAATTGTTTAGATACATCCTTGTCGATGATCGTTGATATCGTATTATTGACTCCAGATGAACTACTTGATGATATATTAAACTGATTCGGTGATACTATTGTTAATCGATAAATACCCTTGACGGCTGCGGTTACGTGTAAAATGTTGCTTGTGGGAGTCCACGCAAATGATCCGTAATGGATTGTGTATACGATATTGTTGGTGTTCTTATGAGGAATTTTTGTTTTTTCAATGACGCTTATCATCCTCGTTGCATCCGCTACGATGTTATTAGTGGTCATTTTAAGTTCATCGATTGATTTCTTTATATCAGGAAGGGTTATTTCAATTTTATCAAATGGGGTTCCAATAAATTTATCAATGATGTTTTTACGAAACGTTGAAAACTGTTTCACGTGTTTTTCATATTCGGATTGAATATTTGCTAGTTCCAACATAGAATCTTTTATCGAGGCGAGTTTTGGTGTGGTCACTGGTGGATTTCCAAAAAATTCTAACAATGGTTTATCAATGTTGTCCACGATGGATTTTTGTAATTCAGTAAAAGTATTAAATGTCTTTATGTGATCGTCATACTTATCATTGAGTGATTTCAATGAATTCGCCGTGTTATCGAGTGTTGATAATTTATCTGTGATCGTTGAAACAAGTACACCTGGTTTGAGTTTACCCTGATCGGAAAATAACGCGATAGTGTTCTCTGCTGCATCTCGTCGTTTAACTAAAATATCATCAAGAGAGACATTACTAGTTTTCAATTTACCCTGACGATCTTGAAATACAACTATTTCACCGGAATCAACACTTGCTAGGTTCAACGTTTCGGCTATTTCATCTTCGATTAGTTTTTTAACACCCTTGATTTCAACTCCACCAGTATCCGGTTTCTTCAGCGTTGATAAAGGTCGTCCCCAAATATCAATCATAGTTATCATAAAAATCTTTTCTCTGTTTAAAATCTAAAAGATTTTCAATCCAATGGATTTCCAATCAAAGATTTTCAATCCAACGACCGCTAGTATACTCATTCACTACTACATTGGGTGGTTTTGATTGTAAATTACTTTGTAATTTCATCAAAGATTCCCGTGAAATATCATCAAGTACGTTTAATACTTCATTGCCACATATGGGTGGGTCAAGCATTGTTTGTGTTGATAACGTGGAATACCAACGGGGTATTTTTAATTTACTTATATAGCGGTTAAATTCCTTCGGAGGCGCTAGTCCATATGAGTCAAAATAAATAACCCCACGTGGATCAATCGCGTACGCAACCCAATGTGTTCCAGGTCCGGAGCTGTTATCTAGATTAATAATACCGGTTTCAACGTGATTTGGTTGTGGCGGTAACTGATCTTTCATAAAAACGCCTCTGAAGTTTTTAATAGCGAGTTTTTTAGCGGCATCAATTAAATCAAAATTGGACATGGGGGTAATAGGTTCCTCTAAAAATCTTCGATTGAAAATCCTAGTCTCAGGCCTTTTCCGCTGTACCATGAATACGGGGTTCCTGGTAGTCTTAGACCCTTTCCCTTTTTTTATAACCCTGCCCAGTTGCTTTCTTTAGTGCCATTCCTGCCGCGGTACCAACGGCTCCTAACGCTGCCGCTTTAGTTACCGCTGGGGCCGCTGCGGCAATCAACCCTGGAATCAACCCTAACAGCGGGAATATACCACCAGTCTTTTCCATGTTTTTAATCGCACTCGTAGAAAGAGTAATCTGAACTCCCTTTTTTTCTTTAAGCGCGCTATTAAAATGATTAACTTGAGTTTTCGTCAGCGACAGTTTATTTGCCCCGCCATTCATTTGATTAGGTTTCAGCGTTATTGTGGTTCCACATTGCTTAGCTGATTTGGATTGTAATTTTTTTAACTGACCAGGTGTCAACGTGACATTGATATTACTATACGACATTATACTAAAACAGATTGATTCTAAATCGCAGACAGAGATGGAAAATCAATTACAAAGTAATCAATTACGAAGTAATCAATTACTTGTTTGGCAATCAAAGATTTTCCACTGGTGCATCTAAAAGTCTCATTCGTCCACCAATACCCTCGAGTAACATTGATTTATCACTGAGAATGACAGCAACCGCTCTATAATTCGGGATAATGACAGCAGGTACCCCACCAACTACTGGACCAGTCGGGCGGGTTACACGAGCTCGAAAGTGTATATCAACGACGGACTGTCTCATCAAGTCAAGATGTTCCAACGAAAAATAATAAATCGGATACAGACTTTTAAAATCCAACTGTGATATTTGTAGACCAGTATCAACATTTTGATCGCGCCTCATATACGACAACAACCGATGATAAACTCGTGCAATATGATTGGTTTCATAGTTAAGTTGTATATCCTCTGATGGTTCTTGCTGTCCGTTTATTCTCAGCGAGACTTCAATACACCCAATTTTATCAAATATCATATGGGAACGTTCTTGATTATTTAATCGCGCAGTATTCTGTAGCGCAACAAATATGTGACGTGGAGCTGAAATACCTTGTCGCGCTGCCAGGTGCCATGTAAGTGTACCATCAATATTAGAATCCATGGTATCTGTGGACGTTGACAACCAACTCAACAATGTCTTCCCCCCCCCCCCGATCCATAAATGATAGTAACCGCGGTTCTGTTGACAACGACGGAGTCAACACTGGCATCCACAGTGTTAGTTTTGATAAAACGACTTTACCCGCAGCGCCGCCAGTGCGCCAGATTGCATAATTATCAGTACCCCTGCTCACTAATGCTACCGAATGCTTTGCTCCATAGATAACTTTTCTGACGTTTCTACAAAATCCAAATATGTGATGCAACGGAATCGCACATGAAAACCGTCGATGCTGTCCATGTAACGTTGCTACTCGTGTTGCAAATCCTAGGTTGTAGTTAGTAATATTATTTATGACATCAAAATCAGCAGCTGGTCTTGTATATCCGGCTGGTGCTGGATCAACTGCTGTAGCTCGTGTTGCTTTTACTCTAGAATATTGGACGTGTTCAGCGTTATCAGTAATATCCTTCGCGAACATCATAGACGGACCCGCCGATCTAGTATAGTCATCGGAATATCTCGCTAACCTGATTATTCCGGTAGCAATATCAACCTCGCGTTCAATAGATTCGATTTCTCTTCCATCAATGAGATATCTTGCACTATCAAATAACGCCATGATGCCATTGTTAACAAAACCAACTCGGATAGTTGAGTAATCTGCATATGGTGTATCATCATGCTGTAAAAGTTCACCTTCGACTTCAATAAAGGCTTCAGCGGGTAAAAAGTATTTACTGGTATCATGAACTTGAAGTTCGATTCTCCCCCGAAGATCAGGTTGTACTGCGTGATAGGCAAAAAATTGATAATCGCGTACAGAATCATCTTTAAATACTGGGGCGTCCATGTCAAATGCACTGTCAGGGTTCTGTTTGAACATTTTTTATTATATATCCGATGGTTTAAATTGGAGGCGAAATCATGAAAATTCTTTGAAATTGCTTTACAATTTCAACAAAGATTTCCAATGATTTTCATCGACGTCTTTGACGTTTGTAGAAATTCTTTGAATTTCCAAGGCCACTTCCCCCTATCATATTTGCTGTTATGTTATCCTGGGCGTTAGTGTATGACGGAGTCATCGACGATGATGAAATCAACGACTGTAGTTTTTCATCTACTGCGTTATTTATTATTTTACTAACACTTGCAGGCATAACCGCAGTAGATGGTAACGGCAACGGTTTCTTTGGATTTCGCCGTCGAACTAGCGCTATTAGTTTATCCTTCGCGGCCAAAAACGCCTTCCCGGCAAGATCACCAACAGCGCTAATACCCTTATCTCGGATAACATCAATTGCTTTCATTGATAGTTGTTTTGCTCGCGGCGCTACTTTTGGAGCCATTCTTGAAAATAATCCCATTATAGTATTACCGAGACCATCTCCATAGTATGCTCGGTATTTTGGCAATCGTGAGTTTACCACGTAGACGTTAGTTGGTTTATCATGGTTGTAGTGTATGATCATTCTCTATTCAATTGATATTTATCTAATCGCTATGATAACCGTCCACTAACTCTTCAATGAAATCTCGATATGTTGCAATATCCATGATACCACCTTGAAATAACCTCCTACAGATATCAGCTGCTTCATTGATTATTTCTGGTGAGTTATTCCCGGCTCGTTTACCCCCTACGAGTACTTCTAATCGTGCTATATCATCGAGAATATTACCAGGACATGAAATTGCAGGCAATTTCGCTGATATCCCACTCCCAAACGTCTCAACGGGGGGAGATTCCTCAGGGGAAGATTCTTTATCTTGAAGGGATTTTAAAAAATCCTCAATGTCTGCATCATCACCAGTTGCACCTTGTGTATCTATTTTTGGATCAGGTTTTGATTTTTTAGGTGAGAAGGACAATTTCTTCGAAGATTGTTTCCGCCGCTGCAATTTTTGTGGTTTTTGTTGTTGTCGTAGTTCTTCATATTTATTGTATACGTCACCCACTATTTTCATGTATTCAATGTATGATGTATCTTCCTTTGGTTTAATTTGACTTT
The DNA here is from genome assembly GCA_030141615.1 of Unio pictorum. Classification (NCBI taxonomy): domain Eukaryota; kingdom Metazoa; phylum Mollusca; class Bivalvia; order Unionida; family Unionidae; genus Unio; species Unio pictorum. The sequence continues at coordinate 16,155,902 of JARLTB010000001.1, read as the reverse complement.
TTCCAGTTTTGATTTTGTAAATCACATCAGCCCAATGTTGTATATTTTTAATATATCCATGTTGCTCTGGTTTCAACATTTTTTTTCTGTTTTCATAAGTCGTAACAACAAGCGCAGGAATTTCTGTTGGTTTAGTATTATCAATTGCTGCTACCCCCTCCTCGTTAAATCTCCCCCGTAAACTCCCTATTGTTCTTTTTGATTCAAGTGACGAAAATTCATCACCGACATCAATACCACTTTGTCGTTGTATTTCCATCTGAGTTGCTATATCACCGTGGAGTTTTTGTACAGCCTGTTTTGTTCGTCCAGTTTCGATTGCTATTTTTTCAAGTTCACCAAGAAGAGGTCTCTCTGTTCGTTTTCCTTCTTCAGGGATATCACCGTATATAGCTCGTTCAGTAGCTGTTTTCACATCTGTAGTTGCAGTAACAATCGGCTTAAAGAGTTGTTCAGAATCCTCTGTAAAATCAGTCTGAAGTAATTGTCGCTGTTGAAGTTTTTCACGTATACGATCACGAAGGGGTAATAGTTTATTAAGAGCGCTAAGTCGCTCTTTTGCGTTCCGTGTGAACAATGATTGTCCTACCATTATTGAAAGAGTATCACTGTTGTTGAATTGCAAGTAAAAAAAAAATACTACGTTGAAAATTACTATGAATTTTCCACCGTGTGAACTGTTGACTAAACTCACATGAATGGCCCCATTCATCGCGTTACCTGTGTACAACAAAAGAGGCTCTCTACGCGTGGAGCTCAAACTTGCTCCATTAACGTTTTTATCTGTCTCACCTTACAATTAATAAGTTTCCTTTGCTCATACTCTGCACTTAATTGCTTCCTAACATCCTCTACTATCTTACATAATGGTACAAACACATTAACGTCTTCGGTATTAACTAAACTTTCACGAATAAGTTTTTGTACGCGTTTAATTAAATAATATTTCTTAGCGAGTACATATTTTCCATTATTTTCTGCAAATTGTATATCGTCAAAATCGGTCATGATTTGATCACAATCTAACCCTGAATATAGTTTAATATTTTGAGTTTTGAGTTTGTTAATTTCAACAATGATACATTTGAGATTTTCAGAATTCATATATATGAAAAAGTATATTTGTTTAATTGATGAGTTGAAAATCCACAAAATGAAATTGTAAAGCAATTTAACAAAATGAATTCTGGACCCGCTAAGGTGTTGGTCATCTTAGCATGTCCAGAAGCTTAATGCGATTATAGGATGATGATGGGTATATACAGATGCGATTATAAGATGATAATGGTTATATACAGTGTAATGATAATGGTTATATACAGTGCAATGATAATGGTTATATACAGTGCAATGAATGACGACAGCACAACAAACGATTATAGGTGATTATGGTATAATAACACAATGAATGAATTGATTCAATGGATATATGACAATGGTATGTACAATGAATTGATTCAATGACAATGGATGACGGGGTGGGTCTACATTCATACGTGATCATTATACAACCTATACAAAACCTAGGTTGTATGAATACCAAAAGATACCCATACACCAGGCGTGTATAGGTTGTATAATGATCACATGTATGATTTTCGAAGGCGAAAAACCTAATAGCATAAGATAGTTTTAACGTATATAAACCACTGTTAAATGACTAACACACAGTGTGGTGTGGTGATTTTATTTTTTTGTTGTGTTTAATAATTATCACTGACAACGTTGAAATAACACATAATACTTGAAGCAGACACTAAAAATTTTTTTTAAATACGACGTGTATATAAAATAGTTCTGTTAATACTTGACAAAAACGAAAATTGATTATGTGTTGTTCAGATTCATGATAGCAAAACCAACCAATCAAAAACTACTTCCGTGTTCACCAACGGTAACTCTGTCATTGGTGATTTATCACACGCGCGTTACCTAACGGAGTTATTCCCCTTGTGAAATTGCAAAGCAATTTCCAATGCAAGATTATGACTTATACATAAATAAACTGAATTTTTTGTCCCTGTCTAGAAATCGCCGATTTTTGTACTCGTTCTGCAACAAATCGTACTGAGGAAGTGCAAATATCGAAATATTTACCAGCTGAATACAAGGATCGAAATACTATCTCCGTGTTATTTTCAGTATTAATTGACTTTACAGGTCTAGCATTTTTCGAGTGTTTCCCAGTCCCACCTCGTTTGATGTTTTCGCGTTGTGAAATAGCTTGTAGATTCGATAAAGAATTATTAGTCTTAATGCAATCAATATGATCAATAACAAGCCCATCCTTGATCAATCCGTTAAATACTTCATAGACGAAACGATGATTGATATATATTTTTCCTCCAGTATTAAACACCAAATACCCTTGATTATTCACAACACCAATTGGCTTCTTGAGTCTACAGTATCTAACAACACCATCACGAGAAGCTTCGTAGTTAGTGATCACTGGGTGTCTTTGAAATTCTTGGTTCATTATATACATAATACTTTATTTGTCTAAATCATTATTTGGCTTAGATATATTATTTGAAAATCTGTCTATGTAGTCCTGAGCAGTTTTTATGATTTCGCCGTTGGCAACATCGTTGACGTTGTCATTGACGTTGTCGTTGACAGCGTCAGGAGTTTTGATTTATCGCTTGTCATAATAACGCTTCAACTCTCTATAACGCTTACCCCCGCAATTGATACATAACTGCGATTTGCCTCTAACAAAGGGGGTATTTTTTCAGAATAAAATTCATTATCGAAGACGAAGGTGAATGGATTATCAGAGATAAATTTGAACCAATCCTCAAGGATAAAAAACTGTTATTGTGAGTAGAGATTCCAAACCAGGAATTCTAACTGGAATTGACAAACCATACTACGAGAAAGATTATCCTGTAACAGTGGCTGTTTACGGAATATACCCGATAAATGATAAGCCAAGTATTGCAAAACTAGCTCCGATGAAAACATCGTCGATGTTGACTTCGTCAAGGCTCAATTGTGTAGCAACACGGGTAATGGAACACTTCACAAATGCATCCCGAGGAAATAAACTAACTGAACAACGACGAAAAAAAATAACTGAATGGGAACTGACAGTGAAACAGCGCCGGGCAATGTTTTCCGATATAGCTAAATTAGAAATATCATTAAGATTTCCAATATCGGTAGCGACGATAACCGGAGAAGTATTATACGAACCAAAATATCAAATCGCAAGGAGCTCAAATTGAGATTATTGATCATAACAAACACGCATGGACACCTGCAGTAAACGTATTTCCACGAGAACGAATCGTAAGATATATCCCGGGGGAATTTTGTAAGGATGTGTTTCACGAAGAGAAATTATTTGATGCTATTGTTGCGTTGTGTAAAGATGATCCTGTGTCAGTGTGGTTACTTAATAGTGCTGGTTCCGAATCAGGATTTGATCAATTTGTAAGACCAAATGGTGAATTATATCGCTTTGAAGAATTAGATAACAGAATGAGAAAAATCGCTAATGAATTTTTACCGGAGGGTTTCCATGAAAAACTATTCGCTGATAGCTTCACAATTCCATCAGTGGTAGCTCACTTTGCAAGAGAAAAAAACTCATGGCGTCCAACACGAAGTGATTTTCTCGAGGACGTTAAATTGAGTTGCGTCGAATTTAGTCATGGAGGATTGTGGAATACAAAATACTCAAGTGATGGTATGATTTCAATTGATATATCCGCGTGTTATCCTGGAAGTTTTCTCGGGTATGGAGAATGCGCTGAGTATTTTAAACGATTTGGACACCCCACGCATGAAATGACTCGTGTTGCGATTAATGGGCCATTACCCGATTTTGATTTAACCGGATTCGCTCGTGTGATATCATTTGAATTCGCTGCAGGGTTACATCCGTGTAGTTATCTTTGGCTTGGTAGACACCGATCTATGAAACATTGGATGCCAATTGTGTTATTGCGGTATATGATTGATTGTGAGATGTTACAATCGTTGATCGTCGGTGAAGCTATTATATGCTATCGAGCTCAGAAAGAAGTTTGGCTACCAAAACCGGATTTAGATGAAATAATACGCGAACAACGAAAACAATTTCCAGATGGAAAATCGGAGATTTTCAATTGACAACAAATCATGAAATTATCTAGGCAGTTATTTGAAATTAAAAACAAAACAGCCAAAGTTTTCGGACGAAGAATAATTGGTAAATTCACTCAAGGTGGAAGATATGACAATACAAAATACTCTTCGAGGTTGATCATAGACAACGCTGAATACGATTTTATCATAGCGGATTTAACGAAACAGGGAAAACTTGTAACCCGTAAGGATGCTTTTCTATCCAATGGTGAGAAATTGGGTACGGTTGTTACCTACTGTGATGGATATAATTCCCAGTACACACATTTGAGAAGTTCTATGCTAGCCTATGCTTGTATTAATCTATTTTCGATGATAAATAGATTTCCAGATACCGCGGTTAGAGTAGCTACTGATTCGATGTATATACACAACAAATACAGATCAGATGTAGTGGCATTCACAGATCCCGAGGAAAATTGGGGACGTTGGAGATTTAAAAAAGAAAAACTACATGAGTATTGCGAATCCGCAGACGTTGCCAACGACGATAAATACTTGAAAAGCAGCCAAAATCTCTCTGAGATTCAATCAGAATTTTCTAATGCACCACCAATATCAGATCCTGTTACGCGATATAAAATCGTTTATTTAAACGGTTGTGGTGGGTCAGGAAAGACAACTCGTGCAATTGAATTATTTCGTCGGTCAACTATGATTGTGTTAACACCAACTCACAGACTCGCCAGAGAGATGATAGCGCGGGGGTAAAAGCCAGTACTTATCATAGCTTCTTTCGATGGAAAGGCGATACATGGACTCCTGATCGAATGGGCGATAAATTCATTCCTGAAATCATAATCTGGGATGAAATATGCACGGTATCGTTGACAGTATTACAGACATTTCTTGAATGGTTGTTAAACAAAAACACAAAAGTCGTCATGTGCGGCAATCAAGGCCAACCACCACCATTTGTCGGTGGATCCCCACATGAGTGGTTGAAGAATCATGTAGACTATTATGAAGAAATTAATACCGACCATAGATCACTTGATGAACAATTACGAGAATTCAAAGCGTTAATTAGATTACAACCGGATAAAATCCAATGTGAAATAGCGCGTGAAATAATTTCAGAAACTCGCATGAATGAATTTTGGGAAACATGGAGACCAAATGATTTAATAATCGCGAGTAGAAAAATAGTCAGAGACGCACTTCAGATGAAGTTATTTGAATTGCATAAGTGTAAATTTGCAACACATCCAGTACCGTTGTGTTATAGACCTTCGGATACACGAAAGCAGAATATCGACGTTGACATTCCTGGACAACAACAAAAGCAGAATTTAGTGTTAAATGATATTGTGCTGGTTGATATCAGCGTCGTCGAAGATGCATTGCGTGCTGATAAATCCCCATGGACGTTAGGTTACGCAGCGACAATACACTCTTCACAGGGATTAACTATCACAGACACAATTGTTTGGATAGTAGATAATCACATTGAGTGGTCAAATTTAGTTTATCTCGCAGTATCCAGAGTACGAAGAATAAACCAACTTCGAAGAATTGTTTTCAATGATGAAATCATTGGTGACGATATTGGCAGCGCCGATGATATCATCAAGGATATAATCAGAAAAAAACTCTCTGGTTATAAACAACAGGATAAAAAAAATAATAGAAAATTTGACATTGATGCTGAATTAATAATTACGCTGAAGCAACAACAGAATAATCACTGCGCAAGTTGCAATTGTATAATGCGTTGGAGTTGGTCGGATAAAGATCCTCGCCAATTTACCGTAGACAGAAAAGATAGCAGCGTAGGTCATACCAACGATAACGTTATGCTGACTTGTCTTGAGTGCAACAGACGCAGAGGTGCCAGCACAATGCCTCTGGCATCGGGCGCTAGTTAAGACCACGTGGCGGTAATTGAGTATCCTCTGGTATCACTTGCAGTTGTTGTCGAGTAAATCCTCGCTGAGGAGCAGTTGAATCCAGTTTATAGATTGCTGGTCTAGAAACGCTAGCGTTTCCACCAGTTGATCGTGTTATAGTAAATATCTTATGCGTAGTGACGCTCCAAATTGGATCGGTAGCTCTTTTTTTACCACCCTCAAGCTCTCCTGGTTCGTATAAGTACCTTACAATGACATTACTACCAAGAATTGGTTCCTTTGAAAAATCTTTTTGTGAAATTCCTTGGATTTCCATTTTTGGTATAGACGCTTTCTTAATCGCGTTGACAGGTTTCATGTTAATTGTTCGAGTAATCTCATTATTGATTGCGGTAACTACACCTGGTAATCTCTTGACCCATTCACGAGATCGTTTATTTTGGATGAATTCCTTCGCGTATTGATATCCAAATAACCGCTCAGCAAGAGTCCGATTAAATCGTTCAAGAATTGCCTGATCGCGATGTAACGCAGTGTGTCCTTGTCTGATGGCGACATTATGATGTTTCATCGTTGTTAAAACAACACCCTGAAATTCCTTGCCAGGATCAACTTGTAATAGATTTGGCCAACGCAGAGGACCTCGTCGATAAATCCTTTCAAACGCAGAAGCCACCTCAGTTGATGATTTTGTCCTTAGCGGTTCTGCTTGTTTGTATCGACTCGCAATATCAACTACGGTTAACGCGTATTTGTAACCGTTGTTATGCGGCAGAAATAGTATATCAGCTTGATGAACTTCATTAGGAACGGTCACATCAAAATGCGAGAAGTTAATTTGTTTAGGCGCTGGTAGATAAATTTGCCATATCGCCTGTTTAGATAACCAATCCGCCGCTGTAGTTTTTTTCACCGCTGCTGCGCTGGCGAGTTTATTGATTACTGCCTTGCCTCTCCAGTATCCCCTCGGAGAATAATAAATAGATTCCATATTATTAATTACCAGCACCTAACATCAATTTGCCTTTCATGGCAGATTTTACCAGCCACGAAGCCAACTTTTCTTTGAAGGATTTATCAGGAATAGCATTTAACGCATGAATTAATTTCACATCTGCGAGATGCCTGTGCTGCAGATTACTGCTTTTATATGCGACATCATGAACTCGACACGCCTTATCAATAGCGTTTATTGGATATTCACCCGGTCTGGGTTGGTTTTGATCATCAAGTCTGATATCTAATCGTGTTCCCGGTCTACAGTAGCTATATCCTGGAAGGTGTTTTTCTCCTGGATACTTTGCCCACGGTGTTCCAGGGAGTTTTGCTAACTTGGCTGCAATATCACCTCCTCGTTTTTTTTTAAAGGTTCCTTGGGTTTACCACCTTTGGTTTCACCAAGGGAAACAAATCTAAATTTCTTAGTACTACATTGTACACATTTACCAGAAAGCGCTGATCGATTATTTTTCGTTGTAATCGTCGTCAAGTCATTTGTGCCAGTACGCGTCTTACATTTCACACAATATAGATCCATAATTTATATATAACGGCATGAATGTAATTGATTATTCAGCTACAAGACGACGGGAACCTATTAAACACCATGCAATGTTACCAAATTCTATTCGCGCGATTATCATCGGACCATCTGGAAGTGGTAAAACACAATTGCTACTTAATTTGATAACGAGATGGATGAAGTGGGATAAGTTGTATATGATTGCTCCGAGTGTAGATGAGCAGCGATGTTATGAAGTGTTAAAGGATTTTAACAAAGCCGCGCTAGAAATTAACGGCGATAATGTTATTGAGTTTATAACCGATATCGAAGAGGCACCTAGCATTGACTCCATCGACGGAAGTATTAACAATTTAGTCGTATATGATGATATCATGTTAGATAATCAAAAAAATCCCGCTAGAATATTTTCCCGAGGCAGACATAAAAACACAGACGTGATATATGTAACTCAACGTTACACTCAAATCCCGAAGGTCATCAGAGATAACTGCAATTTGTTATGCGTGTTTAACGGAGTTGATACTCATATACTCAGAAATATTTGGCAAACTTGGTGGGGTGGCGATATGGATCATAATCAATTTAAAAATTTCTTTAGCCACGCTCAGTCAATCCCACACGGATTTGTGACGATAAATTTATCAGACCCTCGGACAAGATATCGTGTCGGACTTGATCAAATATTTAGTTAACGTAACGCAGCAACGAGGGTGAACGCCAACCAAATGGCGTCTTTTTTTATACTAAAAAATCAAAAAAAATTTTTTATAAAAATACCAAGAAATCAATTTTTTTTTTATAAAAATACTTTCAAGGAGGCCTCAGTTTACTAAATTGAGGCTTATATAAACAATTTCGAGAAAGCCTCAGTTTGATAAATTGACACCTGTAAAAAGTCGTCTGATTCACACTCTCTGCTGCTCCATCCGATTATAGAAGTTATTAACTTCTTATCGTAGCCTTTGCAGTTCTTTCCTCACAGCCAAGTAAATATTATCTTAACAAATATACTAGGAAAAGAGATTTTATAATCGATATTGAACTTCAGGCTTAATGTATGATTTTAAAGTCAGACATTTTTCTCTCACAAAAATGATAGTAAGTAATTCTCGAAATGCTATATCCATATCCGAACTCTACAGATGTTCTTAGAAACTTCAGTAAAAGATCAAAGTTATTCTTTGATATACAGATTGCTATACAAAATGTTCTCATAATGTTTTATCCACACTATTATCTTAGGCCATACGATGTTTAATCCATAATACTATTTATCAGTTACAGTGGCTTGCTGATTAATCTAATTAAAATGTATACTTTCATCAATATTGTGTGCAGCTGAGTCTGTTAAATGATTAAATTGTTGTACTAGTAACTAGAAGGCTTTATGTCGAATTATCGTCATTCTTTCAACGCAGATTGATACTAAGGCAAATTTGTCATGTTATGATCACAACAGGTAATAAAAGGAAGTGAAAACAGCAACCATCTGTTGGTCTACATGCGTTTATGCTGGTGATTGTTTTTACTAAGTAAAATGGCGGAATACAGGTTATAGGGTGGACATGATGCAATACCGAATCATCAAATCAACCAACCAACCCCCATATGCGTTGTTCCTGTTATGTCAACACTGGACATTCTAAATCGTTCGTATATCTCTTTAAAGTGCATTAATTTATATTATTCATAGAATTTTGTTTTGATCATGTGCCATTGTCGGTTCCAGTTACGAAAAGTAAAGATAATAAACTGTTCCATTAAAACAAATCTAGACACAAAAAGTCATATTTCATCCAAATATTATTCTTCTGTGAGTTTTTATCGATTTAGATATCCCTATTAATAAAGATCCACGCACACCAGGTGACATTTTCCCTAACGCCAGAGACGATTCTTAGGGTGCAAGGGAAGTAATCCTTCTGTGTCTACTAAGGCCATAACTTATACTGTAACGTCGTCACTCTTCATCCTCATAAAATGTACATTAACTGTCAGAGTGATTTCGCTAATAGTTGATGTGTATCACTAGACAGGAAGCACGACAGATCTTTAAACAAAAAGAGTCATACAGATTGAAATTTTATATAAAGAAAACCTTTACTTAAAACTAAATCATTCACTTATTTCGACAAGTATAACTAACAGAAGAAATTATTTTATTATTATTATTATTATTATTATTATTATTATTATTATTATTATTATTATTAGCTTTTAAATTACGTCATTCATCAATGTTCATCATTTGACTTGATGGCTGAAAAGGTGAAACACTCCTACATATGCAGTCAGACTAGATGAAAGAGTCTGAATATGCCAGATTTGTTTTTTTGTAGAACTCTCCTGCAGTAACTTTTTAAGTGATAATGTCCCGTCAATACGAAAGAGACCTGAACATATATAGACCATTACACATTTGTTCACATTTGTTAGCACAATTATTTCCTGTTAAGTTAACGACCGAGAACTGTAGATACAGTGTATTCTAATTTATGAATGAAATGTGAGCTTGTACTTGATTTTACACTTCCTAGTGTGGTTTTTGTTTGTCTACCGCATTAGATCAGTTGGGGAATACCTAAAAATTCAACAAACCGTAATGCATTAATCAGTGGAGTCACAAGTGTTGATGACCGTCCATAAATCATGTATGAGAAATTCAGATTTTCAAAGAATGGTTTGATATATATTCTTATGTGGAGTATGTTGAACTTAAACGTTACCTGTGGTAAGTATTTACATTGTATTTATCCACTGGAAACATTGTCATTTTTAATTGTGACTCGAATGGAAGGCTGCAAATTACGACGTTATTATACCGCCTGTGTGTGGCTTTAAATCACAGAAATCATGAAGGTTATTTAGTGATAAGGCAATTGGAGTAAATTGATTTGATCAGGGACACAATGGTAGCCTGCCCCAGCTGACTGTTCGTATGATCCGAATATTCGACCTTTCGGTTGTGAATTCGGAACTCTAACCACTAACCCACCGTGGCTTACACATTTATTATGCGCAAATAAAGATAAAGAAAATATTGACCAGTGTTGTCTGCGCATTCACCTGTGACCAGTGCTATTCTAATTCCAAGGTAAAGTCGTAGGCTCTAATATGCGGTCTGCATTAAGCCATTGTATCGCCTATATATTAATTCATTTTTTTTACTCATTCGTTCCTTTCGAGCGAAATTTATTCAAAATTAAGGATATAAGTTGATATGCGCACCGGTTTTTTTTACTTTCTTGATTAATATACATAACATTTTTCCAATCAATATGGAAGGTGTGTCTCCACACTCGGGATGATCACTCTGTATACCTTATGATTTCTTTGGCAATGGAATTTATGTTTAAAAGATGTTTACTTCCCTACCTCTTTTCTGTTACGCACTAACTGATGTAATCTTTCTTTTTGATATGATAATAAATCTCAGTTTCTACGGGACAAAACATCGATTGTTCTTAGCCGCATTCCCTTACCCAAACTTTTTAATGTCAGGCGGCAAATGCAAATAACAATGAAGAATAACTTACAATGATAATGCGACATCACTCCTTACATTAATTTTTATCACCGATGATGAAATACATATGATTTATCACTTTGTTTCACATTAGGTTTTCCACATTCACTTGAATGAAGGCAATAGAGCAATACAATTTCTAACAACATTTTAAATATAAATCCCTTTCCGGGACAAGCACAATTGTAACATAACTCGAAAATGATTTTAAAAGACTGACACAAGCAATTAAATAGGTAGTACATTCTTGTTTCGTACACTCAAATATGTCAGAGAAAACTATAAGGCATCGCCGTGTTTTGGGGGTCACATTCGCAATGACATGAGCAAACTGATTTGCATCGTAAACCTGCGGGAGATAACTCTTACTGGAGATGATTGTAAATACTGTGTATTATCATTGAATCTAATTGATTAATTGTTGTAATAACGCTAAAGAGATACTTGTTAGTTCAAAAGGAGAATGTACTATAAGACCAAATATTATCCACCTTTGAATCGCTTCATTTTATGTTATGATGAATCAAAACACAAATTGTAATAAAAGGGTAAAACGTCCCTTGGCCGCTATCGCTAAAGAGGCTTTAAGCAGCAGTTCCGTTTTTATGCTGGTTTTCATGATATATGCTTGACGCATTTCTTCGTCTATGTTATTGTGTTCAGCATGCATTGACTGTTCAGATCAGATGTGTTTCTTCGTATCTCAGATATCTTGCTCCATTGCTACAACGTACGTTGTTGTTGAACAAACTGCGATCACGTCATGGCCAGTCAACCAGTTTATGTCATGATTGACCCTCATAAATGGCTTTGCACACACACACACACATATATATATATATATATATATATATATATATATATATATATATATATATATATATATATATATATATATAATTCACCATATGGATACAATACATATTTCATTACGATGGATACAATAAATATTTAATAATGATGGATACAATACATATTTCATCATGATGGATACAATACATATTTCATCATGATGGATACAATACATATTTCATCACAATGATACAATACATATTTCATTACGATGGATACAATAATTTTTCATCATGATGGATACAATAAATATTTCCCCATGATGAATGCAATAAATATTTCATCATGATGCACACAAGAAATGTTTAACCATTATGATACAATATATATTTCACAATGACATAGACACAGCATGATCATGAATGAATATATTGTTACGTATATTTGATATAAGTCATTTATATTTATTTTTATTGTTTGTTTGTTAGATTCAAATTTGGCATTTTAAGTTTAAGATTTGTTCATTGGGGGTGGGGGTGGGGTAACCGATACTTTACAGAATAAACACCAGGTGTTGACCTCATTTCTGACCTGGCTTCAGAGTTGTAATCAAGCTTTTAAAATGATTGGTTGGTTACAAGGACATTATGGAGCTTTATATAAACATCTTTCTATTTTTAATTGGGCATAAGGTGTGTACGTGAGTTTTTGAACGAAACTTATTTCTAAGATATTCTAGATGATCATGTGACACCTTTCTTGTTTACGTAAAACCAGGTATATAAACTGTATCGAGCTATTGAGTAGAAATTGGGCTGTTATTAGAATATTAAGTTGTGTCGTTTTGAGTTACCTTGTATTGGAAATTATTTCAATTTATTTTTTATTCAAGAGGATTTATCTTTTTATTTATCTGGAAAAGAATTGTGCTCATAGAATTTTATTAACAAGAAATGACTTCATCAAGTGACATCGTCTTCCATATTGGATATTTCGCTGGGATTCGAACTTAGAATTATTTGGAAATTTTATTACCAGGACATTTGCAATTTATCTAGTGGATAATGTTTTGAATTACTTTTGGAATTGATTCTTAAAACCGTAAGTTTATTTTCTCTTTTCTGGAAAATATTTGTGCTTAATAAATTGTTTATTAAGTTTTTGCAAGCTTGTTATTTTCACTCTTTCTATGTTACTGTTTATTTGAGAATAAGCACGTAACTATATATATATATATATATATATATATATATATATATATATATATATATATATATATATATATATGTGTGTGTGTGTGTGTGTATATGTATATGTATATATGTGTGTGTGTGTGTGTGTGTGTGTGTGTGTGTGTGTGTGTTGTTGTTGTTACAAGCAAAGGTTTTAATACCGAGTGAATCAAACAACTGTATGAGCTAGGCTGATATTCCATAGTGTCACCTATTTCCAAAGACATCAAGGAAAATATCGTGTTCAACATAATTCTTATTAAACCTTCACGTACTACAGTAATTCCACTCGAATCACCTGTTGATTACACATCACGAAACTGTACCTTAACATTTGCATATGGTTTGGTTGTGTCATATATGTATGATCCCAAACACCAAACGCAAAGAATTACTCATTTACCTCATAGTATTACATGTTACATTTCCATTGAGCCTGTCACGTAACATTACATTTTTTAAACGTATTTCACATAGTATTGTAGTTTACTTTTTTGTTGAGTTAACAATCCCAAGTAAGGTCGTATTAACTTAGAATATATGCTGAAAATTGCATGAAAATTGTTGAACAAATGTTGAATTGATAAACATTTCATTTTGTATATGATATATACGAGTAAGTTGACGTAAATTATTCCTGAATGTTGGACAAACTTTCAGTACGTCTCTGATTAGGTGAATGATCCATAAATATTGGCAAAGGATAAACTTGGACGGAAATTCTAGTAACATATTTACGAGCTAATCCGGCATACAGTAATATGCCTTTTTCGAACTTGACAAGATTTGCTGAGGTTCAAAGAGACTTGACTGGCCCTGAAAATGACTGTTGGAGGTTAACCAACAAAGGTTAAAATATCTCATGGACTTGATTCAGAATTCCTTACATTTGCTACCCAATCTATAATGTATCTAGTTCTTAATCTGTATTTCTGGTTCGTCTCCGCTTATATTTAAACTCTTCTTAAGTATTGCGTTACTTCCTTTAGGATTCATGCCTTTAATCTCAATCTCCTGAGTCTCCTCTCCCAAAGCGCTTTTAAGCGTCTCCTTCAGCATTCATTCGTGAACAAGATCTTGACATGTCCACAAGCAGAGAATTTCCTCCATTAGATGCCTTGTGTTAGTATGTTTGTAGACGTTCATCCTGTCCAAGAGGGTTTTCAGTCTTCTTTTTCTCAGTTGGTGAGGAGTCAACGAAAATTGCCAAGATTGGCAGAAGAACAGTTTAATGTTAAAGAAGCTTAAATGACGAAAAACCTCATTTCATGTATAGATGCGGACATGAAGACAAACATCTCTACGTATAGTACACAGAGAGAATAGAATACGGTTCAGAAGGAATCATGTGAACACACATTATCCTCTTTAGAAAGTCAACGTATTATTGACAGGGAGAATATTTAAGAAGATGTGGTAACTTTTACAAAACAAAAGACATAACAATCCATGCCATTTTTCACAAAACTGCTGTGCCACATTGAACGAGACATATCATCTCTCCTATTGAGAGTTTATTATGTAAGACCGAACGGTGGATATTCTTAAGTTTACGTTGTGAATGCCATACAAACATACACGTATGAAACATACAATAATTTGGCAATGATTGAGTAGTAGATGTTTTCCTGAGTCATGTTGGTGGCCCCGAAAAAACGCATTTGGATTTTGTCATATATCGTGTATGCTACACAATTCCATAACAGCGTCACCTCAGGGTTTGGCATTGCAATTATTTTAAATTAGATGTCCTTCGTTCTACAACGAAAGGTGTCGTCTTATAAACGAACCTTCCTCCGCTGCGACAAATATGGCTACTGCTGAGAGAGCCGTTCAAACAATAGTTTGATTTTGAAGCTTAAATTAAGATATCGTACAGCTATCAACACATGTACAAAGCATGCCAAACAAGTACTTGCTGCGAATAGTTCTCTTTCTCATCCCATTTCTCGGATTCAAATGAATTAAGTTTGCAGTTGGCACCAAACTCAAACCCCAGTTAGACACGAGGTAGTCAGTGCAAGAATCAGAATTGGACGTATTTACATAATCCTCTTTTACATGGGAAAGCTGAACATCCACCAGAGGACGTCTACTGCAATGGACCGTTCACCGTGATTCACTTTTTGCTAGATTGTTGGTATCTCAGACCTACGACCGTTACTACGATAATCATCACAAAAAGAATGTTTTAACATGGTAAATGTGTTTTGTATTTTAAATTTCCTAAAGAAAACTGACATTTATTCAAAAGTATAGCTTGTGTATAATCCCGTTTCCTTTGATATGACTAACCATCATTTGTACTGTTCACTTATCCAAATTTATCTTTATAATCCCTAATTATTATTTAAATACATCATGTACATACCCCATTGTTCGGGAACTCTCATATATCTTCATCATATTATTCTTGTGGTTTTGTTCTTTTATCGCTCGTTTTTAATCAACCTTATTGATACATACCATTTTTAACATAAATCATTAAAATCAATCAATTCCCCCAGCCGAGACCATTTCTCCAACAGACGGAACTGACGATAATTTGATTGGTTACATTGATCAATTACGAAATGCCTCAACCAGACATTGAACAGACATTTTCTACAATACTGCCCTTCGAGTTTTTACCTTTGATCCGTGTAGTGTTTGTACCACCAAGAACTTTATCTCAATTACATGTAGATTATTATAAATACATTTGTTTCTTACTGTCATCGCAAGTTATGCTTGGAATCTTCATAATTAAACTGTAACTTGTGTGAATACACTGCAGCTACCTCAAGGAAGGATTCAATAAGCATTTCGAACAAAGTCAATTCTTAGACAATGTGTTGAATTATAAGGACTTCAAATAACTACCAAGTAGTAATGACACTAACAAAATCAAGACTTCCAATAACGTCCGTTATTTTGTATTATGCCGAAAAGTTTTCTTCCTTTACATCCTAATCTATATCATGCCATTGGGATGGATTTTTATCTTCGTTGTAGGGGATTTACGGCTAGAATTTTAAACGACATACAGGATAGGATTCATACGAATGATCTTCAGACTTCCGTGACGAATTACATTTCATGGTCACTTTACCCATATAAAACATCCGTTTCATCAAGGAGTGTCCAATCACAGGTATGCTATTACTCAGCAATGTATTATGGTTATCAGACAGGTAGACTAAAACAAGGTGATATTGTGGAAGTCCTCCCTAGTTGGAGTTAGTCCGAGTTTTCTCTGAGCCTTGTTACCCAATTTGAAAGAATTTTGATTCAGAGATTAAGGAAGAAAACCATTTTAAAGTGATGCGTTGATTTGGCTATGTAGTGTGATATGCCTGATATTTAAATTTGATTTATGAGAGAAGACCAGTTTTAAATATGTCTCTTTTGTAACGTCATCATTCACCGTTATTTCACCTTTGGTAAAATTAGGGAGAGCATACGGTATATATGGATGAGAGAGAGAGGAGAGAGAGAGAGAGAGAGAGAGAGAGAGAGAGAGAGAGAGAGAGAGAGAGAGAGAGAGAGAATTCCTCTGTCGTTATTCCAAACCAAATCAATGATCGTCTGCCATTACCTTCGTGGTGTTGATATAAAAAATGAAATAATAAATATGCTCATGAAAATGACATGCAATCATAGGTCAGTTTAATACGGAAAGAATTTTAGAAAGCTGCCACTCCCTCATTCTCGCCCTCAGAATTTAGTATAATCTTCTAATTTTTAGAAATATATATTTAAATAAAAGATACATTCAAGTTAAGCTCAATATACACAATCCTTGGAGTTGTTTCTCTCTCTCTCTCTCTCTCTCTCTCTCTCTCTCTCTCTCTCTCTCTCTCTCTCTCTCTATATATATATATATATATATATATATATATATATATATATATATATATATATATTGATTACAACTTTCAACTTCACCTTAGTTTACTTTGATATGCAGTGTATTGTAATAAAAAGACAAGTTAAACTGAATGAAGTGCAAAAATATTCCCGACATATAGAAAAATAAAAACGAAATACAACACTCAACTGTCATGTTAAAGTAAACATGATACCTGTCAAAGATCTATAATAAAAAAAGATCTATAATAAAAAAGATCTATAATAAAAAAGGCATAAATACATTTTTCTTTCACTCCGCATATCTAACAAGAACTCTACGGTCTTGAATTTTCAATCACTTAATGGGCATTTCGACCAATTTTGAATTTCACAATCTCAGTCATTAGATAATGAGAGTGTATTATAATATTCTATAAAATGCACCCAGTGGTATACATGTACAAAATGTTCTCAAGCGCAACATATCTATTTCAAACTCACCAAACGTAAAATGCTAAATCTTTGCTACCTATCATGCACATACACAATTAATACTTAAACACTGAAAGAAATTCGAGTCAAAGATTCGTGTTTCTAAAAATATATTTTAATAAAAGTACATTAAAGTACAATCAGCAAATGCATAAATATGCTAAAAATGTGACTAAAGTATTGACCTGACACGAATTTTATCTTTTCCAATAGACATACTCGCTATATTCGTGTATAGGGGGTTTGGGGTCGAAGGGGTGTTACCTCCGACGTATGTCAAAATGTTACCTGTCTATGTAAAATGAATAAATCATTGCTATACTTACATGTTAACATGACTACCTCTTAATAAGTAATATTTTCCGTTAATCGCTCTTGATTTCATAATTATTTCTAGAAATGTTGCTTCTGTTCATCGCCATTAAATATATTAAGCATGTGTCCCACGTGATATCTAATCTTCCTCTTTCTACCCCAGCGCGTCAGAAACGTTTCCTGGTTTTTGTTGTAAAATAATATTTCACGTTGGTCATTAAGCAGTTTTCAAAACCTGCCGAGCGTACGTTTTACTCCATTTGATAAAATCTGACAACTTTGTCAGGCCTCCCTAAACCTGGTAAGTTATTTACATTTATAGTCGATTAAAGACAGTGTTTCCAACCATTATGCATCTTCGCTATAATCTTGTTCTTCCCTGCTGGTCCTACTTGTTAGTTATTGATGCTATGCTTTCTTCGTTGTTTTCTTGGTTTTACATTTATTCCAGGACTTATATAGTTTGAATACACAATACAAGCACGACATGACGTTAAAATAATTACAAATTAAGCCCATATGTTTATCATAACAACCTTGATTAAACAAAGTTCGATGTTATTTTCTTACATTATGTTGATGAATCAGATTTTCCTAACCTAAACGTGTCTTTCGGACTTAGAAAGTACACAAATGTCGATGGTAAGTTTAGGAACTATTTATTACATTTCACAGAAAAAGGTTTCCTACTCTCCATAGAAGTTAAAAGTTAACATCTCTCGGGTGACGTTATTAGCAACCTTTTATGTGGAATGCTATCAGATTTACCGTTTATATGATGTTGGAAGTTGAAATTAATATCTTGAATCTTAAGATAATGTTACAATAATTACATACATACACATAACACAAATCAAGCTTTCTAAACAAAACCTAATTCGTTGATTAGTGAAGACATGAAGAAAAAAGTTAATGTTTTCAAAGAATGGTTTGATGCATTACCTTCTTGTGTGGAGTATATTCATCTGTGACATTACCGGTCGTAAGTATTTACAATTTATTTTAAGCCGCTGGACCAAATATCTTGCTTTAATTTCGACCTAAATAAATGGTTGCAAAATGACTATTTATATTAGTATTATATTGGTTTTTGTATAACATCTCAGACTATTTATATTAGTATTATATTGGTTTTTGTATAACATCTCAGACTATTTATATTAGTATTATATTGGTTTTTGTATAACATCTCAGCAAAACTAGTATTAGTATTATATTGGTTTTTGTATAACATCTCAGCAAAACTAATAATGGTTATTTAGTACCCTGGCAATAAGGAAAAAGCGTCTTAAACAAACACACAACACGATAGCTGAGCTAGGTTGATCCAGTGGTATGATTCGAATCCTCATTCGTCGCGTCGCGAGTCCGGCATTCCTTCCACTAACCCATTAAAACCCACTTTTTCATTTCGCATTAATCTAATTCACGTCTCATCTCTCTTAACAAATCAAACGAATGTTACATTGAAGAATAATTTACGTTGTTTAAATTTGCAAAACTCGTTAACATTATATCATTTGTTTAACATTATGGAATCCCCACTGTCAGACGAACGTAGGCAATAGAATAATGAAACTTTTTAAACATCTAACACATAGTTCCCTCAAGCTTTTAAACATTTGTTAAAACAATTTTGTTGACAAACACCAATGTAAATAAAGGGCAAATTTGGTTTTTACCAAATGAGTAATGAATTAAATTGGTGTCTTTTTAAGTTTAATGCTATCAAATTTATATGAGATCAACGTATAATGCGTCACCGTAGTCTATTCGTCGCATTAGTAGTCAGTGAATTCACTAAATTGCCACACTGCAGACATCGTAGCAATATGACTGAAAAATTGTTAAAGCTACGTTAAAAATCCAAATCTCTCTCTCTATCTCTCTCACGCACACACACACACACACACACACACACACACACACACACACACGTAGTCAGTGAACTTGTGTGACTAGCACACACACACACACACACGTAGTCAGTGAATTTGTGTGATTAGTTTTTTCCTCAACATGCCCCAAATATGAAGACAACTCTTGCCGGAAACTTTATATTAGGATACTGAGTAATGTTTTATTTGCTTGATTTGGGGTTTCACAAAAACTAAAGATATACTTGTGAGATCAGATAAGGGTGTCCTGTAAGGGCCAAAAATGACACACCAGAGAATCTCTTCATATTACGCTTAGGCTGAAACGTGGGTAGTAAATAAAGTAACAAACCTTCATAATTTAATCGAGGCGATTTTACGGGAAAGATGCGGTGTGAACCGCCATTACTGTTACATTCACTGTTTTATACATGCATATATCTCAAATGAAATCGTTTTCTAACAATGATTATTTCTTTGGATATATATCTATACAAACCTTTATTTGCAGTCTATTTAATGTCGACATAAATACCTCTGTAATTAAAAATCACATCAAACCTTTTACCAGTGAACTGTCTTGCAAACGTTTCAGCTCAAACTCTGAGCCATCCATTTTATAATTGCATGCATTATACATGGCTTTACATTTCAAATTGCATTGAATTATAACATATTTGATGGTGGTGTCCTAACTGTGATACTGGAACAGGTGTCATTTTGTATTTGTAAAATAAAGTTTAGTTTTTAAGTCATGCAGGAATCTGGTTTTAGTTTCCAGTCCTGACTGGTAATAATTCTAGTTTCATGACAGATTAAAATTAAGATCTCCACCAAAAAGTATCATCTCATCCTACTCTCATGTTTCTGTGACTTTTTAGCCTTTGTAATTATTAAAAAGACCCATGAACACTGCTAAGCTTCTCCTACTGTATTAGTTTTTATACGAGAGAAGGTTGTCATTTAAAATCTAAATTGCTCTGAGTGCCCAGAAAGCAAATGCCGACGGTCTAGGATGACAAATAACTCAATGTGAATGGTATAAAATGTTAATAAAACATATCAAATGTATTCAATAATTTCATCGACAAATTTCTCAATCGTAATTTCTGTCGAACAAATACAAACAATGATATATTCACAGATGGCAAATATTATTTCAGTAATGATTCTGCTGTTCATCTGTCAGTTACTGTCTGACTTTCGTTTATTTTTTATACTTCCGGTACCCTTAACTGAGTGCTCTCCTGTCACTTCTGGACATAGACCACAATTAATTTTACTATATGTTCTCTACATATATTTCTCAGTACTGACCTTTCCACAGTGTGACAATCAATACAAATCATATGTTAATCTAAAATACCTCCAAAGATGACTTCACGGTGAAATTCTTGTCAAGGGTTGGTCGGCATTTTTTTGAGCTGCTGCACTGTAAACAGAGCAGCATGTAAACAGAACACATATTTCACTTCCGGATCATCACCAAGGCCTTATTACTCCATGTGCACTGTCGCCAAATTACACACTGACAACCACTCTCTCTGCTCATATTCTCAAGAATAAACAATTACCTTTAAATCCCTACCAAATATGCATCAATATAACTCTTCTATCACCACCAAAATGAGAGAGGAAAAAATGTTCTAAAAATAGACTGGAACTACATTCGTGGGTACTGAACTGGAAGTATTAATTGTGGTGTGATTCCTGACAGGCCCAACTTTTTGGGGCAAATTTTAGTAAAACTATTATATTTGAATGCCACACCTATTTGAACTTTATACATGAAGTCTTTTTGAATTTCCTTGCATACAAGTCATGTGACACCTGCTGGAAAGTGTGTAGTGCTGGTGTTATACAGGGTGCACGTGCTGATTCATGTGTTCTTGAGAAACCAAAACTAAATTTGCTATATCTTCCTTATTTATAGGACTTTTTCAATGCTGGTAAAACCTAATTGTACTACAAGATAAGGCCTGTCTGAAAATATGTTTAAAGTTTATACATTTGGATCATTTAAAATTTTAATGGAAATTTAAATAAACATTTAAATTTATAAACTAAATTTTATTGAAAAATTAAATTTTCATAAAAGTTTGAAAACAGATTTTGTCAAAGTTTAGACAGAAAAGTTGATCAATCAATGGTCTTTAAAATAAATGGTAGTTTGGGTCTGTGTAACTGGGAACGATTTTCCCAGGGGTAATGAAGTAGCATGACTCATAGTGATTTTGGCAACAAACCGCAATATGCCTGTCAAGGTGCATATAGGTGTACACACTAAAGAAGCAATAATAGGTGCTATGTTCCATATTTATTGTGTCAGGTATTTAGGCAGTTATTTGAATAACTTATAGTGCACTCAAATTTAAACATCTGATGGGACCACTTCCATGTTTTATAGGAAAATTGCATTACATTTCAGTGTCGATAACTACAAAAAGCGACTATAAGATAGGAAAATAGTTTTTAGGCAGGCTTTACCTTACTGAACAATGGTGCTAATCTCTCTCATGAAGATCTAAGCCATATCCTTGAGGTGCTTTATATTAGTGTTGTGATATCATGATCACTTATGGCAGTACACTGCATATGTCCTTATGAAACCTTGCTATCACCACCTGACTACTGGAGAGCTTCCAAGCTGATCCACCACTAACACTTTGTTCCAGATACCAGCCTAGACCTGAAAAGATATAAAATGTTTCACTTATATCTAGAAAACAGTAAGATGTATGCAAATGAAGTTAAAATGTGTTAGATATAGTGATTTACAAATAACATTCAGGCTGCAAGCATAGGAAATAAATATTAAACTTGACAGAGTGACACTCAGAAATGTGAAGTAATAGTCATGTATTAAAGTAATAAATTCATCCTAAAAGTATATGAAGTTTCTATAAGCATATCTGGTCATGCACAGGTGAAATAACTAATCAGGTAGACTATGCATCACAAACTTTAAGGAAATGCGGGGACGGTGAGGTTTGATCATTGGTGGAAACTTTAGTACATGCCAGTATACAGGAAAGTCAAGCGACACTGTAGTAAAAAAGAATATATTACTATAAGCAATCTTATTCATGAGGGAAATAATAATTCTGGATATTGCAAGAGAATACAGCCAAATGTGGCCACACATATCAACTACAGGTACCAATACATCCTATATCATAAACTAAATGTGAAATTCTGATCCCCAAAACTTGTAAACAAGAATGGAAATTTGCATATGTGGGACATATACAATGTAATTGTTATGATCAAATGTGCAAAAATAATTACAATGATCTGTTTGAACATTTAAAGTGTATTTTTAAGGGTGTTTGATACCAATTATTAACCTCAATGGTTCAATAGAATCAGATATCAGCTGATAATGCAATACCGCACTCTATCCAAGTACTGAATTGAAATAGGTTACCATACATGGGCATATTAATGAAGAAAATAACATTTTGGGATAAATTTAGTGCACACAGCCAGAAATTTGTCTTACAGATTCACTGTAGGTACAATGTCAGCCTATATGATATACTGAATGTGAACTTTGGATCCCAAACATTCTAAAATATGTGAATATTTGTTCATGTGGGATATGTAACCATGCTAAGATCAGTTGTACACAGTTAAACTCAAAATATCTGTTTGAATATATCTTATGCAATCTTTAGAGTGTCAGGTAGCAAATATTATTAGTAATTAACAATGCATAAATTAAGATGGATCATTAGAATTCACATAACATCATACAGGCCACAATGCCGCACTTCACTAATCAATATCTTAACCAAACTGAACAATAAAATTGAATTTATTTTGTGTTCACCTTACATCATTTTGCTTTTTTCTTACATCCAAGGGTAAATATACATGTGGGAAGTATATTTTATCCCTTCAGCCTGCATTTCATTCTCAGAAAGTTTAAACTGATTTAGTAGAGAACTTGAGTAGGTTCTAGTATGAAGTTTTCATCACTGTCCTCTCACTAAACACCCTGTAACTATATTTGTTAACAATTACTAAAGGCTATATAAGCATATATGTGTTACTCAGGAAGTCACCCCATCATAAACACATAAATTATCTGATTGGACCCCTAATAAATAGTTTGAATGATCAATACAAAATAGAATCTGTCTTTCATACATTTTAAATGTATGTCTCATTTTGACTTACAAAGATATTTTCTCTGACAAAATTTGACAAATATCCATCATTGTAGCTTGTATATGGTGTAGGAGTATAAACATGCTCATATCATTTGATATAATTTCCAAAAATATTATCTATGTGCATTTTAAGAGGCAAATTTTAATTTTTTATTTTTTAAAAAAAAATTATTAAAATTTTAAAAAATATAATTAATTTTTAAATTCTAATGGCATTTTTCTATTTTAAATGTTAATATATATAACACCTTCAAATTTCATGTGTTTATCATTAATATTAAAAATTTTATAGCATATTAAAGTTTCATTAATAATGCCTGTACAGGACATAGACCACAATTAATTTTACTACATGTTCTCTACATATATTTCTCAGTACTGACCTTTCCACAGTGTGACAATCAATACAAATCATATGTTAATCTAAAATACCTCCAAAGATGACTTCACGGTGAAATTCTTGTCAAGGGTTGATCGGAATTTTTTTGAGCTGCTGCACTGTAAACAGAGCAGCATGTAAACAGAACACATATTTCACTTCCGGATCATCACCAAGGCCGTATTACTCCATGTGCACTGTCGCCAAATTACACACTGACAACCACTCTCTCTGCTCATATTCTCAAGAATAAACAATTACCTTTAAATCCCTACCAAATATGCATCAATATAACTCTTCTATCACCACCAAAATGAGAGAGGAAAAAATGTTCTAAAAATAGACTGTAACTACATTCGTGGGTACTGAACTGGAAGTATTAATTGTGGTGTGATTCCTTCTGGACTCATCCTTCCTACACTTCCGGTACTATTTAAAACGTGCTCCTTCCGGCACTGCGCTTACACACAAAAACTGCTGATGTCACAATAAACGCCTCTACGATACATCCTTGTCGAGGTTCACACTTCTACTGATTGAATGATGGATTTAGTCAGAACATAAGCGGTTGTTTATTGAGACACCACGCTATATTTGAATCTCAGTTTTATTGGATACGGTCAAATCTGCCCTGGGGTAAATTACCACTTTTTTGTAATTGCTTCTTAGCCGACCGTGACATCACTGACGGATTGCAAAACAAACATTGGAGCTTCTAGCTTGTCTTCCATGTCGTCTAATTCCCTTTGAAGTTACTGTGGGTGGGTCGTTGCATAATGGTTAACAACTAACAGTTAGTTTCTTTATGTAAAGAATTGGGTCTATAGTCTTAATCTTACATAATACGTATTGACATCATCCGGAGTATTCTTAACTACGAATTAACTACCATAAGATATGTGTATACATGAAATAAAAAGCGTCAGCAATTTGTCCCCACAACGTGATAAATACATGTTGACGTTTTCATTAACGCCGAACCACATGTAGCGCGAGGCTATTCAAACGGATCAAGGAGTCTGACAGTACAGCTGGTAAAGGAAAAAACTAACAACAACATGGTACAAGGGGTGCATATACCATAGAAAGTGTAATAGATGCGGGGAAACCGGCCACACGCCCAACAAATGTAATAGAGACGAAACGAAAGACACATCTATCCCGGAAAAACAAACAACTATCATTCCGGAAAAACAAATAACCAGCAGAGAACAAAGTTTATCGCAAACTTCGAATAAGACCAAGGGAGAAACTGACCAGCAAAATAAAAAACCCAAAGGAAACAACAAGACTAACATCAAAAGCCGAGAAAATCAGACAATACCTATCAAAACTGAGAATGAGAAAGAACTATTGACAGCAGAACAGCAAATTATAAAGAGGAGAGTTTATCGCAAACTGCGAATATGACCAAGGGAGCAACTGGCCAGCAAAACAACAAACCCAAAGGAAACAAAAAGACTAATACCCAAAGCCGAGAAAATCAGACAATACCTAACAAAACTGGGAATAAGGATGGAAAAAACAACAAGAAGTCAATAAAACGACAAACCAACAAGGGAAGATAACACACACCATTCAGGACGATAATAATACGACAAGGGAAATTAAGAAACCAGGAGAACTAATGACAGCAGAACAGCAATTTATAAAGGAGAGGCTAGAGAGAAGAAAGGAAAAAAGTAAAAGAATAAGAGAAGAAGAGCAATTAATGGTGGAACAAGCCTTATACAATTATGAGTATCTAGAATGAATGAATTGAGACCAAAATTGATCCAAAATTTCTTACTGCAACAACCTGAGCAAGAAGAAGGAAGCTTAGAAAAATTTTCAAAAAAAGAGAATACTATGAATAACATCTACCAATAAAAAAATAAGAAATGACAATAATTCATTATATATTAATATATATAATGAATTATTATATATTTAAAATTATTATATATTTAAAAAATATAAACCAAATATATAGCATACAAACCCTAACATTAACAGGAGGGTCTTTCCATAATGGTCTGCGAAGATCAACGGGAAGACAACCCTCCAAAAAAAAAAAGTAAAGGAAACAACTACAACATACGCAGATTGCGATATATTGAAGAGGTCTAGATTTACCAGAGTTGACATTTGTACCACTTACCTCCTGTACCTGTTGCAACAAGTATACTATGTCAATGCTGGACAACCGTATCTTATGATCGTTTCACAAATGTTCAGCATGTTCACCACAAATGGTTTCTCATTACTCCGTTATCGCGATTGTAGTAACCAGGCTTGTACTTAAATTCAGTCAGAAACAAGTGTCAACTAATCTGATTTGGCTCCAAAGCTATTTTCATGTGAATTCGGTCGGGTCGTTTTGGTCCACATACTTTATATTAAGGGTATTGTAACTACTTTAATAACGATGTTTTCTTTGGAATTGTATAACTTTGCGCAAAATATTGCCAGTAATCATAGTGCCATATCAACTGACAACATATTCTGATAAAATTATATGAAGCTTGATTTATATTTAAATGCGACATTTACGAAATTTTATTAAGATTAATCTTATATTTAGATTTCTTTCAAAAATGATACTTCTCATTATTTCCCAGATTCGTTGAACAGTTCAAACTTAACATTAAGAAAGCAACCACCACCCTTCGCTTTTACGTGCGATTTTTATGTTATTTTATGTATAAATCAATTTAAATAATGTAAAACCGATTATCCTGCCAAATTAATAGTATAATGTTTTCAAAGTAGCTTAATCACCTTTTAATAAATTGAGACGGTTTGCTTTATTTTATTGAAAAATAGCAATATTACTGATAATGTAAAGACAGTGAAAAATGGAGTCAGTGCAGTTACATTTTATTGCACCGATATGACAATGTGAACCTATACAATTTATTATTTAATTCAGTACCTCTATGTTCTGCGGATCCTGTGTATTTTATATTAAGTACGATAGCAATAACATGAAGACAATGGTGGTTCTATCTCTTGCGAATGATTAAATTTACATTAGAAATCTCTGTTTACAGCAGCGTATGATATTTGTGATTGCTTCATTCCTAATGTATCATTTAAATTTATGCAAATTATCGACACAAAATCATCTGACAATCAATTTACTAAACTGTTTAAATGCCATTAGAAATGATACCACGAGAGAGAGAGAGAGAGAGAGAGAGAGAGAGAGAGAGAGAGAGAGAGAGAGAGAGAGAGAGAGAGAGAGAGAGAGAACATGTTATTATTGAGGTCATGTAATTCGTGACCCAAAATGTTATTATGACATTACGAATATTTTGACATACCTCTTTTATATGTGGTTTTATTACATCGACAATAATCCAAATGCAGTTTATGTATTACAGTCCTAATTTGTAAGATTGGTAAGTGCACTTTTTAGTTAAATTTTCTTCATATTTGATTACCTGTTTTATAACATCTTAAACTTGTGTCCTTTGGATGTTTTTTGTTAAAACAAAAGACCAGTCTAACAGAATAATTTAAATATAATTCCTCAAAATACCCCGCTCCTCATAATGCTATAAGGAAACATTTTACAAATAATTTTCAATTTTATAGTAAACACCAAATGTGCCAAAGGCAAATGCTGTGAACCAAGCAGACTGGACTGTTTGTGTGATCTTTTATGATGTGAAATAAAGATAACCTTTGAGGAATGAGATGACAACTGAAACAATCTGTTGAATTCTACAAAATCGTTTTGGATTTCTCTTTAGGGTTCTAAATGCTGGATATGATACGCAACATTGTAGTCTCAGTAAATCTTTATTTGCATTCCAAAGTAAGATAAAGACAAAATTCGTTAATAACTGGAGACCAATTTAATGTAGATTACAAGATTTCTTCGTCATCAATTGTTTCAAGGGTCAACAAAGTCCTGCCTTAATTATTAGTGATATTTAAAACAGTGGTAGGATATGGAGATTCATTGAACAAAATACATACAAATTAGCACCCGATGCAGTATCTTGAAGGAGAAAACGAATTAGGTCTTCTATTATTGATAGATTTCGAAACAGATTTCCACTCGATCAACAGGACTTTCTGAAGAATAACTGAAATCTTTCAAGTTTGGGAAATTCATTTGTCAGTGGTTTAATAATATTCGGCAATAAATCAAACAAGTGGTTTCATTTGTTATGGATATTTATACCCATTTTTCAGTTTGGTGAAAGGTTGTTGCCATGAGACCATTTAGCATCCTGTCTATATATAATGTGAATTAAACTTATTGCATTTAACATTTTAAACAATAACACGAATAATACAAGCATCTTCTATGATGAAATAGAGTTTATATTATGGTAGTACGCTATGACGGTATTGTTTATTATTATTAGATTCTCCTTTGTCCTGGAAGACAACCATGCAGAATATAAACGACGTTTGCTTCGGCATCATGTCTACACAGCAATGTTATCAAATCAAAAACTTTTTGGATTGGAAATATAAAAATTCAAATAAGACACTATGTCCCAAAATTGATATTAACTGGTCAATCGACAATGTTAGACAGGGTGTATATAACTCTTTGAATTTGCAGGATATGGTTGAACCTAATTATTTCAAAAAACTGAAAAAATTGCGCTGCTGGTAGAGCAGCATCAATGTGCCCCTTTTTGAAATAAAATTCTTTGATAAAATGCTTGATTTTGCCCAAATATATTTTTTTAATGCTTTACCAGGTCCTCTACAATTATAGAAACTAAACTAAAGACGTTATTTTTCAAGTTTATTTGGGTGTCTAAACCCAAGGGTAAAACTCTTACAAGTTTATGTAAAGGAGAGTGATTGAATATGATTCACTTGCACTCATTTGTGTTATACTAAACATTCCTGGCTTATGTGTCTTATACTTAACGAAGATGGTTTAATGCTAAAAAAAAATTCCAATCAAATGGAGGTATAATGTTATTAAATTAAGAAAACCAATATTAAAGAATCTCTAAAACAATTAAAAATATCATCTCGCGCCATGTTATTTTTGCTTTATCTCAATGGAAAAATGAACCATGGACTTGCATGAATACTCGTCTCAAGTTACTCTTAATTTAGTAATTACAGATAATTGTAAAGCATACAGAAGCTGGGGAACAAACCGTGTTGTACATATACAACACCCTTTTAATGCACAAGGATTTCATGTAAGATTTGATGAAATAAAACAAACAACACAATAATAATAATACTAATAATAATAATAATAATAATAATAATAATAATAATAATAATGACTTTGTATAACGCCTAATCTTTCGAAGCTCTAAGCGCTTTACACCATCAATAATGATATAACTACACTATAGAAAAACAAATCACAAAAATAATGAAATTGGGAAACATGCAAACATGCTAAAAACATATAAGATACAAAACATGATTAGGTCTCTAGGTTTGTCCCTGCAGTCGAAACAGGTGAGTTTTAAGAGCACTCATAAAAGGGATCACTGTGTTTTTGTGTCTAATTTAAATGGGCAATTCGTTCCACGTCACCGGGCCCTTGTATGCGCACGAACGTTGTCCATATGACTTTGTTTTCACCTTGGGAACAATGGGTATACGATTGTCAGAAGAAGAGAGTAAGTATATAGCTGGTGTATACACATGGGTGAGGCTGGATAGATATGTTAGACTGGAATCTATCATTGAAACATGGCACACAGAACAAATTTTGTGTTTGATTCTGTATCAAGTCGATAGCCAGTGTAGAGTACAGAGCAATGGTGAGGTGTGCTCTGATCGAGGTACTCTAAAGATGATCCGTGCAGCTGTGTTTTGAACGTTTTGAAGTTTCTGGAGTAAATATTGTGACGAACCAGACAGAATTGAGTTACAATAGTCCAGTCTTGAAAGTACTAATTAACACACACGTTTTCTTGGCATCAACTGAAAGATATTTATGAATGGAACTTATGCGTCTCAGTTCAAGATATGCAGCCTTGCGTATATTCATGACATGTTGGTGTAATGTGAGAGTACTGTCTAGAGTAACGCCTAGGTTTTGTACTGACTCTGAGAATTTAATGTTGGTGTTACTGATATTTATTGTCTGAGGTAAATGATGTGAATAAGAAAGTAACTACTGAAAGAAAGAATGGAACTACTTTCCAGATATTACTTGACAAACCTTCACTCCTTAGGGCAAGAGCAAAGAATACATTTATTGATTTAATCCGAAGCAAGATACAAAAACCAAATGGGAAATATGAAACATGGTCCAGGCAGCTAGGGCGCGCCACTGGTGTAAATAAATAGACCAACTCTTTTATTTTGGTTTAAATTTGTAGAAAAGACACAGAACTGTTAAGCTTTACTTTTAGACTTATATAGATCAATATTGCCACAATGCTGTTCCTGAAATGGATCAGATTAAGCGATAATGAAAACTGCACTTTCTGTAAGGAGAGAACATAACAAATTGAGCACTTATTCTATGACTGTTCAGTTACTGAACATTATTATAAAATATTTTGAAAAGGATCCAAACTTATATGAAATAAAATCTTGGATGATCCCATCAACTTTATAAGTTTTGCTTGCAAAATATTTGTATATACGGATCACCTTATGCACCAAAAATAAAAACAATCTCACCTATTTTTAAATTATGTTTGATCATACAAAAAGGATGGAAATTATGCCATCAAAGTGAATAACAGAAGTGATGAATTTTAGAAAAAATGGACTCTTTTGTCAACGTTTGATATAATTTTTATGATATTTCGTTACTTTCACATGAAAAGAAACTAACGGGCAACATATAACACCTTGGGGTTTGAAAATTAGTGGTTTATTTGTACAAGATTTGTGAGTGCATGTGTGTGTGTGTGTGTGTGTGTGTGTGTGTATGTGTGTGTGTGTGTTATGTTGTGTATAAGTAAAGGAACAGGAGTAAAAATTA
This sequence comes from Unio pictorum, assembly GCA_030141615.1. Taxonomy (NCBI): domain Eukaryota; kingdom Metazoa; phylum Mollusca; class Bivalvia; order Unionida; family Unionidae; genus Unio; species Unio pictorum. The sequence goes on along the minus strand of JARLTB010000001.1, from coordinate 16,124,852 downwards.
ATTTTAAGGTAATGTCCCATATTCCTGGTCAGGTGATGATGTAGGAAAACATGTAAACCACTTATGTTCCATATTTAAAAAAAGATTTACAAAAGAAATCACTAATTGTTTTATTAAAATGAAAACTATTCAACCTTTCATATAATAAGTATTTACTTGTTAAAAATGATTTGCAATAAACATAGAAAATTACCTTAAATATAACCCATGTAATTATTTAACAACCATATACTTATGCATTCGGCAACTAACAATATCGAGTGGGATTTGGTAAATCTTTCTTATGACGATTCATTTTAAAGTCGGAGAGATATAATATATCTTGTTGAAACTAGATATTATACGTCCACATTCTTTTTTACATAAATGTATATGAACTCATTATATAATGTTTATATTAAGCCATATTGGGCCGAAACGACATCATATGCTGGCCGAATCGACCCGGATGACATAGGGTGCCGACACAACGGGATCGAATCCATCCGGCACGAACTAGTTTTGAGCCGAAATGAGCAACATCAATTTTACTTGTACCTAGGCTTTACCTGTGTAGACCAATATATGTTTATAGATGAAATCCGTCCCAATGCCAAGTACTAATATTAGCACCCCTACTTCATCGACGTGCTACGTCGTTGAGGCTACGACATAGCTTGCTCGTACGTAATTTGCACTTTCTAGTTCTCTCATTCCTTGTCTAAGTACGCGACCATTTGAGGCAAGAATAAATATATCGCAGTGATTCGAATCTTTTGCAGTGACCAGTGATCTATACCGCGACCATAGCCTGTACAGAAACCAAGAATTACTAAAGTGCGAAAAGTAAAATCTAGTTCGCAAAGAACTCTATTTATTTTCTTTATTTATCAAGTTCAAATATTCTTTATTTAAATCAACGATAATGATAAAATTGTTGATTAATTCATTTTTAATGTGTATGTTCATTTATCAACTTGAGTAGTTACCTTTTTAATGATAGAGAATAACAAAATAACATTAACGCATTTACAACATGTATTTTCATGTCATTTTGGTCACAGACAAGTAATGAAAACAGAAACATTGTTACATGACTTGTAAGCAGTCGAGAACTTGTATTTTCTTTACTTACGTCTATATTTAAACTCGAAATCCTTTTGATGAGCTGGCAGGAGATAAAACAATGTTACTAGCATAGATTTAACTGCTCAATGGATCCAATAGTTGCATTAATTTCAACGTTGGTGTAGCCTTTGATAGGGTTAGGCCACAGTTGGACAAGTAAACAATAGTAGATATACAAGCACTTATTATGTGTAATTTAGTATACATTCTATACCCTAGGTGTAACAACAAACTCTTAAAGATTATTGAGACCTTTGTGAAAGGACACAAAGGGAATATTAATTCCCAAACAATCGCTACAAAGCCAAAATCTCGTTTCACTTAAGTGTATGTAACGGAAATGCCATACGAAATTCCGTTGCATATAACAAAGCTTTCGAAGAAAGTTTGGATGCAAAGTACACAATAGTAAAATCTCACAGTTTAAAGAGAACCATGACATTCATAATAGAACCATAATTCTAGAAATATGAAAAGATGATGCAAGAAAATTTCCAACCTGTTGCTACGCAATCGATGCTGAAATACGGGACACGACCCACAGAGTTAGAAAACCAATAAAACAAAAGCCAGTGAACAAATCGTTACAACTACTAGAATGCAAACTAGAAAATCACGCATGAAATTAAAAGGAGAATATTGTGACGAAGTATATGCATGTGGCGGGATGCTTCCAATATGTTATTAAAACAATCATAGAATTCCCTCTGTTTTGCTGGAAATTAAATTTAGTGAAATATAGATGTAAAGCTCTGAGCCCCCAGCCAGCAATACCGCTGGTTAGATGGTGAAATATACATAAAGGTTAAAATTCATCACCATCAGTCTCTTGACCAAATGTGGTCGTTGACGCACAGTGGTGCTGAACATCTGACCACTTCCCTCCACTTGTCTCAAGCATGTACCAATGCCTGTGTCTCTGCAAAACTTTTTCTGGTCCATTCTGTGATTTTGTCACTCCAGTTTTCTCTGTCTACTTCTTCTACCACCTTGGACACTACCCTGCAGTACTGTTGTGGATCGACTGTTGGCTCTAGTGATTTAATTTAATAAAAATTCAATAATCAAATGACTCAAATTTCCAATTACAATCCTTCCGCTAGATCTTTTAATATCACGAAATCCGGAAAGATGGCCGCTATCGCTTAACTGGTTTGATGCATCTCTTCCATTTTTGTGTTAATCTTCATGCTGATATATGTGCTTGTAGTCTATCTTCGACTACATTATTGTGTTTCATCATGCACTGGCTGTTCAGTTCGTATGTGTTTCTTCATCTCCTTCTTTTGGAAACAGGAACCATTATAATTTTTTCTCAGCTTATTAAGACGTCTTTTGTTTTTGAAGAAAAAAACACCATCACGTGATCGCCAGTCGACCGGTTTACTCAATGATGGACCCTCATTAACTGCTTTAAATGGCTACACATTGGATCTTCATATTACACTGTGCTCAAGACTAAATGAACTTGGACTACATTCGTCATTACGTAAATGCAAACAGAAGCGAAGAAAGAAAACGTTGTTTCAAAGCTGGCCGGCGTAGTACAGGAAGAAGAATTCCAGTTATCTCCTTTTCGCCATTTCCATAAAACAGTTTAACAATTCGGCCGTTAATTATGATACCCTGGTGAAAATCCATATTAAATCGTCAACAGTCACAGAGATACCATTGCGTATTGCAATATTCAACGCCCAATAGTTAATTTTATCAACGACCAGAATATCGACATCTTGTTCCTGACAGAAATATGGCTAAAACCATCAGGCGATGAACCCAAGTGCGCGGATATAACACATACTGCTTACTCCATCAATTCATTCCCACACAACTCTCGCAGAGGTGGCATTGCTCTCATCACAAAGACTTACATGATAAAATGTTTTAAGCATAACACAACCTTCAATTTCTTGCCTCATACCGCTTGAACTAGTCCAAACAACACTCACACTAAAACAAAGGTCAGTCAATTTTTTCTGTATCTACCGCCTTCCTCCTAGATGAAAGAAACAAGCTGACTTAATCTCTCTTTTTGTTGCAGTTTCCGAATCTTCTGGAGTATGAAAATTCGATAGGTAGCAACCTAATTATTCTTGGAGATTTCAACTTTCACTTTGACTGTCCTGGAAACCCATACACGTCAAAACTGCTAGATTCCATTTATATTTTCAATCTTAAACAGTCAGTTAACCAGTCAACACATAAAGTTGGTCACATTTTAGACTGGATTCTTCATAGACCTGATCATCATATTCTGCAATCCACCCTTGTATCCCACAAACTTGCATCAAATCATCTCTGCATTATATGCCATCTGGACGTATCAATCATTAACCCTCCACCTTTATTTGCTACAAAGAGAAACATTCGTTTGATAAATAGAACCAAAGTCATGCATGACATCCAAGAAAACATACATGTAAGACAGAACAATTTTCTTTTTTCCGATGTCATGTCAAATGGCATTCAAGGGAAATAACTCTACTTTCCTTGACAGAGAGCAATGTAGCGGTTAACTCGCATTTGTATGGTCCATGACATGAAGAAAAGGAGATAATTTTCTTGTACATGCTTGCCCGTAAATCACAATTTGTTCTGTAATGGTTTTAGTTCAAGAATATTTATGGGTTTCTAACTTATCATCAAAATCAAGGAAGAAAAACATTCAGTTATATGTAGTGTAGAATACAGCTAAATCTGTTATCCTGAGATACACGTATATTTCAACCTACTCTTTCTATTGTATACATATATGATTTTAATGAGAAATTGTTATATTTTGATCTGATTTGTGCAGAAATTATCTCTGACTTAGCCAAGAATACTTCGTTAATAAGCCTTCAAACTTAAACTTCAATAAAGGTCATCGGATCAGTAGTTCCTCCCTTAACAAACTTTAAACATTAAGGTTTGCTTTGTTTTATGTAACATTAGATGGAAAGATAGAAGAGGAAAAAAAAAACATTAGGAAATTGCAGCAGTCAACGTGTACTTGAATACGGCAATGTAAACCGCACTGCTGAGATCTTTAAAGAATCCACGAAAAAATACACATTGACCATAGTATGGATAATACGGTAAAATGAACGGCTATTGCGTACATTTTCCTCGGTATTGTCCTTCCAGTACCAGCTTTAGAGTTGTATTAAATATGAAGTCAGGCATGACAGTGACGTTCAGCAAATCAATTTACTTCACTATTTACTACCTTGATTGTGAAATGTTTGTATCATATATAGACCGAGTGAGGACAGGAAAATATGATTGCAAAAAATCATGGAAAAGAACGGTTTGATCTGTTTTATTCTTTTGTGGATTGTATCGGTCTGTAACGCTGCATTGTGTAAGTATTAACATTTTGTCGTATATTGCTCGAAACGTGTTATTTTACATGTTTCCTCATGAGCAGTAGAATAGGCTGCAGGAGGATCTTTTTGAGTAATATATCATCGGGGAAGCCAAAGCTACATACAATCAGTATTAATTTGGGTATATCACATAATGCATGAACAGATCAGGGTCCATTGTACTCGTTCCACTTATGATTAAAAAGGTCCAGCGTATACCCTGATCTCCTGATCCATTATACTACAACGGATACCACTGAGCAGTGGAAAACTGCAGGTCCTTGTCTTTGTTGTTTATAGCGATGTTCTATAAATAAACCGCTCCGGTGGCCTAGTGGTTAGAGCGTCCGCCGCGGAAGCGGAAGGTCGTGTGTTTGATCCCCGGCCGAGTCATACCAAAGACTTACAAAAATGGTACTAACAGTTGCCTCGCTTGGCGCTCAGCATTAAGAGGTTAGTCCTGAGACTAAATCTGGTGACAACTTTACACAATGGAGAGGACCATTAACAAAGCTGCACTCTACTCCCTGAATAAGAACACTCTCATTTTAAGACGTTTTCTCACAAAAAGGCAAAGTACCTGACAATAAAAGATTCTGAGAAGCTCCTGTGTCATTTAAAATTATAATAGGTGCTGGATTGGCCGAATCACCCAAGAGTGATACAGAAACATTCGATAAGAATGGTTCATAATTCTCCATAATAAAATCAGACAGTGGTTTATTAGACCGAACAAATATATTGCTTTCAATACATGATCGTGATCTCTTAAAAATAAGAGCTTTTTAATATGTATGTTTTGATTCTGATGTCTTTTTTTTGAATTTGTAGCAATCAGAAATAACGTATCCTAATTTCTTGCAATAGGTACACGTAGAAAGAGACAATGATATAGAATCAAGCTTATCAGAAGCTTGATTTTTATAAGTTGTGCCAGTTTGGCTTTTAGAAGGGTTTGTATTAGGCTGAAATACTGTTCTTCCAGACGACTGCTGAGGCGACATCTTAGTTACAAAAAGGAACTTCATGAGTTAAACAATACTCATTTGGCAGCACTAGCAGCATTTTCCAAGCTTTCGATCTTATGCTCATCAACATAGATTATAATGTCAGTATGGACACAGTTCTTGAACTCTTACTCTTCAACCAATATGTTTTCTTAGACTTTCGTAATCTTAATTGACTTTTCTAGAAGAGCACCATCTATCAATGATCCCATGCATATTTGACATATGATGATGATATGTCTTGTCAGCTTCTTTGTTTATAGTTTCTAAAGATTTGCCGATAAGCCTCAGGGACATAACTCATCAAGATATAGTCCTTAACTACGTCATAGTCAACATTCTGTTCTAATGACAGTGAATTGTAGATATCATTAGATTTATCAGTGGGTACATATTGTAGTAATATATTTGCCAATGAGTACACATTGTAGTAACAGGTTTGCCAGTGAGTACACATTGTAGTAATAGATTTGCCAGTGAGTACACATTGTAGTAATATAGTCCAGTGAGTACACATTGTAGTAATAGAGTCCAGTGAGTACACAGTGTAGTAATAGGTTTGCCAGTGAGTACACATCGTAGTAATAAGTTTGCCAGTGAGTACACATTGTAGTAATAGATTTGCCAGTGAGTACACATTGTAGTAATAGGTTTGCAGTGAGTACACATTGTAGTAATAGATTTGCCAGTGAGTACACACTGTAGTAATAGAGTCCAGTGAGTTCACATTGTAGTAATAGGTTTGCTAGTGTGTACACATTGCAGTAATAGGTTTGCAGTGAGTACACATTGTAGTAATAGATTTGCCAGTGAGTACACATTGTAGTAATATAGTCCAGTGAGTACACAGTGTAGTAATAGGTTTGCCAGTGAGTACACATTGTAGTAAGAGTCCAGTGAGTACACATTGTAGTAATAGAGTCCAGTGAGTACATTGTAGTAATAGAGTCCAGTGCTCTCTTGGCCACTTAAAACTCTCAGCATTTATTTCAAAACGAAGTAAATATCTGTCTACTTCTTCGAGAAAAAGGAGGTACTAGCTTTATATTTATTACGTCATCAACAGTCGGGGAGTGTTTTCTTTTACCAGCTCTACTTCTTTTACTTTAACTTGAAATTTTATTTGTCTTACTTTCATCTCTTTCTGAACTTTTAAATGCATTTATGCTTCTTCTTCTTTCCGAAGCTCCAGCTTCCTTGACTCCAATTATATTTCATATTTTAATTATAATTCCATCTAGTATTTTAATTCTAATTCCATCTTGTCTGACACAGACTTACCGATCAAAACCAAAGCATTTTTATCCAAAACATTCTTTTCTACCAAATACAGGACCAAATTATTTTTTATTTCTTGTTTCGTTAAAGAGGACTTTGCTTCGGAACGATCGTGTTTTCTAGCAAGTTGAATTAGTTCATCTTTTTGAAAAGATCTAATTGTTCTTGACCAGGATTTGAAATAACTATTCCCACTTTTGATGAAATTTAGAAAAAGCATTGCAATTTCACTTGGGATCTTCTTTCTAAAATTAACGATCAGGGGAATTCAAATTTCAAAATACACAACGTGTTCTGAAATATCTTAGCCAAAATTCAAGCCAAAGGACAAGCGACCAATTATATGTTACTTGTTTAGGCTCTAATAATCCGTAACATATAAAAGTGAAAAGAACATGCTTTGTAAAATTTAACAAATAATTTATTTCCCTGGAAACAATAATGTAAAAATGAAAAAAAAAACTAACTTGACAGTTTTAAGAATCAAATACAAAAGTAATCCAAGAATAATCCACGAATTAAATTTTAAAAGTCCTAGTAAGGGAATGTTCTAAGGAATTTAAGTTTGAGTCCCAATGAAAGTCCAAGATGGAAGACAATGACGTATGATGTAGTCTGTATAGTGTTGCATCTACTGTTCCTTGTAAAAAGACCAATTCGAATTAATATTTTAAGAACTGTCTTTGTCCAACAATTATGTATGGACACCAAATTATTTCCAGAGAAACGAATACTCTTTTCTAATCCATTTAATTTGAAGACAAATTAAAATAAAACTTAACTAGACAAAATGTTTACATTTAAAAGTCAAGTACTCATAATATAACCATGACAAAAGTCATTCATTTTACTCTAAAAATAATTTTGTTTTAAAAAAAGTTGTTTACATCAAAATAAAAAATTAAGCTGAGGAACTTGGTCAACTTTGAAAAAACGTTCTTAATTTTATGTTTTTGAAAAATTGAACTGAATTTCTGAAAAATGTCATCTCCAGGAAATAAAATTACATTACAATAGCATGTAATGAAAAATATAAAAACATAAAACTAACAAACTACGAGATACTATCTCACCAACAGTTGTCATGTAGTTGCCAAAGAACCTTAGAACCAGACTGCATATTAGTGCCAAATCATTTCAAATCCCGAAGGACATAATATGTATTGCAACGGAGGCCATAAGCCTGAATTTTATTGTAATTTCTCACAGTCAATGGAATAAGCCATACACTATCATGTATTAAACAAGGTATTATCTACTTTTACTTAGCTTACATATTTTGAAAATGTCCAAATTTGAAGTACACGCAAGGAAGAATTAACTACTTCAAATAAGTCTCTAATCCGCATTATTTGTATTTAAATGTAAAAACACGTCATCGATCATTTTTTTATTACTCAGGTACTCGATTTTAACCTTGTAATTTCATCTTAAAAATGCAATAGGTTCTAACGTGCATTACATGTCGATGACAAAGTATTTTTCTTATTTGCGTGTCCCATTTTCTAGGACCCCATATTTACGTTATTTTTCTTCTATTTCCAACTCTTTTAAAGAATGGTCCTATCACAAAATGAATATGGGATGGATCGAGTTGAATCAGTGAGTGTACATACGGATGGAGATCAGTTTATAATTGGCAAAAGGAATGCTTAAATTAAATGCTTAAAATTTAATATGTGTAACAGTAAGGGTAACAGTATAGCCTTAGTAAACTATTTGAAACATTATTTCAGCATGTGACATGCAAATCCCCCATGGTGATGTGACATGGTGGTGTGTCACACCACCGTGCCCTTATTCCTGCCACGAAGGTTACAAGGAACATGACGCAGTGTCCTGGCTTGACTGTTCCACATCCAGACAATGGGTTTCTTGGTTATGGAATCGGCCAGTTAGTGCCAAAGATCTCTGTATACGTATGTCTTTCTTAATCTGCACTTTCTGATAATTAGAATGAGCATGTTTGAAGAAAGCCGAAAACAAATTGTATCTATGAATCACATCTTTCTTCGTTATAATCATTATGTCCGTCGTACATAACTTTAATCAAAATATCATCTAATTAATTACCCCGTTTGCCTTACAGTGAATAGCATCAAACAATGTTAAATAGAAATATCATGCAGCTCCGTTATTATTAATTCTTGTTTGTTTTAATAAATATAGTTTAAACCTTCTAACTGTATTTCAAGTTCAAAACTCGATGAATTCGTGAAAATGTGAATATAAGAACCGTGACACACATGCTTTTGAAATTCACATAGAAAGAACAAATGGAATTATTCCTGATAAACTAAAACAAAGTTAGTTGGAGACAATGACTTTATCATGACATTATTAAATTTCCAATGTGCCAATATTCAGTATCATCCTCTATCAGACCTTCTTACCTATGTATGTTAAGTAAATGCAGTACATAACTTTGTGCTTATATATGTAAGTGGACATGTATGACATGTATACGTAAAAATGCTTTTATTTTTTTGTGTGTTTCTGTCAATATGTCTACACCACAGCAAAGCCGTGCCCTACCGTAATATCAAACGGGGCCTTCTCTGGAGCATGTCCAGCGGTTGTTGGATCTACATGCAGTTTTTCATGCGAAGCAGGCTACATGCGGAATACGTTTGTGTCTGAGTTAACCTGTCAAAATTCCACGGAGTGGAGCGCAGACCTGACAAGTTTATGTTTACGTAATTATATTATTATTATTATTATTATTATTATTATTATTATTATTATTATTATTATTATTGATAATAAGATTGGAAACAATTGTTTTCTTTAGTTCGCACTGTGAATGTACTGGAAACTTTCTTACAAGATTCTAATTGAATCCAATATATTATTTCTATTCAAAGAAAGATGGATAATTAAACAACATAGCCATGTGAAGAAAAAGGAAGGAGGTGAGGGAGGGAGAGAAATAATTATTTATTATAAATACACTGTAGTGGGTGAAACGTTCCGATCGTATAAACATATTTTGATGGTGAACGAAATGCAGTTTCTATCAAATGAGAATATGACTGAGTGGGACATCATGGTACATGTCTGCCCCATTGTTAAACATCACGATAAACTGCACCACTTCAGATATCGTAGCGATATGACCGAAACATTGTTAAAGCTACGTGACAAATTCAGCTCATACACACTCACACACTTTATTATTAAAACATTCTAAAATGCATCCTCCCCCCCCCCCTCGGTGCGGAGCAACCTATTTGCTAACACGATATCTGAGTGTATAGTTTGTTTTTCACTGCGCAATGTTTCTTTCATCGCCACGAATATTTTGCACGGACAGAGAAAATTGCTGCATTAATGGGTTATATAATATGTATCCCAATGGTTGTAATATTACAACATTTATAAGGCAAATATAATTGTATGTAGAACAACTTGTCTCCCTGTTAGGATTTCCCTAATATAGTTCTCATTAAAACTCGTCCACCGTTGGGATCCCATCGTGACAAGATACAGGCAAACAGTTATGAAAAGGCATGCGTAGAGGATTTTCTCTTGTCAGATGACGATGTCTATTCACCTATGAATGACGGTAAAAGTTAAATCATATCGACCAGAGAGAGAGAGAGAGAGAGAGAGAGAGAGAGAGAGAGAGAGAGAGAGAGAGAGAGAGAGAGAGAGAGAGAGATGAGATTTATGGTCAGTAGTAATGTTTTTAAAGCAGAATGCCATGTACCGGTATGAGAATGGTTGAGCGTTGATGTGAATGGCTGAGCTAACCATGTGTCTTGTGTTCAAATTTCTTTATTAAATTCATCTTTCATGTTTAGATCAAAATTGTATCTTATACTGATTTAATCAATGTAAATAAAATAGAAACACAGAAAAGAAAACAATCCACTTATATGCAAAGGCGATTGTAAATAGCTACAGAAGGTACAGAACTACATTTTGCGTTGGACAAACTAGAAAGGGATGCAAGGAATTCATTCACTTTTTAGTTGTATGTAGTTATAACTCCGTTGAAAGGTCAAATATGAGTATATGTATGAAGAACAAAATACAATATATAAACAGTGTGTACGCTGTATCAACGATATACCACTTGATGTATAAATTGTTTATTAAAAAGTAACTTGCCAAACCTCTTTCCTTTTAATGAAAACAGTATACATCTTGTGGTGTATCAATGATTCAGCGCGCGTACACACACACACACACACACACACACACACACACACACATATATATATATATATATATATATATATATATATATATATATATATATATATATATATATATATATATATATATATATACATATATACACACACACACACACACACACACACACACACACACACACACGTAAGTACATTTGTAGGACTAAAATTGCTTTTTCCTCCATCATTGACGTACGGACGATGTCAGATCAATGTAATTTAGGACCTGTCTTCCCGATTATATTTCTGAACCCTTATCCTTATATATTGCAATTATCAATGTAACGCTTTTTAACTAAGTATTAAACTTGGAATAACAGCGCACAAAAACTAACGTTCTTGAACTAAGTATTAACTTTGGAATAACAGCGCACAAACTGCCAGTTTAACTTTATACTTACAACCATTAGAAGCTCATCAAATTTTAAAGGCTACCATTCTTGTATCGGTGTTATCAGTTTTTAGACAGGCTCGGTAGGGTTATTAGTTTCATAGATTGAAATTACTCTGCTTCAGGATTCAGTTTACATTTTGGGACATTTTGTAACCTGGCAGTGATTGGTATACAAAGCTAGATTCCTAACTGATCACATATCGATGTAAATTGGCTGTTGGAGGAAACTAATTAGCCTACTTCTGAGTGTAACAGATCAGCAAGAACGTACTGTCTTTCACATATTGATTAGTACTGGTAGATATGTAGACTAGACCGATCAATTGCCGTTACTAAGGTTACTAGTAAGGTTACTTATACATGTTCAGCCGACCCGTAAGTAAGAATGCAGCCTTAATGAGTATATGAGCATTATCACGTTGTAAGGAACAGTTTATGTTACCTTCAACTTAATTCATGTCATAGCATTCCTTGCGCACGTTTGCTTAAAAAAGATTTGAAAGTCAACATATCAAGATGATATTGGCACATAACAATATTAAAAGCAAGCGAACGTGATAGACACGTAAAAACGCCGTCACTAGAACAAAACAGAAAGATTGACACCTAACTCAGGTGAACCTCATAAAACGGCACACACACACACACACACACACACACACACACACACATACATACATACATACATATATTTATATATATATATATATATATATATATATATATATATATATATATATTGACGCACATTTCTTTTTTAACCTCTTAGCTGTAAAATACCTAGCATCACAGGTCCGAGTGTGTAGTAAATATTCAATGGAATGTTTCTAAACTACCAATTGGATGGACCACGAAAAGTAAGCATGCCCCAGAACCTTCTTGCGATCCCACACACCGGAAAGTAAATAGAGTAGAGCCTTCTTAGAAGACCACTCTTGAGAAGAAGAAACATGTGGTCGTTGAAAAGAGGCAAATACAGTGCTTTCTTGGTTCTAGCTCAATAATCACTCATTCAATAACTAGTTCAGTTTTGTTTTCTCTGCGTGCTCAAGATATTGTCATGTGTGCCAATTTAAACTGGACATAAACTTAAATTGTTAATACAATATACATGGAACGCATAAGCAACATAATGCTTTGTTTACTTCTTAACAACTAATACTCTTTTAATAAAGATCAATAATTTCATATGCTTGAATCCATTTTCAATTTTATCATTTTGAACAGAAATACATTTATTAATTTTGATAATAATGTGTATATGTGCATTTGGACAAAACATCTAACCGATCTTCTGGTTGAGACATACATTATGAACAGCTGTATCTTTACAGAAAGAATGATTTGACTTCATAGATCTTCCTGGAGTGCAAAATGAATTACATCCAGACTGTTCAACTTTAATACTGCACTGATACAAAACATTTGACTCCAGCTTATTGACAAAACGATAGAGGACTCTGAAGCATATGTGTTTAAATGATAATAAGACAAATTGTATCAACATAGCCTTTAGAAACACCCATTCGGCATTGTAATCACGTGATCAAGTGCAGGCGCTTGAGCAACACTTGGTTTATCTCACAGTACACTGAACTTACGATTATTATTGTATTCTGTATAGCTGTTGCTGTCATTATTGTTGTTGTTGCTTTACTTTTTAATTTCTAATATGCTACGAAGACTGAATATAAATATTTATTATCCCTGTGTTTTTGTAAAGTCTGCAACTCTACAAGAAAAAATCGATTTGGTATCAGAGTATCATGAGAATCTACACAAATTATGCTTTTCAGGCATGTAAATGAGTTACAATTATTGAATTATTCATGACCGACGTCAGTAAAACAACATTAAACACTGGGTCTATTTATACCGAGAGGAATGAAACTTATTTTTAGATCGTGAATAAATATATAATCACCAGCTTATTCGCCTAATAATTTTTAGTAATATGAATATTAAAAAAGCGTAATCAGATGTTTTCATGCAAAATAAATACAGTTTCTTTATGCATTACCTTATGAGTAATTTGTAACTCACAGATGGTTAATTCTATTACATAAACAGTATGTGCACACATTACCTCCAGCATTGGTAGTTAGAAACCCGACGCGGTCCTTGTACCAAATGCTGACACAAAATATCATTCTCTTTTCAGGGCCAGATGAACAACAGTGCCCTTACTACATTCCCAGAGGTTATCTAAACCTCACATGCATCCGTGAACCTGGCCAAACATGCAGCTTTACGTGTGATGAGGGCTACCATCCATCTATATCGCCTTCTACGATTGCTTGTGGAAGCAATTTGGAATGGAATCATAATCCGGCAAGCTTGTGTCAAGGTAAGGCACATACTAAATGAGGAGTTCGCTGCAAATTGGATATTTAGTGCCTTCACTATTCCAGAGCAAAACGTGATAGTCCAGAGCACATTGATTCTCAGAACAGAGTAATTAAGGGAATGCATCTCTCTCTCACTTTTTCTGCATATCCCACCAAGTAATATTTAATATTTATTTGTAATATTTAATATTTGTGATCTGATTTTCTGTGACTAGAAAAAAATCATTGGAAAACAATATGTTCAAAGTAGTATGATATTACTACCTCAGTCATATGCCTCAAGACTTTAACTTACAAACCTTGCCCGTTTTGTCACCGATTAATTTTTATCATATCGTCCATCATCAGTTTGTTTCAGTAGAAGTCATAATGTCTAGTTTATAGATCTTGGATTCACTGCGTGATGCCTGTCATTTAAGCAAGAATTATTAAAACAAGAAGTTACAGATATCAATTCCACTTACCCCTGTCAAAACTGATGATATTGCTTTTAAGTGTAATGCAATTGCTAATAATCATCCATGATAATCTTTGCTATGAAACACAATACTAGAAATACAGACGACATTCACATATGTTCTGGTATCCAAACAAGTACATAAACAAACACGTTTAATTTTATAATTGTCTTAAGAAAATATTTTATATAAAGCAGAATTTTCTCGAAGTATGACAGTGTACTGTGGACAAATAAAAAGACAATCAAATGTTAACATTCAAAGTGTTTATAATGTCAATAGTGTGATTGGGTTACTGGAATATTATACAGAGAAATAAATGGACAGATGGACAGTCAAGCAAAAATAAAGTTAAAATATACAACATGATCCAAATCAAGGATTCAGCAGCTATGTATAGTTTTCGAAGTAATATGTATTTTCCTGTCACTTTTCAGAAATAACTTATTTTTCAGAGACTATTTGTCCCAAATATTTTGAAGGTGGCTACGTCTCAGAGATCTGCAGCAGGAAATACAAAGCCACTTGCTATGACTACCAGTGTAACCCTGGATATATCAAAAACGCCTTTACCCATTATGTGAAATGCGACGAGTCTGGTCAATGGATCATCCCTTATGGTATATCCCCGGCATGCGTTAGTAAGTTAATAGCAAAATTATATAATGCCTACTGCTGTGCGAATTTTTATTTATATAATAAATTTGTGTTACAAATATGATAACAAAATAAGTAACAGAAAAGGAATTCAAGAAAGAGAGCTGGCAAGTGAAATATACGTCGCTATTTCAAATGCAAATCCAAGTTTTGATGTTACTATGAATTTTAGTCTAGTGCCTCTTTTAGTGAAAACGAAGTAGACACATATTTTTCTTTATTTGAAAAAGTTGTTAAAAAATTTGAAATGCAGAAGGGAGAGTATATATATATATATATATATATATATATATATATATATATATATATATATATATATATATGTATATATATATATGCATTCCTGTCATTGCATCTAAGTTCCGACTGCACAACTTTTAGAACTCGAACTTCTGATAAACATGATCATAAATCTTTATCTCTTCCTACGTGTACTTATTGTAAGAAGAAAGGACACGTTATTTCTGATTGCTACAAATTGACAAATAAGCAACAGAATCAAGACATACCTATTCCAAATTCTCTTATTTCGAATATATCAAGTACACTGTCAAGTATTGAAATTAATACTTTTGTTGGCCCTAATAAATCACAGACTGAATTATTAACCATTCATACCATAGGGTTCTATAACACTCTTGGATTTTCAGCAAATTCCATCCCTATTAACATTTTAAAGGACACATAATCTTCTCAGTCTTTTATTGTCAGCTGCTTTACCTTTTTCTCTAAAGCCGTCATCTAATGAAAGTATTCTTATTCAATGAACAGTGTGTGGCTTTGATAATGTTCCTCTCCATTGTGCAAATTTGTAATCAGACTTAGTTTCAGGACCCGTGATAGTCGGAACAGTGTGTTTCTTACCATTTGAGGGCATTCATTTATTAATAGGCAACGATCTAGCTGTCAATAATATTGTGGTTATTCCACTATTAACTTATAATCATTGTTTGGATAAGACAATCAATCCTATTGAAAGAGATTTCCCTGAATTATGCCAAGCATTTGCAATTACTAGAGCTATGGCATGGAAAGCCCTTGAGAACGATGTTGATCAGAAAAGTATTCCTTTAGCGGACGCATGTATTGGTCAAGGTTTCGATGAGGTCGCTCACTCCTGGTTTGGATCAATCAAAAGGTATTGATCACAGTGATCCTCTTTTAACTACTCACTCCCTTTATTCTAATCAGGGCGATAAAAGACAACAACTTGTCTTTGAACAGGAAAAACATCCTGAAATATCATGTTTGTTTCAATGGATCATTAGTGAAAATGAAGCCAATAAAGTACCTGTCTGTTATTGTATCAAACATGTGATTCGATTCATGAGCACATGGAGACCTACCGAGGTACCTGCTCTTGATGAGTGGTCAGTGAACTATCAAACTGTAGCTCCAAAATCATACAGATTTAAAATACTAAGTCTCTTGCATTTGGCTGGTCATTTAGGGATTAATAAGACTTGTCACAAGAGCTTGAGTCGCTTTTATTGACCAAAAATTAAAAGTGATGTTTGAAAATGCTGCATATCTTGTTATAATTGTTAATTGGTAGAACCACCCAATCGGAAGATACCTAAGGCTCATAAGCAACCTATTTCTGCATTTCACGAACCATTTAGCAGACAAAGTAGATTGTGTTGGTCCCTTACCTAAGACCAAGTCAGTTAATCAATACTTGTTGACAATAATTTGTGCGTCAACATGGTTCCCAGAAGCTATTCCTTCGAGGAATATTAAAAGTAAAACATTAGTAAATGCTTTGATCCAGTTTATTTCTCAGTTGTGCCTTCCATAATCCGTCCAGTTTATTGACTACTCTTTCCGCTGTCTTTGGTAGGATCTCTTAAAATAAAATAAATAATTGCGTACAATAACATATCTACTTTATTAGACCACTTCATATCAACATGACATTACAGAGTGGTCTCCCTTGTATGTGAATAATGGAAAACAACAAGATCTTTTTTATTTACAAACATTTGACTGACTTAATTTCTTGATACACTGAAGTGCTTAACATTTAATTAAAGATGGATGGCATGGGATTCCTTCTCCAGTTGTATAATCCATACCTCCCTTTTCATCTACGACGGTATACGGACCTTTCCACTGTAACACTAACTTGTTTTATCAGTCGGAAGTAAAACAAAAACTCTGTCCCCCCTTGTGAATTTTCTATCGCGCGCTTTTGAATTATAATCCCAAGCTGCGCGAATGCTAGCTTGCCGTAACGTTTCATGGGTTATTGCACAAGTCTGTCTCAACTTGTCCTTTAAATCAAGCTAATGATCCTACCATATACGAGACCCCTACCGTTTTCGGTAAATCCCTTTTACGCTTCGGACACGCACTAGACATATGACCCCATTCTCCACAACTGAAACATTGTTTTTTTCTGTCTATCCTGACTAATAGATCCCATCTCATCTGATCTGCCTAATTCCCGCTTTCGTTTTTTTTTTGGAAGTTCCTCCCTAAACTACTATCTGAATTCACCTGCTTCCTCTCCTTAGGACCCCTCGTGTCCCAGGCTACCACATTCAGAACTCCTCCGTGTGCGTTAGAGAATATATCTGCTTGTTTAGCCATTTCACTAGCCCTATGGATAGTTATCTCTTTTAAGTATTGGACTAGTTCCTTACTACATATTGCAAGCAATTGAGCTCTGATGAGAAAATCACATACTGCATCGTAAGTCTTTGCGATTCCACCACAAGATAACCAACGGAATAGGTAATTATATATCCTATATACAAACTGATCGAAGCTTTCTCCCTTTTCTGGTTTGCTAAATCGGAATTTTTCCTTCAAACCCTTTTCAGTAAGCTCAAACTTTTCAGCAATGCATCCTTCAACAAATCGGAATTAGCTGCCTCTGCGCTCGGTATCCTTGAGTATACTTCTAAAGCCCTACTTTCCATTGTAATGCCCAATCTTCTTTTACGAGTTTTTGCGCAGTAGCATATCTTTCGAATCTTAACAGATAACTATCCAAGTCATCCTTATTTTCTTCGATTGCTAGAAGTTCTGGTTTTCTAAATTTACCCAGTTGCGATACCCTATCGTTCTCCAGTCGAAACCGTTCTAAATTTAGTTTTTCTCTTTCAATACGCTCGCTTAGCTCTAATTTCTCTCGCTCTGTTACCCTCTCCGCGTGGGCAATCAATTCAATCTTCTCCTTTTCAATACGCGCGCTTAGTTATAGTTATCGCGCTCTTCCTGAATTCTCTCCTGTTCGCGTTGAAACCTTTCTTTTTCGGCCTCTCGTTCTTCGGCGCGTCTCTCTCTCTCTCTCTATTTTGTTCTTCCCTAATAAACTGTCGTAAGGTTTCGCCATCATATCCCAATTGCTTACCAAACTCTACCATTTCGATAGAGGACATGTTTTTAAATAAAGTAAGTTCTAAAACAAGCGTCAATAAATTAACTGCTTCTCTGAAGGAAAATGAAGTTCAGTTTCGTTTACAATCTAAAAAAATATTATTTCTCAAAAACCTTCCTGTCTCAAAGGCTTTCCCCGACACGGTTGGATGTGCAAACTCAATGTAACAATCCAAACGTTTTCTCGGATAGAAAGTACAATCCCATAGCTGCCACCAAAATTGTAACTTAATCGAGCTGACACCCTTTGAGACTGGGCACGGTTTCAAGACATAACAAACACGTTCGTGAGTGACAAAGAAAATGTATTAAACACTCACACTAATGACACGAGAATAACAAACACAAAAGACATATAATATGATATAAAACAAATAGGAAATTGGATTTGACTCATATTTCAAACTCATGTAGTAAATACTTGTTACAAACTTCATATAGTCAAATACTTGCAATAAACTTCATGTAGTCAAATACTTGTTGCAAACTTCATGTAGTCAGACACTACTGTCATTACAAAATTAACGTAGTCAAACACTACTGTTATTACAAAATTCATGTAGTTATACACTACTGTTATTACAAAATACGTCTAGTCAAACACTACTGTTATCACAAAGTCGATATCACCACATGTTTATCTCCGTGCTGACTCGGCCTGCTTTCCGACACGGTCACTCTACCCTCCAGACTTGAACCTACACGTTGGCACTTAACTGGTGGTTTATCCTCGTAATGGTGCACCAGACATCCTCATATTCACACGCTCATCCGGCTATTCATACCCAGTGAGTCAACTCTTTTAATCAAACTAAGTAAAAATGGCTCCTGCCCCGACAGCTAAATACATTCAGAGCTTCTCTCTAGTGGCTGTGCCCTTCAAGATTTCTACACGATATATATAGTCATGCGCATTGATACATAACTCGCACGTGCTGCGCAAGCAATAAAGGAGTCACGCGATACAAAGAAAGATTATATTTATTTAAAAAAATAGTATGGCGCGTGAAACAAGACACCTTGATAATAATAAAATGTATGGTGGTCTAACTGGGACATATCGGGCATTTTGTAACATACACCTGTGCAGAACACATATAGCTCCTTCTGCCTTGCATTGAACGAGCTCCAGGTATTGGACAAGGTCCCTATACCTGCACGCATCAAGTCGATATAAAACATCCACTAGTACATGACAACTCCTCTGAAAGAGTTCAAATACGCGTGCATATTCAGGTTCTTTGGGACATCTGATTAGTCACATGTTAGACCGGAATCTTCATAGACCGGATGCTAATACTCACAATCCACCCTTGTATACCACGAACTTGCATCAGATCACCTCTGCATTATTTGCCATCTAGACATATCATCCCCTTACCCTCCACCTTCATTTGCTAGTAAGAGAAACCTCCCTATGACAAATGGAACCAAACTAATGTATCACATCCAAGCAAATCCAACAGAAGAACAACTCGATAACTGCCACCGTTCATTGCTTGACAAAACATTCTCCAGCAACCAAGTGCATAATAACAATTCACACGTGTTCTACGTGGTATAGCAGTGTTAAGTACCAGCTTCGTACTTCTAAAAAAGACAGCCGTAAAGCGGAGAGTCTTTGGCTTTCCACCAGATTCATATACATAAAGAAACATATGAAGCCGTTAAGAAGAACGTCACAAACATAGTTCATTTAACCTAATTATTCCACTATAGTACTAAGATCACGGAGAGCTTCAGCTGAAAAGATCTATTCGAGATAACTAACAAATTAATGTCAAGGGAACAGATGCACACCACTTCCAACAACATCAACCTTCTGGACCTGTTTGCAAATTTCTTCCCTGACAAGGTACAAACTATTGGAGATCAACTTGACAACACAATTTCAATTTACTCATCATTACCATATAGTTACGATACATAATTTCAACCACAATCGTTATCAGCATTTGAACCCAGTTTGTATGGATTTAGTAGGGATAAGCGAAATGTGAACTTGAGTGCTTAGATTTAATATTACCTTCTCTAACTGATGTTATTAATCTCTCTCTCTCTCTCTCTCTCTCTCTCTCTCTCTCTCTCTCTCTCTCTCTCTCTCTCTCTCTCATCCGGGGAATTCCCATCATTCTTCACAACTGCCATTGTAAAGCCTCTGCTGAAGTAACCAACACTCGACCATATCGATTTCAAGAACTACTGCCCAGTTTCTAATCTTCAGGTCATATAGAAAAAACAATCCGTGAAAAAGTTGTTCTAACCTAACTTGTATCTCCTCTGAATTCAAACAGTCTTTATAGTAATGCACAGTCAGCATGTTGCTCTTGCCACAGTGCTGAAACTACTCTCATAAAATTAGTTAATGATCTCTGTTTTGGATAGCGCAAATATTATAGTCCTCACTATCCTTGATTTGTCTGCTGCATTTGACATAATAGACCATGATATATTACTTCACCGTCTCCAGCATGTATTTGGCATTCACATTACTGCCTTGTTGTTGTTCAAGTCCTACTTAGTTAACAGGACTCAAACTGTATATGCATATGGAGTACACTCCAACCAAGTAGTGGTGTTCTACATGGGTCTGTTCTTGACCTATTCTCTTCATTCTATATACTCAACCGCTATCAAGCGTCATAGATCATCATCCAGTGTCTGACCAATTGTATGCTGATGACACCCAAATATACAAGTTTAGCCACTCAACTGACGTTGATGCTGACATCCAAGGAGTAGATAGGTGTATGTTTGATGTGAAATTATGGATGACATGTAACAGGCTTTCAGATGAATAGTGATAAAACCTCAGACAATAAATATCAGCAACACCAACATTAAATTCAGTCAGTACGAAACCTAGGTGTTACTCTACACAGTACTATCACATTGCACCGTCATGTCAAGCCTGCAAATTTTGATGTGAGACGCATCTGCTCCATTCGTAAATATTTTTCAGTTCATGCCACTAAAACACTGGTGTGTTCATTAGTACTTTCAAGACTGAACTATTGTAATTTAATTCTGTCTGGTTTTTCTCAATATCTACTTCAATAAGTTCAAAACACAGCTTCTCGGTTCATCCTTAGAATATCAAGATCAGACTACACCTCCTCGCTGCTCTGTACCCTTCACATGCTATCCAGTAAGAATCAAACACAAAATGTATTCACTGTGCTACATTTCACGGACGGACTCCAGTCGAACATACCTATCTGGCCTCATCCATGTGTACACACTAGCAAGATACGTACGCTCCTTTTTCTGACAATCGTATACTCGTTATTCCCACTATGAAAACAAAGTTATATGGACAACTATATTTTGCATGCCAGGGCCCAGCAATGTTCAACGACTTGGCCATTGAAACTAGACACAAAGATACAGTGATCCCTATCAAGAGTGCTCTTAAAACACAACTTTTTTTTACTGCAAGAACAAACTTAAAGACAAGAATGTTTCCTACCGT
The DNA here is from genome assembly GCA_030141615.1 of Unio pictorum. Taxonomy (NCBI): domain Eukaryota; kingdom Metazoa; phylum Mollusca; class Bivalvia; order Unionida; family Unionidae; genus Unio; species Unio pictorum. Next base: position 16,103,201 of record JARLTB010000001.1, on the reverse strand, counting down.
ATATATTTTCAGCATTTTTTATGTTTTCTAATTTCATGGTGTTTGTTTTTGTAGCCGTCAAATCAACTTGATAATTTCTTCCCTTTAGTGCCAGCTATCCACAAACTTTGCTTAAGATAAAATGTCTGGTGTGCTTGTAGCATTTCTAAAGAAAGAATAGCTATCCTCTAATTTGAAGGTTTGACCTCAAGCTTTACAGCGCAAGTTATTTATATAGTTTTGTCCTGGTGATGCAGAACAAACAGGATTTTTGTTGTTGCGAAAACTATTTGTTTCTTTCAGTCACAATGCCCTTGACGTTTTGATTCCCCAAAATTCGATGGAGTTTTAATTTTCCCCATGCTGAATCCATTCGCAATATTTGCTTGAGGTATGTGACCTGAAAAAAATGTTCGGTTGTAGTGACCTTGACTTTTGAGCCCGAAAGGCTTCTTATTTGTTAACGATCCACAATGTTAGACGATGGACAACTTGAACTGAACGAAACTGACAGCGGACAGACGGACGGATATAATTATAACCGTATGTTTTAGCGGATGTACAAAAAAGCGGTTACAATACAACTGCTGGATCACACGGAGACTTTCACTGAAACATTGATGGTTAGATAAGTCGTATAGATAATCAATATTGGACAATAAACATATCAAAAGTTTTTATTTATTCTTGACGCTTCAAATCTGAATTAAAGTAATGAATTTATGGATATGTTGCTTACAAATTGAGGATAAACACAATTCAAATTGTTTTTACTATATTGAAACAGAAATGAATTGGAAGTGAATTAAACATCTGAAATGTAGACTGTATCACTGTCAAATCAACACATATGTCAAACATATTTTGCTTACAATATGTTCAATTAGTATTTAATATGGGCGCTTTCAATTAAAAGTTGAATAAGGTCAAATGTTTATTATAATTATAACATCTCGAGGAAACGGAATGCAAAGGTATGGCGGTAAGTTGAGGGTAAAGGAAATCTGCCAAACATATTTACAAGTTTTGCTGTGTATGGATATGTTTATGCAAAGATACATTGATACAAAAATAAAATATATTTGATTCTTACTGTCGTTGTCCATATAAGACAATAATTCAGATATATAAATTGAAGTAGTACGAATTGAAGCTGGTAGGGTCCCTGACTGCCTCTGTGTAGGTGGGAGGGGCTTCGTTAGCTGCAATTTGGGTCTCAGTGTACGACGGGGGAGGTTCATAATACTTGCAACTGCTGGAGATTGAAGGGATCCGTTGTTCTAATGAATGGACGTAAATATCATTAGATGAAGGAGATTCAAACGATGATGCACTGTTAAAGCCATCTGCATTTGGCTGTTGTCGGAGGGTTGTAACGTTCTGGTCACGATTCTCTCTGGGTCTCAAACAAGTGCGGCTCGCTCGACCTAGCACACTTAGTGATTTTCGTACACTGGACCTTAAAATAAGAAAAATAAGAATCTAAACTATCAGAACAAATTTTTTTAGTTATGCGTCTCTTTATCTTCGTCATTATATCTCTCTCGTTTGTGTAGTAAAAGTATATTCTGTAATAATAATAATAATAATAATAATAATAATAATAATAATAATAATAATAATAATATAATAATAATAATGATACTAATAATAATAATGATAACAATAATATTAATAATAATATTATTACTAATAATAAATAATTAATAATACTAATAAATACTACTACTACTACTACTACTAATGATATTATTATTAAATAAATAAATACTTATTAATAAGAAGAAAGAGAAAGAAGAAGAATAACGAAAAGTTGAATAATATTGAGGATGATATGATAAAGACGATGGTATTTTCATTATCTTTATAATGATGACAATAAAGACTATAATGATAATAATTTAAATGAGGATTATAATGATGGTGGTATATTTTCAAGGATATTTGCCTTACCGCTTTGCTTTCCACACAATGCAAAGTAAAACAAGCATCAAAGCAAAGAAAAATCGAGAGCATAGTTACTGTGAAACCCTCCAGGCAGCTTCCACTTTACTTATTAAAGTATCAACAATTATTATAAACCTGTGTATCAAATATGAAAATTATTTGTGCAATATTTGTCATAATTCCTATATTTTCATGTGTGAAAAATCCTTATACTTTTACATGTCGAACGTTCAAGATTTCCCATAATGCCATGCGACTCTTCATTCCGTGTCCTTATAAAACGTCATATTTGCACCAAGAAAAGCTAGCATTTTGTGAGCTTCAGAAATCAAAGGAAACTATTTCCTTTAAGGCGTGATGTGTGTTGTTTTGCATCATCATCATCATCATCACCACCAGTCTCTTGACCTAGTGTGGTCGTTGAGGCACTGTGCTGCTGAACATCTGACAAGTTCCCTCCACTTGTCTCGATCATGTGCCAATTCCTGTATCTCTGCAAAACGTTTCCTAGTCCATTCTGTGATGTTGTCGTCACTCCACCTTTTTCTCTGTCTACCTCTTGTTTTGCATCAGATATTAAACTCCTCACTGTTTACTTCTTTGCAAATGTGCGCCTTGACAACAACATAAAATATCCTGTCTGCTACATCGTTCAATTGGTCAGATAGAGTAAATTAGTTTCCATAATATCAAATATTTAAATTATCGCAACATCTTAAGTTATTTTAAGCCTACCGTTCTCGCTAATCGCTGATATTATCAGCGAAAGGTACGAAAAGATGTGGGTACTGAAGAATGAATTTAATCTTAAAAGCATCGATAAAAGTTTGGTATCTATTAAAAGAATTTTCCTAAGTAATTACCCGATATATTTTATATTCTGGAACCAAAATATGACATTTTAACTTGTAACTTCCCCACTCGTTACAATATCACAAGTTTGTGCTGCACGTTGAAGTATACCCGGTATTAACTTGGGGGGGGGGACATATTTTCTATTTATATGGCATTATATCAAGGAATCTATCCCAAATGAGGCATGGAGAAAAAGTAAAATAGAAATTAAGTCAAGAGATACCTACTGATGTATCCGTATATAGTTTGCGTCGTCTAAATATAATAGGGTCGAAGATATTTGCAGGAAACAAATAATGGCACAAAATAATCAATCGACCATTTAAATCAGCTTATTGTCGCCTACTTCTTGCATTGATGACTTTTAGATGCAAACAAGAGTCCAAAAAACATGCCACATTATGAAATTATAAGATAATACATCGAACTTTCTAGTTACTTTCATCCAGGATAAATCAAGCCACTTGGCCGCAATTCTCAATCGTGCTTTACAGCTTAAGCAGCAAATTTCCCCTTTTTATATCCTCTCAGATCTTTGCTATACGTTTCCTGTATGTGCCCCTATTAATGGACCTGACAAGAAATTTATGAAGGTGTGACTTTTTACTGACATAGAATCTAACAGTTATCATGTGTTATTTTGCTCGGTGTTATCTAAATAGCTACGTTTCTAATCTAATTTACATCTTCTGTGACATGATATTCGTTGGAGCGGATTGCTCACCTGCCCTAAACAATATATCAACTTTAAATGGTACAATAAAAATTGCATTACAAAATGGAACTGTCTTCCCTGTCTCTCAGAATGGTATTATTTTGTGCAATATCTTGTCATTTGTATGTTAGATTAGTTTTCATCTTTTTTGCCATATTTGGGTGGGGGGAGTTGAATAGTTATTTTTGGGGACTGTTGTTATCTCATTACTCTCATTTATGAACCAAGTACATGCATACTGAATGTACCAATGTCTTATTTTGTAAGATAGAATAACGATGGATTTATTTTTACCTCCTTTACGGAATTTCATTTTATTGTTGGTTGTTTTTGTTTTGTTTTGTTTGTTTGTTTGTAGTTTTGTTTAGGGGGTGGGGTAAGTTTTGTTGTTATTATTATTGTTTGGGGTTATTTATCCCGATAAGCCAAATTTGGTATCCTTCGGAATATCACTATTGTTATAAACCTTTAGGCTATCCTTCACGTCACGGAAAAATTGTACCGACTCAATATAAAAATACATTTAGTCACTATCACTCTTGAATAGTCTATTTCTATCACAGTGAATCAGTATCAGTTTTAAGTAGTCTCGTTCTAGCATAATGAATCAATCAGTCCTGAGTAGACTCGTTTTATCGCATCGAATCAGCATCAGTTTTAAGTTCTATCACAAATCATAGTCAGTCCTGAATAGACTCGTTTATCACATCGAATCAGCATCACTTTTAAATAGTCTCGTTCTATCACAATGAATCATCAGTCAGTCCTGACTATACTCATTTTATCACATTGAAGCATACTCAGTCTAGAGTAGTCACATCTTGTAGTAAAATGCATACGTTAACCAAGTAGTTGTAAATCAGTCGTAAATTCGAGTTACTAATTTTATTTTCTTTTGGGGGAGGGTTAACAACTAGAAGCCAGTCGTCGTCAGTCCATGTATCCAAGCAAATGCAATATATTTCTGGCGCTTGAAAAATTTATTTTCATCTGTTTATATTTAAAAGTCGTTTACTTTCTACAATTTCCCTTCTGTTTACCGAATAAAGCATTGTCCATCAATTTGTAATCAGTGTTTCAAGAAAATCCAGATTTACGGAAGTGCTAACTGAAATTTAGTTAAACATACATACAAACTTCCTGCAGGAGTTTCGTATATCAAGCATGTCGGTTTAAAAACATACCTTGATTATAGTATGCAATTAGTAATGACTCCTTACCAACTATATTCATAGTATAATAAAGTTATATATCTTCTGATCTGAAGGCACATAAAATCCTATAAGTCTGATGGTCTTTCTTTTTACTTCATAATTACTTGCCACGATCATAAAGGTTAATAAGATTCAATACTATGCAAGTTTCATGCATAAAGCTAACTTTCATAACTGTTACAGTGGAATACTGAAGGAAACGCCGGGGTGTTGGAAGGTTTGTATATGTCTTGGTAATAAATCCAAATTAATAATTCACCTATAAAGTGTCATTTTTTCTATTGATGACACTAGCTTTTAATGACAAAAAATGCATTTTTGTTTGCATTTCTATTGAATCTAATCTGTATCACCAACAAAATCTAACGTGCTGTTGTTGTTTTTTCGTTCTTTTTGTGGTATTGTTGTTGCTTTTTCTTGTTTCGTTTTCTTGTCGTTGCTGCTGTTTCTTTTCTTCTTTGTTTATTCAGTTTGTTTGTTGTTGTTTTCTATATTTTTTTAATTAATCAAATGTTTGTCTTAACCACCTATACATATCTTGAGGGTGAGGAGACTTTAATGTTATTGAAGAATTTACTCGAGGTGCAAAGCGTATACAACGACTGATCTGGTGGTCTAGTGGTTAGAGCGTATGCCGCTGATACGGAAGGTCGTGAGTTCGATCCCCGGCTGAGTCATACCAAAGACTATTTTGTTAAACCTGGTACTAACTGCTACTTCGCTGAGATTAGTAAACGTATTAGAGTGTAACATAATGTTTATATTTAGAGAATAAATACTATTGTATATTATTGAAAGCCCAATATTTTGTCTACTCTATTACATTTTATAACGTTTTATATGTCTGAGGGACATACAAAATAGCATATAAAAGCATACTGAGAGCAAGGGCTATCTCATAACTTCGTTAATAGAATCGTTCAGATCAGTGTTCTCGGGGGGACATACCAATAGTAAATAAAAGCAAACTGAATGTAAACGCTATCTCATATCTAACAGGTACGCACCATTTTATAAGTCAAAGTACTAAATACGTGGGAATATGCAACAAAATGATTTTGGAAAGAATTAAGGGCCTCAAAGCCAATCAGTCAAGAAGACGAAGAATTATTATCTCTGAGAGCTAAAATGGTTGTGACTCACCGGTGGATTTGCAATTTTCCGCGTTCACTTTTATATAATATTTCGGGTTTAGCCTAGCGATAGACGCTATACAAGTCATAACATAGCTAGGGGAGCATGCAAGTGATCAGACATAAACATATATTCTTTAGCTAGTAATTAGAATGGCCAAAAATATATTTACGTTTTTGCATCTTGAATTTCCTCAAAATGTATTTTCCTGTTTCTGCAAATCCGAACTGCATGAGCTATGTCATTGGTTCTAAGGCTTGATTACACATTTCAAGATTGTATTGTAATTTCGACTTTTTTCCAAGTGCAATATTATTCTCTTACGGCGCTCAAAATGAAATAAACGTGGTATTCCATAGCCTCTTTTTGAAACTTGCAATTGAAATAGTTCATATTTTTCTCACATTATGATTCAAAACATTCAATGACAGAACAGCAACACGTGCAACTGAGTCAGGACACATTCCCCTTTGCTCAAATCACAGACACACGTATTTTGTGAGGAACTGACAGCTGATAAATCCAGGTCCATACTCAGCGAAACTGAGTCCATCCATTTAACTTTAAAAAGCTGCTGCAATGCTTATTCATTCACTGTGTGACTAATTACATTTTTAATTAGACTAAAGTGACGATTTTGAAAGCGAATGTTGCGCGCGCGACTAAGTTCAAATTGATTTGGGCTGAGTTATGTGCGCAATAATTATGTTGTTATGTATTGAAGATTCTGCGCTTGTGAATTTATTCTGTAACACAGCATAAAAAACATTACTTTGTTCCTTTTAGTGTATTTATTATACAATTAAGCCTCAAGAAGAAAATGAAAATCAGTATATAATAAAATGGTTACTGTATTTGTAACGGAACATACGAACTCGTTATGTTGGATGAATCCATCCCAAAAAAAATTCTTTCATATTTTGTCATACAAATGCAGTTAACTATAAATCTTATGATATGGTCTGTCCGTTATCAGTTTGTTTACCGCGCTATTGCTCACCTGGTTTAACATTTAAAGAAGCCAAGCATTGTGAATGGTTAGAACTTGCTATACAACATCTATAATGATATGACTACACTACACAAAAACAAAAAACAAAACCATGAATTTGGAAAACATAAAACATGTTTAAAACATTTAAGGTACATAAACATTATCAGATCGCTAAGTTTGTTCCTGCAGTCGAAAAAGGTAGGTTTTATGAGTACTCTTAAAAGGGACCAGTGTGTATTTGTGTCTAATGTCAATGGGCAATTTGTTCCACATCGCCCGGCCCTGGTATGCAAAAGAACGTTGTCCATATCGCTTCGTTTTAATAGTGGGAACAATGAGTATACGATTGTCAGAAGAGGAGCGTAAGTATCAAGTATCTTGCTGGTGTACACACATGGGTGAGTCCGGATAGAAATGTTGGACTCGAGTCTGTCAGTGAAACGTAGCACAGAGAACATATGTTGTATTTGATTCTGTATCAAATGGATAGGCTGTGTAGCGTACAGAGCAGTGGTGAGGTGTGCTCTGATCAAGGTACACTAAAGATGATCCAAGCAGCTGTTTTGAACTTTTTGAAGTTTCTGGAGTTGATATTGTGACGAACCAGACAAAATTGAGTTTCAATAGTCCAGTCTTGAAAGTACTAATGAACACACAAGTGTTTTAGTGGCATCAACTGAAAGATATTTGCGAATGGAACTGATGCATCGCAGCTCAAGATATGCAGCCTTGCATATGTTCATGACATGATGGTGCATTGTAAGAGTACAGTCTAGAGTAACACCTAGGTTTCGTACTGACTGTGTGAATTTAATGTTAGTGCTGCTGACATCTGCAAGAATAATTACGTTGCCACCTATCGAATTTCCATACTCCAGAAGATTCGAAAACTGCTCCAAAAATAAGATATTCAGTCAGCTTGTGTTTTCTACTAGGCGGATGGCGGTTTAGACAGAAAGTATGGACTGAACATGATAGCTTTTCTCCATTGTTGAAATGTCCTAGTGAAATCACTCGCCGTGCTCATCGATCACTGCTCCGCAGTTCGGTGGAAATAATCTAGATGACAGTGCAAAACTTCTCACGGCTTTTTTATGTCAGGAGGAGGTTTTGTAACAACTCCCTGCCTGCCCTGTTGTTTCAGAAAATATTTTTTTGCAACAAGTGGAAGCCTTTCCATGCCGTCTTGCCATGACATGCAGTGCACGGTCAACTGCATCATTTCAAATAAGTTCACGAATATGAGGTCCAACAAAGACGACTTCCTTTATCTTAGCTTCATTTAACGTTGGGAATTGGGCATGGAGGTACTTGAAGCTGCGTTTGTTATGTCCATGAACTTAACAAAGTTCTTAAGCAGACCCAGCTTCATGTGCAAGGGTAGTAATACAATCTTCATTGATTCAAGAAGAGTTGGATACGGAACACTTCCTCTCAGACTATAATAACTGTTGGAGTGTACATTGACATAAACATTTTGAAAAACTAACAATGAATTTGAATATAACCGTTATATAACGCTACAAAAGCCATCTCACCCTGTGAAACGTTATAAAATGTAATAGAGTAGACAACATATTGGGCTTTCAATAATATACAACAGTATTTTTTCTCTAAATATAAACATTATGTTACACTCTAACACGTTTACTAATCTCAGATATCAGAAGGAGTATTGTTTCTTAACGTCCATTCGTACCGTCTTCCAAAATCCATCGTATTTGCCTTTGTTTACCCACTTGCCACATCATCATCACCATCTCCCATCCAGGAACACAGCCGGCTTATTCGACAAGACAATAAAGTGATTCATGAAACATGGATAGAAAGAAAAACCAATTACACCTTAGAATATTAAAGTTTTTAGCACATGATAAAATGCAGTTGGTATGAAATATTTGAACAAGATACATTTGTATAAATGCATGTCATCATGACAAAAATGAGACCATTTTGTCGTCTTTCTGCTAAGGGGTCGGCTTCTTTACTGGAAACTATTATCAGACATTATAGTTTATAAATAAGTTACAAAATTCATCTCTACCTTTGGATTCACCAGTTTCCTCACTAAACATACATCACCATAAGCAGTTACACGTGGGATTGTTGTTGCTTGTTTGGGAGTTTGTGGGTGCGAGATTACACCAAATAAATCGTCTATATCCAGTGGTGATCCCCTGCTTTTATTTCCTCTTGACAATTTGTAGTTTTTTCTCGAAAGTGATTATATTTGTTTTTACACAATGCTGACAGAGTACACCCATGTTGCACTGTAACAGGTTTTATGGTGACACTGTATGTACTATAATAGTATCCTGGTCACAGTGCCTACTGGCTGAGACTATCCCAATCTTCCCTTCCATTTGGTAGCATGTATCTCTAGCTTACATGCAAGAACTCCTTACCTAAAAAAATCCTGAAGAGGTTAACAATCTGCAAAAACTGCTCATCCCTGAACCTGACGAGTTTGACCATGAAAGTGTTACAATGAGCAGCAGTCATATTACGATTTACAAAAACAAACAGGAAAACCAACTTTATTAAAAGTTTAACTTAGTTTAAATATTATAAAGATAATTCATATATTGGATTGACTTAAACGATTCATCACATCAACATGAAAGAATCAAATGTTCGGAACTATGCTTTAGGACTCTTAATACACATATGTTTTTGCCGAGCTGATCTGAATGATATAAAATGCAAAGCTGTAGAGTAAATTACATTAGGTATTACAAACACGCTTAGATTTTAATATGCAGTCTTGATCAAAGTTCAAACGAAGCCTGAAACGTAGTATGGTGGGCTTCCCCCCATACAAAAAATGGGGTCTAAGTACAAGAGGAAATGTTATGTTAAAACAGTGTTTTCATGGTTTAAAATGTATAAGGAGCTCAGAGTAAATGGGTAAACTAAAATTAGTCCTTGTGTAAACGATAGTTATAAGAATGGTTTAAAAAATGACACTCTGGGTACAACAAAATGATGCAACACCGAATCACCAATCCAGCAACCAACCCCCATAGTTGATTGTCCTGTTATGTCAAAACTAAAAAGTCGAAATCGTCTGTGTATGCCTTTAAAGTGCATTAATTTATATTATTAACATAATTTTGTTTTGATCATGTGCCAATGTCGGTTCAATTAAAACACCAGCACACATCAGTACAAACAAATAAGACTTTTAACATGACAACCACCCAAATATACGAGAAGGGTAAGAGTTATATCTCTGGCTCCAATGTACTATCCATCCATCCATCCATTCATCTATCTATCTATCTATCTATCTATCTATCTATCTATCTATCTATCTATCTATCTATCTATCTATCTATCTATCTATCTATCTATCTATCTATCTATCTATCTATCTATCTATCTAAATAGGGTTATCATATTTTGTGAAAGAAAACAATATGTACGTTACTTCCTCCTTATACTCCGTCATCAAAATGAAAATACATGAATTTGTTATATTTTTTCATTTCATAGACTGATGAATGATTAAAGTTTTCGTTATTCGAATATATTTGAGAGTGAAAGTAGTACCTAATGAGTGCAAATATATTGTATTCCCTATGTATAATAAGTGTATGCATAACATTATTTGCTGTAAATATTGAAACAAAACAATGTCCCTGATCTCTGAGTCAATTGAATCTAAAATTGCTCGCGATTAAAAGCCCAAGCATTATAGTAGTAGATAAAACTGATCTGCACAATACAAACTGAGATTAATTTATCTTACTGATACGGATAAGTTAAACTTAGGTCATCTGTTCTCCGAAAAACATAAATCACATGTTTAGCATTTACAAATGTTTCTATTTTTGAGTTAGCCCATACGATGTTTAATCCATAATTTTATTTATCAGTTCCACTGGCATGCTGATAAATCTAATTAAAAGGTATATTGGTATTGAGTCTCACTTTCTTCCCTATACTTTCATAAATATTGTGTCCAGCTGAGCCTGTTAAATGGCTAGACTGTTGTACTCGTGACTAGAAGGGTTTATGTCCGGATTATCGCCATCACTTCAGTGCAGACTGATACTAAAACAAATGTGGCATGTTATGATCACTACAAGTAATAAAAAGGAAGTGAAACAGCAACTATACGTGGTTCTGCATGCAGTTATCCTGGCGATTGCTTTTGCTAAGTAAAATGGCTGAAGACAGGTTATAGGATGGAAATGATGCAATACCGAATCACCAATCAAGCATCCAACCCCCATATATGTTGTTCATGTTATGTCAACACTGGTAAGTCTAAATCGTCCGTGTATGTCTTTATAGTGCATTAATTTATAATATTAATATAATTTTAGTTTGATTATGTACCATTGTCGGTTCCAGTTACGAAAAGTAAAGGGAATGAACTGTTCAATTAAAACAAATCTCGACAATAACAAAATATCATATTTCATCCAAATGTTATTCTTCTGTGATTTTTTTGTCGATTTAGATATCATTATTAACAAAGATTCACGCACACCAGGTGACCTTTTCGCTAACACGAAAGACGATTCTTAGGGTGCAAGGGGAGTAATCATTCTGTGTATACTATGGCCGTAACTTATTCTGTAACGTCTTCACTCTTCATCCTCATAAAATGTCCATTAATTGTCAGAGTGATTTCTCCAATAGTTAATGTGTATCACTAGACAGGAAGCACGACAGCTCTTCAGACAAAGAGATTCATACAGATTACATTATCAAGAAAACGTTGTTGTTTTAAAAATAAAAAAAATAAATTAATAATTAACAGAAGAAAATATTTTACAATTATTATTATTATTATTATTATTATTATTATTATTATTATTATTATTATTACGTGATTCATCAATGGTCATCATTTGACTTGATTACTGGAAAGGTGAAACACTCTTACAAATGCAGTCAGGGGCCCCGAGTGGCCGAGTGATCTAAAGAGCTTTCCGTTACGGATCACAACCATCTCACCTCTGTCTGCGTGGGTTCGAGTCTAAGATTCGGATAATGTAGTTATGTGAGAAAGCTTGCCAGCAGTAGCTTCTCGTGGGTCGGTGGTTCTTTCTGGGGGTTTCCCCGTTTCTTCCTCCACCAGTAATACTGGCCGCCATGTATACACTATTGTGTGCTGAAAAATGGCGTTAAACCCTAAAACAACAACCTACATATGCAGTCAGACTTGTTGAAAGCGTCTAAATATGCCAGATGTGTTTTATGTAGAACTCTCTTGCAGTAACTTTTTAAGTGGCATTGTACCGTCAGTACGAAAGAGACCTGAACATTTATCGAGCATTACACATTTGTTCAAATTGTTTTAGCACAAGTCTTTCCTGTTAAGTTATCGACCGAGAGCATGGTGTATAATAACTTATGAATGAAATGTGAGCTTGTGCTTGCTTTTACACTTCCTAGTGTGGTTATTGTTTGTCAACCGCATTAGACCAGTTGGGGAATACCTACGAATTCAACAAACCGTAATGCATTAATCAGCGAAGTCAGAAGTGTTGATGATTGTCTATAATCATGTATGGGAAATTCAGATTTTCAATGAATGGTTTGATGTATTTTCTTATGTGGAGTATGTTCAACTTTAATGTTACCTGTGGTAAGTATTTACATTGTATTTATCCACTGGAAACATTGGCTTATTCTTATTGGGAACCGAATGGTACACTGCAAATTGCGACATTTATGTTATTATACCGCCGGTTTGTGGCTTTACATCACAGCAAATCATGAACGTAATTTAATGATTAAAGTATTGGAGTATATTGATTTGATCAGGGACGCAAAGGTAGCCTGCCCTAGCTGACTGTTCGTATGATCCGAATATTCACACTTTTTGTTGTGAATTCGAACTCTAACCACTAACCCACCGTGTATCACACATTTAATATGCGCAAATAAAGATTAATAAAATATTGATCAGTTTTGTCTGCACAATCATCTGTGACCAATGTTGTTCTAATTCGAAGCTAATGTCGCAGGCTCTAATGTGCCGTCTGCATTAAGCCACTGTATCGCCTATATATTCATTCACTATCTATTCATGATTTACTCATTCGTTATTTTCGAGCGAAATTTATTCAAATTAAGGACTTTAAGTTGATATACGCACCGGTGTTTATTTTACTTCGTGGATTAATATAGATAACATTTTTTAAAATCAAGATGGAACGTGTGTCCACACTCGGGATGATCGCTCTGTATACCTTATGATTTCTTAGGCAATGGAATTTATTTTTGAAATAATTTGTTTTCCTACCCCTTTTCTGTCACACATTAACTGATGTAATCTTTCTTTCTGATATGATAATAAATCTCATTTTCTGCGGGAGGAAACATCGATTGTTATTAGCCGCATACCTTTGTCCAAACGTATTAATGTCAGACGGCTGATGCAATAACCAATGAGGAATAACTTACAATGATAATGCGACATCATGCCTTACATAAAATGTCATCATCATCATCATCATCATCATCATCATCATCATCATCATCATCATCATCAGTCTCTTGACCTAGTGTTGTCTTTGAGGCACTGTGCTGCTGAACATCTGAACACATCCTTTCACTTGTCCCAATCATATGCCAATGCCTGTGCCTCCGCAAAACTTTCCCTGGTCCATTATGTGATGTTGTCACTCCACGTTTTTCTCTGTCTACCTCACCTTCTACCACTATGGACACTACCCTGCATTACTGTTGTAGATAGACTGTTGGCTCTAGTGACATGGCTATACCATTTCAGCTTTCTCTTTTTGACAGTGGTGAGGAGGTCTTCATAATGACCTACTTTGTGCCTGATAGTGTTACGCACTTCTTCATTTGTCATGTGGTCCATGTAAGAGATGCCTAGGATTGCTCTGTAACATCCCATTTCAAGTGCCTGGATTCTTCTTTGTAATTCTTCTGTTAGGGTCCAGGCCTCACATGAATACAGAAAGATTGAGATGACTAGCGTTTTTAATGGTCTGATTTTAGTTCTCAGACAGATAGTATTGTCTCTCTAGTTAGGTCTTAGCTTTGAGATTGCTGCCGTTCTTTGTGCTGTTCGTGACAAACGTTCAGCTGTTGAGACCTCTTCAGTGATAATGGAACCTAGATATTTGAATGGGCCCACTGTTTCCAGTTCCTGTCCTCTGACTTTAATCTTGGTTGAGATTTGTTTGCCACTACTTGTCATCAGCTTTGTCTTCTCGGCACCTATCTCCATGTCAGATCTAGAAGATGTTTCATCCAGGTTCTTCACTAAGGTGGCAAGCTCATCTTCACTGCCTGCCAGTCCATCAATGTCCTCTGGAAAGCGGAGGTTGGTGATGTTATGCCCTCCAATGCTGACTGTCCCACAGTGCTCTTCCAGGGCTTCGCTCATGATGCAATCAAAGCAAATGTTGAAAAGCGTGGGTGACAGGAGACAGCCTTGCCGTACTCCAACTGTTGTCTTGAACCAGTCCCCCACAGAACCTTGAGCAGTTACTGCACTGGTAGCCTTTGCGAGAAGCTGCTTGATAGTGTTGGTCAACATTTCACCCATGTTGTACTTCTTCACCGTAGCCCAGAATGTCTCATGCCACACTCTGTCAAAAGTCTTTTTGAAATCTATGAAGACATCATAGATATATTGTTGATGTTGTGAGTACGTTTCACATAGAACCCTAAGATTGAATATTTGTTCTGTTGTGCTTTTTCAACTCAGGAACCCTGACTGTTCTTCAGCGATTTTGGTTTCTGCTTGTGGGTTCAGATAATTTTAGGCAACACCTTACTGGCATGGCTGATCAAACTGATAGTTCTGTAATTTTGGCACAGTTGGTGATTGCGTTTCTGGTGCATTATACTACAACGGATACCACTGAGCAGAGGAAAACTGCAGATCCTTGTCTTTGTTGTTTATAGCGATGTTCTATAAATAAATCGCTCCGGTGGCTTAGCGGTTAGAGCGTCCGCCGCGGAAGCGGAAGGTCGTTGATTCGATCCCCGGCCGAATCATACCAAAGACTTACAAAAATGGTACTAACAGTTGCCTCGCTTGGCGCTCAGCATTGAGAGGTTAGTCCTGAGACTAAATCTGGTGACAACTTTACACAATGGAGAGGAACATTAACAAAGCTGCACTCTACACCATGAATAAGAACACTCTTATTTTAAGACGTTTTCTCACAAAAGGGCAAAGTCCCTGACAATAAAAGATTCTGAGAAGCTCATGTGTCATTTAAAATTATAATAGGTGTTGGATTGGCCGATCCACTCAAGAGTGATACAGAAACCTTCGATAAGAATGGTTTATAATTCTCCATAATAAAATCAGACAGTGGTTTATCAGACCGAACAAATGTATTGCCTTCAACACTTGACCGTGAACTTTTAAAAATAAGAGCTTTTTAATATGTCCGTTTTGATTCTGATGCCTTTTTGTTCATTTTGTAGCAATCAGAAATAACGTCTCCTCATTTCTTGCAATAGGGACACGTAGAAAGAGACAATGATATAGAATGAAGCTTATCAGAAGCTTGATTTTTATAAGTTGTGCCAGTCTGGCTTTTAGAAGGGTTTGTATTAGCCTGAAATACTGTTCTTCCAGACGACTGCTGAGGCGACATCTTATTTAAAAAAGGATCTTCATGAGTTAAAGAATACTCATCTGGCAGCACGAACGGCATTTTCTAAGCTTTCAGTCTTATGCTCATCAAAATACACCATAATGTCAGTATAGACACAGTTCTTGAACTCTTCAACCAATATGAGTTGTCTTAGACTTTTGTAATCTTAATTAACCTTTCTAGAAGAGCACCATATATCAATGATCCCATGCATATTTGACATAGGCCTTGTCAGCTTCTTTGTTTATAGTTTCTGATGTTTTTGCTGATAAACCTCAGGGACATAACACATCAAGATATAGTCCTTAAATACGTCATAGGCAACATTCTGTTCTAATGACAGTGACTTGTAGTTATCACTAGATTTAACAGTGAATACACATTGTAGTAACAGATTTACCAGTGAGTACACATTGTAGTAATAGATTTACCAGTGAGTACACATTGTAGTAACAGATTTGCCAGTGAGTACACATTGTAGTAATAGAGTCCAGTGAGTACACATTGTAGTAATAGCTTTGCCAGTGAGTGCACACTGTAGTAATAGAGTCCAGTGAGTACACATTGTATTAATAGAGTCCAGTGAGTACACATTGTAGTAATAGAGTCCAGTGAGTACACATTGTAGTAATATATTTGCCAGTGAGTACACATTGTAGTAATAGGTTTACCAGTGAGTACATATTGTAGTAATAGATTTGCCAGTGAGTACACATTGTAGTAATAGGTTTACCAGTGAGTATACATTGTATTAATAGAGTCCAATGAGTACACATTGTAGTAATATAGTTCAGTGAGTACACACTGTAGTAATAGAGTCCAGTGGGTACACATTGTAGTAATAGAGTCCAGTGAGTACACATTGTAGTAATAGAGTCCAGTGCTCTCTTGGCCACTTGAAACTGACACCAATTATTTCAAAACGAAGAAAATATCTGTCTACTTCTTCCAGAAAAAGGAAGTACTAACTTTATATTTCTTGTCATAAACAGTAGGGGAGTGTTTTGCTTTTGCCAGCTCTAATTCTTTTGCTATAACTTGCAATTCTATTGGTCTTACTTTCATCTCTTTCTGAAATTTTAAATGCATTTGTGATTCTTCTTCTTCATTTTGAAGCTCCAGCATCCTTGACTCCAATTATATTTTGTATTTTAATTCTAATTCCATCTTGTATTTTAATTCTAATTCGATCTTGTTTTTTAATTCGAATTCCATCTTGTATCTTGTATTTTAATTCCAATTCCTTTACTTTTATGTCGAAGCTAAACCACTTTTATCCAAAACATTCTTCTCTACCAAATACAGGACCGAAATATTTTTATTCTTTATTTCGTTAAATAGGTATTTGCCTCGGAACGACCGTATTTTCTGGCAAATTGAATCAGTTCATCTTTTTGCAAAGATCTAATTGCTCTTGAGTAGGATTTGAAATAACTATTCCCACTCTTGATGACATTAAAAAGCATTGCAATTTCACTTTGGATTTTCTTTCTAAAATTAAAATCTATTGAAATTCAAATTTTAAAATACACAACGTTTTCTGAAATATCTTAGCAAACATTCAAATCTAAGGACAAGCGACCAATTACATGTTACTTGTTTATGCTCTAATAATCAGTAACATAGAAAATGTGAAAACAACATGCATTGTAAAATGTAACAAATAAATTATTTCCCTGGACAAACAATGTAGACATGAAAAAACTAACTTAACAGTTTTATGAATCAAATACAAAAGTAATCCAAGAATACTTCACGAAATAAATATTAAAGGTCCTAGTAATGAAATGTTCCATGTAATTCACGTTTGGGTCCCAATGAAAGTCCAAGATAGAAGACAATGACGTATGATGTAGTCTGTATAGTGTTGCGTCTACTTGTCCTTGTAGAAACACAAATACGAATACAATTTTTTAAGAAGTCTCTTTGTCTAAGAATTATGTATTAGCACCCAAATATCTCCAGAGAAACAAATAATCTTTTAAAATCCAAATAAATTGAAAAAAAATTACAATAAAACTTAATTAGACACTATAGAAGAAAACGACTTGACATTAAGTGTTATGAAACCCAGACTGTCTAGCTTTTCTATAGGGAATGATTATACATTATTCTAAAGCGGAGTTTCGGAATTACCCGAGTTGCAAAATCAAAGTGTCAGTCGATCATGTTTAGATTTAAAAGTCACGTACTAATAATATAATGATGATAAAAGTCACTCATTTTACTCTGAGAATAAAATTTTAAAAAGCTGCTTAAAACTAACAAACAGTTACTTAAATCAAATATAAACTAAATAAGATATACGTAATACGTGCCGTATATTTATTTCATCATGACAAAATATTTAGTTTCTGATCTGTAGATGACACAGAGTATTTCTGGTGTCTTTTTTATAATGGAAAAAGTTTCTTATATTATTCCTCTACGAGATACTGTCTCAACAACAGTTGTCATGTAGTTGTCAAAGAGCCTTAGAACCTGATTGCATATTAGTGCCAAATCATTTCAAATCCGAAGGACATAATATGCATTGCAACGGAGACCATAAGCCTGAATTTTATTGTAACTTCTCACAGTCAGTGGAATAAGCCATACACTAGGATGTATTAAACAAGGTATTATCTACTTTTACTTAACTTACATATTTTGAAAATGTCCAAATTTGAAGTACACGCAAGGAAGAATTAACAACTTAAAATAAGTCCCTAATCCGCACTATTTGTATTTAACTGTAAAAGCACGTCATCGATCAATTTTTTATAAATCAAGTGCTCAATTTTAACTTTGTAATTTCATCCTAAAATGCAATAGTTTCTAACGTGTATTACATTTCGATGACAAAGTAGTATGCTTATTTGCGTGTCCCATTTTCTAGGACCCCATATTTACGTTTTTTTTCTTCTATTTCCAACTCTTTTAAAGAATGGTCCTATCACAAAATGAATATGGGATGGATCGAGTTGAATCAGTGAGTGTACATACGGATGGAGATCAGTTTATAATTGGCGAAAGGAATGCTTAAATTTTTTTAAATTTAATATGCTTAACAGTAAGGGCAACAGTGTAGCCTTAGTGAACTATTTGAAACATTATTTCAGCATGTGACATGCAAATCCCCCATGGTAATGTGATATGCTGGAGTGGCCTACAATCGTGCTTTTATTCCTGCCACGAAGGTTACAAGGAACATGAAACGTCCAGGCTTGACTGTTCCACATCCAGACAATGGGTTGCTTGGTTATGGAATCGGCCAGTTAGTGCCAAAGATCTCTGTACACGTATGTCTTTCTTAATTTGCACTTTCTGATAATTAGAATGAGCATGTTTGAAGAAAGCCGAAAACAAATTGTATATATGAATCACATCCTTCTTCGTTATAATCATCATGTCGGTTCAACATAACTTTAATCAAAATATCATCTAATTAATTACCCCGTTTGCCTTACAGTGAAATAGCATCAAACAATGTTAAATAGAAATATCATGCAGCTCCATTTTTAATAATTCTTCTTTGTTTTAATAAATATAGTTTAAACCTCCTAACTGTATTTCAAGTTCAAAACTCGATGAATTGGTCAAAATGTTAATATAAGAACCGTGACACTCATGCTTTTGAAATTCACATAGAAAGAACAAATGGAATTATTCCTAAAAAAAATGACTTTATCATGGCATTATTAAATTTCCAATGTGCCAATATTCAGTATCATCCTCTATCAGACCTTCTTACCTATGTATGTTAAGTAAATGCAGTACATAACTTTGTGCGTATATATGTATGTGGATATGTATGCCATGTGTAGGTAAAAATGCTTTTATTTTTTTGTATGTGTTTCTGTCAATATGTCTACATCGCAGCAATGCCGTGCCCTACCGTAATATCAAAAGGGGCCTTCTCTGGAGCCTGTCCAGCGGTTGTTGGATCTACATGCAGTTTTTCATGCGAAGCAGGCTACATGCAGAACACGTCAGTGTCCGAGTTAACCTGTCAAACTTCCACGGAGTGGAGCGCAGACCTGAGAAGTTTATGTTTGCGTAATTTTATTATTATTATTATTATTATTATTATTATTATTATTATTATTATTATTATTAAGGTTCCGATCGTATAAACATATTTTGATGGTGAACGAAATGCAGTTTCTATCAACTGAGAATATGACTGGGTGGGACATCATGCTACATGTCTGCCCCATTGTTAAACATCACGATAAACTGCACCACTTCAGATATCGTAGCGATATGACCGAAACATTGTTAAAGCTACGTTACAAACCCAACTCGTACACACTCACACACTTTATTATTGAAACATTCTTAAATGCATCCTCCCCCTCACCACCCCCCTCGGTTCGGAGCAGCCTACTTGCTAAGACGATATCCGAGTGTATAGTTTGTTTTTCACTACGCAACGTTTCTCTCATCGCCACGATTATTTTGCACGGACAGAGAAAATTCCTGCATTAATGGGTTATATAATATGTATCCCAATGGTTGTAATACTACAGCATTTATAAGGCAAATATAATTGTGTGTAGAACAACTTGTCTCCATGTCAGGATTTCCCTATAAAAATATAGTTCTCATTAAAACTCGCCCACCTTTGGGATCCCATCGTGACAAGATAGTGGCAAACAGTTATGAAAAGGCATGCGTAGATGATTTTCTCTTGTCAAATCACCATGTCTCTTCACCTATGAATGATGGTAAACGTTAAGTCATATCGACCAGAGAGAGAGAGAGAGAGAGAGTGTGTGGCGTTCTGGGAAGGTTGGGGTGGTGTACTTCCAAAATATTAATTAAAATATTATAGAAGTCCCACCTGGCTCGTGAATTTAAATTTAGATTAAAGACCAAATAGGTATACGGCTCTGAGCCCCCAGTCAGCACTGCCGACGGTTAAATTATATACATAAATATATATAACACGAGTGATTATTAAATTTCAGCGCTTCTGCTCATGAAATCAGCGCCTACATTCTCTGTACCTTTCATGTATCTGATGTGCATTTGGTACTGCTGTAAGAACAGCGACCATCGCATCAAACGTCCATTCGATAATTTCGCCTGCGCGAGGTAGGCGAGTGGTTGATGGTCGGTTTTCAATATGAACGTCCGTCCATATAGGTATCGCTCGAACCGTGATATGCCGAACACGATTCCAAGACATTCCCTCTCCGATACGGAGTAGTTCTTCTCGGCAGCAGACAACTTCCGACTGCCGTATGCGACAGGAAAAAGCGTTTTGTCATGCTCCTGTAGCAGCACTGCTCCCAGTCCTGTGTCGCATGCATCGGTGCGAAGGACGAATTCCTTATCCAAATCCGGTAGACGAACAACGGCGTCGGATGTAAGCCTAGCCTTCAGTGTTTGGAAAGCGTGCTCACACGCATCTGTCCAAATAATCTTACTCGGGGTCTGTTTCTTGGTTAGGTCGGACAACGGCCCCGCAATCGCGCTGAAATTAGGCACATACCTCCGGTAATACCCGGCTAATCCCAGAAATGACCTAACCTCAGTTTTCGTGGTGGGCCGTGCGGCGTTTTTCAGCTGCTGTACCTTTGACTTCTCTGGGGACAGTGTGCCTTGGCTGAGGGTATGTCCTAAGTAATCCAAGGTCCGGAACCCAAGGTGACATTTGGAAGGGCGAGCTGTTAATCCCGTCTGACGTAGCCGTTCCAAAACGTCGGCTAATAGAGTGAGGTGTTCACTCCACGTCTCTGTGGCCAACAAGAGGTCGTCCATGAAGTTTGTAGACACCCCTATCACGTAAGGGCTCCAACAACTTCCGCATCATCCTAATAAAGACGCTGGGCGCGTTCTGTACCCCGAACGGCATGACCAACCATTGGTAGGTCCCGTCGGGAGTAGCAAAAGCGAGCTTTGCCCTATCCTCCTTCCTTACCGGAATTTGCCAATACCCCTTGGACAAATCCAGCTTGGAAAAATATTTCGCTTTTGAGACCGAAGCGAAGATATGTTCCGGGTCAGGTAACATTTCGACTTGAAATTCTGTCACCTGATTCAGCTTCCGGTAGTCGACGCAGAACCGATGAGTGCCGTCTTTCTTCTGCACTAGGACTACTGGTGAGCTGTACGGAGATTCGGCAGGTTCGATTACTCCCAGAGCAATCATCTGCTCAATTTCCTCCCTTACAACTTGTCGTTTCGCGTGGGGCAAGGGGTAGGGTTTCCGCTGCACTGGTCGGTCGTCCACCATCTTTAACCCGAACTCGACAAGCGCCGTCCTCCCGGGTTTTTCTGTTAACACATCGGAATACCCGGCCAGCAGGGTCTCTATCTAGTCCCGCTGGCCTCCAGTTAACATGGGGTCACACTCCACGTCCGACGGAGTCTCGACCCTCGTTAATGGACAGCTCGGGACAGTGTTGGCACCTTCCGGATCGCCTTCGGCATCCTCGGTGACTATCGTGGCGACAACAAAATCGCTTACGGTCTCCCTTTCCCGGTACCTCTTGAGCAAATTGGCATGGTAGAATTTCTCTTTCGTCGGTAGCCGTATCCGGTAGGTTTGACCTCCGATATTCTCGGTGACGACGTATGGACCCCTCCAGGAAACTTGCAACTTGTTGTGTTCCTGGGGCAACAACAACAACACCTTATCCCCTACCTCAGACTGACGTGGTTTTGCGCGCTTATTGTAATTTTTCGCCTGCTGCGCCTTAGCTCGTTTTAGATTATCTTGCGCGAGAGAACAAACGTCTTCCAGTTTCTTGCGCAAGTCCGCGACGTACTGGTAGGTAGTGCGTACTTCCTTTACAGCGTGGTCGTCTGTCCACAGCTGTCTCAGTACGGCGATTGGGCCGCGTACGGTCCTCCCGTACGAGAGTTCAAAGGGAGAGAACCCCAAACTCGCTTGTGGTACTTCCCGGTATGCGAAAAGCATGGCAGGAATATACCGGTCCCAATCCTTGGGGCGGCCTTCGCACAATTTCTTGAGCGTGTACTTTAGAGTCCCATTAAACCGTTCGACCAATCCGTTACATTGGGGGTGATACGGTGTAGTCGTGAGGTGCTTAATTAACATGAGACGATTCACCTCCGCCATCACACGACTCATGAATTGTTTCCCTTGATCGGTCAAGATCTCGTCGGGCACTCCGACTCTTGACCAGATCACAAACAGAACTTTCGCGACGGTTTCCGTGTCAATGTTACGCAATGCTACGGCCTCCGGATAGCGTGTAGCATAATCGACGACCGTTAAAATATACCGATTTCGGTGCGCAGACGCTGGCTTTATCGGTCCGATTAAATCCATGGCAACACGTCTAAATGGTTCATCAATAAGGGGCGTACTCCCCAAGGGAATGGGTCGATGATCCGTTTTCGGTGCCATTCTCTGGCATTTGTCACAGGAGAGACAGAACCGTTTAACGTCTCCCTGGACCCCTGGCCAGTAAAACTCTTTTGCCAGACGGTCTCGTGTCTTAGCAATTCCCATGTGTCCACCCATGAGACTTTCGTGTGCAAGCTTCAGCACTTCACAACGCTTTTCCTTTGGCACGACGACTTGCTTAAAGTGGTCGTTGTGTTTCCTGGCGTGACGATACAAGATTCCCTTCTTGTAGACAAACTTCACCGCGCCGTTCGGAGTTTCCCTTTCCGTTCCTGCTTCTGCGTGTTTATGCAACTGCGCCAGAGTTGCGTCTTCCTGTTGCAGCTTCCTCAACTCCGCCGGAAGAACATTACTAACCGGTGTCGAGGTAACTTGGATCGGCTTCTGTTTCCGCTGTCGACTCATGGCCCTGATCTCAACAGCACTCACTGGCATAGGTGTACAGGTTTCGGGGTTCGGCTGGGGAAACACATAACGGCATCCCAATATGACGTCATGTGATAGTCCCTCCAAGCAAGCAGCTGCAATCTTCCCCTTCACGTATGGTGAATCGAGGTAAATGACAGCTACTGGTAATGAGTCACGCGCACAGTTCGCGTACTGAACTTCTATTACCTCCCCTGTATAGTCCTCCGGTTTGACATACTTCTTGTCGACAAGCGCGGGGACGCTGCACCCAGTGTCATACAAGATGGTGGCACCTTCACCATTGACAGTTGCGGCCGCAAGGTTGGCTGGGTTGCGACTCGCTTCCGGCACGCACTCCTTCCTAGCAACGACATTCACCTGGGTCTGCCTGCCCTTGGGACAGTCCCTGGCAAAATGCCCCAGGCGCTTGCAGTTAAAACACGTCGGCGGCCCTCGCCGACTTGCAAGTCCTGGTTTCTTGGGTGAGGCCTGTCCAGGTCGATAGGTGGCATCCCTACCTGTAGGTGCCCCTCCGACCTTCCCGTCGCCCTGACGGTTGCGGACAGCCGGCTCAACCTCCCCCATACGACGCGACTCAGAGGGTCGGGGTCGATCCGCGCCCCTGGAACCTCCACTCTTCAAGTGCGCCTGCTCATATCGCTCCGCCATGTTAGCGATCTCTTCGAGCCTCCGGTGTTCTCTTTCGGCTAAGAAGACTGTCAATTCGCGACGGTAAGTACCCAGGACATGTTCCTTGAGTATTACCTCGCGTAGCCCGTCGTACGTGCGTTCGACTTCAGCCATTTTCATCCACTTCTCAAATAAACCTCGAACCCGGTTGTGGAATTGAGAGTGGGTCTCTGTTACCTTTTTCGCCGAGTCCCGAAAACGTTTCCGGTAAGTCTCGGCAGTCAGCCGATAATGGCAGAGAAGGGCCTTCTTGAGGGCATTGTAGTCATCAGCCTCTTCTGCAGCTAAGCCGTGGTAGACTTCCCGAGCTGAGAAATTAATGGCCCAGTGCTGTTCAGGGACCTGATGAGCGTGTGCGAGTTTCTCGAACTGCACGAGAAAATCGTCAATAGCCTCCTCCCTGTCATTGAAGCGTGGCATGTTGATCTGGACCATCCGGTGGTCGATGAATGGTCGGCCGGTCGTTCCAGAGCTTGTACTGGCGTCCGTTGGTCCTAGCTTCAACTCTCACCTTTTCCAACTCCAGAGTGTGGGCGAGTCTGGCTTTCTCTTGGTCCGCAGCTATCTTGGCTAGCTCCACCTCTCTTTCTCTCTCCCTCTCTGCTGCTCTCACCGCTGTTTCCTTGGCCAGCGCTTTCTCTGCCTTCCATTCCTTGATTCTTTCTTCGATAAATGCAGCCAGGCGATCTCCAAGATCTTCCGACCCCATGGCACGGTACTCTTTGATCATTTGCCTTTCTGTAGCCATGTTTATATACTAATACGAAGTGATACCTTGTCTCAACCCTGCTAACAATGGACAGATTTTACAACTTCCTAGCCAAATACTTACCTGTCGACAACTAATTCCGTTCAGGTAAGATATTTGCTCGATATCTGCTTCACAATTACTGCAGGTAATTAAAGATCTACAAAGCATGCAAATATCAAATATAACAAGAGAGAGAGAGAGAGAGAGAGAGAGAGAGACAGAGACAGAGACAGAGACAGAGACAGAGAGAGACAGAGAGAGAGAGAGAGACACAGAGAGAGAGACAGAGAGAGATGAGATTTATGGTCAGTAATAATGTTATTAAAGCAGAATACCATGTACCGGTAAGAGATTGGCTGAGCGTTCATGTGAATGGCTGAGCTAACCATGTGACTTGTGTTCAAATTTCTTTATTAAAATCATCTTTCATGTTTAAATGAAAATTGTATCTTATAATGATTCAATCAATAAATAGAAACACAAAAAAGCAATCCACTTATACGCAAAGGCGATTGTAAATAGCTACAAAAGGTACCGAACTATATTTTGCGTTGGACAAACTAGAAAGGGATGTAAGGAATTCATTCACTCGGTCACTACACAGTTGTCTGTAGTTATAACTCCGTTGAAAGGTCAAATATGAGTATATGTATGAGAAAAAGATATATATATATATATATATATATATATATATATATATATATATATATATATATATATATATATATATATATATATATATAAACAGTGTGCACACTGTATCAACGATATGCCACTTGATGTAAAAATTGTTTATTAAAAAGAAACTTGCCAAACCTCTTTCCTTTTAATGAAAACTGTATACATCTTGTGGTATATCAATGATTCAGCGTACACACACACACACACAAACACACACACACACACACACACACACACACATATATATATATATATATATATATATATATATATATATATATATATATATATATATATATATATATATGTTATCTTTTCAGTGCCCTTACTACATTCCCAGAGGTTATCTCAACCCCACATGCATCCGTGAACCTGGCCAAATATGCAACTTCACGTGTGATAAGGTCTACCAGCCATCTATATCGCCTTCTACGATAGCTTGTGGAAGCAATTTGAAATAGAATCATAATCCGGCAAGCTTGTGTCAAGGTAAGGTACATACTAAATGAGGAGTGCGCTGCAAATTGGATATTTAGTGCCATCACTATTCCAGAGCAAACACGTGATAGCCCAGAGCACATTGATTATCAGAACAGAATAATTAAGGGAATGCATCTCTCTCTCTCTAACTTTTTCTGCATATCTCATCAAGTAATATTTAATTTTTGTAATAGTAGATATTCGTGATCTGATTTTCAGTGACTAGAAAAAAAAATCATTGCAAAACAATATGTTCAAAGTAGTATGGTATTGTTGTTTCCTACCTCAGTGATATGCCACAAGACTTTAACTTACAAACCTTGCCCGTTTTGTCACCGACTAATTTTTATCATATCGTTCATTATCATTTTGTTTCAGTAGAAGTCATAATGTCTATTTTATAGATCTTGGATTCACTGCGTGATGCCTGTCTTTTAAGCAAGAATTATTAAAAATGAAGTTACAGATATCAATTCCACTTAGCACTTACCTATCAAAACTAATGATATTGCTATTAATCATATATGATAATCTTTGCTATGAAACACAAGACTAGAAATACAAAGGACATTCACATATGTTCTGTTATCCAAACAAGTACATAAACGAACACGTTTAATTTTACAATTGTCTTAAGAAAATATTTTATATAAAGCAGAATTGTCTCGAAGTATGACAGTGTACTGTGGACAAATAAAAAGACAATCAAATTTTAACATTCAAAGTGTTTATAATGTCAATAGTGTGATTGGGTTACTGGAATATTATACAGAGAAATAAATGGACAGATGGACAGTCAAGTCAAAATAAAGTTAAAATATACAACAGATCCAAATGAAGGATTCAGCAGCTATGTTTAGTTTTCGAAGTAATATGTATTTTCCTGTCACTTTTCAGAAATAACTTTTTGTTTTCAGAGACTATTTGTTCCAACTCTTTTGAAGGTGGCTACGTCTCAGAGAGCTGCAGCAGTAAATACAAAACCACATGATATGACTTCCAGTGTAAAACTGGATATATCAAACTCGCCTTTGCCTATTCTGTGAAATGCGACGATTTTTGTATTGTCTAACTTGTTGTGTGTGTGTGATCCATTTGTGTTCATATATTTTTTTAGTGTGGAAATGCGGATCATGAAATATCGTATCATATCTACTTCGCGAATGGTAAAAATCGCTTGTGGTGTTCGATGAGTATAGTGTGTCTCTGTTCGTATTGTTTTCCGTCACTATTGTCCCTTCGGATGCGCTATGATTGTCTGTTCTCTCCGTTTTCCTTAGACTCTTCATTTTCTTCCCTTCTTTGCTTTTGTTCTCCCTTTTTTCCCTTGACTTGTTCTCTATCTGTATCTTCTTCTTCTACCATATATATCTCGACGCTTTCTTTAGTGTCCTTAGTATTTTATGTTGACGAGGTAGATATATTACTAACCTTTATTTTTTAAAGATTCCTTTTCATTGGTGCCATTGGTGTGGGTGTTGTGAAGGGTATCATTCCTAGTAGATCCCCCATGACTTCCTCTTCTTCAATCTCCTTTCCCTTTTCACTCTGTACATGAAATCTGTTGTTTTTTTTGGGTAGTAATGGGCTCTTTTCCTGGGGTCTTAACCATTGCGTTGCTAGGGCTTAGAATATCCCTCCACTTATCAGCACTTGATTGGTTCTGTGTTATTTCCTCTTGTCTTATATCCTAAACTGTTGTTGGTGGGCTTTGTGGATTTTTTTTGCGGATAATTTATTACTTGTGCCGCAACGGCACCTGTACAAGTAGTGGGGCTGTCGTTCGGTTTGGGTGTTCCCTCTTTGCAATCCCATGGGCCATTACCGGTTTGTCCGCATCTGGGGCACTTTCGATCGTCCTCTGTACCAGCTTTTGAGTTTAAAGCCCAGTCCGTACAAGAACATGGGGATTTTCTTAGCCTCTTGTATGTGTTTAACTGCAACATTCTATATATTCCTACTTTAACTTTTAAATTGGGCAGATATGTTCTGTCGAAAATTGTAACTAATTAAGGAATCTATTTTATTCTAAGTAGCTTAGTTGGTGAACAACCTGTACTTTGTAAACCAAAAAGATTGATCTTTCTTAATCTGCACAATTGTCTCAACTCAATGCAACCTGAAAAGAAAGGTGAACAAATCTTTTTCTAACTTTTCCGTGTGGGTAGTCCCTAATCCTTATTGCGATCATAAACACTTACTTTGCTTTTAAACAAAAGTTATTAGAATTGTTTTGAAATCCATACAAGTCAAAAGCCATAAATTGTGACATGAAGGCCCAGATGCGGTATCGTGGTGCAAACAAAAATTATGTTCGCGCATGTCGCTGAGTTTACTGCATTAACTGTTTGATGTGCATTCAAATATATCCGCAGACCGTGATGTGTAACTGAATTGTTGTTGTATTAATAATAATAATAATAATAATAATAATAATAATAATAATAATAATGTTTCTGCGCTAACTTTGGAATATCTCACAGCTAAAATAGCTCGACATTGACAAGAAATAATTACGAAATATCTCCCCGTCAGTGATTCTATCAAATAGCAACTATAGCAGCGTCAGCAAGCTCAGGTGGAATTTTCAGAAGGTACAGAGCAGTTATCTAAATTAAATGTCGAACCAACCTAAACAAATTGTTACGGCAACTGAGACAACAAAAAGATCTTAAAACATTACCAGAGGATATTGCTGGTCAACTTCAACCCACTCCATAACCTCCTTAACCTCTTTAGCCAAAGCCCGGAGCTCGACCACCACCACCACCACCAAAGTTAGAACATTATATATACATTTACTGATGAAGGTGTAGCCGCTATCAGGGATGCACACCAAGTACTTGATATTGCTGTGTTTGGATACGGAGGTAGACAAACGATACGTAGAACCAGAATATACTAAAACTCTAAAAGCTGCCTATTGGGTTAAATATGTATACTGTGTTGCTTTTAATATTCAGCAGATCACATCTGATGAAGATATTAATAAGTTTGTTATCAATGACTGGACAGCAAAGGAACATACTGCAAGAGTAAGCTAGAAAACGAAAGAAAAACAGGAAGAATAGAAGCATAAACTTGAAAAAGCAACAGGGAAAGGATAAAATCAGGCGTAAAAACCTAATCTGAAACAAGGATATACAATGTAATAGCTGAGTCAGAGGTATTCGCCTTAACCATAATCAGATCCGCGCTATATATCTTGAAAAAGATACAGTAAGTGACCGTGCCACTCCTAATAATATAGTTTATGGTCCTATGGAGGTTCGTGTGCAGGCTCTCGTACGGCAACCACCATATTGGACTCTAGGATATGTAAAAACAATTCCTTCGTCACATGGGCTAACAAAATCATATCTATTGTCGATGATCAGGTCGAATGTTAACATTTATTGTATTTGGCATTATCTATAATTTAAAAAATGTGTCAGCTGCTGACAATTGTCCGCGACAATTCCAAAATAGTTTAAAATCCACATCAGGTGACCCATGGGATCCACTGCGTGCCAGACACAGATAGCGTAACGAAAAGATTAGTTGGCTATCGGCGAGAAGAAAACAAAATATACGCGAGTTTGATCTTGATGCTGCATTTATCATGACGATTAAACGACAAAATAATTACTGCGCCTCTGTAACACATTGATGTTGTGGGAATATTTTCATTCGTACGATAATTTACAGTGGACAGAAACAACATATGAAGGAAAGCTAGCTGCCATCGCTTAACATCTTGAAAAAGGCTCTTCCGTTTTTGTGCTATTTGTTCATGATATTTTAGCTTGTTCTCTATCTTCGTCTACATTATTGTGTTTCATCATGTATTGGCTGTTCCGTTCGTATGTGTTAATTCATCTCCTTGTTTTGGAAACGAGAACAATTATCATTTTTCTCAAGCTGTTTTGTTCCATTGTTAAGACGTCATTTTTTTTAAAACCGCCGTCACGTGATCGCCAGTCAACCCGTTTACAATATGACGGACCCACATTAATTGCATTAAATGACCACACCTTGGCTCTTGATACTACATTGTGCTCAAGACTGAACGAACTGGGACTACATTCATCATTATTTAAATGTAAACGGAAGCGAAACAAAAACAACAAAATGGTTTCGAAGCTGGCCGGCGTAGAACAGGAAGAAGATTACAGTCCACACTCTTCCACACTCTCCTGGATTTATTTGCAGCATTTGACACAATATACCATGATATATTACTTCACCGTCTCCAGCATGTATTTGGCATTCAGAATATAGCCTTACAATAAGTAGTTCAAGTCCTACTTAGTCAACGGGACACAAATTATATCTGCAAATGGAATACATTGCATCCAAGTTGACGTATGTTGTGGTGTTCCATAGGGATCTGTTCTCTTTATTCTATACACTCAGCCGCTCTCAAGTGTCATAGATCATCACCCAGTGTCGCACCAATTGTACGCTGATGACACCCAAATATACAAGTCTAGCCATCCAACTGTAGTTGATGCTACCATCCATGGAGTTGAGATGTGCATTTATGATGTGAAAACATGGATGACATGTAACAATCTGCAGATGAATGATGATAAAACTGAGGCTATTCTGATCACAACACAAAGACGTTCTCATTCACATCCTTTACCTCAGACAATAAATATCAGCAACATAAACATTAAATTCTCACAGTCAGTGTGAAACCTAGGCGTTACTCTAGACAGTACTCTCACACTGCACCAACAAGTCATGAATATTTGCAAGGCTGCATATTTTGAACTGAAAAAAAACATCAGTTCCATTCGTAAATATATTTCAGTTGATGCCACTAAAACACTTGTGTGTTCATTAGTACTTTCATCTATTGCAACTCAATTCTGTCTGGTTCATTACAATATTTACTCCAGAAACTTCAAAAAGTTCAAAACACAGCTGCACGGATCATCCTTAGAGTACCTACACTGGCTATCAATTTCATACAGAATCAAGCACAAGATTTGTTCTCTGTGCTATATTTCACTGACAGACTCCATTCCAACATACCTCTCCAGCCTCGCCCATGTGTATACACCAGCTAGATACTTACGTTCGTCTTCTGACAATCGTATATTTATTGTTCCCACGGTGAAAACAAAGTCATATCGACAACGTTCTTTTGCATGCCAGGGCCCAGTGATGTGGAACGAATTGCCCATTGAAATTAGACACAAAGAGAAAGTGGTCCCTTTTAAGAGTGCTCTTAAAACGCACTAGTTTCGACTGCAGGGACAAAGTTAGAGACCTAATCATATTTTATATCTTATATGTTTTCAGCATGTTTTTATGTTTTCCAATTTCATTGTTTTTGTCATTTGTTGTTCTGTAGTTTAGTAATATTAAAGATGGTGTAAAGCGCTTAGAGCTTCGAAAGATAAGGCGCTATACAAAGTCCTCGTTATTGTTATTATTATATGGTTTGGTCACACACATGAAACGTTCACGAAGACATGTCTATAGCGTAATCCATGGAGGGGCAATTGTACCAATACACGCTAACATATCCATCTGATGTATAGGACGCTCGCTAGTAATAAATTAATTTCGACTGACCTTGGTATATGGATGGAAACAAAACTCTTTTATTTTGACCCATGACGTCAAATTCTTCAGAATACCCTCTTTTTATTATTAATCCCTGTCAAAACGCAACACATATGTATACATCTATTAATGACCTTAATTTGGTTATTGTTGACGCACACGTTGAAAGCAGTATCACCCAAGGCAATGGCAACTGCTGTAAACGTTATCGCGAGGAGCATATCACACGAAACTGACTTCTTGTTGTTGTAGGGTATAACGCCAGAATTAATGGTGGATGATGAACCCAGGAAATACACGTAAAGAACAGACCGACGAGAAGCTGCTGGCAAGCTTTCTCACTTACCCACATTGGTCGAATCAGATACTGGAACCTACGCAAACAGACGTTGAGATGGCAGTGATCCTTAATGGAGAGAGCTTTAGACCACTCGCGCACTGATGACCCCCACCCCCCAAGGTACTTACTAACGTTTGGGACGGAATTGTGAGAAACAGAGAGTAACATTATAAATCTAGAACTTTCTGCTGTAATACGTGTTTTAATCTTAAATGTCCTTAATTTAAAAAATATTACAAAAATGCAAATGCCCTCAATCAGATTTGGGATATGCATTCAAATGGACATAATTTTTATACTTGTTGCTCTCTCTCTGAGGGCCAAAAAAATTAAGATGGTTTAAGATGATTAAGTGAATCGTACTTTTCACTCCACTGTTAATTTCCATATTAACGATGCTCACTAAGCTTGACAGGCAGACATACTATGATGGATATGAAAATCATTTTCATTAACTGCAAGTAACACAATTTCTCTTGCGAAGTAAAAGAAGGAAATAATCTGTTAGAGATGTATACTTTATTCAACTGCCTGTCATGTGAAGGGAGATACAGAGGTGTCAAGAGTTAAAAAAAAATGGGATGCATGAGTTTGAAAACAACCTATTTCAACATCGAAATAAAAACAATAAGACACGCTTTATAAAACATTTAGCCCAACAATTGACTGTTCAATAGAACCAAATAAAATTTATATATATATATATATATATATATATATATATATATATATATTCTGCACCTAATACTATCAATCATTCTCTGAAAGAAATCAAAGGATAGCACTTTCCAGTCATATTGGTTCATATTAGTACTATATATATATATATATATATATATATATATATATATATATATATATATATATATATATATATATATATGCATGACTTTAGTTTGGCAACTGACAGTTTATACCACAATCAGATTTTAAAAAGAAATGAAATCCAATCACATAACATCATTCAAGAAGAAAAAATCATCTGATGTTGCTAGTCAGTTGTGACTTTAACATATTTATGATGTAAATGGAATGCTGCAACTTATACGTTTTTACTCACTTGCTAGTATTGCTGGCTAGTTGTCGCAATTGTTATATAATTATGTGCAGGTTAGCTATGCAACTAACACTAATCACTGGTAGATGTTACATAACTACACTACAGTCAGCAAATAACAAAAATAACAATGCATCACTGTTAACTGGTACTACTGCTCAGTTATCAGTATTATGTAATTCAGGTTAGCCTATTTATATTGCTGCTTGTTGTTGTTGTTGTTGCTGTAGGGTTTAAAGCCATTTTTCAGTATATGATACATGGTTTAGGAAGAACCTGGAAAAACCCCTAGAAAGAAACACCAACCAATGAGAAGCTACTGGCAAGCTTTCTCACCTACCCACATTTGCCAAATACGAGACTCGAACACACATAGCGGTGAGATGGCAGTGATCTGTAACAGAGAGCGCTTTAGACCACTCGTCCACTCATCACTCATGGCCCTCTTGCTGGCTGTTTGTGAATGCCATATAATTAGCATCATGTTAGCACACTGAATTTAAATTTATCATACAAGTAAGAAATAGATTTCATGATATCACAAATGATATTATTAAGTCATGCAATGGAAAGACATAAAATAAATATGGATTTCAAATGAATCCAATAGTTATTTCATGACACATCTGCAGTTTGGAGTTATAAAATGAGTAATTTTAATCATGAAGTAAATAAAATCTGTATTTATGCTCATTTCAAAATAAATGAATGAACTTGTCAAATAATTACAATCAATGCCTAAAATCAACGACAACTTTGTGTAAAACAAAACCTTTATCTGCCATAATTTTATTCCCATTGTTCTAACAAATCTTTAATTCCTGACAGCTTTGTGATCTCCACATCACTCAGAGTCATGAAAAAGAAAAAGACAAATGTGATTGCACCATGTTTGGCTATCCGTACCAAACCTTACCAGGTGTTGTGAGTTTTGTAGTTTGAAAAAGTCTTTGACGTAAGCACTAGAGATGACGGTCTTTCTGCAAATATGTATGTGCAGTCAATAATAATTCTGGTTCATGGGTAGGACAGTTGAAACTCAAGAGGCAAATTTGATTAAACCTGCTTGGCCAAATATTTACACTTCCCAGTAAGAAATACAAATAATTTGTCCACATGATTATTTTCCGACTTAAAGAAGACATGTGAATATTAAACTGAACATACATATCTTCAATCTGAAATCCACATCAACACAAAAACATGAAACGTTCATCCACTGGGTCCATTGAATTTTACCGTCCTCTGATGTTGATGTCATTCCTGGTACTGTAATATAAGCTCTTCAATCTAATTGCAGTAGGTTTGATGCCATGGAAGAAGGTTATAAAAACCTCATGTGGGAAAAGAAGTGTAAAATTCTATCATTTCATTGTCATCTGTAAATCTATTCAATCCAAATTTCTCCATGTTTATTTTACATTTGAATCTTGCAGTTTCCTTTCCTTTTCTTCCAATTCAGTTTCTGCTTTCCTCAGTCTCTCCTCCATATATATAATTTTACTTTTGCATTCTATGTGCAACTCACAGAATCTGAAAAAGATAAAATAATAGTGTAGATGTTCATCAACATTTGTAAATATAATGGAGACAAACAAATATAACTAGCAAAGTTACCAGCTTCACTATAATTTAAAATTTTAAAATTATACAAGAGTTTTAACAAAGGCTGCTTTCCATTGACTGCATGCTCTCTCTCTCTCTCTCTCTCTCTCTCTCTCTCTCTCTCTCTCTCTCTCTCTCTCAGACACACTATGAGTATGAAATAAATGTATAAAACAAACGTTACGAAGCTATGCTTTGATTACATATCAGTGCCATATAATACTTTCTATTTTATAACGAGGTAATAAAGTTCACTTGTTCTGTACTTGCTGCTTATACGTGAATTCATAATTTCTTATATAAATACGCTGCGTGAAGTACGCCCAGTTTTCGATGACCCCGTTATGTGGAATGGGACTAGGGGTACCATTTGTAGAAACCTATCATTATAAAACACACGTACATACAATCATTTGTTTCATCGACAGAATCTATTTTGCGTTTGGATTTCTCATTCTTACATCATTTAGTTGCAAGTAAATACAAACAAACCAACACCGATCCAGTTACTTCGTAACTTACCTTAAAATTTGGCCCCTCATCACGACGTATTGCATCAATCCATTTTCTACGAAGCTATCAACTTTAGCACTGACAGCCATGGTTGCGAGATAAAAAGAAATTACGTGCCTATCATAGCCTCGTTTTGGATGCGTTGGCCCAGGGTCACATGAATACATGAATATATTCTAAGAATGGTCTATATAACACAAACAATTGCACTTTCTTCTACTGCATTTCAAAAAGTCGAGTGTGTTATGAGTTGTCATTGAATTTGATCTTTACGAAAACAAATTACAAAGTGTTAATTATTTAATCATTTCATTAAATATCCGAGAAATATTACTTGACTTTGATAAATTAGAAGCATTTTTTAAAATGTCGCCATAATTGTTATGTAATGACGGTTGGGTTAAACACAACCTTAACACACCTATAAATTTTTGCATGACAATATTTAATAAATAGATGTATATCATAAGTAAATAACATGAAATACTAGTTAAAGGCGATATTATAATACTTACATGAACTTCTCTATGGGAATAAATAAGAGAAGTAATGTATAGCACGAGAGCAAACATTAAGGCGACACCAATTTTGTCACACTAATGCTACTGTCGCCATAATGACTACCCAGTGACAATGAACTGTCTTCGTAATGACGGGTTCGCTGTAACACACACACACACACACACACAAACACACACACAAACACACACACACATATATACATACATATATATATATATATATATATATATATATATATATATATATATATATATTGACACACATTTATTAATTAACCGTCTAGCTGTAAAATACCTAGAATCACAGGACCGAGTGCGTAGTAAATATTCAATAGACCGTTTTTAAATGACCAATAGGAGGGACCATGAAACGTAAGTATGCCCCAGAACCCTTCTTTCGATCCCACACACACATTAAGATCCCTGAAAAGTAAATAGAGTGAAACCTTCTTACGATATGATGCAAGCATGAAAATCCCTGAAATGTAAATAGAGTGAAACCTTCTTACGATACCATGCAATCATGAAAATCCCTGGAAAATAATTAGTGTCGAGCCTTCTATGAAGACCACTCTTCAGAAGAAGAAACATGTGGTCGTTGAAAAAAGGCAAATGCAGTGGTTTCTTCGTTCTAGCTCATTAATCACTCATTCAATATCTCGTTCAGTTTTGTTTTCTCTGCGTGCTCAAGATATTGTAATGTGTGCCTATTTAAACTGGACATAAACTTTAAATGCTAATACAATATAAATGGAACGCATAAGGAACATAATTCTTTGTTTCACTTCTTAACAACTTATTCTCTTTTAATAAAGATCAAGAGTTTCCTATGCTTGAATCCATTTTCAATTTTATTTTGAACAGAAATACATTTATTAATTTTGATATTAATATGTATATGTGTATTTGGACAAAACATCTAACCGATCTTCTGGTTGAGGATACTACATTATGAACAGCTGTATCTTTACAGAAAGAATGATTTGACTTCATAGATCTTCCTGGAGTGCAAAATGAATTACATCCAGACTGTTCAACTTTCATACAGCACTGATACAAAACATTGAATCCAGCCTATTGATAAAACTATAGAGTACGCATAAAGCATATGTATTTAAATAATAATTAGACAAATTGTATCAACATAGCCTTTAGAAACACCCATTCGTCATTGTACATCACGTGATCAAGTGCAGGCGCTTGAGGAACACTTGGTTTATCTCACAGTACATTGAACTTACGATTATTATTGTATTCTGTATAGCTAGCTGTTGCTGTCATTATTGTTGTTATTGCTTTACTTTTTAATTTCTAATTTGCAACGAAGACTGGATATAAATATTTATTATCACTGTGTTTTTGTAAAGTCTGCAACTTTACAAGAAATAATCGATTTGGTGTCGGAATATCATGAGAATCTACGCAAATGATGCTTTTCAGGCATGTGTTTGAGTTACAATTATTGAATTATTCATGACCGACGTCAGTAAAACAACATTAAACACTGTGTCTATTTATACCGAGAGGCATGAAATTTATTTTTTAGATCGTGAATAAATATATAATCACCAGCTTATTCGCCTAATAATTTTTAGTAATATGAATATTAAAAAAGCGTAATCAGATGTTTTCGTGCAAAATAAATACAGTTTCTTTATGCATTACCTTATGAGTAATTTGTAACTCACAGATGGTTAATTCTATTACATAAAGAGTCTGTGCACACATAACCTCCAGCTTTGGTAGTTAGAAACCCGATGCGGTCCATGTACCAAATGCTGCCACAAAATATCATTCTCTTTTCAGGGTCAGATGGACAACAGTGCCCTTACTACATTCCCAGAGGTTATCTTAACCCCACATGCATCCGTGAACCTGGCCAAATATGCAACTTCACGTGTGATGAGGGCTACCAGCCATCTATATCGAGTTCTACGATAGCTTGTGGAAGCAATTTGAAATGGAATCTTAATCCGGCAAGCTTGTGTCAAGGTATTGTACATACTAAATGAGGAGATTGGATATTTAGTGCCTTCACTATTCCAGAGCAAAATGTGATAGCCCAGGGCACATTGATTATCATAACATAATAATTAAGGGAATGCATCTATCTATCTCTCTCTCTCTCTCTCTCTCTCTCTCTCTCTCTCTCTCTCTCTCTCTCTCTCTCTCTCTCTCTCTCTCTCTCACACTTTTTCTGCATATCCCATCAAGTTCTATTTAATATTTGTAATATTTGATATTTGTGATCTGATTTTCGGTGACTAGAAAAAAATTAATTGCAAAACAATATATTCAAAGAAGTATGGTATTGTTGTTTCCTACCTCAGTGATATGCCTCAAGACTTTAACTTATAAACCTTGCCCGTTTTGTCACCGACAATTTTTTATCATATCGTTCATTATAAACCAAATCCATTGATGTGACCATTTGATGTTATGTTTCCTATTAGCGTCCAGTCAATTTATTAGTCTCTACAGTATCCACCAAAATTTATATTTCAAAAATTCTTGAAATGTGTTGCCGGTCTGCACATTAGCACCAGCCTTCAGTTTATGATATTTTCAATGCTTCATGATAAGTTAATCTTATTAAAATGTTGCATGGAGATCTTTAACTTCTAAATTTGTTTTTGAAAGTAATATACTTCACGTGTAATTGGTATGTATGTATGTATGTATGTATGTATGTATGTATGTATGTATGTATGTATGTATGTATGTATGTATGTATGTATGTATGTATGTATGTTTGTATGTATGTATGTATGTATGTATGTATGTATGTATGTATGTATGTATGTATGTATGTATGTATGTATGTATGCATGTTTAGCGGCATGATATCACTATTAGCTGTATTGCGCCCATTAAAAATAACATTATAAATATGTTAATATGAAACATTGCAAAACTATTTTTAGGAACATATACCTTTCCAAAAGAAGGTAAACATGAAGGCTGACAAGAGAAAATATAAGAGGTAAAGATGTTAAAAGTCAGAACAATATATATAGAACTAAATTCTAAAAAATGTACAAATCTTACAGTTCCAAATGTTATATCAAGATAATTTGTAAGAGACATTCCACCATTTTCTCAGTTTAGACATTGATGATAAGGTTTTCAATATAGTTTACATCTAAAACCTTCTGTCATAAAGCATAGATATTGCCGCCTTAACATATTTTGTATGTAGTTAAAGTGATTCCTGTATTTTTCTTGAAGATTCTTCATCCTTAACATTCCGGACGACTCCTCCTGCGGCTACAACGTCTACTTCTTTGATTCCAACATTATGTAAGTAAGCAGTAAACCTTATTTATATAAATTGTACCGACATATCTCTGATCTATAGGTCAAATGCAATCACCGCATGAAGTTTAAGAAGCAGACACATTCCGTATATCTAGGTACACCTACTTTGTAGCGTAGGGGCTTAGACATAATTTGGTCAAGGTTGCGATTGATCTAATATCATCTTTTTGATTTCTAATGAGTTTCAATATATCATTCACATTTCGATTTCTCGCTATACAATTGTTTTCTTGATTTTCGATATATCATATACATATTCAAAAGAAATGACATTTTTAATATTTGATAAGTTTGTAAATCACTATTTTCATGCCATCATTTAAACTGCAAAGATATACTACAATATATGAAACAGTAATATCGACGATACATGCAAACAAAAGAGAGACATACGTCATCTCTACAATAGTGTAACTGACAAAACAATTTGTCACACAAAACAGTATGATCACTATATGATAGATTCTATACTGACAGCTAGTGGCTGAAGCGACCGCCACTGATGTCTGAGGTCGTTGGTTTAAACCCAGGCTAAGTCATACCAAAGGCTTGTAGAAAATGCTACAAACAGTCGCATATCAAAGGAAACATTTTATATATTTATCGATCTATGAGCTAGTCATTTGCAATGAAAGTAATTTATAAAATATCTAACCTTTACAAAGTAATTCTTGCGTCTCTCAAAATTAGTAGAAGAGATACATTTTCTCGATACAAAGAACGGTATTGATTACCATTCTTACCGAGAGCAATCAAAACATATCCTATCAAACTAAAAGAACATTTTCGTTTCAGATGTTCTAGTTTTATTTCCCGTACTAATATTTTTGAAAACAGTACAAAAAGCGCACATAAGGTTCGTACCAAACAGACGCTTATAAAAAGATGTAGGGCCCCCCTCCCCCCTCCGCTGCTCGGGTACACAAAGTTTTGCAATCGCGACTGACTTCGATTTTGGATACATTGCAGTGCTTAAACTGGAAAGGATTTTGATCGTGGGAACCGTTGAGGGCTGCATTGCTGACGATACCAATGAATAAACGTTTGGGTAACTGTCCTTGGAACAGATGATCTTCGATCTTAAATCGGAGTCCAGTGGCAATGGTGAAAGTTTTTACTTCCATGCGTCCTATCGGATCCTTGGCTGTCGTTCTGCTCTACGTGTGACTGATATCATTTCCCACTTTAGGTAATACTTCCACACAACGCACGTATAACCTGGCTTCTTGGATAATGGTTTTGTATTCGTTGGCATGAGCAATCAAATGGAAAGCAGTACTACTACGATTCAGTCTCAAGCGAATATCCACACCATTCAGCAAATACTTCTCTTGAAACCACATTTCCAAATGCAAACGATCGAACAGTTCTAAACTACGTCCTTGCAGCATTTTCTTTCGACGCTCGTTAAAACCCACATTGTGAGGATCGTCATCTACGGTCAAGGCTGTGTCGTTAAACTTATCTGCGGTGTCAGGTTTCCATACCACGCAAACATCTAAATGAGTGTTCTTGGCTTCTTTTCCGTACGTCAAGAGATTTTCGAGGTACGCTCGGTAAGGGTAAGTATCCATGCTACTGCTCACCAGTTTGTTATTCATGTACAAATCCACATCGCTGAACAAGGAATGCATGAAATTGTTGACGGTAGCTACTCGGGCATCGGCTCCTGGAACGGAGTTGTCCGTTTTGATCACTTTAATTTTCAAATACAAGTAACTGCTGTTCAGATCAATGTAATCTTCGTGTTGCCCTTTGATTTCAAACTCGATGGGAGCTGAATCCGCCCAAGAGGAGACGGGATGAAATTCAACCCATTGGGCTTCTTGCATGGTCATCATAATGGCAAAGAGATCCAGTTCCGACTTGGAACAGGCACAAGATTATTGGTGCATCAGTTTTTCTCAGTCTCTATGTTTTGCTTTTAATAATCAAAAATGTCTAAGTCTCCAACGGTTCTTTTTTTCTTTGTCTTCCTAACTTTAGAGGTATGGAGACTTTTGGAAGAATGTCTTCGTCGTCGCTTTCTGCCTTGTTCTTGTTGTGTCCTCAGGGAAGCAGGAATGCCAGATACAGTACCGTTCAGGGCATTTATATGACTTTCTCGTTGACCCAAAATTTCTTTACCCGTTTGAAGCAAGACATTTTTGCCTGCTCTCAAGAAAGCTTCTTTGGGATTTTGTTTGTTAGTGAGAACATTTTGAAGAAATTCTTTGCCTTGAGTCAATGCGGCATCCTTTAAGGCGTGCATTCCTCGTGTCACCATCGGTTTCAAAACAGAGACCACGGAACGAAAGGTTGATTTAAACATATCTCCTCAACCATGTCCTCGTTGTTGAGCGACTCCTCTGTACACAGGATACATCAATTTTCAGTTGTTAGAGAATCGTTTTTGAAAATGGAGTTTCACTTTGACTTTCCCTTTGGTAAATGGAATATTTTATCCCAGTTATCCTTTTTAGTAATGTTGACACTGTCAAAATACGACTTACTGACAGGCAAATAATGAGGATGTATAAATTCGAGGTGAACATGATAGGTATTTCCACCTTCCTCGTCAGCGTACATGGCAGAATCCACTTTTGAAAGGAATGACACCTAGTAACGGTACAGACGTGTGTCCAACAACGTTGTACTCCGCCATATCGAAGCACACAAACATCAAGTTGAGTCCTTGGTTCATTTCTACAGGGAATCGAAAATATTTTGAGAAATCCAAGTTACAGGTTATGGCTGGTATTTCTTTTTTCTTGACCAACCTGAAGCCTCCACCCATAATATCATACAATTCAGGACAAAAGGTAATGGCCAATATTTTATCCTCTGAAAATGTGATCATTAGTCTACGAGCCACTTTATGGTACTCAAAGGTAACACTTTTTTGGCTTTCACCATGGCTTTACCAAACAAAGTATTGAACCTGGTTACAGTCGTATTCACTAAATGTTGACCACTAAAATAATAACCTGCAGGAATGGTTAACAGATAGGTGGACCGTTTAGTATTGGGGTCCTGCGTTTTCATCGGGTCACTGATATTGATGCGTTCGTCTAAGATTTGTTGCAATTGCTCGTCATACACTTCTACTGAAAAAGTGTTTTGATTTTCGACGATGTTTTTTATTTGTGTAGGGTGTATCATTTCCACTAAAGCCACTTCCCAATGAGCATCTTGATCCAAATGAATGACATGTGGTAATTTAGCCATGTAACAGCACAACAAACTGTCCCTGGGTAACGTTAAGTAAAATTGGTTAATAGTGTTGTTCATAATTCCAAAGTTTTCCTGTCCGAGGGTCATTTGAGGTTAAAGGAGTGTCTAAAAGAGGATTGTGATTGACGGGGTGACTGTTAGGAGAATGACTGACGTTGGACGCAAGGCTCTCCCAATATTGTTACTGTTGTACCCGTTGTAAGAGTATTTCAGGGAAGGATTGGGAAGAAGATAACCGATGCAACTGCTGAGTAAAATGGTCCACAATTGTTTGTTTCCTTGTTGCAAACTCAATTTA
Source organism: Unio pictorum (assembly GCA_030141615.1). Classification (NCBI taxonomy): domain Eukaryota; kingdom Metazoa; phylum Mollusca; class Bivalvia; order Unionida; family Unionidae; genus Unio; species Unio pictorum. The sequence continues at coordinate 16,060,963 of JARLTB010000001.1, read as the reverse complement.
ACAATGTCTGCACCGAGGACACAATACACCACAAAGATTTGACAGAAAAAGACGATTTGGGTTTTAGGGACACGTTTTCCACACCACACCCACAAGGGTTGCTTTTGTAAATCTTGCAGAGAAGAACTGGCTGAAGGAGTAGTCGCTGTGGTAACTGAAGCTGTATTGAAGGGCATGATGGTCACTTCTTGTTATAGTCGATGACTTGCAAAGCGTCAATCCAAGAATCAAAACTGGGAGGATATCCTTTCCAACGTACTTTGACTTCTTTGACACGCCTTTTACCTACTTTACGGGTTCTTCGTTCGAGAATGCTTGAAATGTCATACACGTCGTCCTTTTTTTTTGCTGACACGTTGTAACTCAGGGAAATAAAACGTTCTTTTTAATATTCCTCCGTTCATGTCTTTTTATAGACGGTAGGATGACGATCACGCACTCGTTCAGTAACACGAAGCAATTCGGTGGTCCAGTTCGGTAAGTAACCTTTGTCGAAAGAGCGTTTGGTTTTACCAATGCGAATGCAATCTCCAGGGGTTAACACTCCACCTTTCTTGGGGACAGCCATCGTCCGGGACGTACCAAACAGACGCTCAAAAACAGTAACTTCGTTGTCGGGTGTCACATCTTGTGGAGCAATTCCAATGCTTCTATGGTAAGATTGATTGTAGGCTTGGACTAAATGCGGTAAGACGTCGAAGTACTTGAAAGTGTGTTGATGGGTAAAATATTTCCACATGCGTTCTTTCAAGGTACGTTGAAAACGTTCCACGATGCTAGCTTTGGTTTCAGGATTTTCGGTGGTAAAAAAATGAATGTCAAGTTTCTTTAATTCTCGTTGGAAAGCTTGGTTCAGAAATTCGGTGCCTTTGTCGGTTTGCCATCGAAGATGGTGACGACCACTTTGTTTCAACACCAGTTGCAAAGCTCGTACTAGCTCTCCGCTCGATTTGGAAGTCAATGGTAAGACCCAGGCAAATTTAGAAAAGACGTCGATCACACAAAACAAATATTTGTAGCCACGATTGTAGGTGGCTAAATGAGAAACATCAGCTAAATCGGCTTGATATTGATGATCGATGCCTTCCACTTGAGTGCGACTTCTGTGAAATTTTCGTCGAATGGGTTTGTGCAAAGTGTATGTAGATTGTTCTTGTAACCATCGTTGTACTTCAGGTAAACGGAGGATTTTCAGGCACGTTTTAGCAGCACGATTTAATTTCTGAACACCTCCGTAACCTGCAGGGTGGGCTTGATCGTAGTAAATGCTGGCTAACACCTTCTCCATGGTTTTGTTAACAAGGTACCCACTCCTCGATGATAATGCTTTCGGTGGGGCGAAATGGGGGTTGTTTGGAAACGGTATTACATGTCCGATGTGCCACAGGAGTAAACGTCGAGGATACTGGTGGTGGTGGTGGTGGTGGTGGGAGTGGAGGTAATGGGATAGCTTTGGTCTTCTTTTCTTTTCTCACTTCTGGTTTCCTTTTTTGTTTTTCACTTCTGTCGAAGGAGGAGTGGCGATCATCTTTTTAACCCACGTTTTGAGCTATTCTCGTTGGGGAGTGGGGGTAGGCGTCAACAAGGAAGCTGCAATCGTACTCGGAATCGGAGTGGCGGTGTGTGTTTGAAAACTATCATAGGTTTCTTCTTCCTTGGGTAATGGTGGGGTTACGTCTATCTTGTCCGCTGTAGAAAGTGATGTCAACGGACTATTCATTAGAACCTTTAAATCGGCCAGAGTGGGTAGAGCTGTTTGTTACACAGCTTTTCAATGAAAGAGTTGCAGTCGTTTCAGAAGCTGGCCGTACTTTTGCGATTTTTCGGTTTGGGACAATTCGTGGCGATGCATCAAGGATTGCAATTCGTGTTGTAATTGGGATATCTTGCTCAAATGAGGCTTGGGTGGTAAATGGGGGTTCGTTGTTCTTGCCAACGATGATATTTTATTCATCGTTTGTAAGGGACCAAAGTCGGTTTTCGTCCTTCCATGGGCTTCCAAAGGTTATTTCTGAGATCGTTGTGCTCCACAGGGCCCTTTTATCTTCTGGAAGGATCATTCATATTTCTACCCATTCCTTGGGTCATCCCTTGTGTCACCCCTTGTATCAAACCTGATATTAAGCCTGTCAACAAAGCAGCCAGAAAGGGTAAAAATCCACCGCGTTGCACCAACATCTTTTTTTTTGACGGACGGATATTTTCTTTTGGACCATTTGACGAAGAACGTGTCGATGTTTGGCTAAGCATTTTTTCTGGTGTGGAGACAAAGGTATCGTGCCTTTCAAGACATTCAAACAAAATTCGCACACGCTATCGATGACATATTTTTAGGCCATTTTAATGATTTGTTGTTGCATGGGTGGAGAAGCTTTGGACAGGACGGACAACACGTCTCCGTGTTTGTCTAAACGAGGAGGTAATCCTTGCATTTTTTTCCCTTGTGGGGTGAATAAGAATGTTTTCTGCGAAGTGACATCTTTGCTTGTTCGTTCGAGAAATACACTGACGTCAAAGATTTGGTACACACGCTCTTTTATCTTCCTTTCTAGCGCTTCGTCAAAAATGTAACGATGTGTTTCCCAAACTTGCCAAAGTAACCTCCTTTTTGGTGACTCTTATTTTTCTTTAAACGACTGCGTCTGTTTAGGGGATGACGTCGATGTTTGTGTAAGCGTTTTGTAGGATGACGAGATTGTCTTTTTCCTTTTCCTTTTGGACAGAAGAGCGGCGATGGTTGTGATGTGCACGTTTTTTAGGAGACACCATTGGGTGTTCAGAAGTGGCACAGAAAATACTGATTCACGTTGTTGTCCTCAAGTCATTTTTATACTAGAATGCGACGCCACTGATTATCTTTCCGTCGTATCAACTTCATGACAGGTAACACACGTCGTGAAGGTGTTCGTAACGGACTAAATTGGGACTGTTCTTGTTTGGACAAATCCAGCAAACTCTTTAACATGCCAGATCTTTCTTGGACTTTGACTTTGGGGCAGGTACTTTGTGATCAGCTGCTACTGCCGCTAATGTGGAAGAGGGTGTCACCAGTGGAGGAGACGTTTTGAGAGACGCAGATTTCCAATGTTTCATCAAATTAGGAAGAACGGGTGTCAAATTGGATTTGGCTGGCATCACCCGCAACGGAGAAGTGGAAGAATCTGAGGCTCCTGGAAACGCGGTCACTGGTGCTGCAGGTCGTGGTTTACGAAGGTAAGGTTGCGTCCTGACCGAAGTACCTCTTTGCGGGTGACAGCTCTTTTCTGTGGACATTTCTTTTTCTATGCTTTGGTCTTGGCACCATTGTTCATTTTCTAGGAGTTCGTTTGGCTTTTTTTTTTCTTGGGGTGATCTTTGGGAGCGTTGGGATCCCATTTTAAAAGGGAACGAATGATGACACATCCTAGAGAACCGCTACCTCCAGGTTTCAAAATGATTTGCGTTTTAGTTTGAGACTGGATTCTAAGACGTGACCAAGTATTTGTGGATTTGTTTCGCGACTGATACCGTACAAGGCCCAAATCAATGTGATGGGAAGATGAGACTGAAGGGACGTCTAGGTGACGATGTATGAGATAAGGTCAAAGTGACCGACATTTTTATAGATTTTGTTGTTGTTGTTATTCTTATGTCTACGACGAGGACTTGTACACGACAGGTCCTCCGTCTTGGCACCAGTCGTGAAACAAATGGGTACGAAATAGCAAATAATCCGGAGTGGTGGGTTTAAAATTCACGAGTAAATAGGCGTGTGGAGTTTGAGTGGTATCATCGTACGCATGAGTCGGCCAAGGTGTTCCTAACTGTTTGGCTAAGACTAGCACTTGCGATTTATCTCGAGGACTTTTAAACAAGACCAAATATTGAGCATTGAGGCTGATGGTACGATGTGCTTTACTTTGTTGAAATAAATTTTGTGTAATGTAAATGACACTGGCATTACGATGATGCCCTTTACGCGTAAACCACAGTTTAATCTCTTCTTCGTCTTCGTCTTCTCGTACCATGTCGTCAAAAATGACCAAATGAGTTTGACTAGAGTCAGACACGATCCCATCGTCTTCCCTGGGAACGCCTTCCACAAACACAATGGAATCACCTTGACTTTCTTGCAAAATACTGTATGCCGATTGCCACTCTTTGTAACACCACACGATGCGTTGAGGTGAACGATCGATTAAATGATGTTTATGTTCGATCAAACGTTTGACAAATACGGTTTTGCCTGAACCTCTCGGTCCAGCAATTAACATCTTAAAAGGGTGACGACGATACAAGGCCTCCCAACTAGCATGATCTAAGTGTTCGTCAATGACTTTGAATGTCGAGGAGGAAGGAGTAGAAATAGCAGAGTTAGCCATAGTAGTGTAGGGTATGACACTATTGACACAAAAACAGACAAGATAAGAGGTTTTTATACTTTTTGTCAAGACACGTTTATTTCAATTCATGTTTAAATTCGAAGAACACGAAAGACAAAAATAATAAAAGCTAAATGGATAAGTACAGGAATAAAATACACATGGTGACGATCAAAGTGGTATATAAACAAGTCTCTGTACCACATCGTTTGGGTAACCAAGGTGTCCTAGAGATGGTGTGTAATGTTCTTATAGTCTCTACATGGGGTACAGTTACATAGGTGTCCTCTCGGAAGGGTCTTTGTGGGATAATGTCCATGGCAGTCCTGTCTTGAAAAGAGTGATTGTCCTCGGTGACAGATTCTTCTTCTTCTTCAAGCACTGTCACTAACACAGGTTTAAAAGTAACTTTTTTTCACTCAACAATTAATTTTTCGATCACAACGCTTGAGCATAATTGGATGCTTCTTATTGTCCAAGCCTCAAAACCCCAACTTTTCCAGTCACGTACATCTGTCCAATGAGGGTGTAAGTCACAAGCTACGCACACATCCTCGTATACCGCTTCCGTACGTAAAAGTCGACGAATCTTTTTTTCCTGTAGATGTTGAGACATTACCAGATGAAAGCGTAAGGCTTTTAACAGAACGAGTCTCTCGTGGACATTTAAATGAGTCACCATACTGTCTTTGTAGGTATTGTTCGTTAAGTGTCCACAAGGAATGGACAGGTAAACGAAATCCCAGAAAACAAGTCACTAAAACACACACTACACGTCGACCCAAATGGATGGGACAGTTCTCGTAATAAGTGTTCGCAATCCTCCACCGTGTGAATGTTCTCATTGATATTCTTCCACGAAATCTGTTTTATCACAAGTGATAAAGATTGTAGTATGGTAGTTCTATTTTATTATTCTTTTTTGTCGAAGACCATAAGTGTATAATCTGCACAGAATTATTTAAAATCTTCTCCAAAAGCAAAAGTGATTAACATAACGTGTAATTTCGGGCTACTGCCATTCAGGGTCACGGTTAAGAAAGATCAAAACATCTTGAGATGTAAACGGTCTAAATTGGAATCTGTGGAAGGTACACTTGATCCAAAGAAATATGCTCCTATAGGCTGTGGTTATGTGTGACAAATAATATTTCTATCATAAAGCTACGTTTGAAGAGTCATTGTTTGAAAGTTAGAGTGTGTATATCTTGAGACACCGTGACTTAAATTTATATTTAAACAGTAAGATGATTACAGTATTCAAAGACTATTGTTCTATCGAATCTCGGCAATTGTAAATTACAAGAACAAAAATAGGCATGAGTATTTTCTGTTATGGACCTAGTTCAATTACTGAGTCACATGGTATATTAAATTGGCAATGGAAAAAGTACATGCAAAATCTATAATTAAATATAAGGACCTTTTAGATAAAAATGCTTATGTTGCGATTTCAAGAATTATATTTACTGAACGTAGACATATATATATATGCTAGATCGAGCGAGCGGTACTTGTTTGAGGCCAAGAGAGAGTCGTGACCAGAACGTTACAATCCTCCGACAACAGCCAAATGCAGATGGCATTGACATTCATCGTTTGAATCTCCTTCATCTAATGGTATTCACGTCCATTCATTTGAACAACGGATCCCTTCAATCTCCAGCAGTTGCAAGTATTATGAACCTCCCCCGTCGTACACTGAGACCCAAATTGCAACTAACGAAGCCCCTCCCACCTACACAGAGGTAGTCAGGGACCCTACAAGATTCAATTTATATATATGAATCGTTGTGTTAAATGGACAACAACAGTGAAAATCAAGAATATTTTATTTTTGTATCGATTTATCTTTGCATAAGCATATTCATTCATAGAAAAACTTGTAAATATGTTTGGCAGATTTCCTTTACCCTCAATTTACCGCCATACCTTTGCATGCCGTTTCCTCTAGATGTTATAATTATAATAAACATTTAACGTTTACGGTACTCTTGTTTTAAATTTTTTAGAATGTATTATTAATAGAAACACACAAGAAATGAAAACAATATCCACATTGCATATAGTTTAAGCACTGAAATCAACAGCAGTGGTTCAGCACGATTCTTCGATACATTTTAGATGTGACGACAAACGTGGACTTTTAAAAATACTTAGTTTTTAACATTTGTTTTAGAAATTTACTAAGCGATGCATCAAAGCAAAAACACCAAAGTTTTATGTAGCCGAACCAAATTAAGCCAAAGAAAAGTAAAATGATTCCATGAAACTTTCGATAAGAGCGTTAACAAATGTATATCTACCATTTTTCTATCCCCTAGATTGTATTCCGTATTTATACACACCACGCATGTAACCCACACAGTTTCAGAAAAAATCTTGAAACTACTAAAGAAGAGAAACGATGACGTGCTTCTTCATACTTTTACGTTTCTCAAAACAAACCACTTAAAATGTTGGTGGTTTTTTTTGTACCAGTTGATCCCGAAATTGTTGGATAGGAAACGCTGACACCATACTGCGCATTTACACCAAAAACTAATGTAGTTAAAAGTTTCAGTTATCTAACTTAAATCAATAAAAACAGGAGATGCGATAATAAGAGTTTTCATGCTACGTTGCTTTTCAATATACCCGATTTTTATATTTCAAAGTAAAACAAGCAACAAAGCAAAGAAGAAACCGATAGCATAGTTAAAGTGAAACCCTCCAGGCAGCTACCACTTTACTTATTAAAGTATCAACAATTATTATAAACCTGTGTATCAAATATGAAATTATTTGTGCAATATTTGTCATAATTCCTATATTTTTAATCTTAAAAGCATCGATACAAGTTTGGTATCAATTTTAAAAAAATTCCTACTTAACTACCCGATATATTTTATATTCTGGAACCAAAATATGACATTTTAACTTGCGACTTCCCCACTCGTTCCAATATCAAAAGTTTGTGCTGCACGTTGAAGTATACCCGGTATTAACTTTGGGGGGGGACACATTTTCTATTTAGATGGCATTATATCAAAGAATCAATCCCAAATGAGGCATGGAAATAAAAGTAAAATAGAAACTAAGTCAAGAGATACCTACTGATGTATCCGTATATAGTTTGTGTCGTCTAAATATAATAGGGTCGATTTGCAGGAAACAAAAACAAATGGCACAAAATAATTAATCGAACTTGAAAATCAGCTTTTTGTCACCTACTTCTTGCATTAATGACTTTTAGATGCAAACAAGAGTCCAAAAAATATGCCACATTATGAAATTATAAGATAATAAATCGAAATTTCTAGTTACTTTCACCAGGATAAATCAAGCCACTTGGCCGCAATGCTCAATCGTGCTTTACAGCTTAAGCAGCAAATTTCCCCTTTTTATATCCTCTCAGATCTTTGCTATACGTTTCCTGTATGTGCCCCTATTAATGGACCTGACAAGAAATTTATGAAGGTGTGACTTTTTACTGACATATAATCTAACAGTTATCATGTGTTATTTTGCTCGGTGTTATCTTAATGGCTACGTTTCTTATCTAATTTACATCTTCGGTAACATGATATTCGTTGGAGCGGATCGCTCACCTGCCCTAAACAATCTATCAACTTTAAATGGTACAATAAAAATTGCATTACAAAATGGAACTGTCTTCCCTGTCTCTCAGAACAGTATTATTTTGTGCAATATCTTGTCATTTGTATGTTTGATTAGTTTTGATCTGAAGGAGGATTGTTTCTTAACGTCCATTCTTACCGTCTTCCAAAATACATCGTATTTGCCTTTGTTTACCCACTTGCCACATCATCATCACCATCTCCTACCCAGGAACACAGCCGGCTTATTAGACAAGACAATAAAGTGATTCATGAGACATGGCTTGTTTGCGAGTTTGTGGTTGCGAGATTACACCAAATAAATCGTCTAAATCCAGTCGTGATCCCTTGATTTTCTTTCCTCTTGACAATTTGTAGTTTTTTCTCGAAAATGATTATATTTGTTTTCAAACAATGCTGACAGATTACACCCATGTTGCACTGCAAAAGGTTTTATGGTGACACTGCACGTACTATAATAGTATCCTGGTCACAGCGCCTACTGGCTGAGACTATCCCAATCTTCCCTTCCATTTGGTACCATGTATCTCTAGCCTAAATGCAAGAACTTATTCCCTCCAAAACCTGAAGAGCTTAACAATCTGCAAAAACTGCTCATCCCCGAACCTGACGAGTTTGACCATGAAAGTGTTACAATGAGCATCAGTCATATAACGATTTACAAAAGCAAACAGGATAACCAACTTTATTAAAAGTTTAACTTAGTTCAAATAATATCAAGATAATTAACATATTGGATTGACTTAAAGGATTCATCACATCGACATGAAAGAATCAAATGTTCGGAACTATGCTTTTGGACTCTTAATACACTTATGTTTTCGCCGAGCTGATCTGAATGATATAAAATGCAAAGCTGTAGAGTAAATTACATTAGGTATTACAAATGTGCAGTCTTGATCAAAGTTCAAACGAAGCCTGAAAAGTAGTATGGTGGGCTTTCCTCCATACAAAAAATGGGGTCTAAGTACAAGAGGAAATGTTATGTTAAAACAGTGTTCCCATGGTTTAAAATATATAAGGAGCTCAGAGTAAATGGGTAAACTAAAATTAGTCCTTGTGTAAACAATAGTTATGAGAATGGTTTAAAAATGACACTCTGGGTACAACAAAATGATGTAATACCGAATCACCAATCCAGCAACCAACCCCCATAGTTGATTGTCCTGTTATGTCAAAACTGAAAAGTCGAAATCGTCTGTGTATGCCTTTAAAGTGCATAAATTTATATTATTAACATAAGTTTGTTTTGATCATGTGCCAATGTCGGTTCAATTAGAACACCAGCACCCATCAGTACAAACAAATAAGACTTTTAACATGACAACCACCCAATTATACGAGAAGGGTAAGAGTTATATCTCTGGCTCCAATGTACTATCCATCCATCCATCCATTCATCTATATATCTATCTATTTATCTATCTATCTATCTATCTATCTATCTATCTATCTATCTATCTATCTATCTATCTATCTATCTATCTATCTATCTATCTATCTTTCTATCTATCTATCTATCTATCTATCTATCTATCTATCTATCTATCTATCTATCTATCTATCTATCTATCTATCTATCTATCTATCTATCTATCTATCTATATCTATCTATCTAAATAGGGTTATCATATTTTGTGAAAGAAAACAATATTTCGTTACTTCCTCCTTATACTCCGTCATCAAAATGAATTACATGAATTTGTTATATTTTTTCATTTCATAGTCTGATGAATGATTAAAGTTTTCGTTATTCGAATATATTTGAGAGTGAAGGTAGTACCTAATGAGTGCAAATATATTTGAATTTCAATATGTATAATAAGTTTATTTATAACATTATTTGCTGTAAATACTGGAACAAAACAATGCCCCTGATCTCTGAGTCAATCAAATCTAAAACTGCTCGTGCATTAAAAGCCCAAGCATTATAGTAGTAGATAAAACTGGTCTGCATAATACAAACTGAGATTAATTTATCTTACAGATACGGATAAGTTAAACTTAGGTCATTTGTTCTCCGAAAAACATAAATCACATGTTTAGCATTTACAAATGTTTCTATTTTCGAGTTAGCCCATACGATGTTTAATCCATAATTTTATTTATCAGTTACACTAGCATGCTGATAAATATAATTAAAAGTTATATTGGTATTGAGTCTCACTTTCTTCCCTATACTTTCATCAATATTGTGCCCAGCTGAGCCTGTTAAATGGCTAGACTGTTGTACTCGTGACTAGAAGGGTTTATGTCCGGATTATCGCCATCACTTCAGTGCAGACTGATACTAAAACAAATGTGGCATGTTATGATCACTACAAGTAATAAAAAGGAAGTGAAACAGCAACTATACGTGGTTCTACATGCAGTTATGCTGGCGATTGCTTTTGCTAAGTAAAATGGCTGAAGACAGGTTATAGGATGGAAATGATGCAATACCGAATCACCAATCAAGCATCCAACCCCCATATATGTTGTTCATGTTATGTCAACACTGGTAAGTCTAAATCGTTCGTGTATGTCTTTATAGTGCATTAATTTATAATATTAATATAATTTTAGTTTGATTATGTACCAATGTCGGTTCCAGTTACGAAAAGTAAAGGGAATGAACTGTTCAATTAAAACAAATCTCGACAATAACAAAATATCATATTTCATCCAAATGTTATTCTTCTGTGATTTTTTTGTCGATTTAGATATCATTATTAACAAAGATTCACGCACACCAGGTGACCTTTTCGCTAACACGAAAGACGATTCTAAGGGTGCAAGGGGAGTAATCCTTCTGTGTATACTATGGCCGTAACTTATTCTGTAACGTCTTCACTCTTCATCCTCATAAAATGTCCATTAATTGTCAGAGTGATTTCTCCAATAGTTAATGTGTATCACTAGACAGGAAGCACGACAGCTCTTCAGACAAAGAGATTCATACAGATTACATTATCAAGAAAACGTTGTTGTTTTAAAAATAAAAAATAAAAAATTAATAATTAACAGAAGAAAATATTTTACAATTATTATTATTATTATTATTATTATTATTATTATTATTATTATTATTATTATTATTACGTGATTCATCAATGGTCATCATTTGACTTGATTACTGAAAAGGTGAAACATTCTACCAAATGCAGTCAGGGGCCCCGAGTGGCCGAGTGATCTAAAGAGCTCTCCGTTACGGATCACTGTCACAGGATTAGGCGAAAATTTGAACTGATTTTTGTTGTTCTTGAATTGCAAACGAAACTCACCATTTTCTTGATTTCGTCGTACACGCATTACCTGGGGTGATTAAGTGGCGTGTAACGATTTGCATGTGCCAATTTGTAATTTACATGAAATCCGAAATACTCGTTGTACGTGGTGCACGTCAAGCTCGATGTGATTTATGTTCACCTGTTGAGAGTATATAAGGCGATGGATTTCTCATTATTATTTACGGGAACTAAAATATCTAATCAAAGGATAGATAACCTCGTCTTGCAAATCTCCAGCCAAAGGGGTGAGTGTTAAATTTACATTTCGTTTTATTGTGAATTTTATTCAGATTATCATTTCGTATAATGATGCCTTTATTGCAATGAACGTGGAATATTTGGAATTACTAGTCACTTTTAGACTTTAAATACAATATCGTAATCTACGGCTTAGATTATTTTTGAGACCACTATTATTAGTCTGGTTTTGTTTATTATAGTTGATTCCGGAGATCTAATAACATCGTTGATTCCGTAGATCTGATAACATCTGACAATCACTGATTCAGTCTGATTCCAGCTGATTCCATCGTTGATTCAGTCTGATTCCAGCTGATTCCGTCGTTGATACCATAGAAGTACATCACTGATAGCGCATCTAATAACATCGTTGATACCGTCTCTGATACCGTAGCTGCTAACATAGTTGTTACATTGTTTCTGATACCGTAGCTGCTAATAACATCGTTGATACCGTAGCTGCTAATAACATCGTTGATACCGTAGCTGCTAATAACATCGTTGATACCGTAGCTGTTAACACATCTGATACCATCTTTTGATAAACGTCTTTGATATCGTTTGATTTGTTGTGGGACATCTATTGTTTGTTCTGGAACATCTCTGTATAAATATCTGAATGTGCTTGTGCCGTTAATTTGTGCAAACGGAATTGAAGTATCTGTCTGTGTGTCGAACTGTCTGTTCGTCAAAATCTGTGTAACGTGTAAATATCCGGAAAGCTAGAAGTCCGAGTGTCGGAGCTGTCTTTGAGTTGTAAAACGTCCGGGTTGACATCTAGGGGAGTGAGGAACCGTTGGTTCTGGTAGATGTTGTATGCTGTCTGAACGTATAACTGTGGTGGATCCGTGTAGGGAAACGTCCGATAATAGTATTGGTCAACCCTCGGTTCTCGGGGAAACTGGGAGACGATTCAACTGTTGCTGAATCGTGCGGTTATACAGGGGAGACACATAGGTGTATTGAAATTATAATATAATTTAATACATTGTTGTATTTGCATGCTTATGTCAGATCGCAATAATATTTCAAGTGATCACATAGATATCAATAAAAGCTAGCAACTTGATTGAATACAAGTATATGATCGTGCTAGTTATCGCAATCCATCGTGCGATAGATAGTTTGTCGTTTGTGTTATTTTTTTCGTAAATCATACTTGCATTTATTTAACTTTCGTAAAGGATTCTTGGATCTGTGTATAATCCAAGAGATCCCTTTACATCTGAGATTCCTTTTGTATTGTTATTTAATTTGTTCATGTATTGTGAATGGTTGTGAGTGTAAGTGTGGGTTGAGTGCATGAATTATTGTGTTGTTACATCTGTATTTTTTTCATTTATAATTTATTACATAAATTTATATTTTCTTTCACAAATTGTGTTTGTGTTGTTCATTTAATCCACCCTCCTCTCGGTAACAATTCTGTTACAATGGTGTCAGAAGTGGGATCGTTGGATTAAGTGAACTGTCAATCATTTTTGTGAAGGTATACATTTAATGTTTATATTTGAGCGTGACCTTCTGTTAAGATAATACTCTAGTTGGAGTTTATTTTTGTTTAGTTTACCTAGGTCCGTGTGTCTAGTATAAACGTGTTTACATTATTGGTTTGGTTATATATCTATATTCATATTACAATTGTCATGTCATCCCTTAAGGACTTGGTTGCCTTAGGCAAAGAATTTGGATATGAAGGTGAAAGCTTAAGGAAATTTATTCAAGAAGAACAAGCCCGGGAAAGGGACGAAAGGGTAAGAGCAAGGGAATTAGAAAGGGAATCTGATGATAGGAAATGGGCCTTTGAGAGGGAAAAGATAGAATTTGAGAAGGATAAGATAGAATTAGAGAAGCAGGCCCAAAGGGAAAAGATAGAATTAGAGAAGGAAAAGATAGAATTAGAGAAGCAGGCCGAAAAGGACAGGATAGGATGGGAAATGGAAGCGGAGGGAAAGCGAATAGAGTTAGAAGAAAAAGCAAAGCAACGAGATCATGAGCGTAAGGTAGAATTAGCGACATCTGGAAGAGAACACGATTCTGCCACTAACAAATTAAGGGGCCCCAAATTACCTTCCTTTGACGATGAAAAAGATAACATGGATAGTTATCTTCATCGGTTTGAGCGGTATGCCGAAAACCAGAAGTGGAGTCAAAATGACTGGGCATTGCATCTTAGTGCGCTTTTAAAAGGTAAAGCGCTGGATGTATACTCTCGACTTCCTAGGGACGATGTGTTTAAGTACGACGTCCTAAAGGAAGCACTTCTCAAAAGGTACGAGCTCACTGAACAGGGTTTTCGTAAAAAGTTCAGGTATAGCAAGCCCGATAAGGGAGAAACCTTTGGTCAGTTCACCGTCAGAATTGCGAACTATTTTGAGCGGTGGATTGAATGCGGCAAAGCGGTGAAGACGTTTGAAGGGTTGACTGATTTCTTGCTCAGAGATCAATTATTTAATACAGTTGGGCGAGAATTAGATCAATTTCTGAAGGAGAAAGTCTTCACAAACGTAAAAGATATGGCTAAGCAAGCCGATTTATTTGCCGAAGCTCATGGGGGAACCCAGAACGTGGTTTTAAAAGATTTTAAGTCTGGAAACCAGTCTGTAAGACCTATGCCTAGGGAGCCTGTAAAATCAGCTGAGGTAAAAAGGTCAGTTGGGAATCCAGTTTTTCAGCGTGTGCGGTGTTTCTTGTGTAATGCATTGGGTCATGTTCAAAAAGACTGTCCTAAAAGAAAGGCACTTGTACATAAGGTAGCAGTGGCTATACAAAGTAAAGGTATAACTGATAACATCGTACAGGTAGAACCTTGTATTCATTCGCTTGGCACGTGTTTATTTCCTGAAGCACGTGTACCAACCGCGAGAGGGTTTGTCAACGGTCGAGAAGTCGTGGTATTGCGTGACACTGGTTGTACGGGCGTAGTGATCAAACGTAGTCTCGTGCAGGATAACCAAATGCTCGGGTGGGAATCCCCATGTATGTTACTTGATCAGACGATGGGTCGCATTCCCGTAGCAAGGATCACAGTAAAAACACCTTTCTTAACGGGAACTGTTGATGCCCTTTGTATGGACAATCCTATTTACGATCTGACGATCGGTAATGTTGAAGGTTCCCGTCTTCCAACCATGGCCGATTTTAAAATACCTTTGGCTCAGGCAGTCGAAACGCGAGCGCAAACACGGCGAGAGAAAACCGCGTTTCATAAATTAATAGTCCCTGAATCGATCTCAGGAATTTCGCGTGATGATTTCAAACAAGAGCAAGAACATGATGAATCCATCAGAACAATTGTTGAGAAAATCACGTCCGGCGCGATTAAACATTGCAAGCGTGGGGGTAGCTCGAGATTCGTACGCAAGAACGGATTAATTCATAGGGAGTTTAGCGCTCGGGAGGGTAAGAAGTATTGGCAAGTGGTCGTACCCCAGAGATATAGATCTCAAGTACTTAGGGTGGCGCATGAGTCAAGCATGGCAGGACACCTAGGTAAGGCTAAGACCACTAGCAGGGTAGTCGCTGAATTCTACTGGCCCGGTGTTCTGTAATTTTGGCACAGTTGGTGATTGCGTTTCTGGTGAATTATAGTACAACGGATACCACTGAGCAGTGGAAAACTGCAGATCATTGTCTTTGTTGTTTATAGCGATGTTCTATAAATAAACCGCTCCGGTGGCCTACTGGTTAGAGTGTCCGCCGCGGAAGCGGAAGGTCGTTGGTTCGATCCCCGGCCGAATCATACCAAAGATATACAAAAATGGTACTAACAGTTGCCTCGATTGGCGCTCAGCATTGAGAGGTTAGTCCTGAGACTAAATCTGGTGACAACTTTACACAATGGAGAGAAACGTTAACAAAGCTGCATTCTACTCCATGAATAAGAACAATCTTATTTTAAGACGTTTTCTCACAAAAAGGCAAAGTCCCTGACAATAAAAGATTCTGAGAAGCTCCCGTGTCCTTTAAAATTATAATAGGTGTTGGATTGGCCGATCCACTCAAGAGTGACACAGAAACCTTCGATACGAATGGTTTATAATTCTCCATAATAAAATCAGACAGTGGTTTATCAGACCGAACAAATGTATTCCCTTCAACACTTGACCGTGAACTTTTAAAAATAAGAGCTTTTTAATATGTCCGTTTTGATTCTGATGCCTTTTTGTTCATTTTGTAGCAATCAGAAATAACGTCTCCTCATTTCTTGCAATAGGTACACGTAGAAAGAGACAATGATATAGAATGAAGCTTATCAGAAGCTTGATTTTTATACGTTGTGCCAGTCTGGCTTTTAGAAGGGTTTGTATTAGGCTGAAATACTGTTCTTCCAGACGACTGCTGAGGCGACGTCTAATTTGAAAAAGGAACTTCACGAGTTAAAGAATACTCATCTCGCAGCACGAACGGCATTTTCTAAGCTTTCAGTCTTATGCTCATCAAGATACACCATAATGTCAGTATAGACACAGTTCTTGAACTCTTCAACCAATATGAGTTGTCTTAGGCTTTTGTAATCTTAATTAACCTTTCTAGAAGAGCACCATCTATCAACGATCCCATGCATATTTGAAATAGGTTTTGTCAGCTTCTTTGTTTATAGTTTCTGAAGTTTTTGCTGATAAACCACAGGGACATAACACATCAAGATATAGTCCTTAACTACGTCATAGGCAACATTCTGTTCTAATGACAGTGACTTGTAGTTATCACTAGATTTAACAGTGAGTACACATTGTAGTAACAGATTTACCAGTGAGTACACATTGTAGTAATAGATTTACCAGTGAGTACACAATGTAGTAACAGATTTGCCAGTGACTACACATTGTAGTAATAGAGTCCAGTGAGTACACATTGTAATAATAGAGTCCAGTGAGTACACATTGTAGTAATAGATTTGCCAGTGAGTACACATTGTAGTAATAGGTTTACCAGTGAGTACATATTGTAGTAATAGATTTGCCAGTGAGTATACATTGTAGTAATAGGTTTACCAGTGAGTATACATTGTAGTAATAGAGTCCAGTGGGTACACATTGTAGTAATAGAGTCCAGTGAGTACATATTGTAGTAATAGAGTCCAATGCTCTCTTGGCCACTTGAAACTGTCACCAATTATTTCAAAACGAAGAAAATATCTGTCTACTTCTTCCAGAAAAAAGAAGTACTAACTTTATATTTCTTGTCATCAACAGTAGGGGAGTGTTTTGCTTTTGCCAGCTCTAATTCCTTTGCTACAACTTGCAATTCTATTGGTCTTACTTTCATCTCTTTCTGAAATTTTAAATGCATTTGTGATTCTTCTTCTTCATTTTGAAGTTCCAGCATCCTTGACTCCAATTATATTTTGTATTTTAATTCTAATTCCATCTTGTATTTTAATTTTAATTCGATCTTGTTTTTTAATTCGAATTCCATCTTGTATCTTGTATTTTAATTCCAATTCCTTTACTTTTATGTCGAAGCTAAACCACTTTTATCCAAAACATTCCTCTCTACCAAATACAGGACAGAAATATTTTTTATTCTTTATTTCGTTAAATAGGTATTTGCCTCGGAACGATCGTATTTTCTGGCAAATTGAATCAGTTCATCTTTTTGCAAAGATCTAATTGCTCTTGAGTAGGATTTGAAATAACTATTCCCACTCTTGATGACATTAAAAAGCATTGCAATTTCACTTGGGATTTTCTTTCTAAAATTAAAATCTATTGAAATTCAAATTTTAAAATACACAACGTTTTCTGAAATATCTTAGCAAACATTCAAATCTAAGGACAAGCGACCAATTACATGTTACTTGTTTATGCTATAATAATCAGTAACACAGAAAATGTGAAAACAACATGCATTGTAAAATGTAACAAATAAATTATTTCCCTGGACAAACAATGTAAACATGAAAAAACTAACTTAACAGTTTTATGAATCAAATACAAAAGTAATCCAAGAATACTCCACGAATTAAATATTAAAAGTCCTAGTAATGAAATGTTCCATGTAATTCACTTTTGGGTCCCAATGAAAGTCCAAGATGGAAGACAATGACGTATGATGTAGTCTGTATAGTGTTGCATCTACTTGTCCTTGTAGAAACACAAATACGAATACAATTTTTTAAGAAGTCTCCTTGTCTAAGAATTATGTATTAGCACCCAAATATTTCCAGAGAAACAAATAATCTTTTAAAATCCAAATAATTTGAAGAAAAATTACAATAAAACTGAATTAGACACTATAGAAGAAAACGACTTGACATTAAGTGTTCTGAAACCCAGACTGTCTAGCTTTTATATAGTGAATGATTATACATTATTCTAAAGCGCAGTTTCGGAATTACTCGAGTTGCAAAATCAAAGTGTCAGTCGATCATGTTTACATTTAAAAGTTACGTACTCATAATATAACCATGATAAAAGTCACTCATTTTACTCTGAGAATAAAATTTTAAAAAGCTGCTTAAAACTAACAAACAGTTACTTAAATCAAATATAAACTAAATAAGATATACGTAACACGTGCCGTATATTTATTTCATCATGACAAAATATTTAGTTTCTGATCTGTAGATGACACAGAGTATTTCTGGTGTCTTTTTTATAATGGAAAAAGTTTCTTATATTATTCCTCTACGAGATACTGTCTCAACAACAATTGTCATGTAGTTGTCAAAGAGCCTTAGAACCTAACTGCATATTAGTGCCAAATCATTTCAAATCCGAAGGACATAATATGCATTGCAACGGAGGCCATAAGCCTGAATTTTATTGTAACTTCTCACAGTCAATGGAATAAGCCATATACTATCATGTATTAAACAAGGTATTATCTACTTTTACTTAGCTTACATATTTTGAAAATATCCAAATTAGAAGTACACGCAAGGAAGAATTAACTACTTCAAATAAGTCCCTAATCCGCACTTTTTGTATTTAACTGTAAAAGCACGTCATCGATTAATTTTTTATAAATCAAGTGCTCAATTTTAACTTTGTAATTTCATCCTAAAATGCAAAAGTTTCTAACGTGTATTACATTTCGATGACAAAGTAGTATGCTTATTTGCGTGTCCCATTTTCTAGGACCCCATATTTACGTTTTTTTCCTTCTATTTCCAACTCTTTTAAAGAATGGTCCTATCACAAAATGAATATGGGATGGATCGAGTTGAATCAGTGAGTGTACATACGGATGGAGATCAGTTTATAATTGGCAAAAGGAATGCTTAAATTAAATGCTTAAAATTTAATATGCTTAACAGTAAGGGCAACAGTGTAGCCTTAGTGAACAATTTGAAACATTATTTCAGCATGTGACATGCAAATCCCCCATGGTAATGTGTTTTGCTGGAGGGGCACACAATCATGCTCTTATTCCTGCTACGAAGGTTACAAGGAACATAAAGAAGTCCACAGTCTTGAGTGTTCCACATCCAGACAATGGGTTGCTTGGTTTTGGAATCGGCCAGTTAGTGCCGAAGATCTCTGTACACGTATGTCTTTCTTATTTTTCACTTTCTGATAATTAGAATGAGCATGTTTGAAGAAAGCCGAAAACAAATTGCATCTATAAATCACATCTTTCTTCGTTATAATCATCATGTCGGTTCAACATAACTTTAATCAAAATATCATCTAATTTATTACCCCGTTTGCCTTACAGTGAAATAGCATTAAACAATGTTAAATAGAAATATAATGCAGCTCCGTTTTTAATAATTCTTCTTTGTTTTAATAAATATAGTTTAAACCTCCTAACTGTATTTCAAGTTCAAAACTCGATGAATTGGTCAAAATGTTAATATAAGAACCGTGACACTCATGCTTTTGAAATTCACATAGAAAGAACAAATGGAATTATTCCTAATAAACTAAAACAAAGTTAGTTGGAGACAATGACTTTATCATGGCATTATTAAATTTCCAATGTGCCAATATTCAGTATCATCCTCTATCAGACTTTCTTACCTATGTATGTTAAGTAAATGCAGTACATAACTTTGTGCGTATATATGTATGTGGATATGTATGCCATGTGTAAGTAAAAATGCTTTTATTTTTTTGTATGTGTTTCTGTCAATATGTCTACATCGCAGCAATGCCGTGCCCTACCGTAATATCAAAAGGGGCCTTCTCTGGAGCCTGTCCAGCGGTTGTTGGATCTACATGCAGTTTTTCATGCGAAGCAGGCTACATGCGGAACACGTTTGTGTCCGAGTTAACCTGTCAAACTTCCACGGAGTGGAGCGCAGACCTGAGAAGTTTATGTTTACGTAATTATATTATTATTATTATTATTATTATTATTATTATTATTATTATTATTATTATTAAGGTTCCGATCGTATAAACATATTTTGATGGTGAACGAAATGCAGTTTCTATCAACTGAGAATATGACTGGGTGTGACATCATACTACATGTCTGCCCCATTGTTAAACATCACGATAAACTGCACCACTTCAGATATCGTAGCGATATGACCGAAACATTGTTAAAGCTACGTTACAAACCCAACTCATACACACTCACACACTTTATTATTGAAACATTCTTAAATGCATCCTCACCCTCAAACCACCCCCTCGGTTCGGAGCAGCCTACTTGCTAAGACGATATCCGAGTGTATAGTTTGGTTCTCACTGCGCAACGTTTCTTTCATCGCCACGATTATTTTGCACGGAGAGAGAAAATTCATGCATTAATGGGTTATGTAATATGTATCCCAATGGTTGTAATAATACAGAATTTATAAGGCAAATATAATTGTGTGTAGAACAACTTGTCTCCATGTCAGGATTTCCCTATAAAAATATAGTTCTCATTAAAACTCGCCCACCTTTGGGATCCCATCGTGACAAGATACTGGCAAACAGTTATGAGAGAGAGAGAGAGAGAGAGAGAGAGAGAGAGAGAGAGAGAGAGAGAGAGAGAGAGAGAGAGAGAGAGAGAGAGAGAGAGAGAGAGAGAGAGAGAGGGAGATGAGATTTATGGTCAGTAATAATATTATTAAAGCAGAATACCATGTACCGGTAAGAGATTGGCTGAGCGTTCATGTGAAGGGCTGAGCTAACCATGTGTCTTGTGTTCAAATTTCTTTATTAAAATCATCTTTCATGTTTAAATGAAAATTGTATCTTATACTGATTCAATCAATAAAATAGAAACACAAAAATAGCAATCCACTTATACGCAAAGGCGATTTTAAATAGCTACAAAAGGTACAGAATTATATTTTGCGTTGGACAAACTAGAAAGGGATGTAAGGAATTCATTCACTCGGTCACTACACAGTTGTCTGTAGTTATAACTCCGTTGAAAGGTCAAAAATGAGTATATGTATGAGAGAAAGATATATATATAAACAGTGTGTACACTGTATCAACGATATGCTACTTGATGTATAAATTGTTTATTAGAAAGAAACTTGCCAAACCTCTTTCCTTTCAATGAAAACTGTATATATCTTGTGGTATATCAATGATTCAGCGCACACACACACACACACACACACACACATATATATATATACATATATATATATATATATATATATATATATATATATATATATATATATATATATATATATATATATATATATATATTATCTTTTCAGGGCCAGATGGACAACAGTGCCCTTACTACATTCCCAGAGGTTATCTCAACCCCACATGCATCCGTGAACCTGGCCAAATATGCAACTTCACGTGTGATAAGGGCTACCAGCCAGCTATATCGCCTTCTAAGATTGCTTGTGGAAGCAATTTGAAATGGAATCATAATCCGGCAAGCTTGTGTCAAGGTAAGGTACATACTAAATAAGGAGTTCGCTGCAAATTGGATATTTAGTGCCTTCACTATTCCAGAGCAAAACGTGATGGCCCAGAGCACATTGATTATCAGAACAGAATAATTAAGGGAATGCATCTCTCTGACACTTTTTCTGCATATCCCATCAAGTAATATTTAATTTTTGTAATATTTGATTTTCGTGATCTAATTTTCGGTGACAAGAAAAAAAATCATTGCAAAACAATATGTTCAAAGTAGTATGGTATTGTTGTTTCCTACCTCAGTGATATGCCACAAGACTTTAACTTGCAAACCTTGCCCGTTTTGTCACCGACTAATTTTTATCATATCGTTCATTACCAGTTTGTTTCAGTAGAAGTCATAATGTCTATTTTATAGATCTTGGATTCACTGCGTGATGCCTGTCATTTAAGCAAGAATTATTAAAAATGAAGTTACAGATATCAATTCCACTTAGCACTTACCTGTCAAAACTGATGATATTGCTATTAATCATATATGATAATCTTTGCTATGAAACACAAGACTAGAAATACAAAGGACATTCACATATGTTCTGTTATCCAAACAAGTACATAAACGAACACGTTTAATTTTACAATTGTCTTAAGAAAATATTTTATATAAAGCAGAATTTTCTCGAAGTATGACAGTGTACTGTGGACAAATAAAAAGACAATCAAATTTTAACATTCAAAGTGTTTATAATGTCAATAGTGTGATTGGGTTACTGGAATATTATACAGAGAAATAAATGGACAGATGGACAGTCAAGCAAAAATAAAGTTAAAATATACAACAGATCCAAATGAAGGATTCAGCAGCTACGTTTAGTTTTCGAAGTAATATGTATTTTCCTGTCACTTTTCAGAAATAACTTAGTTTCAGAGACTATTTGTTCCAAATCTTTTGAAGGTGGCTACGTCTCAGAGAGCTGCAGAAGTAAATACAAAGCCACATGATATGACTTCCAGTGTAAAACTGGATATATCAAACTCGCCTTTGCCTATTCTGTGAAATGCGACGATTTTTGTATTGTCTAACTTGTTGTGTGTGTGTGTGATCCATTTGTGTTCATATATTTTTTTTTGTGGAACTGCGGGTCATCAAATATCGTATCATAGCTACTTCGCGAATGGTAAAAATCGCTTGTGGTGTTCGATGAGTATAGTGTGTCTCTGTTCGTATTGTTTTCCGTTACTATTGTCCCTTCGGATGCGCTATGATTGTCTGTTCTCTCCGTTTTCCTTAGACTCTTCATTCTCTTCCCTTCTTTGCTGATGTTCTCCCTTTTTTCCCTTGGCTTGTTCTCTATCTATATCTTCTTCTTCTACCATATATATCTCGACGCTTTCTTTAGTGTCCTTAGTATTTTATGTTGACGAGGTTGATATATTACTAACCTTTATTTTTTAAGATTCCTTTTCATTGGTGCCATTGGTGTGGGTGTTGTGAAGGGTATCATTCCTAGTAGATCCCCCATGACTTCCTCTTCTTCAATCTCCTTTCCGTTTTCACTCTGTACATGAAATATGTTGTTTTTTTGGGTAGTAATGGGCTCTTTTCCTGGGGTCTTAACCATTGCGTTGCTAGGGCTTAGAATATCCCTCCACTTATCAGCACTTGACTGGTTCTGTGTTATTTCCTCTTGTCTTATTTCCTAAACTGTTGTTGGTGGGCTTTGTGGATTTTTTTGCGGATAATTTATTACTTGTGCCGCAACGGCACCTGTACAAGTAGTGGGGCTGTCGTTCGGTTTGGGTGTTCCCTCTTTGCAATCCCATGAGCCATGACCGGTTTGTCCGCATCTGGGGCACTTTCGATCGTCCTCTGTACCAGCTTTTGAGTTTAAAGCCCAGTCCGTACAAGAACATGGGGATTTTCTTAGCCTCTTGTATGTGTTTAACTGCAACATTCTAAATATTCCTACTTTAACTTTTAAATTGGGCAGATATGTTCTGTCGAAAATTGTAACTAATTAAGGAATCTATTTTATTCTAAGTAGCTTAGTTGGTGAACAACCTGTACTTTGTAAACCAAAAAGATTGATCTTTCTTAATCTGCACAATTGTCTCAACTCAATGCAACCTGAAAAGAAAGGTGAACAAATCTTTTTCTAACTTTTCCGTGTGGGTAGTCCCTAATCCTTATTGCGATCATAAACACTTACTTTGCTTTTAAACAAAAGTTATTAGAATTGTTTTGAAATCCATACAAGTCAAAAGCCATAAAATGTGACATGAAGGCCCAGATGCGGTATCGTGGTGCAAACAAAAATTATGTTCGCGCGTGTCGCTGAGTTTACTGCATTAACTGTTTGATGTGCATTCAAGTATATCCGCAGACCGTGATGTGTAACTGAATTGTTGTTGTATTAATAATAATAATAATAATAATAATAATAATAATAATAATGTTTCTGCGCTAACTTTGGAATATCTCACAGCTAAAATAGCTCGACATTGACAAGAAATAATTACGAAATATCTCCCCGTCAGTGATTCTATCAAAGAGCAACTATAGCAGCGTCAGGAAGCTCAGGTGGAATTTTCAGAAGGTACAGAGCAGTTATCTAAATTAAATGTCGAACCAACCTAAACAAATTGTTACGGCAACTGAGACGACAAAAAGATCTTAAAACATTACCAGAGGATATCGCTGGTCAACTTCAACCCACTCCACAACTTCATTAACCTCTTTAGCCACAGCCCGGAGCTCGACCACCAGCACCACCACCACCGAAGTTAGAACATTATATATACATTTACTGATGAAGGTGTAGCCGCTATCAGGGATGCAAACCAAATACTTGATATTGCCGTGTTTGGATACGGAGGTAGACAAACGATACGTAGAACCAGAATATACTAAAACTCTGAAAGCTGCCTATTGGGTTAAATATGTATACTGTGTTGCTTTTAATATTCAGCAGATCACATCTGATGAAGATATTAATAAGTTTGTTATCAATGACTGGACAGCAAAGGAACATACTGCAAGAGTAAACTAGAAAACGAAAGAAAAACAGGAAGAATAGAAGCATAAACTTGAAAAAGCAACAGAGAAAGGATAAAGTCAGGTGTAAAAACCAGATCTGAAACAAGGATTTAAAATGTAATAGCTGAGTCAGAGGTATTCGCCTTAACCATAATCAGATCCGCGCTATATATCTTGAAAAAGCTACAGTAAGTGACCGTGCCACTCCTAATAATATAGTTTATGGTCCTATGGAGGTTCGTGTGCAGGCTCTCGTACGGCAACCACCATATTGGACTCTAGGATATGTAAAAACAATTCCTTCGTCACATGGGCTAACAAATTCATATCTGTTGTCGATGATCAGGTCGAATGTTAACATTTATTGTATTTGGCATTATCTATAACTTAAAAAATGTGTCAGCTGCTGACAATTGTCCTCGACAATTCCAAAATAGTTTAAAATCCACATCAGGTGACCCATGGGATCCACTGCGTGCCAGTCACAGATAGCGTAACGAAAAGATTAGTTGGCTATCGGCGAGAAGAAAACAAAATATACGCGAGTTTGATCTGGATGCTGCATTTATCGTGACGATTAAACGACAAAATAATTACTGCGCCTCTGTAACACATTGATGTTGTGGGAATATTTTCATTCGTACGATAATTTACCGTGGACAGAAACAACATATGAAGGAAAGATAGCTGCCATCGCTTAATTGTTTGAAAAAGGTTCTTCCGTTTTTGTGCTATTTTTTCATGATATTTATGCTCGTTGTCTATCTTCGTCTACATTATTGTGTTTCATCATGTATTGGCTGTTCCGTTCTTATGTGTTAATTCATCTCCTTATTTTGGAAACGAGAACAATTATAATTTTTCTCAAGCTGTTTTGTTCCATTGTTAAGGCGTCATTTTTTTTAAACCGCCGTCACGTGATCGCCAGTAAACCCGTTTACAATATGACGGACCCACATTAATTGCATTAAATGATCACACCTTGGCTCTTGATACTACATTGTGCTCAAGACTGAACGAACTGGGACTACATTCATCATTATTTAAATGTAAACGGAAGCGAAACAAAAACAACAAAATTGTTTCGAAGCTGGCCGGCGTAGAACAGGAACAAAATTACAGTCCACATTCTTCTACACTCCTGGATTTATCTGCAGCATTTGACACAATATACCATGATATATTACCTCACCGTCTCCAGCATGTATTTGGCATTCAGAATATAGCCTTACAGTAAGTAGTTCAAGTCCTACTTAGTCAACGGGACACAAATTATATCTGCAAATGGAATACATTGCATCCAAGTTGACGTATGTTGTGGTGTTCCATAGGGATCTGTTCTCTTTATTCTATACACTCAGCCGCTCTCAAGTGTCATAGATCATCACCCAGTGTCGCACCAATTGTACGCTGATGACACCCAAATATACAAGTCTAGCCATCCAACTGTAGTTGATGCTACCATCCATGGAGTTGAGATGTGCATTTATGATGTGAAATCATGGATGACATGTAACAATCTGCAGATGAATGATGATAAAACTGAGGCTATTCTGATCACAACACAAAGACGTTCTCATTCACATCCTTTACCTCAGACAATAAATATCAGCAACATAAACATTAAATTCTCACAGTCAGTGTGAAACCTAGGCGTTACTCTAGACAGTACTCTCACACTGCACCAACAAGTCATGAATATTTGCAAGGCTGCATATTTTGAACTGAAAAAAACATCAGTTCCATTCGTAAATATATTTCAGTTGATGCCACTAAAACTCTTGTGTGTTCATTAGTACTTTCAACTATTGCAACTCAATTCTGTCTGGTTCATCACAATATTTACTCCAGAAACTTAAAAAAATTCAAAACACAGCTGCACGGATCATCCCTAGGGTACCTCGATCAGAGCACACTTCACCACTGCTCTGTTCCCTACACTGGCTATCAATTTCATACAGAATCAAGCACAAGATTTGTTCTCTGTGCTATATTTCACTGACAGACTCCAGTCCAACATACCTATCCAGCCTCGCTCATGTGTATACACCAGCTAGATACTTACGTTCGTCTTCTGACAATCGTATATTTATCGTTCCCACGGTGAAAACAAAGTCATATCGACAAGGTTCTTTTGCATGCCAGGGCCCAGTGATGTGGAACGAATTTCCCATTGAAATTAGACACAAAGATAAAGTGGTCCCTTTTAAGAGTGCTCTTAAAACGCACTAGTTTCGACTGCAGGGACAAAGTTAGAGACCTAATCATATTTTGTATCTTATATGTTTTCAGCATGTTTTTATGTTTTCCAATTTCATTGTTTTTGTCATTTGTTTTTCTGTAGTGTAGTAATATTAAAGATGGTGTAAAGCGCTTAGAGCTTCGAAAGATTAGGCGCTATACAAAGTCCTCGTTATTGTTATTATTATATGGTTTGGTCACACACATGAAACGTTCACGAAGACATGTCTATAGCGTAATATATGGAGGGGCAATTGTACCAATACACGCTAGCATATCCATCTGATGTATAGGACGCTCGCAAGTAATAAATTAATTTCGACTGACCATGGTATATGGATGGAAACAAAACTCTTTTATTTTGACCCATGACGTCAAATTCTTCAGAATACCCTCTTTTATTATTAATCCCTGTCAAAACGCAACACATATGTATACATCTATTAATGACCTTAATTTGGTTATTGTTGACGCATGCGTTGAAAGCAGCATCACCCAAGGCAATGGCAACTGCTGTAAACGTTATCGCGATGAGCATATCACACGAAACTGACTTCTTGTTGTTGTAGGGTATAATGCCAGTATTAATGGTGGATGATGAACCCGGGAAATGCACGTAAAGAACAGACCGACGAGAAGCTGCTGGCAAGCTTTCTCACTTACCCACATTGGTCGAATCACAGACTAGAACCTACGCAAACAGACGTTGAGATGGCAGTGATCCTTGATGGAGAGAGCTTTAGACCACTCGCGCACTGATGCCCCCCCCCCCCCCACGGTACTTACTAACGTTTGGGACGGAATTGTGAGAAACAGAGAGTAACATTACAAAATCTAGAACTCTCTGCTGTAATACGTGTTTTAATCTTAAATGTCCTTAATTTAAAAAATATTACAAAAATGCAAATGTCCTCAAACAGATTTGGGATATACATTCAAATGGACATAATTTTTATACTTATTGCTCTCTCTCTCTCTCTCTCTCTCTCTGAGGGCCCAAAAAAATTAAGATGGTTTAAGATGATTAAGTGAATCGTACTTTTCTGTCCACTGTTAATTTCCATATTAACGATGCTCACATTTATGTTAAGCTTGACAGGCAGACATAATATGATGAATAGAAAAATCATTTTCATTAACTACAAGTAACTCAATTTCTCTTGCAAAGTTAAAGAAGGAAATAATGTCTTAGAGATGTGTACTTTATTCAACTGCCTGTCATGTGAAGGGAGACAAAGAAGTGTCAAGAGTTTAAAAAAATGGGATGCATGAGTTTGAAAACAACCTATTTCAACATAGAATTAAAAACAAAAAGACACGCCACGCTTTATAAAACATTTAGCCCAACAATTGACTATTCAATAGAACCAAATAAAATTTAACTTTATATATATATATATATATATATATATATATATATATATATATATATATATATATTCTGCACCTAATACTATCAATCATTCTCTCAAAGAAATCAAAGGACAGCACTTTCCAGTCTGCTTGGTTCATATTAGTAGTAGTATATATACTCTGATTGTGGTATAAACTGTCAGTTGCCAAACTAAAGTCATGCATATATATATATATATATATATATATATATATATATATATATATATATATATCACAGTTTATACCACAGAGTTTAAAAAGAAATGAAATTCAATCAAATAACATCAATCAAGAAGAAAAACATCATCTGATATTGCTAGTCAGTTGTGACTTTAAAATATTTATGATCTAGTTGGCATGCTGCAACTTATACTGTATTACTCACTTGCTAGTATTGCTGGCTAGTTGTTGCAATTGTTATATAATTATGTGCAGGTTAGCTATGCAACTAACACTAATCACAGGTAGATGTTACATAACTACACTACAGTCAGCAAATAACAAAAATAACAATGCATCACTGTTAACTGTTACTACTGCTCAGTTATCAGTATTATGTAATTCAGGTTAGCCTATTTATATTGCTGCTTGTTGTTGCTGTTGTTGGTGTAGGGTTTAAAGCCATTTTTCAGTACATGATACATGGTTTAGAAAGAACCTGGGAAAACCCCTAGATAGAACCACCAACCAATGAGAAGCTACTGACAAGCTTTCTCACCTACCCGCATTTGCCAAATACGAGACTCGAACACACATAGCGGTGAGATGGCAGTGATCTGTAACAGAGAGCGCTTTAGACCACTCGTCCACTCATGGCCCTCTTGCTGGCTGTTTGTGAATGCCATATAATTAGCATCTTGTTAGCACACTGAATTTAAATTTATCATACAAGTAAGAAATAGATTTCATGACATCACAAATGATATTATAAAGTCATGCAATGGAAAGACATAAAATAAATATGGATTTCAAATGAATCCAATAGTTATTTCATGACACATCTGCAGTTTGGAGTTATAAAATGAGTATTTTTAATCATGCAGTAAATAAAATCTGCATGTATGCTCATTTCAAAATAAATGAATGAACTTGTCAAATAATTACAATCAATGCCTAAAACAACGACAACTTTGTGTAAAACAAAACCTTTATCTGCCATAATTTTATTCCCATTGTTCTAACAAATCTTTAATTCCTGACAGCTTTGTGATCTCCACATCACTCAGAGTCATGAAAAAGAAAAAACACAAATGTGATTGCACCATGTTTGGCTATCCGTACCAAACCTTACCAGGTGTTGTGAGTTTTGTAGTTTGAAAAAGTCTTTGACGTAAGCACTAGAGATGACGGTCTTTCTGCAAATATGTATGTGCAGTCAATAATAATTCTGGTTCATGGGTAGAACAGTTGAAACTCAAGAGGCATATTTGCTTGAACCTGCTTGGCCAAATATTTATACTTCCCAGTAAGAAATACAAATAATTTGTCCACATGATTATTTTCCGACTTAAAGAAGACATGTGAATATTAAACTGAACAGACATATCTTCAATCTGAAATCCACATCAACACAAAAACATGAAAAGTTCATCCACTGGGTCCATTGCATTTTACCGTCCTCTGATGTTGATGTCATTCCTGGTACTGTAATATAAGCTCTTCAATCTAATTGCAGTAGGTTTGATGCCATGGAAGAAGGTTATAAAAACCTCATGTGGGAAAAGAAGTGTAGAATTCTATCATTTCATTGTCATCTGTAAATCTGCTCAATTCAAATTTCTCCATGTTTATTTTACATTTGAATCTTGCAGTTTCCTTTCCTTTTCTTCCAATTCCGTTTCTGCTTTCCTCAGTCTCTCCTCCAGATATATAATTTTACTTTTGCATTCTATGTGCAACTCATAGAATCTGAAGAAGATAAAATAATAGTGTAGATGTTTATCAACATTTGTAAATATAATGGAGACAAACAAATATAACTAGCAAAGTTACCAGCTTCACTATAATTTAAAATTTTAAAATTATACAACAGTTTTAACAGAGGCTGCTTTCCACCGACTGCATGCTCTCTCTCTCTCTCTCTCTCTCTCTCTCTCTCTCTCTCTCTCTCTCTCTCATACACACCATGAGTATGAAATAAATGTATAAAACAAACGTTACGAAGCTATGCTTTGATTACATATCAGCGCCATCTAATACTTTCTATTTTATAACGAGGTAATAAAGTTCACTTGTTCTGTACCTGCTGCTTATACGTGAATTCATAATTTCTTATATAAATACGCTGCGTTAAGGACGCCCAGTTTTCGATGACCCCGTTATGTGGAATGGGACTAGGGGTACCATTTGTAGAAACCTATCATTATAAAACACACGTACATACAATCATTTGTTTCATCGACAGAATCTATTTTGCGTTTGGATTTCTCATTCTTACATCATTTAGTTGCAAGTAAATACAAACAAACCAACACCGATCCAGTTACTTCGTAACTTACCTTAAAATTTGGCCCCTCATCACGACGTATTGCATCAATCCATTTTCTACGAAGCTCCATCTTTTTTCACTGATGTAATGCGATGGAATCTCAAATCTCTGTTAAAGCAAACATTCCCATTGCACAACGGAACACAGCAATAAATGCCACTATATTTTTCCGTTGCCCGTATCAACTTTAGCACTGGCAGCCATGGTTGCGAGATAAAAAGAAATTACATGCCTATCATAGCCTCGTTTTGGATGCGTTGACCCAGGGTAACATGAATACATGAATATATTTTAAGAATGGTCAATAGAACACAAACTATTGCACTTTCTTCTACTGTATTTCAAAAAGTCGAGTGTGTTATGAGTTGTCATTGAATTTGATCTTAACGAAAACAAATTACAAAGTGTTAATTATTTAATCATTTCATTAAATATCCGAGAAATATTACTTGACTTTGATAAATTAGAAGCATTTTTCAAAATGTCGCCAAAATTGTTATGTAATGACGGTTGGGTTAAACACAACCTTAACACACCTATAAATTTTTGCATAACAATATTAAATAAATAGATGTATATCATAAGTAAATAACATGAAATACTAGTTAAAGGCGATATTATAATACTTACATGAACCTCTCTATGGGAATAAATCAGAGAAGTAATGTATAGCACGAGAGCAAACATTAAGGCGACACCAATTTTGTCACACTAATGCTACTGTCGCCATAATGACTACCCAGTGACAATGAACTGTCGCCGTAATGACGGGTTCGCTGTAACACACACACACACACAAACACACACACACACACATATATATATACATATACATATATATATATATATATATATATATATATATATATATATATATATATATATATATATATATATATATATATATATATATATATATATATATATATATATATATATATATATATATTGACACACATTTATTAATTAACCGTCTAGCTGTAAAATACCTAGAATCACAGGACCGAGTGCGTAGTAAATATTAAATAGACCGCTTTTAAATGACCAATAGGAGGGACCATGAAACGTAAGTATGCCCCAGAACCCTTCTTTCGATCCCACACACACATGAAGATCCCTGAAAAGTAAATAGAGTGAAACCTTCGTACGATATGATGCAAGCATGAAAATCCCTGAAAAGTAAATAGAGTGAAACCTTCTTACGATACCATGCAATCATGAAAATCCCTGGAAAGTAATTAGAGTCGAGCCTTCTATGAAGACCACTCTTCAGAAGAAGAAACATGTGGTCGTTGAAAAGAGGCAAATACAGTGCTTTCTTCGTTCTAGCTCATTAATCACTCATTCAATATCTCGTTCAGTTTTGTTTTCTCTGCGTGCTAAAGATATTGTAATGTGTGCCAATTTAAACTGGACATAAACTATAAATGCTAATACAATATAAATGGAACGCATAAGAAACATAATTCTTTGTTTCACTTCTTAACAACTTATTCTCTTTTAATAAAGATCAAGAGTTTCATATGCTTGAATCCATTTTCAATTGTATAATTTGTACAGAAATACATTTATTAATTTTGATATTAATGTGTATATGTGTATTTGGACAAAACATCTAACCGATCTTCTGGTTGAGGCTATTACATTATGAACAGCTGTATCTTTACAGAAATAATGATTTGACTTCATAGATCTTCCTGGAGTGCAAAATAAATTACATCCAGACTGTTCAACTTTCATACAGCACTGATACAAAACATTGACTCCATCTTATTGTCAAAACGACAGAGGACTCTGAAGCATATGTATTTAAATAATAATTAGACAAATTGTATCAACATAGCCTTTAGAAACACCCATTCGTCATTGTACATCACGTGATCAAGTGCAGGCGCTTGAGGAACACTTGGTTTATCTCACAGTATATTGAACTTACGATTATTATTGTATTCTGTATAGCTGTTGCTGTCATTATTGTTGTTGTTGCTTTACTTTTTAATTGATAATATGCTACGAAGACTGGATATAAATATTTATTATCACTGTGTTTTTGTAAAGTCTGCAACTCTACAAGAAATAATCGATTTGGTGTCGGAATATCATGAGAATCAACGCAAATGATGCTTTTCAGGCATGTGTTTGAGTTACAATTATTGAATTATTCATGACCGACGTCAGTTAAACAACATTAAACACTGTCTATTTATACCGAGAGGCATGAAATTTATTTTTAGATCGTGAATAAATATATAATCACCAGCTTATTCGCCTAATAATTTTTAGTAATATGGATATTAAAAAAGCGTAAGCAGATGTTTTCATGCAAAATAAATAGTTTCTTTATGCATTACCTTATGAGTAATTTGTAACTCACAGATGGTTAATTCTATTACATAAACAGTCTGTGCACACATAACCTCCAGCATTGGTAGTTAGAAATCCGACGAGGTCCATATACCAAATGCTGACACAAAATATCATTCTCTTTTCAGGGTCAGTTGGACAACAGTGCCCTTACTACATTCCCAGAGGTTATCTCAACCCCACATGCATCCGTGAACCTGGCCAAATATGCAACTTCACGTGTGATGAGGGCTACCAGCCATCTATATCGCCTTCTACGATAGCTTGTGGAAGCAATTTGAAATGGAATCTTAATCCGGCAAGCTTGTGTCAAGGTATGGTACATACTAAATGAGGAGATCGCTGCAAATTGGATATTTAGTGCCTTCACTATTCCAGAGCAAAATGTGATAGCCCAGAGCACATTGATTATCAGAACATAATAATTAAGGGAATGCATCTCTCTCTCTTCCTCTCTCTCTCTCTCTCTCTCTCTCTCTCTCTCTCTCTCTCTCTCTCTCTCTCTCTCTCTCTCTCTCTCTCTCTCACACACACTTTTTCTGCATATCCCATCAAGTTATATTTAATATTTGTAATATTTGATATTTGTGATCTGATTTTCGGTGACTAGAAAAAAATTAATAGCAAAACAATATATTCAAAGAAGTATGGTATTTTTGTTTCCTACCTCAGTGATATGCATCAAGACTTTAACTTATAAACCTTGCCCGTTTTGTCACCGACTAATTTTTATCATATCGTTCATTATAAGTTTCTTTCAGTAGAAGTCATAATGTGTAGTTTATAGATCTTGGATTCACTGCGTGATGCCTGTCATTTAAGCATGAAGTATTAAAAAAAGAAGTTACAGATATCAATTCCACTTGCCACCTACCTGTCAAAACTGATGATATTGCTTTTAAGTGTAATTCAAATGCTATTAATCATATATGATAATCTTTGCTATGAAACACAAGACTAGAAATACAAACGACATTCACATGTTCTGTTATCCAAACAAGTACATAAACGAACACGTTTAATTTTATAATTGTCTAAAGAAAATATTTTATATCAAGCAGAATTTTCTCGAAGTATGGCAGTGTACTGTGGAAAACTAAAAAGACAATTAAATGTTAACATTCAAAGTGTTTATAATGTCAATAGTGTGATTGGGTTACTGGAACATTATACAGAGAAATAAATGGACAGATGGATAGTCAAGCAAAAAAAAAGTTAAAACATACAACATGATCCAAATGAAGGATTCAGCAGCTATGTATAGTTTTCGAAGTTAATATTTATTATCCTGTCACTTTTCAGAAATAATTTATTTTTCAGAGACTATTTGTTCCAAATCTTTTGAAGGTGGCTACGTCTCAGAGAGCTGCAGCAGTAAATACAAAGCCACAAAATTGTATCTAATTAAGGAATTTATTTTGTTCTAAGTAGCTTAGTTGGTGAACAACCTGTACTTTGTAAACCAAAATGACTGATCTTTCTTAATCTGCACAATTGTCTCAACCCAATGCAACATTGAAAAGAAAGGTGAACAAATTATTTTCTTACTTCTCCGTATGGGTAGTCCCTAATCCTTATTGCAATCATAAACACTTCCTTTGCTTTTAAACAACAGTTATTAGAATTGTTTTGAAATCCATACAAGTCAAAAGCCATAAATTGTGACATGAAGGCCCAGATGCGGTATTGTGGTGCAAACAAAAATTATGTTAGTGCATGTCGCTGAGTTTACTTCATTAACTGTTTGATGTGCATTCAAGTATATCCGCAGACCGTGATGTGTAACTGAATTGTTGTTGTATTAATAATAATAATAATAATAATAATAATAATAATAATAATAATAATAATGTTTCTACGCTAAATATGGAATATCTCACAGCTAAAATAGCTCGACATTGATTAGAAATAATTACGAAATATCTCCCCGTCAGTGATATTATCAAAGAGCAACTATAGCAGCGTCAGGAAGCTCAGGTGGAATTTTCAGAAGGTTCAGAGCAGTTATCTAAATTAAATGTCGAACCAACCTAAACAAATTGTTACGGCAACTGAGACAACAAAAAGATCTTAAAACATTACTAGAGGATATTGCTGGTCAACTTCAACCCACTCCACAACCACATTAACCTCTTGAGCCACAGCCCGGAGCTCGACCACCACCACCACCACCAAAGTTAGAACATTATATATACATTTACTGATGAAGGTGTAGCCGCTATCAGGGATGCAAACATAATACTTGATATTGCCTTGTTTGGATACGGAGGTAGACAAACGATACGTAAAACCAGAATATACTAAACTCTAAAAGCTGCCTATTGGGTTAAATATGTATACTGTGTTGCTTTTAATATTCAGCAGATCACATCTGATGAAGATATTAATAAGTTTGTTATCAATGACTGGACAGCAAAGGAACATACTGCAAGAGTAAACTAGAAAACGAAAGAAAAACTGGAAGGATAGAAGCATAAACTTGAAGAATCAACAGGGAAAGGATAAAGTCTGGTGTAAAAACCAGATCTGAAACAAGGATTTAAAATGTAATAGCTGAGTCAGAGGTATTCGCCTTACCTACAATCAAATCCGCGTTATCTATCTTGAAAAAGCTACAGTAAGTGACCGTGCCACTCCTAATAATATAGTTTATGGTCCTATGGAGGTTCGTGTGCAGGCTCTCGTACGGGAACCACCATATTGGACTCTAGGATGTAAAAACAATTCCTTCGTCACATGGCCTGACAAAATCATATCTGTTGTCGATGATCAGGTCGAATGTTAACATTTAGTGTATTTGCCATTATCTAGAGCTTCAAAAATGTGTCAGCTGCTGACAATTGTCCGCGACAATTCCGAGATAATTTAAAATCGACCTCAGGTGAGATCCACCGATGGGATCCATTGCGTGCCAGTCCCAGACACCGTAACGAAAAGATTAGTTGGCTATCGGCGAGAAGAAAACAAAATATACGCGAGTTTGATCTTGATGCTGCATTTATCATGACGATTAAACGACAAAATAATTACTGCGCCTCTGTAACACATTGACGTTGTGGGAATATTTTCCTAAGGACGTACGAAACTTTACCGTGGACAGAACCAACATATGAAGGAAAGATGGCTGCCATCGCTTAACTGCTTGAAAAATGCTCTTCCGTTTTTGTGCTATTTTTTCATGATATTTATGCTTGTTGTCTATCTTCGTCTACATTATTGTGTTTCATCATGTATTGGCTGTTCCGTTCATATGTGTTAATTCATCTCCTTGTTTTGGAAACGAGAACAATTATAACTTTTCTCAAGCTATTTGTTCCATTGTTAAGACACCATTTGTTTTTTAATACACCGCCGTCACGTGATCGCCAGTCAACCCGTTTACAAATGACGGACCCACATTAATTGCATTAAATGACCACACCTTGGCACTAGATACTACATTGTACTCAATAATGAACGAGCTGGGACTACCTTCATCATTATTTAAATGTAAACGGAAGCGAAAAAAAAAACAACAACAGTGTTTCGAAGCTGGCCGGCGTAAAACAGGAAGAAGATTACAGTCCACACTCTCCTGGATTTATCTGCAGCATTTGACACAATATACAATGATATATTACTTCACCGTCTCCAGCATGTATTTGGCATTCAGAATATAGCCTTACAGTAAGTAGTTCAAGTCCTACTTAGTCAACGGGACACAAATTATATCTGCAAATGGAATACATTGCATCCAAGTTGACGTATGTTGTGGTGTTCGATTGGGATCTGTTCTCTTTATTCTATACACTCAGCCGCTCTCAAGTGTCATA
Source organism: Unio pictorum (assembly GCA_030141615.1). Classification (NCBI taxonomy): domain Eukaryota; kingdom Metazoa; phylum Mollusca; class Bivalvia; order Unionida; family Unionidae; genus Unio; species Unio pictorum. Next base: position 16,024,357 of record JARLTB010000001.1, on the reverse strand, counting down.
GATCATCACCCAGTGTCGCACCAATTGTACGCTGATGACACCCAAATATACAAGTCTAGCCACCTAACTGTATTTGATACTACCATCCATGGAGTTGAGAGGTGCAATTATGATGTGAAATCATGGATGACATGTAACAAGCTGCAGATGAATGATGAAAAACTGAGGACATTCTGATCACAACACAAAGACTTTCTCATTCACATCCATCACCTCAGAAAATAAATATCAGCAACATAAACATTAAATTCTCACAGTCAGTGTGAAACCTAGGCGTTACTCTAGACAGTACTCTCACACTGCACCAACATGTCATACATATGTGCAAGGCTGCATATTTTGAACTGAAAAACATCAGTTTCATTCGTAAATATATTTCAGTTGATGCCACTAAAACACTTGTGTGTTCATTAGTACTTTCATCTATTTTAACTCAGATGTGTCTGGTTCGTCACAATATTTACTCCAGAAACTTCAAAAAGTTCAAAACACAGCTGCACGGATCATCCTTAGGGTACCTCGATCAGAGCACACTTCACCACTGCTCTGTTCCCTACACTGGCTATCAATTTCATACAGAATCAAGCACAAAATTTGTTCTCTGTGCTATATTTCACTGACAGACTCCAGTCCAACATACCTATCCAGCCTCGCTCATGTGTATACACCAGCTTGATACTTACGCTCTTCTTCTGACAATCGTATATTTATTGTTCCCACGGTGAAACCAAGGTCATATCGACAACGTTCTTTTTGCATATCAGGGCCCAGTGATGACGAACGAATTGCCCATTGAAATTAGACACAAAGAGAAAGTGGTCCCTTTTAAGAGTGCTCTTAAAACGCACTAGTTTCGACTGCAGGGACAAAGTTAGAGACCTAATCATATTTTGTATCTTATATGTTTTCAGCATGTTTTCATGTTTTCCAATTTCATTGTTTTTGTCATTTGTTGTTCTGTAGTGTAGTCATATCATTTTAGATGGTGTAAAGCGCTTAGAGCTTCGAAAGATTAGGCGCTATACAAAGTCCTCATTATTGTTATTATTATATGGTTTGGTCACACACGAAACGTTCACAAAGACATGTCTATAGCGTAATCCACGGAGGCGAAATAGTACCAATACACGCTAGCATATCTATCTGCTGTATCGGACTCTCGCTGGTAATAAATTAATTTATTTCGACTGACCTTGGTATACGGATGGAAACAAAACTCTTTTATTTTGACCCATGACGTCAAATTCTTCAGAATACCCTCTTTTTATTATTAATCCCTGTCAAAACGCAACACATATGTATACATCTATTAATGACCTTAATTTTGTTTATTGTTGACGTATGCGTTGAAAGCAGCATCACCCCAAGGCAATGGCAACTGCTGTAAACATTATCGCGATGAGCATATCACACGAAACTGACTTCTTGTTGTTGTAGGTATAACGCCAGAATTAATGGTGGATGATGAACCCGGGAAATACCCATAAAGAACAGACCGACGAGAAGCTGCTGGCAAGCTTTCTCACATACCCACATTGGTCGAATCAGAGACTGGAACCTACGCAAACAGACGTTGATATGACAGTGATCCTTAATGGAGAGTGCTTTAGACCACTCGCGCACTCATGCCACCACCCACCCCCCACCCACCCCACCCCCACGGTACTTACTAACGTTTCGGACGGAATTGTGAGAAACAGAGAGTGACATTATAAAATCTAGAACTCCCTGCTGTAATACGTGTTTTAATATTAAATGTCTTAATTTAAAAAATATTACAAAAAATGCAAATGTTCTCAAACAGATTTGGGATAGACATTCAAATGGACATAATTTTTATATTTAAAGCTCCCTATCTCAGGGCCAAACAAATTAAGATGGTTTAAGATGATTAAGTGAATAGTACTTTTCTGTCCATGTTAATTTCCATATTAATGATGCTCACATTAATGTTAAGCTTGACAGGCAGACATACTATGATGGATAGAAAAATCATTTTCATTAATTACAAGTAACACAATTTCTCTTGCAAAGTAAAAGAAAGAAATAGCGTGTTAGAAATGTGTACTTTATTCAACTGCCTGTCATGTGAAGGGAGACACAGAAGTGTCAAGAGTTAAAAAATGGGATGAATGAGTTTGAAAGAAATCCTATTTCAACATAGAAATAAAAACAATAAGACACACTTTACAAAACATTTAGCCCAACAATTGACTGTTCAATAGAACCAAAAAATATTTAACTATATATATATATATATATATATATATATATATATATATATATATATATATCTGCACCTAATACTATCAATCATTCTCTCAAAGAAATCAAAGGATAGGACTTTCCAGTCATATTGGTTCATATTAGTATATATATATATATATATATATATATATATATATATATATATATATATATATATATATATATATATATATATATATATATGCATGACTTTAGTTTGGCAACTGACAGTTTATACCACAATCAGATTTTAAAAAGAAATGAAATTCAATCACATAACATCATTCAAGAAGAAAAAATCATCTGATGTTGCTAGTCAGTTGTGACTTTAACATATTTATGATCTAGTTGGAATGCTGCAACTTATACATTTTTACTCACTTGCTAGTATTGCTGGCTAGTTGTCGCAATTGTTATATAATTAGGTGCAGGTTCGCTATGCAACTAACACTAATCACTGGTAGATGTTACATAACTACACTACAGTCAGCAAATAACAAAAATAACAATGCATACTGTTAACTGTTACTACTGCTCAGTTATCAGTATTATGTAATTCAGGTTAGTCTATTTATATTGCTCCTTGTTGTTGTTGATGTTTTTGCTGTAGGGTTTAAAGCCATTCTTCAGTACATGATACATGGTTTAAAAAGAACCTCGGAAAACCCCTAGAAAGAACCACCAACCTATGAGAAGCTACTGGCAAGCTTTCTCACCTACCCGCATTTGCCAAATACGAGACTCGAACACACAGAGAGATGTCAGTGATCTGTAACAGAGAGCGCTTTAGACCACTTATCCAATCATGTCTCATGCTGGCTATTTGTGAGAGCCATATAATTATCATCACGTTAGCACACTGAATTTAAATTTATCATACAAGTAACACATAATAAGATTTCATGACATCACAAGTGATATTATAAAGTCATGCAATGGAAAGACATAAAAAAATATGGATTTCAAATGAATCCAATTGTTATTTCATGACACATCTGCAGTTTGGAGTTATAAAATGAGTATTTTTAATCATGCAGTAAATAAAATCTGCATTTATGCTCATTTCAAAATAAATGAGTTGAACTTGTCAAATAATTCCAATCAATGCTTAAAACAAAGATAACTTTGTGTAAAACATAACCTTTATCTGCCATAATTTTATTCCCATGGTTCAAACAAATCTTTAATTCCTGACAGCTTTGTGATCTCCACATCACTCAGAGTCATGAAAAAGAAAAACACAAATGTGATTGCACAGATTTGGCTATCCCTACCAATCCTTTCCAGGTGTTGTGAGTTTTATAGTTTGAAAAAGTCTTTGACGTAAGCACTAGAGATGAGAGTCTTTCTGTAAATACTTATGTGCAGTCAATAATAATTCTGGTTCCTGAGTAGGACAGTAGAAACTCAAGAGGCATATTTGCTTGAACCTGCTTGGCCAAATATTTATACTTCCCAGTAAGATATACAAATAATTTGTCCACATGATTATTTTCCAACTTAAAGAAGACATGTGAATATTAAACTGAACAGACATATCATCGGAAATCCACATCAACACAAAAACATGAAATATTCATCCACTGGGTCCATTGCATTTTGCCGTCCTCTGATTTTGATGTCATTCCTGGTGCTGTAATATAAGCTTTTCAATCTAATTGCAGTATATTTGATGCCATTGAAGAAGGTTATAAAAACCTCATAAAATTAGGTGCCTATCATAGCCTCGTTTTGGATGCATTGACCCAGGGTCACATGAATGCATGAATATATTCTAAGAATGGTCTATAGAACACAAACTATTGCACTTTCTTCTACGTACTGCATTTCAAAAAGTTGAGTGTGTTATGATTTGTCATTGAATTTGATCTTAAAGAAAATACATTACAAAGTCTTAATTACTATTGGAGGGACCATGAAAAGTAAGCATTCCCCAGAACCTTCTTTCGATCCAACACACACATGAAGATCCATGAAAAGTAAATAGAGTGAAACCTTCTTACGATACCATGCAAGCATGAAAATCCCTGCAAAGTAAATGGAATGAAACGTTCTTACGATACCATGCAAGCATGAAAATCCCTGCTAAGTAAATAGAATGAAACTTTCTTACGATACCATGCAAGCATGAAAATCCCTGCAAAGTAAATAGAATGAAACTTTCTTACGATACCATGCAAGCATGAAAATCCCTGCAAAGTAAATAGAATGAAACTTTCTTACGATACCATCCATGCAAGCATGAAAATCCCTGCAAAGTAAATATAATGAAACTTTCTTACGATATCATGCAAGCATGAAAATCCCTGGAAAGTAATTGGAGTCGTACCTTCTATAAAGACCACTCTTCAGAAGAAGAAACATGTGGTCGTTAAAAAGAGACAAATACAGTGGTTTCTTGGTTCTAGCTCATTAATCACTCATTCAATATCTAGTTCAGGTTGTTTTCTCTGCGTGTTAAAGATATTGTAATGTGTGCCAATTTAAACTGGACATAAACATAAATTGTTAATATAATATACATGGAACGCATAAGCAACATAACGCTTTGTTTACTTCTTAACAACTTATTCCCTTTTAATAAAGATCAAGAGTTTCATATGCTTGAATCCATTTTCAATTTTATTTTGAACAGAAATACATTTATTAATTTTGATATTAATATGTATATGTGTATTTGGACAAAACATCTAACCGATCTTCTGGTTGAGACTAACACATTATGAACAGCTGTATCTTTACAGAAATAATGATTTGACTTCATAGATCTTCCTGGAGTGCAAAATGAATTACATCCAGACTGGTTCAACTTTCATACAGCACTGATACAAAACATTGACTCCATCTTATTGACAAAACGACAGAGGACTCTGAAGCATATGTATTTAAATGATAATAAGACAAATAGCAGCAGAGAGGGTGAACCCTACAACAAGCGACAAGCGTCGAAATCGTAAAAAAAGCGTCGAATCGTATAAAAAGCGTCGACAACCAACGCTTCCTCGTCTACGCCAAACGTCGTTGTCATCCACCCTCTCTGCTGCTAAAGCTTTCAGTTCTGGTTAACAAAAATAATAAATGATTTCAACCGAATATTTGATCCAGTCCTTAGGATCTCACAAACAAACTAATCGCTAACATCTCCTCTTGTAGATCAATCAAGTTATTTGACTGGTCTGTGAGTTTGAAATTAATTCTGGTTAGCGAATTATTATGGCATCGCATGTAGACAGGATTAATTGGGTTTTCAATAATTAGGTATCCTGGAGGAGCTGTTGGTGCAAACGAATAAAGAATATATCCCTGCTGAGCTTGATTTGATTGCTCTAGATTAATTTGATAGCTTCCTTCAATTACATCACATGTTAAATTGAGCGCAATCACCGTTGAAATATTCACATTATGCGCGGCAATATGCCTACCACCGCCATCTGGATCATTATTATACTTGAGGATAGTTGAATCTGGTTTTTGTAGCGCCTTGATATCGGTTTTAACAATTTTTGCTAGTTCATCAGCGCTGTATTTGGGAAACTTGAAATTACGTAGATTGTCTTCTGTGATATTGTAATCGGTTAGGAATCGTTGTTTATTGTCGCTGTTGTCATTAATTATTGTTTGAATAATTAGTTCATAGATATATTCCATGTCAGATATAAGTTGATTTTTTATTTCAACGTGTTTTTGCGATTTTGTTTTCCGTAGTTGTTCTAGTTGTGTGTCATATAATTGTTTAATTTCATTAAAATAACCACGGACGTCAGTTAGCGTAAATGAAATAGTAACAGATGAGTCGGCTGTTCTTTTAATGATAAAATCCCATTGCAATGTGTCTTTGTTGGTAAATATAAATCTATCGCCGATTCTTCCTTTTCTTATATCAGATAAATTATCTCGATAACTGGGATTGATTTCATGATATGATTGTACGTCCGTGGTTAAGTCGGCGGTGGATTTTTCCGGTGGTTTTTCAGGCCATCCTAACACTGTTCTTAACGAGCTGTTATATATATCTACAATGTATCCCTCTGTGCTTATTTCGATCGACGACGAGAGCGTCGGTTCATGAAGTTTAATAGCTCTTTTTGATTCTTTTCCAGTGATTGATTTTATTCTACGCTGAATTTCAGCATCGATTTGCTCAATTTGGTACGATCCGGTTGGTAACGAAACAGTTTCCCACGCTGGAGTACCATCGGGTTTATTTTTATGCGAGAACACCAGTGAGTTATTGGGTTGCTGACCGCCAAATGCAACCGATCTGATATTAGGCCAGCTATGATATACTCGTAATTTTGCCAGCGCTATCTCACGCACTGGAATCGGAGAAGGGAAGTTCACACTAAATTCAGGATTTGTTGATGTTATTGATATCATGCTTGTTCGTATCGGAGTGGTATTCTCCGCGATTCGTTGAAGCAGTTGCAATTCGTTGAATTGTAGTGACATTATTGTTAACGCTGTCTTCAATTTTCAATTTCAACATCGCGGAGTTATACAACTGGGTCATCGTGGAAAATTCAACATCGGATATGAACGAATTATCTATCGACAGCGAGATCAACTCGGATAATTTCGAGTACGCGTCAAATACCACCCTGTACCGAGCTGTATAATCACTGAGTTTTTTCTGAGAACACGATGATAATTTTTTAGTTATCGCGGTGGCGACTGCAGCGATTGTTGTTGCCGCGGAGATAGCAATTGGAACTGCAATCGGAGCCATCATGGTCACCGTAGACAAAATAACCCCGGCACTGGCCATCACACCGGACACCGAATACACGGTGATGTCGATGATTGCTACGCTGCGTCGGTATTTCTTCATTTTTTCACGATAGCGCTCAGAAAGTGATTTCAAGTTCGCGGAAAACTCTTTCACGGTGTTGAATCGATATTGCGATGACGGCGTCATCTGCGATTGTGATTCCATTGACTCTGTCAACGGGATTATTATCGGTTCAATTGATTTCGTTGACTCCGTCAATGATGTCATTGTTATTTTAAACCCGCTAGTGTTTTCAATTATTCGCCATCGCTAAGGGTCAGGGCAGGCCAGGTAGGTAAATGGGTTGGGATGTCGTAGGTATGGTAGCTTCAGCCTGAAAAATCATCTACAAGTTCTAAACACCAAGTTATTTTTGATCTAATGGTGGAGCTATCAACCGCGACGACATTAAAGTGTTGACCGTTACTCCTTATAATTAACATCGCGGTGCCACCAGAATAGGTTTTACCGCCCGCGATCATATTAAATTGATCGATAGAGATCCACGTTAGCCTGTAGATACCTTCGATCCCCGTTGTACTGTAGATATCATCGCCCCCCGCATCGCCCCTCATCCAGAGACCGGTGGACAATGTAGTATTAACACCTCTTATCCAATCCATGGTTCCATGATCGACTGTATACACGACATTTTTAATTCTTATGTATGGATGCGGAATCTTTATCTTTTCAAAATTTTCTTTTAGTTTACGAATATCATTGTAAATCTCGAGATAATTTGCTTCGATTTCGTTAGAAAGCATCATCCTCCCATCGCGGCGTCTAAAAAATGAAATCAAAAGTAAGTTAGATTCTATACCTTTTTGGATTAGATAATACCCGTGGAGTTGAGAATATGTCGTCGTGATATTGTGACTTTCAGAACCCTTAAAGAAATTTTTAACAAACTCGTTGGTGAGTTTTTGTTCGTCAAACGCGCTTTTAATTTCCGCGAGAGTTTGGCCTGTCAACGATGTGGTTTCAGACACAGGTGTTCTCCCTAAAAATTTATCCACGATGGTATTAAGTGTTGTTTGTTCTCACCATAAACATATTAATATCATTGAGAGTCATCGTAGATGTAGCTGGGACACCAAAGAAACTATTAGCAATGTAGGCATTGTGAGTATGCTTGCCGATAAACTCGCTAATTTCAGCGAGAGTCATTCCTGCCACAAGCGGGTTTCCAAAGAACTTGCCAACAATGTCGTTAGTGGGTTTTTGTACCTTTTCAAGATTTTCTACTAGTTTAGAAATATCATTGTAAATATCGAGATAATTTGCCTTGATTTCATTTTCATTCATCATCCTTCCCGCGTCTTTGTTAAAAAAGAATAGCGATAGATAGTTTTTAATTTCAGCGAGAGTCATGCCAACCACAAGCGGGGTTCCAAAGAATTTATGTACAACATTTTTGCGAAAACTATTATAACCTCGTATAAGATCATTCAGCTCACGTTCGTTGGTAGCAATCGCGTCGGTGATCGTAGACACAAGTGCGCCGGGTTTAAGTTGTCCACCGTTGGAATACAGCGCAATAGAGTTTTCAGCGGCGTCGTGTTGTCGTTTTAAAATGTCATCCAATGACACATCACTGGTTTTCAATTTACCCTGATCGGAAAATAACACAACGGTATCCTCGATTGCGTTTCGTTGTTTAACCAATATATCATCCAACGACACATTACTACTTTTCAATTTACCCTGGCGATCTTGAAATACAACTATTTCGTTCGGGTCAACATTAACTAAATTTAACGTCTCAGCGATTTCATCTTCAATTATTTTTTTTACATCCTCGATAGAACCCGCAGATTTTTTCGCGATGGGATCCGACATTGACAGAGATTGTCCCCAAATATTAATCATTATTGTAAAGACTCTAGTATTTTCAATTTATTGATTCTCTAAAATTACCTTGTAATTTCCTACTCGTGTATTTATTTACAACCAGATGAGGTGGTTTCTGTGACGATGAAATCTCCGCGAGGACATTTAATATTTCACGGCCGCATATCGGTGGATCATTTAATTGTTGTGTTGGCAGCGTGGAATAAAAAAATCGGAAACCCTTTGAGTTTCATCGAGGAATTTATATACCGCATAAACTCGCTTGGCGGAGCTAACCCATATGAATCAAAATAGACAATCCCACGCGGATCGATTGCGTATGCAACCCAGTGAGTTCCCGATCCGTTACTGTTATCAAGATTGATGATACCGGTTTCAACACGTTTAGGTTTTCTCGGTAATTGATCTCTCATAAAAACCCCTCTGAAGTTTTTTATCGCCAGTTTTTTAGCAGCATCAATTAAATCAAAATTGGACATAGGGAGAATTGGGCTTTCAACTAATAAACCGTTCCTGGTATTCTCAGGCCGGATCCGTGAACGGATCTCCCGCTGTACCATGAATACGGGTTCCTGGTAGTCTTAGACCCTTTCCCTTTTTTTTATATCCTTTCCCAGTTGCCTTTTTCAACGCCATCCCTGCTGCGGTCCCAACGGCTCCCAACGCTGCCGCTTTCGCCACTGCTGGGGCAGCCGCTGCAATCAATGCTGGTATTGCAGCTAACAATGGAAATATACCACCTGATTTTATCATGTTCGCGATTGCAGCTTTCGAAAATTCTATTTGAACCACTCGCTTATTTTTCATTGCATCATTGAAATGTTTTATTTGACGATCCGTCAGTGATATTTTATGTGTACCGCCGGACATCTGCGCTGGTTTTAACGTTATTGTTGTTCCACATTCTTTAGCGGATTTTGATCGCAATTTCTTGACCTGACCATCAGTCAGATTGACACTAACAACACTATATGTCATTTTATTGTAAAACACATTTATGCTTTCAATTGATCTAATTGGAAACTCTTCAAGTTTCATTTACATATTTTCCACTGGTGCATCAAATACTCTCATTCGTCCACCAACCCCTTCTAACAACATTGATTTATCACTGAGAATGACAGCAATCGCTCTATAATTAACGCCACCAGGAGCTATACGAGCTCTGAAGTGTATATCAACGACGGATTGCCTTGTTAAATCAAGATGTTCCAGCGAAAAGTAATAAATCGGATAGAGGCTTTTAAAATCAAGTTGAGATATTTGTAAACCAGTATCAACATTTTGATCACGACCCATATATGACAGCATCCGATGATACACACGTGCTATGTGGTTAGTGTCGTAATCAAGCTGTATATCCTCGGTTGGTTCTTGTTGTCCGTTTATTCTCAGCGAAACCTCCTTGACTCCTAACCGATCAAATATCATATGACTGCGTTCTTGGGAGCCTAATCGATCCCAATTCTGCAGCGCTATAAATATATGACGTGGAGCTGAAACGCCTTGTTTTGATGCCAGGTGCCATGTAAATATATCAGCAACATTATCCTCTTTGGCATCAGTTGTTGTTAGCCAACTTATCAATGATTTGCCACCTGTGTCCATAAATGAAAGTAGCCGCTCTTCCGTGGTAATTGATGGGGTCATTACTGGCATCCACAATACTATTTTACTTAAAACAACTTTACCATCAGTGGCACCAGTACGCCAAATTGCATCATTGTCATTGCCTTTTCGCACTAACGCGATTGTGTGCTTGGCTCCATAGATGACTTTTCTGACATTTCTGCAGAATCCAAATATGTGATGGAGTGGAATCGCACATGAAAAATATCGCTGCTGTCCTTGCAATGCTCCTTTTCGTGTTGCAAACCCTAGATTGAAATTATCATTAACGCCTCCGAGAATATCAAACGCAGCTCCTGGTCTAGCTCGACGTTCTGGATTAGCTGCTTCTTGTTGATCGGCTTCTGAATTATCTCTTGCTGTTAACACTTTAATGTATTGAAGGTGGTCAGCGTTATCAGAGGTATCCTTTGCAAACATCATAGACGGACCAGCCGACCTTGTATAATCATCGGAGTATCTTGCTAGCCCGATTATTGTTGTTGCAACATCAACCTCGCGGTCTATTGATTCAATTTCTTTTCCATCAATGAGATATCTTGCACTTTCAAATAACGCCATTATGCCATTGTTGACGAAACCAACTCGGATATTTTTGTCATTTGCAAATGGGGTATCAGCTGCAACATTTGTTACGAGTTTTCCCTCGATTTCAATAAATGCTTCACATGGCAAAAAGTATTTACTGGTATCTTGAACTTGAAGTTCAACTCGCGATCGTAGGTCGGGTTGTATTGCATGATAGGAAAAGTATTGATAATCGCGGACGGAATCGTCTTTGCGCACTGGGGCTTCCATATCAAGAGCGGGATCAGCTGTTCGTTTAAACATTATTATTATTATTTAGTGCTTTCAATTGTGAAACTCTTTATAATCATCGTCGTTGAAAATTCTTCGAATTTCTTTTTTGTTTTAAACCACTTCCTGCTATCGCGTTCATGATAGCGCTATCTGTTACCGGTGGCGACGGAGTCACCGAAGCAGCCACTATTGACGAAGTCAGTTGTGCTAGTTTTTCATCTACTGCGTTATTTATAATTTTACTAACACTTGCAGGCATTTCCGCTGTAGACGGTAACGGTTTCTTTGAAAATCCTTTGGATTTTCCGCGTCTCACTAATGATGCTATTTTATCTCTCGCGGCAGAAAATGCCTTTCCGGCAAGATTTCCAACAGCGCTGATTCCCTTATCACGAATAACATCAATGGCCTTCATTGATAATTGTTTAGCTAACGGCGCCACCTTGGGAGCCATTCTTGTAAATAACCCCGCAATGGTATTGCCAAAACCATCTCCGTAATATGCTCTATAAACAGGCAATCGTGAGTTCACCACGTAGACGCTTACGGGTTTATCATGGTTGTAGTGTATAATCATCTTGTTATAAAACTAGTAGTTTTTTAATTAGTGATCAATCGCTAAAATCCATTGGATTTTCATCATAACCATGGGCGTCTCTGTGATTTTCAACTAATTCAGCAATGAGTTCTCGATATACATTAATCTCCATGATACCACCGGCAAATAATCGTCTACAGATATCAGCTGCTTCATTAATTTTTTCCGGGGAGTTATTTCCGGCTCGTTTTCCTCCGATGAGAACTTCCAACCGTGATATATCACTAAGGATGTTACCAGGACATGTCACGGTAGAGTCAAAGACTCCAGCGTTGAAATCCAAGGGGTTTTTAATCGAATATCCTTTTCCGCTTCTTTTCTCAGTTGTACCAGTTGCGCCCTGACTATCATCAGGTAATTGCTTTTGTCGGCTACGACTTTGATTTTCTCGTTCTTGTTGTTTTTCTCGTTCTTGTTGTTTTTGTCGTTCTTGTCGTTCTTGTATATCATAACTATCAACTCCTGCTTTAAAAGATTTATACTCAATTGTATCCTTTTTCAACTTACCAGTAATATTCTTGTTTATTTTATACAACCAATTAACCCATTCATCTCGGCTTATTTTACTGTCTTTATACTCGTCTTTTAAAACTTCCTTTCTATAATGAAAGCTTTTGGCGGCAAAAATACCAAAAGTCGTATAATCTTGGAGTTTTGTTAATTGAGGTCGTTTGATTTCTGTTATATCTTCTTTGATGAATTTGTCTATAAAGGTAACCCTTTCTCTTGGGGTGACGACATCAACAGGTTGTGGTTCAGGCGCAGAATCATCAATATCAGCTAATCGTTCATACTCGTGTTGGGTTTTTATATCACTGGATAGCTGTTGTATCCCTGCGCGTGTTTGTCCGGTCTCTGCTGCTATCTTTTCAAGTGTATCAAGCAGCGGCGCCTTCTTTGCTCGTTCTCGCTCAGGAATATCTCCATATATCGCTGCTTCAGTTAACTTTTTCACATCTTTGGTCGCACTTGTTATCGAAGTAAACAGTTGTTCACTTGACACAGAAAAGTCAGTCTGCGCTTGTTGTCGTTGTTGAAGTTTCTCACGAAGTCTGTCTCGAACCGGTATAAACTTTTTAATTGCTGCTAGCCGCTCTCGGGCTAATCTAGTTGTAAGCGATTCACCTACCATATAGTGTTTGTGAACTGAGTTTTCAAATGTGAAACTATCACAATTAAAAGCTGAGTTATTAAATAAAATGTACTATCAAGCTAACGTATCCATCTCCGACAAGGTTAAACTGTACGACGCTATCCGCGAATGTTTCAGAAATAACATCCCTGGGGTTTTCAAAATTGTAATTTCTGAAAATGGCGATGAACGATTTGTGTTAACTCCGCGGCAACAACAACAACTACGTGAAAATGGAGGCGTCGCAGTGATTACTTGCTACCACAACCAGATCATACAGTACGCACATAACTGCATAAGCAAGCCCAAACTGCTAAGTATCCTTTCAGGAGAAAATCCTATGTGACAAGTGTCACAAGTGTTACGAAAAACGCTAAAAAAAATTTTTATTTTTTAAATTACTACTGAAAGCCTATTTTTTTATAGTAACGCTCACGTGGTTAAGATACTGGTTTTTCCTCGTTTAACATTTTTCTAAGATCACGAACCTTAGAACTAATTTCAGCTCGTTTTTGATACTCTTGGCCGAGCTTTTGACGTATTGCTTCAACGGTGCTAAATAGCGTTATAAATACATCAATATCGTTACCGTACAAACAAGCATAGATGGACTTTTGAATTCCTTTCACGAGTCTGTACATCTTAGGTAAAACATAACGACCCTTACTAGACTGATACTCAATATCTTCATATTCCGAGGCAATCCTGTCACAGTCGAGATCTTTAGATAATACTACCCCGTTATTTTTTAAATTTGAGATTTCGGCAATTATAGCATTTACATCTTTGATATCCATTATTTATATTTTTATATAAATATAGTATACTGTATCTCTAATTATTAAAAAAAATGCAAAATAAATAGTATAAATTATGAGCGATTATTCATTCATGAGTCCCTTATTCAGGCCTTTGTGTCTTTGCTAGGGTCTTTTCTTTTGGCTATCCATTCCTAATGCCTTTTTCTTTTGGCTATCCATTCCGGATGCTCTTTTCTTTTGGCTATCCATTCCAGATGCCCTTTTGTGACCCTAACACCGTTTCTATTAGCCGGTAGCCCATTCTGTGCTACCCTGTGGGGTTCCTCATGTGAATGTAGAGCTTTTTGCATCAATTTATATCATTTATTTTACATCCAATTACTTTGATAAACACATAATCTCCGGCGAGGGGTCTAACTCAGCAAAGGCTGAATTAGATCTCTCAGAAGGTATATGCTTATTGGATGTTATGTGGCGTGGGCGTGGTAAACCAAACCAACATGGCAACCCATGAAATTAAATTCATGGTTGCATGAGTTGGAAAAAACACCAACCCACGCTACCGAGAATGCGATAGCATGAGTTACAATGTTGGTTTGGCTAAGGGGGTCCGCCCCCCCACCCCAATTAATAGAAAAAACATCTTCCGTTTCGCCATCAAATAATGTATCTGCTATGGGGACCGAACACGTAGTAGTTGATAGCTATGTTTACAAGACAAACACGCTACCATTACACCACGGAGCTGTCATACAGAATAGAGATTGTTAATATATATATATCTGATTAAGAGATTTTCAAATAGACAATTTTACTATCGTATTTAAGAAAACGAATAATAATTTAACTGTTGTAACTATCCAGAAAACAGTGAAAACATAAAATCGGAGCAGTTTTTAAACTATATGTAACTATCAGTCACTAGACAAATAAATTATCGATTAGATCACAAAGAGCTGTATACAGAAATTTTAACCACGCCCACCTACTTCAATGAATGGAAACCACTCGCGATATACATATGGTTCTTATCGGAAGGATGCATTTGCTTTTATTTTCCCGCGTGGTTTTTATCCTGCACTCAGTGTAGCCAAGCGACAATAAAACGTTTTAGAAATTGATAAAAAAATAAAATTCTACCGAAAAACTATGTACACAGTCACATGCGCGCCTAGTTAACAGACGACAAATTCCTTTGACGTCATAATACAAGGGAACTTAGTGAGTTGCGGCGGATTTGTCCATGGGGATTTATCTCCCTTCAATAGTTTCAGGTGTATACGAATTTTATTTTATGACCATTTTTTTTAGACAGAGAAGTTTTAATTATATTTTCTGAAACAAATCGTATTGAAGTCCCGCAAATGTCAAAGTATCTACTGGCTTCATTTATCGACTGAAAGCTTCTCTCTTGATTATTTTCTAAATCAAACGATTTGATCCCCCTAGGGCGTTTTGCATGTTTGCCAGTTCCACCTAATTTTGCATTCCGACTTTGTGAGACGGCTTGAAGATTCACAAGACAATTATCAGTCTTCACGCCATTTATGTGATCAATCACAAGGCCGTCTTCGATTAATCCGTAAAATGCTTCATAGATGGCTCTGTGACAGAGATACTTCTTCCTATCAACTGAAAACATCAAATACCCCATATTATTCAGATATCCAACCGGTTCTTTTAGTCTGCAAATTCTAATAACACCATCACGGGATGCTTCATAATTAACAAGCACTGGGTGAGGTCTGAAATCTTGGCTCATTTGTATAATAATTCTATTTGTCTAATTTATTATTTGCTTTAATTATAAGTCTATCAATGTAGTCTTGAGGTTTTTTTATGATTTTGTCCTTGATTTTATCAAGGTCGTTGGGGTCAATGATTCGTTTGTCATAATAGCGTTTTAGTTCCCTGTATCGTTTACCGCCGCAACTGAGACACAACTGCGATTTTCCCCTTACCCCAGCCCCACATTGGAGGCATGGGAGAGGACCAAAACTTCCTCGCCGAACGCTTTGTAAATGATACCCACAGAATTCGCTTCTGCATGATTTGTTACACGGGGTTGTTGATCCAATCATAAGCCACTTGCAGTGATTCATTATACTATATTTTTCTATTTAAATACTTGTTTTAATTATAACATGGAAGAGTTCAAGAGATTATCGAAAATCGAACCTTGGAGAAATACTAAATTCAATCTCGATAGAGTCTCTGATACACCAAAACGTCTAATCGGTGACAGAACTATACTAAGTAAAATCAAGGAGTGTTTTAATGAATTCTACCGAGACGGTGCAGCATACTGTTGGTCGACATTTCGAATTATACACGAGGATGTCAATGTACCGAACATTGATGCTACCATGAATGATGAAAGAGCAGCTGAGATAATTTCACACCTTGGCGTAAAATCCAAAGGATTTTCGTGGAAATCTAAAGATGGAAATCCAAAGGTGGAAATCCAAAGGATTTCAAACAAAGCAATTCCCAAACAGAAGTATTTTTTTCAGAATAAAATTCATTATCGAAGTCGAAGGCAAATGGATTATCAAGGATAAATTTGAACCAATCCTCAAGGATAAAAAAACTGTCATTGTAAGTAGAGATTCTAAACCAGGAATTCTAACTGGAATTGACAAACCATACTACGAGAGATCTTATCCTGTAACAGCAATTGTTTATGGGATATATCCGTTAAATGATAAACCCGATATTGCAAAACTAGCTCCTATGAAATATTCACCGTTGACTTCGTCAAGGCTCAATTGTGTAGCAACACGGGTAATGGAACACTTCACAAATGCATCCCGTGGAAATAAACTAACTGATCTGCGACGTAGGAAAATAACCGAATGGGAACTGACAGTGAAACAGCACGGTGCAAAGATTTCTGATATAGCTAAATTAGAAACATCATTAAGATTCCCAATATCAGTAATGACGATAACCGGAGAAGTTTTATACGAACCGAAATATAACAAAAATGGAGCTCCAATACAAATTATTGATCATAACGAACACGCGTGGACACCTGCAGTAACAATATTTCCACGAGATAGAACCGTGAGATATATCCCCGAAGAATTTTCCGGAGATGTTTTTTATAATGAGAAATTATTCGATGCTATTCATGCGTTGTGTAAAGATGATCCTGTGTCAGTGTGGTTACTTAGAAGTGATGAAGATCCCGAAATAGGATTTGATCAATTTGTAAGACCAAATGGTGAATTATATCGCGTTGAAGAATTAGATAACAGAATGAGAAAAATCGCTAATGATTTTTCACCGGAGAGTTTCCATGAAAAACTACTCACGGATAGTTTTACTATTCCATCAGTGGTAGCTCACTTCGCAAGAGAAAAAAACTCATGGCGTCCAACACGAAGTGATTTTCTCGAGGACGTTAAATTGAGTTGCGTCGAATTTAGTCATGGAGGACTGTGGAATAGTAAATACTCACGTGATGGTATGATTTCAATTGATATAGCTGCGTGTTATCCAGGGAGTTTTCTTGGACATGGAGAAGCCGCTGAATACTTTAAACGATTTGGACACCCCACGCATGAAATGACTCGTGTTGCGATTAATGGGCCATTACCTGGTTTTGATTTAACCGGATTCGCTCGTGTGATATCATTTGAACTCGCTACAGGGTTACATCCGTGTAGTTATGTTTGGCTTGGTAGACATATATCTGAAAAGGCCTGGATGCCAATAGTGTTACTACGATATATGATTGATTGTGAGATGGTACAATCGTTGATTGTTTCCGAAGCTATTATATGCTATCGAGCTCAGAAAGAAGTTTGGCTACCACAACCCGATCTAGATCGTATAATTAGCGAACAGCGAAAACAGTTTCCTGATCGAAATTCGAAGAATTTCAGCGAGGAAGAAGTCATGAATTGGTCTAAGAAGTTATTTGAAATTAAAAAAGAACAAGCAAAAGATTTTGGACGAAGAATAATTGGTAAATTTACCCAGGGTGGAAGATACGACAATGCAAAATATTCCTCGCGATTGATCATAGACGTCGCTGAATACGATTTTATTGTAACGGATTTAACGAAACAGGGAAAACTTGTAAATCGTAAAGACGCTTTTCTATCCAATGGTGAGAAATTGGGTACGGTTGTTACCTATTGTGATGGATATATTAAACAATATACGCATCTGAGAAGTTCTATGCTAGCTTATGCTTCTATCAATTTATTTTCGATGATAAATAGATTTCCTAATAACGCAGTTAGAGTAGCCACTGATTCTATTTATATCCACGAGAAATACAAATCAGATGTAGCTAAATTCACATCCCAGGAGGAAGCGTGGGGACGTTGGCGATTTAAAAAGGAAAAACTACATGAGTATTGTGAATCGGCAGATGTTACCATGGATGAAAAGTACTTAAAGTGTGATAAGATTCAATCAGAATTTTCTAATGCACCACCGGTATCTGATCCAATATGTAGATACAAGACAGTTTATTTAAACGGTTGTGGTGGGTCAGGAAAGACAACTCGTGCAATTGAATTATATCGTCGGTCAAATATGATTGTGTTAACACCGACTCACAGACTCGCCAGAGAGATGATACAGCGAGGGGTAAATGCCTGTACCTATCATAGTTTTTTTCGATGGAAGGGTGACAAATGGACTCCTGATCGAATGGGTGATAAATTCATTCCTGAAATCATGATTTGGGATGAAATATGCACAGTGTCATTAGATGTATTACAAACATTTCTCGAATGGTTGTTAAACAAAAACACAAAAGTCGTCATGTGCGGTGATCACGGCCAACCACCACCATTTGTCGGTGCATCTCCACATGAATGGCTAAAGGGTTTTGTAGACTACTATGAAGAAATTACCACTGATTATAGATCACTTGATGAACGATTACGAGAATTCAAAGCGCTAATTAGATTACAACCGGATAAAATCCAATGTGAAATAGCGCGTGAAATAATTTCAGAAACTCCCATGAATGATTTTTGGAAAACGTGGAGACCAAATAATTTGATAGTAGCAAGTAGAAAAAGAGTCAGAGACACACTTCAGATGAAGTTATTTGAATTGCATAAAGAAAAATTTGCAACGCTTCCAGTACCGTTATGTTATAGACCATCGGATACACGAAAACAGAATATAGAAGTTGATATTCCAGGGAAGAGTGAAAAATAAATTCTCGTATTAAATGATATTGTACTGGTTGATATCAGCGTCGTTGAAGATGCAATGCGTGCTAATAATTCCCCGTGGACGCTAGGATACGCAGCGACGATACATTCTTCACAGGGATTGACTATATCGGATACAATTGTTTGGATGGTAGATAATCGCATCGAATGGTCGAATTTAGTCTATCTTGCAGTATCCAGAGTGAGGAGATTAAATCAACATCGAAGAATTGTCGTCATGACAGAGTCAGGTGGCGATGATGAAATCATTGGTGACGATGATGACACTACAATGGATGATGCTAGCATCATTAATAAAAAAACTCTCCGGTTATAAACAACAGGATAAAAAAAATAATAGAGAATTTGACATTGATGCTAAATTAATAATTACGCTGAAACAACAACAGAATAATCACTGCGCGAGTTGCAATTGTATAATGCGTTGGCAGTATTCGGATAAAGATCCTCGCCAATTTACCGTAGACAGAAAGAATAGCAGCATTGGTCATACCAACGATAATGTTATGCTGACTTGTCTTGAGTGCAACAGACGAAGGGGTGCTAGTTAAGACCATGAGGTGGCAATTGAGTATCGTCAGGAATCACTTGTAATTGTTCGCGTGTAAAACCCCGCTGAGGGGCAGTTGAATCCAGTTTATAGATTCCTGGTCTACCAGTTGATCGTGTTATAGTAGATATCTTGTGTGCAGTAACACTCCAAATAGGATCAGTAGCCCTTTTTCTGCCACCTTCAAGCTCTCCTGGTTCGTATAAATATCTCACAGTGACATTACTACCAAGAATTGGTTCTTTGAAATCTTTTTGCGAAATTCCTTGGATTTCCATTTTTGGTATAGACGCTTTCTTAATCGCGTTGACAGGTTTCATGTTAATTGTTCGAGTAATCTCGTTATTGAGCGCGGTAATCACAGCTGGTAATCTCTTAACCCATTCACGGGATCTTTTATCCTGAATAAACTCCTTCGCGTATTGATATCCAAATAACCGCTCAGCAAGAGTCCGATTAAATCGTTCAACAATTGCCTGATCGCGATGTAGCGCAGTATGCCCTCGTCTGATGGTGACATTATGATGTTTCATCGCTGATAACACTGCACCCTGAAATTCCTTGCCAGGATCAACTTGTAACAGATTCGGCCAACGCAGAGGACCCTTTCGATAAATCTTTTCAAATGCAGAAGCAACTTCAGGTGATGACTTTGTTTTTAGCGGTTCTGCTTGTTTGTATCGACTCGCAACATCAACTACGGTTAACGCGTATTTGTAACCGTTGTCATGTGGTAAAAACAATAAATCAGCTTGATGAACTTCATTAGGTCCGGTAACATCAAAATGCGATAAATTGATTTGTTTAGGCGGTGGTAGATAAATCTGCCATAGTGCCTGTTTGGATAACCAATTAGCCGCAGTAGACTTTTTCACTTTTGCGGCGTTGGCGAGTTTATTGATTGCAACGTTACCCCTCCAGTATCCTCTTGGGGAATAATAAATTGATTCCATATTATTAATTACCAGCGCCCATCATCAATTTGCCTTTCATAGCTGATTTTACCAACCACGAAGCCAACTTTTCTTTCAAAGATTTATCAGGAATAGCATTTAACGCATGAATTAATTTCACATCTGCGAGATGCCTGTGTTGCAAATTGCTGCTTTTATATGCAACATCATGAAGGTGACACGCCTTATCAATAGCGTTTATCGGATACTCGCCAGGTCGGGGCTGATTTTGAACATCAAGTCTGATATCTAATCGTGTTCCGGGACCACAGTAGCTATATCCTGGAAGGTGCTTTTCTCCGGGGTACTTTGCCCATGGGGTTCCAGGGAGCTTTGCCAATTTGGCTGCGATATCACCTCCTCGTTTTTTTTTAAATCATCTCCGAATTGTAAAATCTTTGATTTTGTAGAAATAAATCTAAATTTTTTTGTACCACATTGCACGCATTTACCAGAAAGCGCTGATCGGTTATTTCTAGTTGTAATCGTCGTCAAGTCATCTGTGCCAGTACGCGTTTTACACTTCACACAATATAGATCCATAATTTATGTATAGAAACATGGATATAATTGATTTTTCAGCGACTAAAGCAAGAGAACCAGTTAAGCATCATGCAGCGCTACCAAACTCTATCCGGATGATTATAATCGGGCCATCTGGATCCGGCAAGACGCAATTGTTACTCAATTTAATAATGAGATGGATGAAGTGGGATAAGTTGTATTTAATTGCCCCTAGCGTAGATGATCAACGATGTTATGAAGTGTTAAAGGATTTTAACGAGAATGCATCAGAAATTAAGGGTGAGAACGCCATTGATTTTATAACTGATATTGACGAGGCACCATCCGTGGATGACCTTGATGGGAACATTAATAATTTAGTCGTATACGACGATGTGATGTTAGACAATCAAAAAAATCCTGCTAGGATCTTTTCCAGAGGCAGGCATAAAAACACCGACGTGATATATGTCACTCAACGATACACTCAGATTCCAAAAGTGATCAGAGATAACTGTAATATTCTTGCTATGTTTAACGGCGTTGATACACATACGTTACGAAATATTTGGCAGACATGGTGCTCTGATATGGATTTCAATCAATTTAAAAATTTCTTTAGTAACGCTCTGTCAACCCCGTATGGATTTATAACAATAAATTTACACGATCCTCGGACACGATATCGTATCGGACTCGATAAAATATTCGGTTAAACTCGTAAAAAAATTATTAACCTGTAGCAGCAGAGAGGGTGGATGACAACGACGTTTGGCGTAGACGAGGAAGCGTTGGTTGTCGACGCTTTTTTATACGATTCGACGCTTTTTTACGATTTTGACGCTTGTCGCTTGTTGTAGGGTTCACCCTCTCTGCTGCTCAAATTGTATCAACATAGCCTTTAGAACACCCATTCGGCATTGTACATCACGTGATCAAGTGCAGGCGCTTGAGGAACACTTGGTTTATCTCACAGTATATTGAACTTACGAGTATTATTGTATTCTGTATAGCTGTTGCTGTCATTATTGTTGTTGTTGCTTTACTTTTTAATTGATAACATGCTACGAAGACTGGATATAAATATTTATTATCACTGCGCTTTTGTAAAGTCTGCAACTCTACAAGAAATAATCGATTTGGTGTCAGAATATCATGAGAATCTAAGCAAATTATGCTTTTCAGGCATGTGTTTGAGTTACAATTATTGAATTATTCATGACCGACGTCAGTTAAACAACATTAAACTCTGGGTCTAATAATACCGAGAGGCATGAAATTTATTTTTAGATCGTGAATAAATATACAATCACCAGCTTATTCGCCTAATAATCTTTAGTCATATGAATATTAATAAAGCGTAAGCAGATGTTTTCATGCAAAATAAATAGTTTCTTTATGCATTACCTTATGTGTAATATGTAACTCACAGACGGTTAATTCTGTTACATAAACAGTATGTGCACACTTAACCTCCAGCTTTGGTAGTTAGAAACCCGACGCGGTCCATGTACCAAATGCTGACAGAAAATATCATTCTCTTTTCAGGGCCAGATGGACAACAGTGCCCTTACTACATTCCCAGAGGTTATCTCAACCCCACATGCATCCGTGAACCAGGCCAAATATGCAACTTCACGTGTGATGAGGGCTACCAGTCATCTATATCGCCTTCTAAGATTGCTTGTGGAAGCAATTCGGAATGGAATCATAATCCGGCAAGCATGTGTCAAGGTAAAGTACATACTAAACGAGGAGTTCGCTGCAAATTGGATATTAGTGCCTTCACTATTCCAGAGCAAAACGTGACAGCCCAGAGCGAGCACATTGATTCTCAGAACAGAATAATTAAAGGAATGCATCTCTCTCTCTCTCTCTCTCTCTCTCTCTCTCTCTCTCTCTCTCTCTCTCTCTCTCTCTCTCTCTCTCTCTCTCTCTCTCTCACTTGTTCTACTTATCCCATCAAGTAATATTTAATATTTGTAATATTTGATATTTGTGATCTGATTTTCGGTGACTAGAAAAAAATCATTGCAAAACAATATGTTCAAAGAAGTATGGCATTGTTGTTTCCTATCTCAGTGATATGCCTCAAGACTTTAACTTACAAGCCTTGTCCGTTTTGTCACCGACTAATTTTTATCATATCGTTCATTATCAGTTTGTTTCAGCAGAGGTCTTAATGTCTAGTTTATAGATCTTGGATTCACTGTGTGATGCCTGTCATTTAAGCAAGATTTATTAAAAACAGAAGTTACATATATCAATTCCACATGACACCTACCTGTCAAAACTGATGATATTGCTTT
Organism: Unio pictorum; assembly: GCA_030141615.1. Classification (NCBI taxonomy): domain Eukaryota; kingdom Metazoa; phylum Mollusca; class Bivalvia; order Unionida; family Unionidae; genus Unio; species Unio pictorum. Next base: position 16,001,050 of record JARLTB010000001.1, on the reverse strand, counting down.
TAAGTGTAATGTAATTGCCATTAATTATATATGATAATCTTTGCTATGAAACACAAGACTAGAAATATAGTCGACATTCACATATGTTCTAGTATCCAAACAAGTACATAAACGAACACGTTTAATTTTATAATTGTCTTAAGAAAATATTTTATATAAAGCAGAATTTTCTCGAAGTATGACAGTGTACTGTGGAAAATTAAAAAGACAATTAAATGTTAACATTCAAAGTGTTTATAATGTCAATAGTGTGATTGGGTTACTGGAATATTATACAGAGAAATAAATGGACAGATGGACAGTCAAGCAAAAATAAAGTTAAAATATTCAACATGATCCAAATGATGGATTCAGCAGCTATGTATAGTTTTCGAAGTAATATGTATCGTCCTGTCACTTTTCAGAAATAACATATTTTTCAGAGATTATTTGTCCCAAATCGTTTGAAGGTGGCTACGTCTCAGAGAGCTGCAGCAGGAAATACAAAGCCACTTGCTATGACTACCAGTGTAACCCTGGATATATCAAATACGCCTCTAACCATTATGTGATATGCGGAGAGTCTGGTGAATGGATCTACTATTATTATATATTGCCGGCATGCATTAGTAAGTTAATATCAAAATATATAATGCCAACTGATGTGCAAATTTTTATTTATATAATGAGTTTGCGTTACAAATATGATAACAAAATAAGTTACAGAAAAGGCAACACCATCACAGTTGATACAACTTAACAAATAATTTAATTATCAAAGGTATAACCGAACATTTGAGAGGAGCTTACAGTATTATAATGTAATTCGTAAATAATTTTGACAAAGTTTAACGTAACCCAACTGAACAAAACGTTCCGTATATATTTCAAAACCGGAAATGTACTGGTCCACTAGGATACGTGGCATTTTCAAGCTGGCGTTACCTTTAACTAATGAGAATAATTAACAACAGTTCCAGAATAGTTGTATAGTCTCAATAATGAAATTAAATGAGAATGACTCCACAATAGGAATACATTGATTGCCCAGTTCTCTCTTTATATACACCGTCTGTTACTACTATATATTTTCCAATATACGCCACTTGACGAATCTTACTACTAATTTGTACCTCCTCCAAATTGCCAATTCATGTGACCTAGCCCAACAAAAACGAACTTACTGAATTCTTCTTGAACAGTCCAAACCCCCAACAGCCAGTGATACATTATACCAAAGGCGCCATTAGGTCTTAATTTTACGATTATGTTTAGTGGTGATAATAAATTAAGAAATTATGCGAGATTTATTTCACAAAACTATTAAGTTCCTCTTGACTTTTCACTTTGCATTTTATTGGAATAAATTATTTGTTGTGCTGACTAAAATTGTGTTTTTCTTCCTTCTGTTATATAATTTGGACTGGCGAGATGTAACAGAAATCTGAAGCTAGTCCCAGATCTAAAGTTTTAAACAAATATTACAAAAATATTAATATTGTGTTTAAAATTCAAATTGGCTTGTTTTCTAATTTTCACTGTCCCTAGAAAAGAGTTTAATTTCACATATTTGAGAAATCTTTAGAAAAATTAACGAGCAGTTAACGAAATCTTATGTATTTAATTTTCTTTCTATCCCGACCAAGTATTGGTTAATTTCTAGATTCTATGAAAAGGGACCAATAGCTTGCGCTTGCTAGACATTATCACATTTCGGAAGTAAAATCATCTTTAACAAAGCAAGAAAACAACAAACTATTGGAGAAACCTTTCTTGAAGAGCATGATGAGGACACTTTTGAAGGTTCTACTCACAGAGATGGTTATCATTCCTTAATTGTCAAAGTTTAATTTGTCTATAAGTCTTCCTCTCAGCGGTTTAGGGGTAAACATGTAATCACAGTCTCATAAGCGTACCTCCAAATCTCGATATGACACAACTGTTAAGAAATCAAATATCTGATAAGAGCTATGCAAAATTCTTATCTGTTCCTACGTAGTCTTCATGTAAAAAGGAACTAACGTCATTTCGGATAACGGCAGGTTGAAAATAAATCAACAGAATAAAGTCAGAGCTATTGCAAATGTTTTTATTTCAAATATGTCAAGGTCATTATCTTGTAATAAATGCATTTTATTATTTGAGAATAAAAATCTCAGTCGAATTCTATTTATAGAATTATAAACTATTCCTGTCGAAAGGTTCTATATCACCTATAGCAGCAGAGAGGGTGAACCCTACAACGTTTTCAGACAAAATTTTGATTGAAATCTTAAAACGAGCCTTCCAACGATCTCATTTTAACCAAAAAAAATGTCTCAGGGTCAAACCCTACAACGTTTTCAGACAAAAAATTTATTGAAATCTTAACGAGCCTTCCTACGAAATCTCATTTTAACTAAAAAAATGAAAACGGAGACTTTTACGATTTTTTAATCAGTTTTGGTCGCAACTTGTTGTCATCCACCCTCTCTGCTGCTATGGGTTAACAAAAAATAAGAAATGATTTCAACCGAATATTTGATCGAGTCCGATACGATATCGTGTCCGAGGATCATGCAAATTTATTGTTGCGAATCCGTACGGGGTTGACTGAGCATGACTAAAGAAATTTCTAAATTGATTGAAGTCCATATCAGAACACCATGTCTGCCAAATATTTCGTAACGTATGTGTATCAACTCCGTTGAATGCAGCAAGAATATTGCAGTTATCTCTGATGACTTTTGGAACCTGAGTGTAGCGTTGAGTGACATATATCACGTCAGTGTTTTTATGCCTGCCTCTGGAAAAGATCCTAGCAGGATTTTTTTGTTTATCTAACATTATATCGTCGTATACGACTAAATTGTTAATATCTCCATCAATATCATCAATGCTCGGTGCTTCATCGATATCTGTTATAAACTCAATAATACCCTCTCCGGATTTTTCTACCGTGCTGTCGTTAAAATCTTTTAGCACTTCATAACATCGTTGATCATCTACGCTAGGGGCAATTAAATACAACTTATCCCACTTCATCCATCTCATTATTAAATTGAGCAACAATTGCGTTTTACCGGATCCAGATGGCCCGATTATAATCATCCGGATAGAGTTTGGTAGCGCTGCATGATGCTTAACTGGTTCTCTTGTTTTAGTCGCTGAAAAATCAATTATATCCATATCTCTATACATAAATTATGGATCTATATTGTGTGAAGTGTAAAACGCGTACTGGCACAGATGACTTGACGACGATTACAACTAAAAATAACCGATCAGCGCTTTCTGGTAAATGCGTGCAATGTGGGACAAAGAAATTTAGATTTGTGTCTATGAGATCTGATTTTAAAAAAAACGAGGAGGTGATATCGCAGCCAAATTGGCAAAGCTCCCTAGAACCCCATGGGCAAAGTACCCCGGAGAAAAGCACCTTCCAGGATATAGCTACTGTGGACCGGGAACCAGACTTGATATCAGACTCAATAATCAAAATCAGCCCCGACCCGGTGAAAAACCAATAAACGCCATCGATAAGGCGTGTCACCTTCATGATGTTGCTTATAAAAGCAGCAATCTGCAACACAGGCATCTCGCAGATGTGAAATTAATTCATGCGTTAAATGCTATTCCTGATAAATCCTTCAAAGAAAAATTGGCTTCATTTTTGATAAAATCGGCTATGAAAAGCAAATTGATGTTAGGTGCCGGTAATTAATAATATGGAATCAATTTATTATTCCCCAAGAGGATACTGGAGGGGTAAATCAGCAGTCCATAAACTCGCTAGCGCTGCAAAAGTGAAAAAAAACCACTGCGGCTAATTGGTTATCCAAACAGGCACTATGGCAAATTTAACTACCACCGCCTAAACAAATTCAATTCTCGCATTTTGATGTGACAGTTCCTAATGAAGTTCATCAGGCTGATATATTATTTCTGCCACATGATCGTGGTTACAAATACGCGCTAACCGTAGTTGATATTGCAAGTCGATACAAAGAAGCAGAACCGTTAAAAACAAAATCAGCCACTGAAGTCGCTTCTGCATTTGAAAGGATTTATCGACGAGGTCCTCTGCACTGGCCAAATCTATTGCAGGTTGATCCTGGCAAGGAATTTCAGGGTGCAGTGTTATCTACAATGAAACATCATAATGTCACCATACGACGAGGGCATACTGCGCTACATCGCGATCAGGCCATTGTAGAACGATTTAATCGGACGATTGCTGAGCGGTTATTTGGATATCAATACGCAAAAGAATTCATTCAAGAAAAGCGATCCCGTGAATGGGTCAAAAGGTTACCAGCTGTGATTACCGCACTGAATAATGAGATTACTAGAACAATCAACATGAAACCTAGCAACGCTATTAAAAAGAAGTCTATACCCGTACAACCACAAAAAGATTTCAAAGAACCAATTCTTGGTAGTAATGTCACTGTTAGGTACTTATACGAACCAGGAGAGCTTGAGGGTGGTAAAAAAGGGCTACTGATCCTATTTGGAGTGTTACTGCACACAAGATATCTAGTATAACACGATCTACGGGTAGACCTCCAGTCTATAAACTGGATTCAACTGCCCCTCAACGAGGATTTACTCGACAACAACTACAGGTAATTCCCGTGGATACTCAATTCCCACCGCATGGTCTTAACTAGCACCGTTGCGTCTATTGCACTCAAGACAAATCAACATCACATTGTTTCTGACATGACCGAGATTGTTATTTTTTCTGTCTACGGTGAATTGGCGAGGATCCTTATCCGAATACTGCCAACGCATTATACAATTGCAACTCGCGCAGTGATTATTCTGTTGTTTCTGTCACAGAATTAGGCGAAAATTGAACTGATTTTTGTTGTTCTTGAATTGCAAACGAAACTCACCATTTTCTTGATTTCGTCGTACACGCATTACCTGGGGTGATTAAGTGGCGTGTAACGATTTGCATGTGCCAATTTGTAATTCACATGAAATCCGAAATACTCGTTGTACGTGGTGCACGTTAAGCTCGATGTGATTTATGTTCACCTATAGAGAGTATATAAGGCTAAGGATTTCTCATTATTATTTACGGGAACCCAAATATCTAATCGAAGGATAGATAACCTCGTCTTGCAAATCTCCAGCCAAAGGGGTGAGTGTTAAATTTACATTTCGTTTTATTGTGAATTTTATTCAGATTATCATTTCGTATAATGATGCCTTTATTGCAATGAACGTGGAATATTTGGAATTACTAGTCACTTTTAGACTTTAAATGAAATATCGTAATCTACAGCTTAGATTATTTTTGAGACAACTATTATTAGTCTGGTTTTGTTTATTATAGCTGATTCAGTCTGATTCCGTCTGATTCCGTCGTTGATACCGTAGAAGTTCATCACTGATAGCGCATCTAATAACATCGTTGATACCGTCTCTGATACCGTAGCTGCTAACATAGTTGTTACATTGTTTCTGGTACCGTAGCTGCTAATAACATCGTTGATACCGTAGCTGCTAATAACATCGTTGATACCGTAGCTGCTAATAACATCGTTGATACCGTAGCTGTTAACACATCTGATACCATCTTTTGATAAACGTCTTTGATATCGTTTGATTTGTTGTGGGACATCTATTGTTTGTTCTGGAACATCTCTGTATAAATATCTGAATGTGATTGTGCCGTTAATTTGTGCAAACGGAATTGAAGTATCTGTCTGTGTGTCGAACTGTCTGTTCGTCAATATCTGTGTAACGTGTAAATATCCGGAAAGCTAGAAGTCCGAGTGTCGGAGCTGTCTTACAGTTGTAAAACGTCCGGGTAGACATCTAGGGGAGTGAGGAACCGTTGGTTCGGGTAGATGTTGTATGCTGTCTGAACGTATAACTGTGGTGGATCCGTGTAGGGAAACGTCCGATAATAGTATTGGTCAACCCTCGGTTCTCGGGGAAACTGGGAGACGATTCAACTGTTGCTGAATCGTGCGGTTATACAGGGGAGACACATAGGTGTATTGAAATTATAATATAATTTAATACATTGTTGTATTTGCATGCTTATGTCAGATCGCAATAATATTTCAAGTGATCACATAGATATCAATAAAAGCTAGCAACTTGATTCAATACAAGTATATGATCGTGCTAGTTATCGCAATCCATCGTGCGATAGATAGTTTGTCGTTTGTGTTTATTTTTTTTCGTAAATCATTCTTGCATTTATTTAACTTTCGTAAAGGATTCTTGGATCTGTGTATAATCCAAGAGATCCCTTTACATCTGAGATTCCTTTTGTATTGTTATTTAATTTGTTCATGTATTGTGAATGGTTGTGAGTGTAATTGTGGGTTGAGTGCATGAATTATTGTGTTGTTACATCTGTATTTTTTCATTTATAATTTATTACATAAATTTATATTTTCTTTCACAAATTGTGTTTGTATTGTTCATTTAATCCACCCTCCTCTCGGTAACAATTCTGTTACAATGGTATTGTCACAGAATTAGGCGAAAATTGAACTGATTTTTGTTGTTCTTGAATTGCAAACGAAACTCACCATTTTCTTGATTTCGTCGTACACGCATTACCTGGGGTGATTAAGTGGCGTGTAACGATTTGCATGTGCCAATTTGTAATTCACATGAAATCCGAAATACTCGTTGTACGTGGTGCACGTTAAGCTCGATGTGATTTATGTTCACCTATAGAGAGTATATAAGGCTAAGGATTTCTCATTATTATTTACGGGAACCCAAATATCTAATCGAAGGATAGATAACCTCGTCTTGCAAATCTCCAGCCAAAGGGGTGAGTGTTAAATTTACATTTCGTTTTATTGTGAATTTTATTCAGATTATCATTTCGTATAATGATGCCTTTATTGCAATGAACGTGGAATATTTGGAATTACTAGTCACTTTTAGACTTTAAATGAAATATCGTAATCTACAGCTTAGATTATTTTTGAGACAACTATTATTAGTCTGGTTTTGTTTATTATAGCTGATTCAGTCTGATTCCGTCTGATTCCGTCGTTGATACCGTAGAAGTTCATCACTGATAGCGCATCTAATAACATCGTTGATACCGTCTCTGATACCGTAGCTGCTAACATAGTTGTTACATTGTTTCTGGTACCGTAGCTGCTAATAACATCGTTGATACCGTAGCTGCTAATAACATCGTTGATACCGTAGCTGCTAATAACATCGTTGATACCGTAGCTGTTAACACATCTGATACCATCTTTTGATAAACGTCTTTGATATCGTTTGATTTGTTGTGGGACATCTATTGTTTGTTCTGGAACATCTCTGTATAAATATCTGAATGTGATTGTGCCGTTAATTTGTGCAAACGGAATTGAAGTATCTGTCTGTGTGTCGAACTGTCTGTTCGTCAATATCTGTGTAACGTGTAAATATCCGGAAAGCTAGAAGTCCGAGTGTCGGAGCTGTCTTACAGTTGTAAAACGTCCGGGTAGACATCTAGGGGAGTGAGGAACCGTTGGTTCGGGTAGATGTTGTATGCTGTCTGAACGTATAACTGTGGTGGATCCGTGTAGGGAAACGTCCGATAATAGTATTGGTCAACCCTCGGTTCTCGGGGAAACTGGGAGACGATTCAACTGTTGCTGAATCGTGCGGTTATACAGGGGAGACACATAGGTGTATTGAAATTATAATATAATTTAATACATTGTTGTATTTGCATGCTTATGTCAGATCGCAATAATATTTCAAGTGATCACATAGATATCAATAAAAGCTAGCAACTTGATTCAATACAAGTATATGATCGTGCTAGTTATCGCAATCCATCGTGCGATAGATAGTTTGTCGTTTGTGTTTATTTTTTTTCGTAAATCATTCTTGCATTTATTTAACTTTCGTAAAGGATTCTTGGATCTGTGTATAATCCAAGAGATCCCTTTACATCTGAGATTCCTTTTGTATTGTTATTTAATTTGTTCATGTATTGTGAATGGTTGTGAGTGTAATTGTGGGTTGAGTGCATGAATTATTGTGTTGTTACATCTGTATTTTTTCATTTATAATTTATTACATAAATTTATATTTTCTTTCACAAATTGTGTTTGTATTGTTCATTTAATCCACCCTCCTCTCGGTAACAATTCTGTTACAATGGTGTCAGAAGTGGGATCGTTGGATTAAGTGAACTGTCAATCATTTTTGTGAAGGTATACATTTAATGTTTATATTTGAGCGTGACCTTCTGTTAAGATAATACTCTAGTTGGAGTTTATTTTTGTTTAGTTTACCTAGGTCCGTGTGTCCAGTATAAACGTGTTTAAAGTATTGGTTTGGTTATATATCTATTTTTATATTACAATTTGTCATGTCATCCCTTAAGGACTTGGTTGCCTTAGGCAAAGATTTCGGATATGAAGGTGAAAGTTTGAGGAAATTTATTCAGGAAGAACAAACCCGGGAAAGGGAAGAAAGGGCAAGGTCAAGGGAATTAGAAAGGGAATCCGAAGATAGGAAATGGGCCTTTGAGAAGGAAAAGATAGGATTAGAGAAGGAAAAGATAGAATTAGAGAAGCAGGCCGAAAAGGATAGGATAGGATGGGAAATGGAAGCGGAGCAAAAGCGAATAGAGTTAGATAAACTAGCTAAAGTAGAAATGTTAGAGTTAGAAGAAAGAGCAAAACAACGGGATCATGAGCGTAAGGTAGAATTAGCGACATCTGGAAGAGAACACGATTCTGCCACTAACAAATTAAGGGGTCCCAAATTACCTCCCTTTGACGATGAAAAAGATAACATGGATAGTTATCTTCATCGATTTGAGCGGTATGCCGAAAACCAGAAGTGGAGTCAAAATGACTGGGCATTGCATCTCAGTGCGTTATTAAAAGGTAAAGCACTGGATGTATACTCGCGACTTCCTAGGGACGATGTGTTTAAGTACGACGTCCTAAAGGAAGCACTTCTCAAAAGGTACGAGCTCACTGAACAAGGTTTTCGAGAAAAGTTCAGGTATAGCAAGCCCGATAAGGGAGAAACCTTTGGTCAGTTCACCGTCAGAATTGCGAACTATTTTGAGCGGTGGATTGAATGCGGCAAAGCGGTGAAAACGTTTGAAGGGTTGACTGATTTCTTGCTCAGAGATCAATTATTTAATACAGTTGGGCGAGAATTAGATCAATTTCTGAAGGAGAAAGTCTTCACGAACGTAAAAGATATGGCTAAGCAAGCCGATTTATTTGCCGAAGCTCATGGGGGAACCCAGAACGTGGTTTTAAAAGATTTTAAGTCTGGAAACCAGTCTGTAAGACCTATGCCTAGGGAGCCTGTAAAATCAGCTGAGGTAAAAAGGTCAGTTGGGAATTCAGTTTTTCAGCGTGTGCGGTGTCTCTTGTGTAATGCATTGGGTCATGTTCAAAAAGACTGTCCTAAAAGAAAGGCACTTATACATAAGGTAGCAGTGGCTATACAAAGTAAAGGTATAACTGATAACATCGTACAGGTAGAACCTTGTATTCATTCGCTTGGCACGTGTTTATTACCTGAAGCGCGTGTACCAACCGCGAGAGGGTTTGTCAACGGTCGAGAAGTCGTGGTATTGCGTGACACTGGTTGTACGGGCGTAGTGATCAAACGTAGTCTCGTGCAGGATAACCAAATGCTCGGGTGGGAATCCCCATGTATGTTACTTGATCAGACGATGGGTCGCATTCCCGTAGCAAGGATCACAGTAAAAACACCTTTCTTAACGGGAACTGTTGATGCCCTTTGTATGGACAATCCTATTTACGATCTGACGATCGGTAATGTTGAAGGTTCCCGTCTTCCAACCATGGCCGATTTTAAAATACCTTTGGCCCAGGCAGTCGAAACGCGAGCGCAAACACGGCGAGAGAAAACCGCGTTTCATAAATTAATAGTCCCTGAATCGATCTCCGGAATTTCGCGTGATGATTTCAAACAAGAGCAAGAACGTGATGAATCCATCAGAACCATTGTTGAGAAAATCACGTCCGGCGCGATTAAACATTGCAAGCGTGGGGGTAGCTCGAGATTCGTACGCAAGAACGGATTAATTCATAGGGAGTTTAGCGCTCGGGAGGGTAAGAAGTATTGGCAAGTGGTCGTACCCCAGAGATATAGATCTCAAGTACTTAGGGTGGCGCATGAGTCAAGCATGGCAGGACACCTAGGTAAGGCTAAGACCACTAGCAGGGTAGTCGCTGAATTCTACTGGCCAGGTGTTAATGGCGATGTCACACGGTTCTGTAGGTCGTGCGACGTATGTCAGAAAACCGTCTGTAAGGGAAGGGTCACAAGGGTGCCCTTGGGACAGATGCCATTAATAGATACACCGTTTAAAAGAGTGGCAGTAGATATTGTAGGACCAATACACCCGGTTACCGAAAGAAAGAATCGGTACATACTTACTCTGGTTGATTACGCAACCAGATACCCCGAAGCCGTAGCGTTACCAACTATTGAAACGGAAAGGGTAGCTGAAGCATTAGTTGATATCTTCAGTAGGGTAGGGGTGCCAGAGGAAATCCTCACTGATTGTGGTGCCCAATTCACCTCTGACCTCATGGGTGAAATAAGTAGACTGTTATCCATCAAACAGCTAAACACTACCCCATACCATCCGATGTGCAATGGACTGGTAGAAAAGTTTAATGGTACCCTGAAAAGCATGCTGAGAAAGATGTGCGCGGAACGTCCGCAAGACTGGGACCGTTATTTAAACGCTGTTCTGTTCGCGTACCGTGAAGTACCGCAGGAAAGTTTAGGGTTTTCACCCTTCGAACTGTTGTACGGTAGGACAGTTCGAGGCCCGATGCGGATACTACGCGAACTATGGACTGGTGATGTCGCGAACGAGGAAATAAAAACGACTTACCAGTACGTGTTAGATCTAAGAAATAAACTTGAGAGTACATGCCAGATGGCACGTGACGAATTGATTAAATCCGGGCGCAGATATGCCAAGTATTACAACCGCAGAGCGCGTAATAGGAAATTTCTTGTGGGAGATCAGGTTCTATTGCTTCTTCCAACGAGTTCGAATAAGTTATTAGTCCAGTGGAAAGGTCCATATGAAGTTAAAGAAGTAAGAGGTGACATGGACTATAAAATTGACATGGACGGTAATGTAAAGACATTCCATGCAAACATGCTCAAGTTATACATCAAGAGACAGAGCGACAATGTCAATAAGGGGAGTTGAAAATATAGGCGCAGACTACTTGAGTAGGGCATGATGGGAAATTTGTATGAATTTGCCCAGTAATAAAATCCAGTTTGTAGTATAACCAGTGTAAATGTTGTAAGATATCATCAGTAGTTATTTTTCTTCTATTCTGTGTTAGTTTTAAAAATGTGTACATTTTTATTCTTAGGGGGGAGGTATTGTCACAGAATTAGGCGAAAATTGAACTGATTTTTGTTGTTCTTGAATTGCAAACGAAACTCACCATTTTCTTGATTTCGTCGTACACGCATTACCTGGGGTGATTAAGTGGCGTGTAACGATTTGCATGTGCCAATTTGTAATTCACATGAAATCCGAAATACTCGTTGTACGTGGTGCACGTTAAGCTCGATGTGATTTATGTTCACCTATAGAGAGTATATAAGGCTAAGGATTTCTCATTATTATTTACGGGAACCCAAATATCTAATCGAAGGATAGATAACCTCGTCTTGCAAATCTCCAGCCAAAGGGGTGAGTGTTAAATTTACATTTCGTTTTATTGTGAATTTTATTCAGATTATCATTTCGTATAATGATGCCTTTATTGCAATGAACGTGGAATATTTGGAATTACTAGTCACTTTTAGACTTTAAATGAAATATCGTAATCTACAGCTTAGATTATTTTTGAGACAACTATTATTAGTCTGGTTTTGTTTATTATAGCTGATTCAGTCTGATTCCGTCTGATTCCGTCGTTGATACCGTAGAAGTTCATCACTGATAGCGCATCTAATAACATCGTTGATACCGTCTCTGATACCGTAGCTGCTAATATAGTTGTTACATTGTTTCTGGTACCGTAGCTGCTAATAACATCGTTGATACCGTAGCTGCTAATAACATCGTTGATACCGTAGCTGCTAATAACATCGTTGATACCGTAGCTGTTAACACATCTGATACCATCTTTTGATAAACGTCTTTGATATCGTTTGATTTGTTGTGGGACATCTATTGTTTGTTCTGGAACATCTCTGTATAAATATCTGAATGTGATTGTGCCGTTAATTTGTGCAAACGGAATTGAAGTATCTGTCTGTGTGTCGAACTGTCTGTTCGTCAATATCTGTGTAACGTGTAAATATCCGGAAAGCTAGAAGTCCGAGTGTCGGAGCTGTCTTACAGTTGTAAAACGTCCGGGTAGACATCTAGGGGAGTGAGGAACCGTTGGTTCGGGTAGATGTTGTATGCTGTCTGAACGTATAACTGTGGTGGATCCGTGTAGGGAAACGTCCGATAATAGTATTGGTCAACCCTCGGTTCTCGGGGAAACTGGGAGACGATTCAACTGTTGCTGAATCGTGCGGTTATACAGGGGAGACACATAGGTGTATTGAAATTATAATATAATTTAATACATTGTTGTATTTGCATGCTTATGTCAGATCGCAATAATATTTCAAGTGATCACATAGATATCAATAAAAGCTAGCAACTTGATTCAATACAAGTATATGATCGTGCTAGTTATCGCAATCCATCGTGCGATAGATAGTTTGTCGTTTGTGTTTATTTTTTTTCGTAAATCATTCTTGCATTTATTTAACTTTCGTAAAGGATTCTTGGATCTGTGTATAATCCAAGAGATCCCTTTACATCTGAGATTCCTTTTGTATTGTTATTTAATTTGTTCATGTATTGTGAATGGTTGTGAGTGTAATTGTGGGTTGAGTGCATGAATTATTGTGTTGTTACATCTGTATTTTTTCATTTATAATTTATTACATAAATTTATATTTTCTTTCACAAATTGTGTTTGTATTGTTCATTTAATCCACCCTCCTCTCGGTAACAATTCTGTTACAGTTTCTTCAAAGTGATTATTAATTCAGCATCAATATCAAATTCTCGTTGTTTTTTTTTTGTCCTGTTGTTTGTAACCGGAGAGTTTTTTATCAATAATTTTAACATCAATATCATCCATTGTTGTGTCATTATCATCGAAAACAATTCTTCGAAGTTGATTTATTTTTCGTACTCTGGATACTGCGAGATAGACTAAATTCGACCCATCGATGTGATTATCCACCATCCAAACAATTGTATCCGATATAGTCAATCCCTGTGAAGAGTGTATTGTTGCTGCGTATCCTAGCGTCCACGGGGATTTATTAGCACGCAATGCATTTTCGACGACGCTGATATCAACCAGCACAATATCATTTAATACGAGAATTTGTTTTTCACTCTGTCCTGGAATATCAACTTCAATGTTCTGTTTTCGTGTATCCGATGGCCTATAACAAAGGGGTACTGGAAGCGTTGCAAATTTTTCTTTATGCAATTCAAATAACTTCATCTGAAGTGTGTCCCTGACTATTTTTCTACTTGCAATTATCAAATCATTTGGTCTACATGTTTCCCAGAAATCATTCATTGGAGTTTCTGAAATCACTTCACGCGCTATTTCGCATTGGATTCTATCCGGTTGTAATCTAATTAGCGCTTTGAATTCTCGTAATCGTTCATCAAGTGATCTATAATCAGTGGTGATTTCTTCATAGTAGTCTACAAAACCCTTTAGCCATTCATGTGGAGATGCACCGACAAATGGTGGTGGTTGGCCGTGATCACCGCACATGACGACTTTTGTGTTTTTGTTTAACAACCACTCGAGAAATGTTTGTAATACATCTAATGACACTGTGCATATTTCATCCCAAATTATGATTTCAGGAATGAATTTATCACCCATACGCTCAGGAGTCCATTTGTCACCCTTCCATCGAAAGAAACTATGGTAAGTACAAGCATTTACCCCTCGTTGTATCATCTCTCTGGCGAGTCTGTGAGTCGGTGTTAGCACAATCATGGTTGACCGACGAAATAATTCAATTGCACGAGTTGTCTTTCCTGACCCACCACAACCGTTTAAATAAACTGTCTTGTACCTACATATTGGATCAGATACCGGTGGTGCATTAGAAAATTCTGATTGAATTTCAATACGGTTATATGAAAGATATTTATCATCCATGGCAACGTCTGCGGATTCACAATACTCATGTAGCATCTCCTTTTTAAATCGCCAACGCCCCCAATTTTCTTCGGGATCTGTGAATGCCGCTACAGCTGATTTGTACTTATTGTGTATATACATCGAATCAGTGGCCACTCTAACCGCGGTATTAGGAAATCTATTTATCATCGAAAATAGATTAATAGAAGCATAGGCTAGCATAGATGATCTTAAATGTGTATACTGGGAATTATATCCATCACAGTAGGTAACAACCGTACCTAATTTCTCACCATTGGATAGAAAAGCATCCTTACGGGATACAAGTTTTCCCTGTTTCATTAAATCCGTTACAATAAAATCGTATTCAGCGATATCTATGATCAACCGCGAAGAATATTTTGCATTGTCGTATCGTCCACCCTGGGTAAATTTACCGATTATTCTTCGTCCAAAATCTTTTGCTTGTTCTTTTTTAATTTCAAATAACTTCTTAGACCGATTCATGATTTGTTCTTCATTGAAATCAGGGAATTGTTTTCGCTGTTCGCTGATTATTCTATCTAGATCGGGTTGTGGTAGCCAAACTTCTTTCTGAGCTCGATAGCATATAATAGCCTCGGAAACAATCAACGATATTAGCATACCACAATCAATCATATATCTCAATAGCACTATTGGCATCCAGGCCTTTTCAGATAGGTGTCTACCGAGCCAAACATAACTACACGGATGTAATCCTGACGCTAATTCAAATGATATCACACGAGCGAATCCGGTTAAATCAAAATCAGGCAATGGTCCATTAATCGCAACACGAGTCATTTCATTCGTGGGGTGTCCAAATCGTTTGAAGTACTCAGCACATTCCCCATACCCGAGAAAACTTCCGGGATAACACGCGGATATATCAATTGAAATCATACCATCACGTGAGTATTTCGTATTCCACAGTCCTCCATGACCAAATTCGACGCAACTCAATTTAACATCCTCAAGAAAATCACTTCGTGTTGGACGCCATGAGTTTTTGTCTCTTGCGAAGTGAGCTACCACTGATGGAATAGTAAAACTATCCGTGAGTAGTTTTTCATGGGAATTGTCCGGTGAAAAATCACTAGCGATTTTTCTCATTCTGTTATCTAATTCTTCAACGCGATATAATTCACCATTTGGTCTTACAAATTGATCGAATCCTATTTCGGGATCTTCATCACTTCTAAGTAACCACACTGACACAGGATCATCTTTACACAACGCATGAATAGCATCGAATAATTTCTCTTCATAGAAAACATCCCCGACGAACTCCTTAGGGATATATTTCACGGTTCGTTCTCGTGGAAATACTGTTACCGCAGGTGTCCACGCGTGTTTGTTATGATCAATAATCTGTATTGGCGCTCCATTTTTGTTATATTTCGGTTCGTATAAAACCTCTCCGGTTATCGTCATAACGGTTATTGGAAATCTTAATGATGTTTCTAATTTAGCTATATCAGAAATCTTTGCACCGTGTTGTTTCACTGTCAGTTCCCATTCGGTTATTTTCCTACGTCGCAGATCAGTTAGTTTATTTCCCCGGGACGCATTTGTGAAATGTTCTATTATTCGTTCTGCTACACAATTAAACCCTGACGAATATTTCATAGGAGCTAGTTTTGCGATATCGGGTTTATCATTTAACGGATATATCCCATAAACCATTGCTGTTACGGGATAAGATCTTTCGTAGTATGGCTTATCGATTCCGGTTAGAATTCCTGGTTTGGAATCTCTACTCACAATGACAGCTTTTTTATTCTTGAGAATTGGTTCAAATTTATCCCTAATAATCCATTTGCCATCGACTTCGATAATGAATTTTATTCGGAAAAAATACTTTTTTTTTCCCCAACACGTGAAATTATCACTGCTGCTTTTTCATCAGTCATGGTAGGATCAACAACACCATCAATTCGAAATGTTGACCAACAATAAGATGCTCCATCACGCTTGAATTCATTAAAACAGTCTCTGATTTTACTAATCATGGCTTTATCAAGAATTGTATTCTTTGGTGTATTAGAAACTATATCGAGATTGAATTGAGCATCTTTCCAGGGTAATCTCTTTGACGTTTTTTTTGGTTTATCGAGATTAAATTTAGGATTAATCTTCAATAATCTCTTAAACTCTTTCATGTTTCCGTCTATTAAACGTTTTTTTGGTTTATCGAGATTAAATTTAGGATTAATTTTGTTACGCTTTTTGGGTTTATCGAGATTAAATTTAGGATTAATCTTCAATAATCTCTTAAACTCTTTCATGTTTCCGTCTCTTGGACGCTTTTTGGGTTTATCGAGATTAAATTTAGGATTAATTTTTAATAATCTCTTAAACTCTTTCATGTTTCCGTCTCTTGGACTTTTTTTGGTTTATCGAGATTAAATTTAGGATTAATTTTTAATAATCTCTTAAACTCTTTCATGTTTCCGTCTCTTGGACGTTTGAGATTAATTTTTAATAATCTCTTGTTAAGTTTTTTGGGTTTATCGAGATTAAATTTAGGATTAATCTTCAATAATCTCTTAAACTCTTTCATGTTTCCGTCTATTGGACGTTTTTTTGGTTTATCGAGATTAAATTTAGGATTAATTTTCAATAATCTTTTAAACTCCTTATCAGCATTGAATTCAGCATTTTTCGAAGGCGTTCTCCTTAATTCCCTCATGCTATAATTAAAACAAGCATTTAAATGAAGAATTTATATATAATGAATCACTGCAAGTGGCTTATGATTGGATCAGTAACCCCGTGTAACAAATCATGCAGAAATGAGTTTTGTGGGTATCATATGCAAAGCTTTCGACGTGGAAGCCTTGGCCCGTTACCCTGCATACGATGTGGGGTTGGGGTTAGGGGAAAATCTCAGTTGTGTTTGAATTGCGGTGGAAAGCGATACAGGGAGTTGAAGCGTTATTATGATAAAAGAATAAAAAATGGACAATCAATCAGAAATTATGACCCTGAAAAAGTCCCTGACACTGACAACGTCCCTGACAAAATCATAAGAACTCCTCAAGACTACATCGAAAGATTCATCATTAAACCAAACAATGAATTAGACAAACAATAGTATTATGTATACGAATGAACCAAGAATTCAGACCACACCCTGTGATCACAAATTATGAAGCATCTAGTGATGGTGTTGTAAGAAACCGCAGACTGAAGAAACCAGTTGGTTCTGATAATGGTATGGGGTATTTGAAGTTTCGCGCTGGAAAGAAATTTTATCTCAATCATCGTTTCGTGTATGAATGTTTCAATGGATTGATCGAGGATGATTTTGTTATTGATCATATCGATTCTAATCCAAAGAACAATTCTTTATCAAATCTGCAGGCTATCACACAAAGTGAGAATACCAAACGAGGAGAGACTGGAAAATGCAAAACGGTTGGGAAGAGACCTGTGAAATCTTTGAATACAACAACTAACGAAGAAAAAATATTTCAATCACTAACTAGCGCCGGTAGGCATTTCGATATTTGTTCACCCTCAGTACGAAATGTTGCAGAGGGGATTTATCGATCTGCGATTTCAAAGGGGACTGGACAGAAAATTCGATTTAGTTATGTCTAATGCGTCATATTTTTCATTTAGAAATATATCATTATTCTATAATAATGAATTCTGAAAACATGAATAGCATTTTATCCGAGATTTCAAAATTGAAAAGTTGGGATATTGAACTATCAGATGGGTTAAATCCTGATCAAATCATGTCTGATTTTCAGGATATAGAATACGGAGTTAGCACTAACAAGTATATGCTACCAAAGAAGTATGCGCTCATCAAGAGAATTCAGAATTCTATTCGGGACTCTCTCGCATTTTCCAGTGACGTAAGTGTGTTCGCTCCGTTGTATACCATCGTAGAACGAATACGAAAAGAATTGGGGTACGAATACGAATTGAAAAAGGAGGTTAATTCTAAAATTAGAAACCTACGGGCGTTAATTCAAGAAAATGAACAATTTTGATTGACCGACCATTTATCATTATTTGATTGACCAACCATTTATCACTATTTGATTGCCCGACCATTAATCATTTTTTTTAGCCGACCCTCAAGGGATGTCAAAAATCGATGGATGATCAATGGAAAAGTGGGGAAAGTCACAGTATTATTAATTTTATATACAATTATGTGACTTTCCCCATCATTGATAGAGCTGTTAAAACAATCAAATAACACTTCCATGGTGGTATCAAAAATCATCCGACATGTCAAAAAAGTGAGGAAACTATCAGTATTAATTATTTTATATACAATTATGATACTTTCCTCATCATTGATAGAGCTGTTAAAACAATCAAATAACACTTCCATGACCATCCGATGGTGTTAGGTCGGGATTGAAAAATTGTTTTACAATTGAAAAATTGTTTCTGATTTCAAATAATGGTCAATGAAGCATTAACAACCCGATTGGCTCGTGAACGATTAGATGCAATTAAGAGATTTGTACCAATTCGTGACTCTGTACGGAATAAACTACAACAACGACAGAGTCTTCAGACTGATTTTGCTGCGGGATCTGAAGAATTGTTTAAACCAGTAACCACAGCAACGAAGGAGATAGAGCGTGCTATACTGGGAGATGGTCCCGAGACGGGAAAATCTGTTATTGGTGAACTCGAAAAAATAGCAGCGAAAACTGAACAAACAGAACAGGCCGTACAAAAAATAGAATCAAAAAGAACAGTTGATGATTTACTCGTGAGATTTAACGAAGAAGGGTTAGCAGAAATTGATAAGACTGATCCAGCAGAAATTCCTGCGCTTGTTGTTACGTCCTATGAAAACAGAAAAAAATGGTTGAAACCAGAACATCATAAATATGTTAGAAATATAACTCACTGGGCTGATATATTCTATAAAATCAAAACTGAAAAAGGTCTGATTAAGAAAGATAGTGCATCATACATTGAATATATCAATACGGTGGGTACAGTGTATAATCAATACGAAGAGTTTAAACAACAACAAAAACCGCAAAAAACGCAAAGGCGGCGACAGCAACCTGCAAAGAAAATATCTTTTTCACCTAAAAAACAACAAATACCACGTGATGATGATGATCCTCTTGGTTATTTACAAGAAACGGATTTAGAAAAACAGGATGAATCAACTGGTTATAGCGGAAGCGGATTGCAAGATTCCAGTGGACCCCAAAGTGGGGTATGTCCTGGTAGTGTTCTCAGTGATATATCACGATTAGAAGTTCTCATCGGAGGAAAACGAGCCGGAAATAACTCACCGGAAATAATTAATGAAGCAGCTGATATCTGTAGACGATTATTTCAGGGTGGTATCATGGATATCAGCACATATCGAGATTTCATTGGCGAGTTAGTGGAAAGTGGGTATCATAGTGACTGAATTGAAAAATCTGATGACGAAGTCATTTGATTAGATAAATAACAATTGAAAAATTGTTTCTGATTTAAAATAATGATCATACACTACAATCATGATAAACCAACCCTCGTCTATGTAGTTAATTCACGGTTTCCAGTTTATAGAGCATACTACGGAGATGGTTTAGGTAATACCATTTTAGGGTTATTTGCGAGAATGGCTCCAAAAGTGATGCCGTTAGCTAAACAATTATCAATAAAAGCCATTGATGTTATTCGTGATAAGGGTATTGGTGCTGTTGGAGATCTTGCGGGAAAAGCGTTTTCAACTGCGAAGAATAAAATAACATCATTAGTGAAATCACGGATGAAATCCAAAGGATTTTCAAAACCGTTACCGTCTACAGCGGAAATGCCTGCAAGTGTTAGTAGAATTATAAATAACGCAGTAGATGAAAAATTAGCGTCGATGGTGACTCCCTTGATAAATCAAGGGGACCAAAATAATATGATAGCAAACATGATAGCAGGAAGTGGCTTTAAAAAAACACGACGATGAATGGAAAATCGCGATTTAGACTGTGATAAATAGAATAAAATGTTCAAAAGGTCACCTGATCCAGCGTTTGATATGGATGCCCCAGTTGGCAAGAATGATTCTGTACGCGATTTTCAATTTTATTCTTATCATGCAGTACAACCAGATCGCAAATGTCCGAGTTGGTTTTGTTAATAACGGCATAATGGCGTTATTTGAAAGCGCTAGATATCTCATTGATGGAAAAGAAATTGAATCCATTGACCGTGAAGTTGATGTTGCAACAACAATAATCGGGTTAGCGAGATATTCTGATGATTATACAAGGTCGGCTGGTCCATCTATGATGTTTGCAAAGGATACCTCTGATAACGCTGATCACCTTCCATACATTAAAGTGTTAACAGCAAGAGATAATGCAGAAGCCGATCAACAGGAAGCAGCTAATCCAGAACGTCGAACTAGACCCGGAGCTGCGTTTGATATTCTCGGAGGCGTTAATGGTAATCTCAATTTAGGATTTGCAACACGTGTAGCAACGTTGCATGGGCAGCATCGACGATTTTCATGTGCGATTCCACTGCATCATATATTCGGATTCTGTAGAAACGTCCGAAAAGTTATTTATGGAGCGAAGCATACAGTAGCACTTGTACGAAAGGGTACTGATGATGATGCAATCTGGCGTAATGCTGGGGTTGCTGCCTGTAAAGTTATTTTAACAAAACTATCATTATGGATGCCAGTGTTAACTCCATCAATCACAGAAGAACAGCGACTACTATCATTTATGGATCAAGGAGGAAAGTCGTTGTTGAGTTGGTTATCAGTGACCACGGATATTAAACTGGGTAATGTTGATGGTACATTCACATGGCACCTGGCATCAAAACAAGGTGTTTCAGCTCCACGTCATATATTTGTAGCGTTACAGAATAATGCGCGAGTTGGTAATCAAGAACGAAGTCATATGATATTTGATCAGTTAGGTGTTAATGAAGTCTCGCTGAGAATAAACGGACAGCAGGAACCATCCGAGGATATACAACTTGATTACGGTCAAAATCATATTGCACGTGTCTATCATAACCTGTTGTCATTTATGGCACGTGATCTAAATGTGGATACTGGTTTGCAAATATCACAATTGGATTTTAAAAGTCTATATCCGATTTATTACTTTTCATTGGAACACCTTGATTTGATGAGACAATCTGTCGTTGATATACACTTTAGAGCCCGTGTAGAGCGTCCGAGAGGTCCCCCAGTTGGTGGGGTACCTCCTATCCTTATCCCGAATTATAGAGCGGTTGCTGTCATTCTTAGTGATAAATCAATGCTACTTGAAGGTGTTGGAGGAAGAATGAGAGTGGTAGATGCCCCAGTAGAAAATCTTTGATTGATTTTCTCGATTTTTCATTGAAATTGTAAACGATTTAGAATCAATCTATTATGTATAACATGTCAAATAGTAATATTAGTGTTGCGTTAACTCCCGGTCAATTAAAAAAATTGCAATCGGAATCAGCTAAAAAATGTGGAACCACAATCACGTTGAAACCCAACCAAATGACTGGTGGTGCAAATAAACTATCGCTGACAACTCGTCAGGTGAAACATTTCAATGATGCACTAGTAGCAAAAAAGGGTGTTCAGATTACTCTCTCTGCGGCTGCTATCAAAAATATGATTAAAACAGGCGGTATATTTCCGTTGTTAGCTGCGATTCCAGCATTGATTGCAGCAGCAGCCCCAGCGGTGGCTAAAGCGGCAGCGTTAGGAGCCGTTGGTACTGCAGCAGGAATGGCACTAAAGAAGGCAACTGGGAAAGGATATAAAAAAAAGGGAAAGGGTCTAAGACTACCAGGAACCCCGTATTCGTGGTACAGCGGAAAGGGTCTAAGACTAGGACCGGTTTATTAATTGGAGAGTCTTTGACTCAGGAACCTATGGTTGTGGAATCTTTGATTCCGATGTCCAATTTTGATTTACTCGATGCTGCTAAAAAAACTCGCGATTAAAAACTTCAGAGGTGTCTTTATGAAAGATCAATTACCACATCAACCAAACAGCGTTGAAACCGGAATCATTAATTTAGATAACAGCACCGGACCTGGAACTCACTGGGTTGCATACGCTATTGATCCACGTGGGATTGTCTATTTTGATTCATATGGATTAGCCCCACCAAAAGAGTTTATGCGTTATATAAAAACCCTTCCAATGAAGACTTGGTATTCTACGCTACCAACACAACAAATGAATGACCCACCAATATGTGGCAGCGAAGTATTAAATGTCCTTAACGCTATTTCTAACTCCTTGAGTAACCCAAGCGGAAAACCACCACATGTTGTCGTGAATGAATACACTAGTAATCGCTGGAGAAAATCGAAGATTTTTCAACGAAGTCGTCAAAAACGATTTTAGAGAGAGAAAGAGTTTTACAATAACATGATTGATATTTGGGGGAGATCTTTGAAACCCAAACCCGATGACACTGCAACCGGTGATGTAAAAAAACTAATCAAAGATGAAATTGCTGAGACGTTAAATTTAGTAAATGTTGACCCGAACGAAATAGTTGTATTTCAGGACAAACAGGGTAAATTGAAATCCAGTGATGTGTCATTGGATGATATTTTGATACGGCAGCGCGACGCCGCTGAAAACTCTATTGCGCTATATTCCAACGGTGGACAACTTAAACCAGGTGCACTTGTGTCTACAATCACCGACGCGATTGACGCCCACAAACGTGATCTGGAGGATTATATACGAGGTTATAGTACTTTTCGCAAAAATGTCGTACATAAATTCTTTGGAACCCCGCTTGTGGTTGGCATGACTCTCGCTGAAATTAAAGACTTGTTGAATTCATTCTTCGCTAACAAGGAAGCTGGAAGGATGATGACTGCTTCAGAAATCAAGGCAAGTTATCTCGAGATTTCTAAACTAATAGAAGATCAAAAACCCACTAATGACATTGTTGGTTGGTTTTTTGGAAACCCGCTTGTGGCAGGAATGACTCTCGCTGAAATCAGTGAGTTTATCGGCAAGCACACTCACAATGCCTACATCGCTAATAGTTTCTTTGGTGTCCTGGCTACATCTACGATGACTCTCAAAGATATTAATATGTTTATGGTGAGACAAACAACACTTAATACCATCGTTGATAGATTTCTTGGGAGAACACCTGTTTCTGAAACCACATCGTTGACAGGTCCAACCCTCGCTGAAATTAAAGCGGTTATCGATAAAGTAAAAATTTCACATAGTGTAAGCGCCGTTAATAACATCGTGTACACGGTTGATAGTGGGACTTTTGATTGGATCCGAGGAAACAGAAATTATCTTTATGTCGGCAACAGACATACTGGTGTAGCAGGTTGCTACCGACTTACAATAATACATCACCGTAAATTTAATTTAGAATTCAGCAACTCAGGTATCAGCGGTGTTAACACGCTGACATATATATTAGATAAAGTACCAAAACCTCTACCTACTATACCAATCCCATTTCCGATTGTTATAACCAATTCCGACGAGTCTGTGATTAGGGAGCCACTACCCTGGATAATAGAATTTGTATCCGGTGTCCCCTCATCCGATCCTAAAACCACTTCGTTAATAGGATAATTGAAAGGAAAATCCTTCGGATTTCACAATTGAAAACGCTAGCGTTTTTAAAATAACAATGATTTCATCAACTCAATGTCGCTATGATCAGGTCAGAGAATTTCAAAATAGACTCAAAACCCTCACTGAGGAGTATCAAATAAAAATAAAAAAATACCGACGAAGAATCACCGCAATTGATATTACTATGTACTCGGTGTCAAGCGTTCTCGCTGGCGCCGGAATAATACTTGCATCAGTTACAATGATTGCCCCGGTCGTAGTTCCAATTTGCATTTCTGCGGTGGCTACAATCGGGGGTATATCAACCGGGATAGCAAAAAAGATATCATCATGCAGCCAGAGTAAACTGCAGAATTACTTAATTCAATTTCATATTGCATCAACCGCGTATTCGCAGTTATCCCTGATGATATCGTCGTCACTCGATAATACAATTATATCAGATAGTGAATTCTCAGCGATGGTCAGTATTTTTGATTCAGCGATATCAAAATTAGAGCAACAACATGAATATAATAACAATGACAACACCGATGGAATTAGAAAACACGAACCCAAAAACAAACCCAAACACGAACCCAAAAACCAAAATGATCTCAATAATCTCAACTATACCAGATTGTGAGTTCTCAGTGATGGTCAGTATTTATGATTCCGCGGTGTCAAAATTAGAAATACAACATGAGTATAATAACAATGACGACACCGATGGAATTACTTCAACGAGTAGTGGAGAACACGAACCCAGTACAAACAAGCATGATATCAATAACATCAACGGAACCCGAGTTTAGTGTGAATTTCCCTAGCCCAGTCCCCGTGAAGGAGATAGCGCTAGCAAAACTACGAGTGTATCACAGTTGGCCTAATATCAGATCAAAATCATTTGGTGGTCAACAACCCAATAATTCTTTAGTGTTTGCGAATAAGAATAAAGACGACGGAACTCATGACTGGAATGTCGTTTCGATACCAACCGGATCATACCAAATTGAACAAATCAATAATGAATTCGCGCGTAGAATAAAATCGATTACTGGAAAAGAATCAAAAATCGCTATAACAGTTCATGAGCCAACACTATCATCTGCCATTGAAATAAGCACAGAAGGATACGTCCTAGATATCTATCAGAGTTCTATAAGAACCGTACTGGGATGGCCTGAAAAACCACCGGAAAAATCCACCACCGACTTAACCACGGACGTAGAATCATATCATGAAATCAATCCCAGTTATCGAGATAATTTATCTGATATAAAAAAGGAAGAATCGGCGATAGATTTATATTCACCAACAAAGACACATTGCAATGGGATTTTATCATTAAAAGAACAACCGACTCATCTGTTACTATTTCATTTACGCTAACTGACGTCCGTGGTTATTTTAATGAGATTAAACAATTATATGACACACAACTAGAACAACTACGGAAAACAAGATCTCAAAAACACGTTGAAATAATAAATCAACTTATATCGGACATGGAATATATCTATGAACTAATTATTCAAACAATAAGTAATGACAACAGCGACAATAAACAACGATTCCTAACCGATTACAATATCAAAGAAGACAATCTGCGTAATTTCAAGTTTCCGAAATACAACGCTGATGAATTAGCAAGAATTGTTAAAACCGATATCAAAGCGCTACAAAAATCAGATTCAACTGTCCTCCTCAAACATAATAATGATCCAGATGGTGGTGGTAGGCATATCGCTCCGTTCAACGTGAATATTTCAACGGTGATTGCGCTTAATTTAGTATGTGATGTTATCGAAGGAAGCTATCAAATTAATCTAGAGCAATCAAATCAAGCTCAGCAGGGATATATTCTTTATTCGTTTGCACCAACAGCTCCTCCAGGATACCTAATTATTGAAAACCCAATTAATCCTGTCTACATGCGATGCCATAATAATTCATTAACCAGAATTAATTTCAAACTCACCGACCAGTAAAATAATCTGATTGATTTACAAGAAGAGGTGTTAGCGATTAGTCTGTTTGTGAAATCATAAATGATTTTCGTCCTAAGGACTTTCATCATAAAGACTGGATCAAATCATTTCTTATTTTTTGTTAACCTGTAGCAGCAGAGAGGGTGGATGACAACAAGTTGCGACCAAAATTGATTAAAAAATCGTAAAAGTCTCCGTTTTCATTTTTTCAGTTAAAATGAGATTTCGTAGGAAGGCTCGTTGAGATTTCAATAAATGTTTTGTCTGAAAACGTTGTAGGGTTTGCCCCTGAGACATTTTTTTGGGTTAAAATGAGATCGTAGGAAGGCTCGTTTTAAGATTTCAATCAAAATTTTGTCTGAAAACGTTGTAGGGTTCACCCTCTCTGCTGCTCCTATTGGTAATTCTACCAGGTTTGTCCCTCTTAAAATATTAAGGGACACGGGAGCTTCTAAGAGTCTTTAATTATCAGGTACTATACCCTTAAAATTTCTTATTTAGTAGAGTTAGCTTTGTTAATGTTCGTTTCTATTGTGTCATTTTGACTTAATCCCGTGACTGTAGAAGCCGTATATTTGTCTTAAAATGAGAACTATTCATTTAAGATTTTCTTCGTTTTTTTGTCTTTTTTTTAAATAATGAATCATTTTTTTTATCCCCTTTATTGTTTAGCCGCTGGGTCGGGAAACATCATTCCAAGGTCACCTTACAATCAAAACATTTCTGATTATCGATTAATCAAGAGATAATGCAAAATACATAAAAAAGCAGAACAGGAAAAGACACACGCACACACGCATCCACACATGCATATTGCACACAATCTCATTTGATGAAAATTAGATAGGCTGACACAAATAACAATATAAAGCTGACATAGACTTCGCAATATTACCCAAATATTTCCTGTTTTCCACATTGCACATGTTACAAATTCATGGATAAGACCCATTTGGAACGATATTGGTCCTCTCTGTTTTGTTTAACTTTACAGCATAGTTTTCAATGTTCTTATGCACTTTAACTGTTCGCTTAGAAACATAAACAAAAGGCTTTTGCGTGTTGAATCTGCAAGTGTAATATAATATTTAGCCAAATAAGAGAGATTACATAAAATGTCCAATTGTCCACTTCCTAAAAATATTTATTTTTTGGACAACGGACACTATTTGGAGAACAATGTGCAAACGGTTTAGTAAGAGAGTCCCAACACTTGGAAACAGTATCGCAGTCGTAGATTAGATGTTTAATACTTTTGTTTGCACTCTTAGAAAGAGCATTTGTCGTCATCTAATATTTTAATTATTTTCAAAACGTTGTTAGTTACAACTATTCTAAGCATTAATTTAAAATTAACAGAGGTCAATTTTGTGTAGTTACTACAAAGTTTTGCCCGGCTGTAAATCTTAGACTACTCTTCACTGCTTATATGTTTATTTAATAAATGCATCTACCACTTTTCTTGATTAATAATGTGTTGCCTCTTTAGCTTTTTAAGCCAAAAAGCTTTGTAAACAAAATGAGTTTTTTTTGTAAGTTCATTTTTGTGTCCTCGTCTTTATTAAACATGTTGAGAGACAAATGGATTTTGATAGCATCATTCCAAGTTCGTGGAATTTTGGATATTAACGTAAAGTATTTCAAAAACTTGTCGCATTCTGTAATTTGTTTTATCATAGCAAAAGGAATTAAATTACCGCGATCATCAACTAAATCCTTAAGAATTTCAATGCCTGCAATTTCCATTATTTGTATTAATGGAACATTCTTGGTGGAACAAATTTAAAAAATGTTCTTTCCAATTCAATACCAAAATTACATCTCACCGAAAACTGTTTTTAATGAGCTTACACATTTCTTCTACTTTTCTCCTCCCTAAATTCCCAATATCCTTCATATTCTTGAATATATGTATTGACTAGGTTCTGCCACGCTCCATCATCGTTTTCCAATCATATTGTACCAATCTTATCTTAATATACCAAATGAATGCATAAATGTGTATCATATTTAATCCTCTCTCATTCTCCTGGGCTACTCGAAAATCATGCTTAATTCTCTCTATTTTCCCGACCCCGCACAAACTTAGTAACGTACGATTTAGTTCTACTTCAAGTTTTCGGTAATGGATTTGGAAGTACACAAAAAAAGATTTAAAATATCGCAGAACAATAGTTTTTTACGACAATTACTTTACCTACTTGTGAAATATGTCTTTGACTCGATCTTGCCAGAATTCACTTTGCCTTTATTAGTATCTTCCTATTATTAAGTTCCACCATTTATTGTAAGTCTTGAGTAACATCGATTCCAATAAGTGTACAGTTGGAAAAGATCAATTTAGTTCTCTATCAGGACATACTAATTCTTTAGAAAATATCTTGTTTCCAGTCAAAACAATAGTTGTTTTTAGTTACGTTACATTTAAGTCTAGTTAAAGATGAAGGTCTTGCAAGATACTCATAGTTGCTTTTAAGAGAATGTTGAGATCCATCAAGGAGAATAACAACATTCAGCATTGTGACATAATTCATACTATAATGACTTATAATGACTTTAAAATTCAGCTTGTTCAACCTGAATTGAAGATGTACTTCTCATTCTTTTCCTCTTGTAAATTTCCTTACAATTGGTGTCTTTCAAGTTCTAATGGATCGATATTATCTATTATATTCTCCTATCCTGTCCTTTACTACCCTTTCATATTTTACAGTCATGTCCCTTTTCACATCTTTCTTCAAATTCTCCAATAATTCCCTCACAATAGTTGAGACAATGTCTGTAAGACATGCTATTATAACCAAAATCAGCAATTGCAGATGTGAAATCTGATTTTGAAATCGAGCTGAATTGCAGTTAGACCTGCCTCACTCAAACTAGTGTCCGATGCCTCTATAATGAATCTACTATGTCATTTGGTTTTCATTTGTTTCCTGCCGTGGTCTTGATTCCACTCATACTTGCAGGCAATTTTGTTTGTACTAGATTCGTCTCGCTACTCATCAGTGACTCTAGCAGTTATTATTCACTATTACAGTTATTATTAACTATTACAGTTATTACTCACTATTAAGTTATTATTCAATATTACAGTTATCATTCACTATTACAGTTATTATTCAATTTACAGTTATTATTCACTAGTTATTATTCACTATTACAGTTATATTCTCTACTACAGTGTTTATTTACTAATACAGTTATTAGTCAGTATTACAGTTATTATTCACTATTAGTTATATTCACTATTACAGTTATTACTCACTACTACATTTATTACCCACTAATAAAGTTATTATTTACTATTACAGTTATTATTCACTTTTTAAGTTATTATTCATATTACAGTTATTTTTTCACTTCTACAGTTATTATTCACTATTACAGTTAGTATTCGCTATTAGAGTTATTATTATTCACTATTACAGTTATTATTCACTACTACAGTTATTACTCACTACTACTCGCTTTGTGCAAAATAATTCGTATTAATACAGGTAACTAATAAACATTACTAATGAAGGTGGCTGAAGGACTGGTCGGCCTGGTTAAGACTAGTCGGCCTGGTGTCAGGAAAATGTGACTGTGTGGGACATTATGATACATGTCTGCGGCATGATGCCCTCAGTACAAGACATCACTATAAACTGCCACAGTGCCGACATTGTAAAGATATGACTGAACAATCGTTAAAGCTACGCTAAAATAAATTAAAATTCAAAACCAAATCCATTGATGTGACCATTTGATGTTATGTTTCCTATTAGCGTCCAGTCAATTTATTAGTCTCTACAGTATCCACCAAAATTTATATTCCAAAAGTTCTTGAAATGTGTTGCCGGTCTGCACATTAGCACCAGCCTTCATTTTATGATATTTTCAATGCTACATGATAAGTTAATCTAATTAAAATGTTGCGTGGAGATCTTTAACTTCTAAATTTGTTTTAGAAAGTAATATACTTCACGTGTAATTGGTATTTATGTATGTATGTATGTATGTATGTATGTATGTATGTATGTATGTATGTATGTATGTATGTATGTATGTATGTATGTGTGTGTGTGTGTGTGTGTGTGTGTGTGTGTGTGTGTGTGTGTGTGTGTGTGTGTGTGTTTAGCGGCATGACATCACTATTAGCTGTATTGCGCCCATTAAAAATAACATTATAAATATGGTAATATGAAACATTGCAAAACTATTTTTAGGAAGATATACCTTTCCAAAAGAACGTAAACATGAAGGCTGACAAGAGAAAATATAAGAGGTAAAGATGTTAAAAGTCAGAACAATGTATATAGAACTAAATGCTAAAAAATGTACAAATCTTACTGTTCCAAACGTTATATCAAGATAATTTGTAAGAGACATTCCACCATTTTCTCAGTTAAGACATTGATGATAAGGTTTTCAATATAGTTTACATCTAAAACCTTCTGTCATAAAGCATAGATATTGCCGCCATAACATATTTTGTATGTAGTTAAATTGATTCCTGTATTTTTCTTGAAGATTCTTCATCCTTAACATTCCGGACGACTCCTCCTGCGGCTACAACGTCTACTTCTTTAATTCCAACATGTAAGTAAGCAGTAAACCTTATTTATATAAATTGTACCGACATATCTCTGATCTATAGGTCAAATGCAATCACCGCATGAAGTTTAAGAAGCAGACACATTCCGTATATCAAGGCACACCTACTTTGTAGCGTAGAGGCTTAGACATAATTTAGTCAAGGTTGCGATTGATCTAATATCATCTTTTTGATTTCTAATGAGTTTCAATAAATCATTCACATTTCGATTTCTCGCTATACAATTGTTTTCTTGATTTTCGATATATCATATACATATTCAAAAGAAATGACTTTTTTAATATTTGACAATTTTGTAAATCACTATTTTCATGCCATCATTTAAACTGCAAAGATATACTACAATATATGAAACAGTAACATCGACGATACATGCAAACAAAAGAGAGACATACGTCATCTCTACAATAGTGTAACTGACAAAACAATTTGTCACACAAAACAGTATGATCACTATATGATAGATTCTATATTGACAGCTAGTGGTTGAAGCGACCGCCACTGATGTGGGAGGTCGTTGGTTTAAACCCAGGCTAAGTCATACCAAAAGCTTGTAGAAAATGCTACAAACAGTCGCATATCAAAGGAAACATTTTATATATTTATCGATCTATGAGCTAGTCATTTGCAATGAAAGTAATTTATAAAATATCTAACCTTTACAAAGTAATTCTTCGTGTCTCAAAGTTAGTAGACGAGATCCATTTCCTCGATACAAAGAACGGTATTGATTACCATTCTTACCGAGAGCAATCGAAACATCTCCTAGCAAACTAAAAGAACATTTTCGTTTCAGATGTTCTAGTTTTATTTTCTGTACTAATATTTTTGAAAACAGTACAATAAGCGCACATAAGGTTCTCACCAAACAGACGCTTATAAAAAGTTGTAGGGCCCCCCTCCCCCCTCCGCTGCTCGGGCACACAAAGTTTTGCAATCGCGACTGACTTCGATTTTGGATATATTGCAGTGCTTAAACTGGAAAGGATTTTGATCGTTGGAACCGTTGAGTGCTGCATTGCTGACGATACCAATGAATAAACGTTTGGGTAACTGTCCTTAGAACAGATCATCTTCGATCTTAAATCGGAGTCCAGTGGCAATGGTGAAAATTTTTGCTTCCACGCGTCGTATCGGATCCTTGGCTGTCGTTCTGCTCAAAGTGTGACTGATATCATTTCCCACTTTAGGTAATACTTCCACACGACGCACGTATAACCTGGCTTCTTGGATAATGGTTTTGTATTCGTTGGCATGAGCAATCAAATGGAAAGCAGTACTGATACGATTCAGTCTCAAGTAGAATATCCACACCATTCAGCAAATACTTCTCTTGAAAACACATTTCCAAATGCAAACGATCGAACAGTTCTAAACTACGTCCTTGCAGCATTTTCTTTCGACGCTCGTTAAAACCCACATTGTGAGGATCGTCATCTACGGTCAAGGCTGTGTCGTTAAACTTATCTGCGGTGTCAGGTTTCCATACCACGCAAGCATCTAAATGAGTGTTCTTGGCTTCTTTTCCGTACGTCAACAGATTTTCGAGGTACGCTCGGTAAGGGTAAGTATCCATGCTACTGCTCACCAGTTTGTTATTCATGTACAAATCCACATCGCTGAACAAGGAATGCACGAAATTGTTGACGGCAGCTACTCGGGCATCGGCTCCTGGAACGGAGTTGTCCGTTTTGATCACTTTCACTTTCAAATACAAGTAACTGCTGTTCAGATCAATGTAATCTTCGTGTTGCCCTTTGATTTCAAACTCGATGGGAGCTGAATCCGCCCAAGAGGAGACGGGATGAAATTCAACCCATTGGGCGTCTTGCATGGTCATCATAGTGGATGGCATGGCAAAGAGATCCAGTTCCGACTTGGAACAGGCACAAGATTATTGGTGCATCAGTTTTTCTCAGTCTCCATGTTTTGCTTTTAATAATCAAAAATGTCTAAGTCTCGAACGGTTCTTTTTTTCTTAGTCTTTCTAACTTTAGAGTTATGGAGACTTTTGGAAGGATGTCTTCGTCGTCGCTTTCTGCCTTGTCCTTGTTGTGTCCTCAGGGACGCAGGAATGCCAGATACAGTACCGTTCAGGGCATTTATATGACTTTCTCGTTGACCCAAAATTTCTTTACCCGTTTGAAGCAAGACATTTTTGCCTGCTCTCAAGAAAGCTTCTTTGGGATTTTGTTTGTTAGTGAGAACATTTTGAAGAAATTCTTTTTCGTGAGTCAATGCGGCATCCTTTAAGGCGTGCAATCCTCGTGTCACCATCGGTTTCAAAACAGGGACCACGGAACGAAAGGTTGATTTAAACATATCTCCTCAACCATGTCGTCGTTGTTGAGCGAGTCCTCCGTACACATGATACATCAATTTTCAGTTGTTAGAGAATCGTTTTTGAAAATGGAGTTTTTCCCTTTGGTAAATGGAATATTTTATCCCCGTTATCCTTTTATAGTAATGTTGACACTGTCAAAATACGACTTACTGACAGGCAAATAATGAGGATGTACAAATTCGAGGTGAACATGATAGGTATTTCCACCTTCCTCGTCAGCGTACATGGCAGAATCCACTTTTGAAAGGAATGACACCCAATAACGGTACAGAGGTGTTGTCCAACGATGTTGTACTCCACCATATCGGAGCACACAAACATCAAGTTGAGTCCTGGTTCATTTCTACAGGGAATCGAAAATATTTTGAGAAATCCAAGTTACTGGTTATGGCTGTATTTCTTTTTTCTTGACCAACCTGAAGCCTCCACCTAAAATATCCTACAATTCAGGACAAAAGGTAATGGCCATTATTTTATCCTCTGAAAATGTGATCATTAGTCTACGAGCCACTTTATGGTACTCAAAGGTAACACTTTTTTGGCTTTCACCATGGCTTTACCAAACAAAGTATTGAACCTGGTTACAGTCGTATTCACTAAATGCTGACCACTAAAATAATAACCTGCAGGAATGGTTAACAGATAGGTGGACCGTTTAGTATTGGGGTCCTGTGTTTTCATCGGGTCACTGATATTGATGCGTTCGTCTAAGATTTGTTGCAATTGCTCGTCATACACTTCTACTGAAAAACTGTTTTGATTTTCGACGATGTTTTTTATTTGTGTAGGGTGTATCATTTCCACTAAAGCCACTTCCCAATGAGCATCTTGATCCAAATGAATGACATGTGGTAATTTAGCCATGTAACAGCACAACAAACTGCCCCTGGGTAACGTTAAGTAAAATTGGTTAATAGTGTTGTTCATAATTCCAAAGTTTTCCTGTCCGAGGGGTCATTCGAGGTTAAAGGAGTGTCTAAAAGAGGATTGTGATTGACGGGGTGACTGTTAGGAGAATGACTGACGTTGGACTCAAGGCCTTCCCAATATTGTTAATGTTGTACCCGTTGTAAGAGTATTTCAGGGAAGGATTGGGAAGAAGATAACCGATGCAACTGCTGAGTAAAATGGTCCACAATTGTTTGTCTCTTTGTTGCAAACTCAATTTAACAATGTCTGCACCGAGGACACAATACACCACAAAGATTTGACAGAAAAAGACGATTTGGGTTTTAGGGACACGTTTTCCACACCATACCCACAAGGGTTGCTTTTGTAAATCTTGCAGAGAAGAACTGGCTGAAGGAGTAGTCGCTGTGGTAACTGAAGCTGTATTGAAGGGCATGATAGTCACTTCTTTTTATAGTCGATGACTTGCGAAGCGTCAATCCAAGAATCAAAACTGGGAGGATATCCTTTCCAACGTACTTTGACTTCTTTGACACGCCTTTTACCTACTTTACGGGTTCTTCGTTCGAGAATGCTTTAAATGTCATACACGTCGTCTTTTTTTTGCTGACACGTTGTAACTCAGGGAAATAAAAATGTTCCTTTTAATACTCCTCCGTTCATGTCTTCTATAGACGGTAGGATGACGATCACGCACTCGTTCAGTAACATAAAGCAATTCGGTGGTCCAGTTCGGTAAGTAACCTTTGTCGAAAGTGCGTTTGTTTTTACCAATGCGAATGCAATCTCCAGGGGTTAACACTCCACCTTTCTTGGGGACAGCCATCGTCCGGGACGTACCAAACAGACGCTCAACAACAGTAACTTCGTTGTCGGGTGTCACATCTTGTGGAGCAATTCCAATGCTTCTATGGTAAGATTGATCGTAGGCTTGGAATAAATGCGGTAAGACGTCGAAGTACTTGAGAGTGTGTTGATGGGTAAAATATTTCCACATGCGTTCTTTCAAGGTACGTTGAAAACGTTCCACGATGCTAGCTTTGGTTTCAGGATTTTCGGTGGTAAAAAAATGAATGTCACGTTTCTTTAATTCTCGTTGGAAAGCTTGGTTCAGAAATTCGGTGCCTTTGTCGGTTTGCCATCGAAGATGGTGACGACCACTTTGTTTCAACACCAGTTGCAAAGCTCGTACTAGCTCTCCGCTCGATTTGGAAGTTATTGGTACGACCCAAGCAAATTTAGAAAAGACGTCGATCACACAAACAAATATTTGTAGCCGCGATTGTAGGTGGCTAAATGAGAAACATCAGCTAAATCTGCTTGCCATTGATGATCGATGCCTTCCACTTGAGTGCGACTTCTGTGAAATTTTCGTCGAATGGGTTTGTGCAAAGTGTATGTAGATTGTTCTTGTAACCATCGTTGTACTTCAGGTAAACGGAGCTTTTTCAGGCAAGTTTTAGCAGCACGATTTAATTTCTGAACACCTCCGTAATTTGCAGGGTGGGCTGGATCGTAGTAAATGCTGGCTAACACCTTCTCCATGGTTTTGTTAACAAGGTACCCACTCTTCGATGATAATGCTTTGGGTGGGGCGAAATGGGGGTTGTTTGGAAACGGTGCTACGTGTCCGATGTGCCACAGGCGTAAACGTCGAGGGTACTGGTGGTGGTGGTGGTGGTGGTGGTACTGGAAGTAATGGGATAGCTTTGGTCTTCTTTTCTTTTCTCACTTCTGGTTTCCTTTTTTTGTTTTTCACTTCTGTCGAAGGAGGAGTGGCGATCATCTTTTTAACCCACGTTTTGAGTTATTCTCGTTGGGGAGTGGGGGTAGGCGTCAACAAGGAAGCTGCAATCGTACTCGGAATCGGAGTGGTGGTGTGTGTTTGAAAAATATCATAGGTTTCTTCTTCCTTGGGTAATGGTGGGGTTACGTCTGTCTTGTCCGCTGTAGAAAGTGATGGCAACGGACTATTCATTAGAACCTTAAAATCGGCCAGAGTGGGTAGAGCTGTTTGTTCCACAGCTTTTCGATGAAAGAGTTGCTGTCGTTTCAGAAGCTGGCCGTACTTTTGCGATTTTTCGGTTTGGGACAATTCGTGGCGATGCATCAAGGATTGCAATTCGTGTTGTAATTGGGATATCTTGCTCAAATGAGGCTTGGGTGGTAAATGGGGGGTTCGTTGTTCTTGCCAACGATGGTATTTTATTCATCGTTTGTAAGGGACCAAAGTCAGTTTTCGTCCTTCCATGGGCTTCCAAAGGTTATTTCTGAGATCGTTGTGCTCCACAGGGCTCTTTTATCTTCTGGAAGGATCATTCATATTTCTACCCATTCCTTGGGGTATCCCTTGGGACATCCCTTGGGTCATCCCTTG
The DNA here is from genome assembly GCA_030141615.1 of Unio pictorum. Classification (NCBI taxonomy): domain Eukaryota; kingdom Metazoa; phylum Mollusca; class Bivalvia; order Unionida; family Unionidae; genus Unio; species Unio pictorum. Next base: position 15,965,093 of record JARLTB010000001.1, on the reverse strand, counting down.
TGTCACCCATTGTATCAAACCTGGTATTAAGCCTGTCAACAAAGGAGCCAGAAAGGGTAAAAATCCACCGCGTTGCACCAACATCTTTTTTTTGACGGACGGATATTTTCTTTTGGACCATTTGACGAAGAACGTTTGGCTAAGCATTTTTTCTGGTGTGGAGACAAAGGTATCGTGCCTTTCAAGACATTCAAACAACATTCGCACACGGTATCGATGACATATTTGGAGGCCATTTTAATGATTTGTTTTCGCATGGGTGGAGAGGCTTTGGACAGGACGGACAACACGTCTCCGTGTTTGTCTAAACGAGGAGGTAATCCTTTCATTTTTTTCCCTTAAGGGGTGAATAAGAATGTTTTCTGCGAAGTGACATCTTTGCTTGTTCGTTCGAGAAATACACTGACGTCAAAGACTTGGTACACACACTCTTTTATCTTCTTTTCTAGCGCTTCGTCAAAAATGTAACGATGTGTTTCCCAAACCTGCCAAAGTAGCCTCCTTTTTTGGTGACTCTTTTTTTCTTTAAACGACTGCGTCTGTTTAGGGGATGACGTCGATGTTTGGTTAAGCGTTTTGTAGGATGACGAGATTGTCTTTTTCCTTTTCCTTTTTGGACATAAGAGCGGCGATGGTTGTGATGTGCACGTTTTTTAGGAGACACCATTGGGTGTTCAGAAGTGGCACAGAAAATACTGATTCACGTTGTCGTCCTCAAGTCATTTTTATACTGGAATGCAACGCCACTGATTATCTTTCCGTCGTATCAACTTCATGACAGGTAACACACGTCGTGAAGGTGTTCGTAACGGACTAAATCGGGACAGTTCTTGTTTGGACAAATCCAGCAAACTCTTTAACATGCCAGATCTTTCTTGGACTTTGACTTTAGGGCAGGTACTTTGTGAGCAGCTGCTACTGCCGCTAATGTGGAAGAGGGTGTCACCAGTGGAGGAGACGTTTTGAGAGACGCAGATTTCCAATGTTTTATCAAATTAGGAAGAACGGGTGTCAAATTGGATTTGGCTGGCATCACCCGCAACGGAGAAGTGGAAGAATCTGAGGCTCCTGGAAACGCGGTCACTGGTGCTGCAGGTCGTGGTTTACGAAGGTAAGGTTGCGTCCTGATCGAAGTACCTTTTTGCGGGTGACAGATCTTTTCTGTGGACATTTCTTTTTCTATGTTTTGGTCTTGGCACCATTGTTCATTTTCTTGGGGTTCGTTTGGCTTTTTTTGTCTTGGGGTGATCTTTGGGAGCGTTGGGATCCCATTTTAAAAGGTAACGAATGATTACACCTCCTAGAGAACCGCTACCTCCAGGTTTCAAAATGATTTGCGTTTTGGTTTGAGTGTCGATGCGAGGATCAGCCAGTTGCGTCAAGACTACTTTGTTTCTGTCAATGGAATGTGAATGATGCTTTGCAGTATTTGACGTGCTGTCACCGTAAACCATCGTAAGACTTCTTTGAGACTGGCTTCTAAGACGTGACCAAGTATTTGTGGATTTTTTTTGCGACTGATACCGTACAAGGCCCGAATAAATGTGATGGGAAGATGAGACTGAAGGGACGTCTAGGTGACGATGTATGAGATAGGGTCAAAGTGACCTAGATTTTTATAGATTTTGTTGTTGTTATTCTTATGTCTACGACGAGGACTTGTACACGACAGATCCTCCGTCTTGGCACCAGTCGTGAAACAAATGGGTACGAAATCGCAAATAATCGAGAGTGGTGGGTTTAAAATTCACGAATAAATAGACGTGTGGAGTTTGAGTGGTATCATCGTACGCACGAGTCAGCCAAAGTGTTCCTAACTGTTTGGCTAAGACTAGCACATTCGATTTATCTCGAGGACTTTTAAACAAGACCAAATATTGAGCATTGAGGCTGATGGTACGATGTGCTTTACTTTGTTGAAATAAATTTTGTGTAATGTAAATGACACTGGCATTACGATGATGCCCTTTACGCGTAAAACACAGTTTAATTTCTTCTTCGTCTTCGTCTTCTCGTACCATGTCGTCAAAAATGACCAAATGAGTTTGACTAGGGTCAGACACGATCCCACCGTCTTCCCTAGGAATGCCTTCCACAAACACAATGGAATCACCTTGACTTTCTTGCAAGAGACTGTATGCCGATTGCCACTCTTTGTAACACCACACGATGCGTTGAGGTGAACGATCGATTAAATGTTTATGTTCGATCAAACGTTTGACAAATTCGGTTTTGCCTGAACCGCTCGGTCCAGCAATTAACATCTTAAAAGGGTGACGAAGATACAAGGCCTCCCAACTAGCATGATCTAAGTGTTCGTCAATGACTTTGAATGTCGAGGAGGAAGGAATTGAAATAGCAGAGTTTGCCATAGTAGTGTAGGGTATGACACTATTGACACAAAAACAGACAAGATAAGAGGTTTTTATACTTTTTGTCAAGACACGTTTATTTCAATCCATGTTTAAATTCGAACAACACGAAAGACAAAAATAATAAAAGCCAAATGGATAAGTACAGGAATAAAATACACATGGTGACGATCAAAGTGGTATATAAACAAGTCTCTGTACCACATCGTTTGGGTAACCAAGGTGTCCTAGAGATAGTGTGTAATGTTCTTATAGTCTCTACATGGGGTACTGTTACATAGGTGTCCTCTCGGAAGGGTCTTTGTGGGATAATGTCCATGACAGTCCTGTCTTGAAAAGAGTGATTGTCCTCGGTGGCAGATTCTTCTTCTTCTTCTTCTAGCACTGTCACTAACACAGGTTTAAAAGTAAGTTTTTTTCACTCGACAATTAATTTTACGATCACAACGCTTGAGCATAATGGGATGCTTCTTTTTGTCCAAGCCTCAAAACTCCAACTTTTCCAGTCACGTACATCTGTCCAATGAGGGTGTAAATCAAAAGCAACATACACATCCTCGTATACCGCTTCCGTACGTACAAGTTGACGAATCTTTTTTTCCTGTAGATGTTGAGACGTTACCAGATGAAAGCGTAAGGCTTTTAACAGAACGAGTCTCTCGTGGACATTTAAATGTGTCACCATACTGTCTTTGTAGGTATTGTTCGTAAAGTGTCCACAAGGAATCGACAGGTAAACGAAATCCCAGAAAGCAAGTCACTAAAACACACACTACACGTCGACCCCAATGGATGGGACAGTTCTCGTAATAAGTGTTCGAAATCCTCCACCGTGTGAATGTTCTCATTGATATCCTTCCACGAAATCTGTTTTATCACAAGTGATAAAGATTGTAGTATGGTAGTTCTATTTTATTATTCTTTTTTGTCGAAGACCACAAGTGTATAATCTGCACAGAATTATTTAAAATCTTCTCCAAAAGCAAAAGTGATTAACATAACGTGTAATTTCGGGCTACTGCCATTCAGGGTCACGGTTAAGATAGATCAAAACATCTTCAGATGTAAACGGTCTAAATTGGAATCTGTGGAAGGTACACTTGATCCAGAGAAATATGCTCCTATAGGCTGTGGTTATGTGTGACAAATTATATTTCTATCATAAAGCTACGTTTGAAGAGTCATTGTTTGAAAGTTAGAGTGTGTATATCTTGAGACACCGTGACTTAAATTTATATTTAAACAGTAAGATGATTCAAAGACTATTGTTCTATCGAATCTCGGTAATTGTAAATTACAAGAACAAAAATAGGCATGAGTATTTTCTGTTATGGATCTAGTTCAATTACTGAGTCACATGATATATGAAATTGGCAATGGAAAAAGTACATGCAAAATCTATAATTAAATATAAGGACCTTTTAGATAAAAATGCTTATGTTGCGATTTCAAGAATTATATTTACTCGACGTAGACATATATATATATATATATATATATATATATATATATATATATATATATATATATATATATATATATATATCCTTTCCAGTTGAACAGACGTATTCATACAATGGTCAAGCATATGTTGCAGCTATTGTGGGATTCATTGCGCCATCTGTAATTCTGATCATCATTCTAATTATAGTTTGCATTGTCTGGAAAGCAAAGCGGTAAGGCAAATATCCTTGAAAATATACCACCAACATCATAATCCTCATTTAAATTATTATCATTATAGTCTTTATTGTCATCATTATAAAGATAATGAAAAAATCATCATCTGTATATCATCCTCAATATTATTCGACTTTTCGTTATTATTCTTCTTTCACCTTCTTCTTATTAATAAATATTTATTTATTTAATACTATCATTATTATTATTATTTATTAGTATTATTAATTATTTATTATTATTAATATTATTATTATTAATAGTATTGTTATCATTATTATTATTAGTATTATCATTATTTTTATTAGTAGTAGTAGTAGTAGTAGTAGTATTACAGAATATACTTTTACTACACAAACGAGAGAGATATAATGACGAAGTTAAAGAGACGCATAACTAAAGAAATTTGTTCTGATAGTTAGATTCTTATTTTTGTTATTTTAATGTCCAGTGCACGAAAATCACAAAGTGTGCTAGGTCGAGCGAGCGGTACTTGTTTGAGACCAAGAGAGAATCGTGACCAGAACGTTACAACCCTCCGACAACAGCCAAATGCAGATGGCATTAACAGTGCATCATCGTTTGAATCTCCTTCATCTAATGGTATTTACGTCCATTCATTTGAAGAACGGATCCCTTCAATCTCCAGCAGTTGCAAGTATTATGAACCTCCCCCGTCGTACACTGAGACCCAAATTGCAGCTAACGAAGCCCCTCCCACCTACACAGAGGTAGTCAGGGACCCTACAAGATTCAATTTATATATATGAATCGTTGTGTTATATGGACAACAAGAGTGAAAATAAATCAAATATATTTTATTTTTGTATCAATGTATCTTTGCATAAACATATCCATACACAGCAAAACTTGTAAATATGTTTGGCAGATTTCCTTTACCCTCAATTTACCGCCATACCTTTGCATTCCGTTTCCTCTAGATGTTATAATTAAAATAAACATTTGACCTTATTCAACTTTTAATTGAAAGTGCCCATATTAAATACTAATTGAACGTATTGTAAGCATAATATGTTTGACATATGTGTTGTTTTAACAGTGATACAGTCTACATTTCAGATGTTAAATTCACTTCTAATTCATTTCATTCTAGTGTTCCAATATAGCAAAAACAAATTGCTTTGTGTTTATCTTCAATTTGTAAGCAACATATCCATAAATTCATTACTTTAATTCAGATTTGAAGCGTCAACAAGAAATAAAATCTTTTGATATGTTTATTGTCCAATATTGATTATCTATCTATACGACTTATCTAACCATCAATGTTTCAATGAAAGTCTCCGTGTGATCCAGCAGTTGTATTGTAACCGCTTTTTTGTACATCCGCTAAAACATGTGGTTATAATAGAATCCATCCGTCTGTCCGCTGTCAGTTTCGTTCAGTTCAAGTTGTCCACCGTTTAACATTGTGATTAGCAAATAAGAAGTCTTTCGGTTCAACAGTCAAGGTCAATACAACCGAACATTATTTTCAGGTCACATACCTCAAGCAAATATTGCGGATGGATTCAGCATGGGGCAAAATAAAACTCCATCGAATTTTGACGAATCAAAACGTCAAGGGCATTGTGACTGAAAGAAACAAATAGTTTTCGCAACAACAAAAACCCTGTTTGTCTGCATCACCGGGACCAAACTATATAAATAACTTGCGATGTAAACCTTGAGGTCAAACGTTCAAATTAAAAGATAGCTATTCTTTCTTTAGAAATGCTACAAGCACATCAGACATTTTATCGTAAGCAAAGTTTGTGGATGGCTGGCACTAAAGGGAAGAAATTATCAAGTTGATTTGACGGCTACAAAGTTAACCGTCAAGTGATTGTGCATCGACGTTAAAATATCAAGTTTGCTCTATAACAAAGCTTTGAATATAATTTGTTGACAGCTTTAAATTATAAGATCACATGTCACAGGTCACGGTCATGTTAAATCTAATACGAAAACTGTGGTTTCTACATATTACGTTTAGCATTTTAAATGCTGGCTTACAAAACTATTAAACACACGGGCTGACGTATACAATTGGCTGCTTACGGTACTCTTGTTTTAAATTTTTTAGAATGTATTATTAATAGAAACACACAAGAAATGAAACCAATGTCCACATTGCATATACATATTTTAAGCACTGAAATCAACAGCAGTGGTTCAGCACGAGTCTTCGACACAATTTGGATGTGACGACAAACGTCAACTTTTAAAAATACTTACTTTTTAACATTTGTTTTAGAAATTTACTAAGCGATGCATCAAAGCAAAACACCAATCAAAATTTTATGTGCCCGAACCAAATTAAGTCAAAGAAAAGTAAAATGATTTCATGAAACTTTCGATAAGAGCGTTAACAAATGTATATCTACCATTTTCCTATCCCCTAGACTGTATTGCGTATTTATACACACCACGCATGTAGCCCACACAGTTTCAGAAAAATCAAGAAACTACTAAAGAAGAGAAACGATGACGTGCTTCTTCATACTTTTACGTTTCTCAAAACAAACCACTGAAAATGTTGGTGGTTTTTTTTGTACCAGTTGATCCCGAAATTGTTGGATAGGAAACGCTGACACCATGCTGCGCATTTACACCAAAAACTAATGTAGTCAAAAGTTTCAGTTATCTAATTCAAATCAATAAAAAAAGGAGATGCGATAATAAGAGTTTTCATGCTACGTTGCTTTTCAAACTACCCGATTTTAATATTTCAAAGTAAAACAAGCAACAAGGCAAAGAAAAAACCGAGAGCATAGTTACAGTGAAACCCTCCAGGCAGCTACCACTTTACTTATTTAAGTATCAACAATTATTATAAACCTGTGTATCAAATATGAAAATTATTTGTGCAATATTTGTCATAATTCCTATATTTTCATGTGTGAAACATCCTTATATTTTTACATGTCGAACATTCAAGATTTCTCATAATGCCATGCGACTCTTCATTCCGTGTCCTTATACACGTCATATTTGCACCAAGAAAAGCTAGCATTTTGTGAGCTTCAGAAATCAAAAGAAACTATTTCCTTGAAGGCGTGATGTGTGTTGTTTTGCATCATCATCATCATCATTACCAGTCTCTTGACCTAGTGTGGTCGTTGAGGCACTGTGCTGCTGAACATCAAACCAGTAACCTCCACTTGTCTCGATCATGTGCCAATTCCTGTGTCTCCATAAAACATTTCCTGGTCCATTCTGTGATGTTGTCACTCCACTTATTTCTCTGTCTACCTATTGTTTTGCATCAGATATTAAACTCCTCACTGTTTACTTCTTTGTAAATGTGCGTCCCTTTAACAGCCTTGACAACAACATAAAATATCCTGTCTGCTACATCGTTCAATTGGTCAGATAGAGTAAAATAGTTTCCATAATATCAAATATTTAAATTATCGCAACATCTTAAGTTATTTTAAACCTACCGTTCTCGCTAATCGCTGATATTATCAGCGAAAGGTACGAAAAGATGTGGGTACTAAAAAATGAATTTAATCTTAAAAGCATCGATAAAAGTTTGGTATCTATTAAAAGAATTTTCCTACGTAACTACCCGATATATTTTATATTCTGGAACCAAAATATAACATTTTAACATGTGACTTCCCCACTCGTTACAATATCACAAGTTTGTGCTGCACGTTGAAGTATACCCGGTATTAACTGGGGGGGGGGGGGCATATTTTCTATTTATATGGCATTATATCAACGAATCTATCCCAAATGAGGCATGGAAAAAAAAGTAAAATAGAAATTAAGTCAAGAGATACCTACTGATGTATCCGTGTATAGTTTGCGTCGTCTAAATACAATAGGGTCGAAGATATTTGTAGGAAACAAATAATGGCACAAAATAATCAATCGACCATGAAAATCAGCTTATTGTCGCCTACTTCTTGCATTAATGACTTTTAGATGCAAACAAGAGTCCAAAAAGCATGCCACTTTATGTAATTATAAGATAATACATCGAAATTTCTAGGTACTTTCACCAGGATAAATCAAGCCACTTGGCCGCAATGCTCAATCGTGCTTTACAGCTTATGTAGCAAATTTTCCCTTTTTATATCCTCTCAGATTTTTGCTATACGTTTCCTGTATGTGCCCCTATTAATGGACCTGACAAGAAATTGATGAAGGTGTGACTTTTTACTGACATATAATCTAACAGTTATCATGTGTTATTTTGCTCGGTGTTATCTAAATGGCTACGTTTCTAATTTAATTTACATCTTCTGTGACATGATATTCGTTGGAGCGGATCGCTCACCTGCCCTAAACAATCGTCCAGCTGTTTCCACAGCGTCCACTGGATGCCGTTTCTTTTTTGGTCTGTCGATGTCTTCATGACCCAGTCGATGGCCAGCAGGAAGAGGAATGGTGATAGAAGGCATCCTTGTCTCACCCCTGTGTTTACTGCAAAGGCATCAGTGAATTGCCTGCCGTGGACGATCCTACAAGTCATTCTTTCATAGGACTTCCTGATGATGTTGGTGATCTTTTCCGGGACTCCATAGTGCCTTAGTAGTTTCCAGAGGGTCTGCCTGTCAACGCTGTCGAACGCTTTCTCATAGTCGAGAAAATTCACGTAGAGTGGCGAATTCCACTCCAGAGACTGTTCCAAGATGATGCGCAGTGTCGCTATCTGGTCCGTGCACGACCTTTCCTTTCGGAAGCCAGCTTGTTGGTCACGGAGATGTGGGTCAACTGCCTCTTTCATCCTGTTCAGTAAGATGCGGTTAAACACCTTCCCCGGGATGGACAACAGCGTATACCCCCTGTAGTTGGAGCAGTCACTGAGGTCACCTTTCTTAGGTAGTTTGACGAGGTAGCCTTCTCTCCAGTCTGCTGGTACTTCTTCGTCTTCCCATATCGTGCCGAAGAGCGGGTAGAGGAGCTCCACACTGGTTTCCACATCCGCCTTCAGCGCCTCTGCCGGAATGCTGTCGGGTCCTGCAGACTTGCCGCTCTTCAATTGCTTGATGGCGCTGCGAATCTCCTCTCTGGTCGGTGCACCGCACTCTATTGGCAGGTCACTTTCCGCTGGCGATACGTCTGGTGGGTTTGCAGGCGCTGGTCTATTTAGCAGTTCCTGGAAATACTCAACCCATCTGTTCTTCTGTCCTTCCTCGTCTGGGATCGCTCTTCCATTCCTGTCCTTGACTGGTCTTTCTGGCTTGGCAAACTTTCCTGAAAGTTTCTTGATGGTGGCATACAGGTCTCTGGTGTTGCCATGGTGAGCTGCTTCTTCTGCTTCTGTTGCCAGCATCTCTACGTAGCTCTTCTTATCTTTCTTGATGCTGCGCTTGACGCTTCTGTTGGCTTCCGCGTACTCGTCCTTTGCTTTTGCTTCTGCTGTTCTTGTCCTACTGTTGTTTACGGCAGTCTTCTTCTCTCTTCTTTCTTGAATCTTCCTCAGCGTCTCTGTTGAAATCCATTCTTTGTGCATGTATGTTTTGGGGCCCAGTACTTCTTGGCATGTTGATGTGAGTGCCTCTTTCACTCTTTTCCATCTGTCTTCTATGGTCTCTTCTTCAAGCAGCTCTTCTAGAACCTGGAACTTGTTGAAGAGGGTGATCTTGAATTTCTCCTGTTTGTTGTTATCTCTCAACACCGTGGTGTTGTAACGACGGCGTTGATTGGAGCCTTCTGTCCAGTTTCTCTTGAGCTTCAGCTTCATCCAGGCAACGAGTAGATGATGGTCTGAGGTAACGTCTGCTCCTCGCTTAACGCGGACATCCCGAAGGGAGCGGCGAAACGTCCTCACGATGCACACGTGGTCTATTTGGTTTTCCGTCCGCAGGTCTGGTGACACCCAAGTTGCTTTGTGTATTCTTCTGTGGTTGAAAACACTTCCTCCGATGACCAGGTTGCTTGTGACACACAGGTCGGCAAATCTCTCTCCGTTGTCATTCATCTCGCCAAGCCCATGCTGCCCCATGATCTCCTCGTAGCCTCTGTTGTCGCTGCCGATCTTAGCGTTGAAGTCACCCATGACGATGATGATGTTTCTCTTTGGTCGGTCTTGGATGATGGTTAGCAGCCTGTCGTAGAAATCATCCTTCTCTTCTTCCTCACTGTCGTTTGTCGGGGCGTAGCACTGGATAATGTCTATGTTGATCCTCTTCTTTTTGGTACTGAAGGAGGATGTCATTATCCTTGGGCCGTGTGCTTCCCATCCAAGGAGTGCTCCCTGAGCTAACTTGGACAGCATCAGTGCCACGCCTTGGGTGTGTGCAGCGTCGTCCTGCTCGTGTCCCGAGTACAGCAGTAACTCGCCGGAAGCCAGTCGTTTCTGCCCGGAACCAGTCCATCTTGCCTCGCTGATTCCCAGGATGGTGAGGTTGTATCTTCTCATCTCTGCGGCAACTTGCGCTGACTTTCCGGTCTCGTACATGGTACGCACGTTCCATGTACCGATGGCAGTGGTGGTCCTGGTGGAGACGATGGTCGTCGGCCTGACGGCTTCCAGATGACATATATATATATATATATATATATATATATATATATATATATATATATATATATATATATAACATTACACATTTGTTCACAATTGTTAGCACAAGTCTTTCCTGTACGGAGTCCCTTAAGTGGCATGATGAAAATATTTTTATTTCGTTATTTCGAAATAGTATTTCGCTATTTTGAAATAGTATTTCTTTTTTCGAAATAGGATTTCGTTGTTTCGAAATAGTATTTCGTTATTTCGAAATAGTATTTCGTTATTTCGAAACAGTATTTCATTTAAAGGACATAGTATTTCGTTCAAACGAAATAGTATTTCGTTATTTCGAAATAGTATTTCGTTATTTTGAAATAGTATTTCGTTTAAACGATAAAATAGTATGTCGTTATTTCGAAATAGTATTTCGTTATTTCGAATTAGTATTTCGTTTAAGCGAAATAGTATTTCGTTATTTCGAAATACTTTGTCGTTATTTCCAAATATTTCCGATTGGTTTTGAAATAACAACGCGTTTCACTGATACTTAGGTATTTTAGTACTGCTGTAATTGTAAGAATGGATAAAAACCGTTTGGCTCTGATAAAGTTTATTTTCACTTGGGTTTAAAGTATAAAGAGATTGTGTGCATTCTGGAGGAAAGACATGGATATGATCTCAGCATTAGACAGCTGATTCGTATTTTGCATGTTCATGGTTTCTACCGGTATAAAAAATCCCACTGATGTGATGACTGTTGTAGTACTCATAATGCACGAACAAGCAGTTCTCCGGTACCATGCACGGTTATAGATGGATGTATTATAAGCTGAAATGCAGCGGTATACGGGCAAGAAAAGAAGTTTGCCTTTTGATGAGAGTATTAGACCCTAAAAATGTTGACCTCCGCCAATCACATCAACTTCATAGGCGTATGTACCTATGAAAAGGTCCTAATTATATCTGGCATATGGACTCCTATGACAAGTTGCGCCCCTATGGAATTTGCATCAATGGTTGTATTGATGGGGTTTCAAGGAAAATTATATAGTTAAATGCATATTGCACAAGTAGTAACCCTCGCGTTATCGGGGATACTATCTCGAAGCTGTTAAAGGCTTCGGTGGTTGCGCCCTTATAGTTCGAGCTGACAGGGGCACAGTAAATGGGTTTGTTTGTGAATTCCAACGTCTCTTTCGCCGGCATGGAACTGATTCATTCTGTGGTGATTGCAGTTTCATGTATGTGCGCAGCACAAATAATCGAAGAATTGAAAGCTGGTGGGGCTACTTGCGCAAGGAATGTGTAGAGTTCTGGTTGTCACTCTTCGACCAAATAAAAGCTGAGGGTAACTTTGACGGTGGGTATTTGGACAAGAATCTGGTGCTATTTTGTTTACTTGGTATGATACAGGTACAGACAGCATAATTATGTCTCTGTATGTCTGTCTCTCTCAAACACACACACACACACGCGCACGCGCGAATATATATTAAATATGCTTAATTCACCGTATGAAATATTGTATTATCTTTATACTCGTCTTTTAAAAACTCATTTTTTGAATGATAGCTTTTAACTTCAAAATTACCAAAAGCCTGATAATCTCCTTGTTTTAATAATTGAAATTATTTTATTAGTGTTTTAGCCCCATCGGAAAATTTATTCATAAAAACGAAAGCACCCCTTTGAGTTTTACTAACATCACCCTGTTGTTTATCTCCAGCTATCTGTTTTAACAATGGGAGAATACCCCTTTTTCCATCCTGTTCGTCAACAGTCTCTCCCAATATAGCTCTCTCAGTAGCAGTGTTTACTTGTTTAAATAATTGTTCAGTGTCTGTTGAAAAACAGTTTGAAATTCATGCCCTGCTTTTAGCTTATTTCTAACAGAGTCACAAACCAGAATAAATCTCTTTATTGCTGATTTATCGTTCGCGTGCTAATCTAGTTGTTAAAGCCTCCTCAATCATTATGTAGAAATCCATAGGATTTTCTAATTGTAAGCGAAAAATCCATGGATGCTCACCCACCCTCCGAAAATTCTCCTAAATCTCACTACAGTGTTTTCC